>OY740768.1:136218880-136840627 GCA_963513935.1 Aphrophora alni
AATGTAAAAAGGTAGACTTTTAATTATGTAAATGTCCAATGAATACTTAACTAAAGTAAGTGAACTATTTATTCAATAAAATTTTCACTTCATATATATCTCCGCTGGACAAACTAATATTGATTAACAGTTCAGGGAAGCACGCGACATGGCGTGATGTGCACCCTCATTTAATCGTAAATTGTATCCGCTGTAAGTTTGTAGCGGTCATTAGCGACACACAATCTCTGCCCATTGGACTAAAACCTTGTAATTTGATTTTCGTGAGATATGAGTAACAACACCTGAATACCGCCCTAGACACTCTGTACATAAACTCCGAAACCATCATTTAGGTTTACTACCTGTCCTTATTATATTTAATATATTTTCCATAACACGATGCTGTTCAGAATTTCTAAAAAAAAATCAAAAAAAGAAAACAGACATATTCGTATTTAATTTACATTATTTATTTTATAATAGTATTGCAATATTGCATAACATATTACTTTATTCCCATATTAATTTATTTACTTAACCATTAAATTGATTATTTATATTATTTTAAAGTAAAAAGGATGTTATGTTTTTATATGATAATTAACTCATTATTATTTTATGTATTGTTATTACTACTATTATTAATTATTACTGTTACATTACTATTATAGTATGTATCTATAAAATTAAAATATAAATAGAACACATTCCATATTACTATTTATACAATCTTTTTCAAAAAGAACAAAAAAAATACGGTTTAAAAAATTTATATAAATAAAGTTAATTTATAAATTAGTTATTTGGACTATGTTAACTATTAACGACTCAATTATTACACCTTCCTTGTAAAATATTTTTGTTTTGTACTCTTGAGAACAGAATAAACTAACACGTTAGTAATATGTAATACAAACAAATATTTTGATGTTAATAGTTAATCTTCACGTTCACACAATTTTGAATCTTACAGCTATTAATACATTATTTACAAACTATAAAGAAACCATGTTTCTATGATAGAGCTATGTAAAGTTATTAAACGTAAATATTTTTATTATTTTTAATAAAGTAGGTTTCAAACTATACGATTTTGATATGCTAACTACAAAACTTGTATCCATAATCATATGTTACAATAAACCAAAGAACACTGAAATTATTATTTCAAAAGTAATAAAGAAAGTTACATATTTTAACCGATTTTGAATGTTTAATTTTTCTTTAGGATATTGAATATAAAAGATACTTTTACATTGCATTGATGTGTTCAAAGTACACCCTAACACTAATCTTTTTTTTTATTTCCAGTAACTCTAATTTACATAATTAAAATACTAAAACAGTTCTTTCTAACTTGTCAAAATTAAAAAAAAACTATACAATTTAAAAAGAAGGTACAATTTTTTCCACATTGTGTCCTTGTTTTTGATGATTCCATTCTGTTCATACAAGCATAATTTCAAAATATTCAGAATCTATAAGACCATGTAATTTATTAAATACCTGTAGAATAAAATTAGTGTCTGATAGATTTATACGTGAATGAGTCATGCAAGGAGTTGTTTCATGCTTTGAAATATGAAACCAGGACTATTCTGATACTTATTGAATCAGGAAAGCATGGCGGGATCTTGCAGTGTGGCTACGTTATTACACGCAACACATTTACACTAGATTGATGAATCACTAGCAATCTGTATTAGTTTAGTATCGAAAACAAAGATCGGTTCTTAAAATGTGTATCTACAAATAATCTTAAAAAAATATTTTTAACTGTTTTACAACAAATTGGCAAACTTAAAGTTTTGTATTGTATATCAGTCAATAAGGAGTGATAATAATAGAAGCGTGAATTATATTTTTATGGTGTGTAAATGGATTTAAATACTCCCTTCGTTACAATTACAAAATGAGACTTTATTAAAATAGAAATGATTTGTTTGTTCTTCTTAATATTTTAGACATCTAATGACGGAAATACGACAACTAGTACTCTTTGTTTCATTGCTGGGAAAGAAGACGACGGTAAAAATCTGTCATGCAGAGCGGAGAACCCAGGAGTATCATCTGAGATTTTGGAGGACACTTGGACACTTCATATACATTGTAAGAAGATAGAAATAGTTAAAAAAATAAAACTCACAAATAATTATTATTCTATATTTTAGGACAATTATTAGGACTTTTTCTTTCCGAATTATAGTTTTACATTTCTTATATGAGTATTTTAGTGGCAAAAGCAGTTAAATCCATTTTTTTCTCGAAATTGATATTTTAGTTGCTATAGAAACGTCACGTTGATAGCTATTGTTTCAAGTCAATATAAAGATACAAAATCTGTTATATCTGTGTTAAAACCAACATTGAAATACATACCAATTTGTAAAACCTGTTAAATCCTTCAAGGGTGCAGATGCAAAACTCATAATCCAACAACCATGTTTTCAGTTTCAAAAGCTGTTAAATCCCAAGCGTTTAAATGGCTGCTTGATACAAAAAGATGCAAACCCCGTTAGTTCCATGTTTTAAGTGTTAACCTAATATTGATTTTATTTAGATTTGCTTACTCATTCATATGTCTGGGCAGAAAACGAGTTCCCAAAAGGATCTGTGCAAATTGCATCAGCTTTGCACCACAAACTGATTAATGCAGCATGGGGTGGGATTACCACAGTACGTTTATACTTTGACGGCTGTGGTGGTCAAAACAAAAACACCACAGTCTTGTTCATGCTCTCCTACTGGCTTCTAAATGAAGCCCCTCCCCATGTTAAAATCATTGTCTTGTGTTATCCAACCGTGGGACACCCTCCCGATCGTGTGTTCGGCAATCTTGAAAAATACATAGTGTGGTTGAAAATCCCGCAAAGTATCTGGATATCATATCAGATTTCAGTACAGTTGTGCATTTAGGATAGTAATGTGAAATCAGAGACTGGAAAGCGGCTTTGTAAGAAATATTATAGAATCCAGCTAGATGGCATTTCCAGTACCAGAAATTCAGGAAAAACATATTTTGAAAAAGGAACAAGACCCTCACATCTGTCCTTGTACACGGAGAACCATCTTCAATTTTGAGTGGGGCAAACTGAAATCCCTGTGCAATTGAGGATTGTCAATAAAAAGAGCTCCAATCGAAAAGATAAAGGGTGGTAATCCTGTTAAGGAAGCCAAAATCAATGATTTTAAACGACTTTTGATGCTACATTTTGGTGAAAAGTGGGAAGACAACCCTAACCTTACATTCTACAAAGATGTGTTCAAGGAAATGACAGAGACAGAGGGAACATAGCTGCACCAGAAAATGATGAGGAAATGGATTTTCACTTGGTAGAAGATGAAGAAGAAGAGCTTAATTAAAAAGAAGACGACAAAAAAGAAAAGATAAAGGCATTTATGGACATGTTATTAATTACTTTAGGTTGCATTTCACATTTTATTACGAAATATAATAACACTGTACTGTAACCAATTATAAAGAGTTTACTATAATATTTTGTTTAATAAAGTTTTTTTTAACATTTTTACATGCGTTATAATACTATCTGACACAGATACTCTGCTTTTAACAGGTTTTGCATCATGAGCCTAAACAAAAATGGTGTCTCATGCAGATGCAAAACCTGTTATTACCGTTTACATATGCAAAACTATTTAAGTAAATAACTCAATTAACTAGTTGTTGTGATTATATAGCCTATAATAGAGCAGAAGAAACAATTGTTCTATATTTTTAAAAAAGGTTTCTAAGGTTCCACTACAATAAAGACGCTTCTAAACAGTTTTTCTGGATTTTCCGTAAATTTTGAAATATTGATTTAACATGTTTTGTCACTTGCCTACTCATATATTGTGTGTATTGACGGTTTTAATTATTTTTTTCAACCATGTGTTTTTAAATGCACGTTGCATTGATGCCAATTTATTTCTCATTTACAAGTTTCAATAAAAGAGACCAAAAGTATAATTTTAACGTTCGCAGTTCTTGAGTAAACTTTTTATATTAATATAAAGATAGTTTACATTTTTGATGTATAAATTGTTATGACATGTATAATTTATGACGTTAAGTAAGACTTTTAAAACAACTTTTTTTTCTTTTTTTTAGTACTATCAGTTCAAGGGATTTTTCTATTAGTAATATACTATGTTAATTTGCTTGTAAAGACTAGAGTTCCTACAAATGATCGCAGTGTAAAGAAGACAAAAACCAAAAAAGGTGAAGTCAGCCTTGTTATATTATATTCAAATTCTCAAACCATAATATATTAGTTTTGAAAAAGAAATCAAACTATTTATAATTGATAATCCGTTTTCATACATGCATAATAAGTATTCAATTCCACACAAACTATGTGTTTTTTTTTTAATTTGGCATCGAGGTTTAGACATTGTTAGATTTCATTACAAAAAAATACATCATTTTTTCTAAAATTACAAACCTGGACTAAGGAATAAACTATTAAAATATTAGTAGTACATACCCACTTTCAATGGAAACACCCATCTACAAAAACACATACCTAAACTTGTATACAAAAATTCTTTATTTTATTTTACAGATATTCCAGAAACAAAGTTAACTCTGGGTACCTCTCTAAATCCAGATAATATAAGAGAAGGTACTGATGTATATTTTGACTGCATGGTGAAGGCTGAACCAGGTGCCTACAAAGTGGAATGGAGACACAATGTAAGTATTTACATCAGGAACTGTAAGCATAGTGAATTTATATATAACAATAAACTAATTTGTTAATAATTGAAATAATCACATTTGTTTGAAATAGAAGAAGCCCTATTGCATATTAATACGATTAGGAAGATTTACAAAGTTCATGAGTAGATTAAATCATTAAAATCTAATAGTTCATCCAATTAGACCAATTAAAAATCGGATTAAAATTAAATAGCTAATTAATTAAAGCATGTGTGTAACAGTAAAATACTAAGAATATAACGCTAAACTTAATTTACTCGAAATATGTCTTATTGTAGAAATAAACTAAGATAGAGTTCAGAGATAAGTTTCTTTCATCTTTTCATTTTATGTATTGTAGCTTGTATTTTATTTGTACAGGGTCGACTATTGAATCATAACGTAAATCATGGAATTATTATCAGCAACCAAAGTTTAGTACTTCAGGGAGTAAGCCGGTCGAGTGCTGGCAACTACACATGCGTTGGATTTAATACAGAAGGCGATGGAGAAAGCAATCCATTCTATCTAAATGTACTATGTAAGTTTAAAGCTCAAATTTTTAGTACACTTAACGGCATATTTTATACGTTTGAAATTATTCCGTTAAAACTATCAATTAAATATGTAAAGTAAAATGAGAAAAAAAAAAAAGAGAGATAACTGAATACATTTGAGCAAAAGTACTCGAATATTGATAACAAAGTATGATGTTTGTGTTTACGATTGGGCCTTTAACGTTTACAAAAATAATATTTGACCATACTGTTGTTTACGCATAAATACTTGTAATAATAAATAGCAAGCTAGCTAGAATACTAGCCGCTAGTGCATACGGAATCCTGTATATGTTTCGTGTTAAAAAAAAGTTAATTTCACATTTTGTATTTTCTCTATAACATGTCTACAACATTCGCCTGTCAAACTTTATATTATAGATTATTTTTTTCGTATTCCTTATTATTATTAATACAATTAATTTAAAAAATTAATACATAAATTAATTATGTGAACCTCAATTGTATTGATATGCGGTTTTAATTGGAGATTTATACCTTAAGTTTAAGATAATAGTCGTGTTCAGAGCGCTTTGTCAAAACATTAATTTCCAAATCTCCACCCCCCTCATCTCGCCTTGGTAAACCATCACTTTTTTTCCAAGTCAATTTTAGGTTACTAAATATAATTGATGACATGAGATGTTAACTTTATCTTAACAATCAGTAATACGGTCTTAAAACTAACTGCAAATTAACATGTTACATATATAATCCAATTCTATTTTCAGATGCGCCAACATGTAAACCGAATCAAACTCGAGTACATGGAGTAGCAAAACAAGAAAAAGCCAACATTTCTTGTGAAGTTGATGCCAATCCAAGAGAGGTTTCATTCAGTTGGACTTTCAATAATTCTGCAGAAAGCCTTCAGGTCAACAAAGGTCACATCACACGATCTGGGACGTCAAGTATCGTTACCTATACGCCTATAACTGAATTAGATTATGGAACACTGCTCTGTTGGGCGTCAAATCGGATAGGTCAACAGAGATTGCCTTGTGTCTATCACATTATAGCAGCAGGTAAATATATAATATCGTAAGGTTGTTATATCTTGTCTGTAAATAGAAATAATATTTGTTTCTAAAAATACTTTAAAATAGACTTACCATATATAAGTTAGCGAATAAACAAAGAATGAAACTTCAACTTGTATATAAATTCAAAATTGGGAGAATTTTATAGCATGCATAATAATGTTGTATTTCTCTTATAACAAATCACATACCTAATTTGGGTATGTTCCTAATTATCTCTGTAAATTAAACCTCTTCATTAATTTTTTTATCGGAACAACCTAACTTATTTCCATTTCTATTCGTCTGTCTGTTTGTAATGATACTTCATCTCAAAATAAATGAATATACAAATCCCTGAAAGCAATAAATATCTGGGTTTTCGTCCATTAGCCAAACTAAAGAATTAATTTGAGTACATAACAAAGTAAATGACATTAATGATAATAATTCTTTAAAAAAATACGTTTTTGGGGCATTAAAAATTGAATATTCTACATCTGGAGTATCACGATAAAAATTAAAAATAACGACTGTGTATGTGTGTGTGTGTAGGTGCGTGAGTGTGTGGTTGCGTGAGTGTGTGTGAGTTTGTGCGTACGCGCGCGTGCTCTTGTGTATTTACATGGTGGATTACAAAACTAAACCCAATAATTCCCGTAACAAAATAATACAAAAAAATTATTATGCAAATTAATTATAAATATAGTTTGTAAATAAATAAATTTGTATCTGTAAAAATATAATAAAAGAGAAAGAAAGAACAAAATTCAAAATAAATCTCAACACATTAATAAATTCCCTAAAAACTCTTATTTTCATAAGTTAATTTAATTTTCCATTTTATTTAGTTTTACCTAGAATTTGTTACAAAACCTAAGAGTTTTTATTTTATTCACGGATTTGTTTCTATATATAATATTTACATCAAATTTTATTTTATTATCATAAATTTCAATATAAGAATAGCTTAACCTTCAATTTTATATCACATTTGAATTTTCTTGATTATTTTATTTTATTTATTTATTAAAATGTGTACTACTATTTTAAACTCTAAAATTGTTTATTTATTTAACTTATATTGACTTTTCGTGATAATTAGGTGTTAAATTTAAAAATTAAATTGTTAAATGCTTTGTTATAGTTGATAATATAATACTCTATAAAGAGACTTTATGATAACCATTTAGTACCTGAATGTCTAAAATTTCAAAAATGTGTAATTATAGTAATATAAATAAAAACATATTTTCTTACCAAACGTTTGCAAAATTTAGATATTCCTAATTATTATTTGGTTATAAATAAATTTTTTGTAAGCGATATACAAATATTTTTAACACTATTTCAAGTTGTCCCTTTAAATATGCCTAAAATTTGTTACAAAGGATATGTTATTTAAATAATGTAATTCGTCATAAATTATATAGTACAACATTTCTATTAGTTGTAATTTTAACTTAAAATATCAGAAAATAATCAAATAAGAATTGAACAAATCTTCAATATAAGTGAAGTAAAGGAACCGAATTTTAAATATTAGTAACTTACATCGATTTAGTTTCGGCTTTAACGTTTATGACAAAGTACAAACTAAATTACAGTAAGTACCTTTAATAAAATAAATGTATTTTAATAAATTCAAAATATATTTTTTCCCTTTATTTGATTAATATATAGATAAAAAAGCCATACTTATATATATATATATATATATATATATATATATATATATATATATATATATATATATATATATATATATGTGTGTGTGTGGGGGGGGGCTGTGTGTGTGTGTCCCAGTACCGACTTGGAAAATAGCAAATTTATTCAGATCTTATGATTTACATGAAAATTATGATTTAAAATACGTTTAATTAATATCAAGGTTATTTTGCATAAAATGTTTAAAATGTTAGATTCAATACGATTTACAGATTAATTAACATTTATACTGACAAAAACGAACGGAAATTTAATTCAGTGTTAATTCATATATTATTACCTTCTCTATATAAATATACCTAAACTCTTTCAGGCAGACCAGATCAAGTACACAACTGCACGGTGGCCAACACTTCAATGACGTCATTTTCTCTGCGATGTGCAGAAGGGTTTAATGGTGGTTTGCCGCAATCATTTTTAGTCGAAGTGAGAGAAACCGAAAGCCAACACTTGAGAGCAAACTTGAGCTCTCCTGTGCCAAGATTTAGTGTAGCAGGACTCGAACCTGGAGAACAATACCAAGCTTGTGTTTATTCAGTGAATGTAAAAGGACGAAGTGAACCTGTATCGGTGCCAGCTGCCACGCTCAGATTACCAGAGAAGCAGCTAACACCGGAAAGAGGTAAAAAAATCCATAGTAAATAGGTTTATTAGTAACTTGAATATTTAATAAATATAGGTTTAGTAAGAACTTGACATGTTTTACATTATAATTACCAAGGAAATAAATACATGCACTCTAGATATAACTGAAATAGAATTTATTACTTCTAATAATAGTTAATTTTATATTTTATCGGACGGAGAATGGAGGATCCGGGGAATAATAATAATTACTTGTGGTTTAGCTCGGCACTAAACTTTGTGTAGATAATTCCTTTCATTCAAACAAAGATTTTAAGAAGTTTGCACATTTTTTTTCTGTTTTAACTTATACGATTCCAAAGCACACTTTTATTGTTTTAATTTTCAAACAGTACACATTTATCTTACTTCTATATTTTTTCCACTTAATGTACAAACAATGATTTTATAGGATACAATGAATAAATTTAATTTAAATATTTCCAACTATTATTTTAAATAAGGAATCAGAGTGCAGGCCGGCATTTTATTGCAGTAATAGTTTAGGTAAGATTTTAAATAATTCTAAAGATAAAATTAACAAAATGTTGAGAAGTGGTGTTAATTTGCAAAATCTGTAATTCATGTTATGTAGATCCTATATGAAATTATTTTTCAACATGAGAGGAAAATTGTATAAATGTCAAAATTTTTATTTTCTATTTTTGAAAAAATACATATTATTGTTGTAAACTAATGTATACTTGTGCCTCTTACTTCGAAAAATGTAATATTAATAAGTTATATTAGTAGAGTGTGCGATAGTTTAGATCCAGATTGAGGTGGGAGATGGTGGGGTGTGGTGGGAGATGGTGGGGGTGTGGTGTGGGGTGTGGTAGGTTATATTATATGTAGACGACTTTGATCAGCTGCAATATGAAAATTGCAAAATAGAAATTGTTAGCTTTATGGATGTAGCATATATCGTAATTTTAAATGCATCTGGCATTTCCGTAAGCAGAACTAAAATTAAACTTTAGGCCATATTCTTTTAAAATGACAATTATTTTCGTGAAGATCTCATTTCATATATTTTCGTGTAAACATATATTTTCCTTATTGATTAATTTACAAAAATGTCCCAAAAATATAATTTTCAATTAGTACCATTTTGAATAAATTAATTTATATAGAATTCTTTTATTTTTATTGCAACCTAATATATTTTCTCATGGTACAAAATTTTCCTTCTAATATTGTATATATGTATTTCACAAAAGCTACACAAATGTGTTAGAACCTTAGTGAAAATTTTACGCGATTGTTTCAGATCGGCCAAGGAATAGCTTCCGCTTTACTCCAATAATGAGCGTGGTGACAGGAGTGGTGAGTGCACTCTTCATCGTCGCCTGTGTAGTAGCAACCGTTTTAAGAATGCAGTGTTCTAGAAATGAAGGAAGACAGAAACGTCACAAAGTTGATCAAAGAGTAAGAAGTGCGTCAGGCAGTATTGCGATTCCTATTGACAAGCCAGCCAGCCCTAATAAACTAGAGAATGTACCCGACAGTGGAGGTGATAGCGACGAAAAAAATCCTGACATAATACCACAACCAATTGGAGGTAATAAAAAATGTTAGGTTAGGTTAGGATTACTACTTATCCGAATTAAAATACTTAATTAAGTATTTTAATCAATATTAAGATTGTTATTATTATGTTCATATTAAATCAAGTTTTCACACTTACTAATAACCTCTCACTTCATATTTAAAAAAAAAATAAAATTTTACATTATAATCCTTTTCAAGGTACTGTAATTACCCACAACCCCGATAAATCTAACATTCTACGTGTTATTGTTACGTTAACTTCATGCAATACTCACATGATTAATAAATAATATTTTTCAGTCGTACTTAGGCGTTTTAAAATTATATTTTACAACATGTTACGTTTTCATTATACATTGATAGTTTATGTTACTAATAGAAGGGATTTTATTGTATTTGTATACCAAAATTGTAATTGACAATTTATTGCCATTTGTATAAACTCAAATTAAGAAGAATATATGAGTGAAGTATTTAAACCTTATGGACGATAACAAAACATTTACTATCATAAGTAATACATTAAATATAACAGTATAATCATTAAAGTCTAAAAACAAATTTCATCCTGTTTTTTAAAAACTTTTTTAATAATTTAGAATATTAGAATAAAAATATACTTTTTTAACAATATACCATACCACGTAATGAAGTTTCAACGAAGAAAATTAAGATTTGATCCTCAAAACGTGATCTTGATGGACTGATTTAAAACTACGATTAAATAGTCATTGGGATTCTGTTACGATCGTAGACAACAACAAGACAAGGTTCTGATTAGACGATCTGTTGTTTTGGAAAATTTACTCGTTGCAGTTTCTCCTTATTGGTGTCCTGCAATATATTTTATAATTATTTACTTATAGAGATGTTGTTTTCTGGCACAATATAATATTTGAATGTGTTATTTAAATCAATATTTCATGCAGCGCTAGATTCAGAAGAACAACAGGCAGATTTCCTTCGAAAACGACAACACATATCGACAATAGAAACAAGAAATTCGCCGACTAGATCCCTCTTACAACACGGGGGCGCATCAGCATATCCAGGATATTGTACGTTAAGAAATGGAGGACTTCCTCTTCATGATCTTAGCAATATACCAACTAAACAAATGCAGGTAATATTTAGGAACATTTAACAATTATTTTAACATAATTTATTATTGATAAAAGCTGAAATATTTCTACGTGTTAAAATGATTTTATGAAGCCCTTATTATATCATAGTTGTATTACAATAAAAAGGTAACATGGTCATTCTTTATTTAAAACATTGTTTAGGTCAACTCGTCTTTTAAACCTATTTTCCAACATATTTTCAGTTTGTCTTATTTATACTTTACAAATCAGTTGCAGAGAAATTTAAAATTTTAAAATAACAGGATATTTAGATGAATAATTGTTATAACGATAAACGATTAATTAAAATATTTTATCTTAACATTTTATAAATTTAACTGAACTAAATAATCATTATCAAAAACGAAATAAATCTAATATTTCCATAAATTTTTGAACAGGTTTATAACATTGAAATAGAATAGGAGTTGCTAACTGTTTAGTTTAAACATATTCGAGTTGTCAGTTAATCATTCAATATTGGAAGCCTAACCCATGCACCTACCTATTGCAATTAATAAATGAAACTACAGACACTGATTAAAACATATACTGAAGAGATATAATCGGAGGAAAGATTAGTTTGTAGCCAGTATTATGAGAGTTGGAATGTAATAATTAATGTTGTTTCGTTTTTCAAATTATTAAATAAGTTTATTTTTCGCTTTAATTTAATTTGTTTATTGCACTGTTATATCAAGATTCTTTAATTATTTCTTCTTGTATTGCTTAATATGTCACGGAAGTAAAATTAAATTACTTGATAAATTTAAAACTATTAAATTAATGAGTGGAATTTTAATTGAAGATTAAAACATTTTTATTTTGTATTTGTTCACAGGGGGGCGTTGAAAGTGTTTACCCTGGGTCAGG
This sequence comes from Aphrophora alni, assembly GCA_963513935.1. Lineage (NCBI taxonomy): Eukaryota > Metazoa > Arthropoda > Insecta > Hemiptera > Aphrophoridae > Aphrophora > Aphrophora alni. The sequence continues at coordinate 136,231,041 of OY740768.1, forward strand.
TTGCACACTTCCCAGACAACATTGGCCGTCATACGGAGGACCACGACATCCAACAGCCGTGGGCTATCACCCACATCCCCACAGGACGGTGTCAACACGTGAAGGAGAAGCAATCCCAGCATCTCCAGAAACTCCCCTTATGTTAACAAAACGCGAGAGCACGGTTTGACTAATGACTAAGTTGTAATTTGAGAGTTACAACTTATCGTAAACACGTTCTGTGAATGCTAAAAAACAATTTTTTAACACCATTTCTTGAACAAAATATAATTTAGGCGTAGTAAAGCCAGCGGAATCAAATTGTAAAGAAAAAAAATCAACTTGTTCACATTAAACAGGGTTCTTGCATTATTGTACACTAATAAATGAGTGAGCAATGGATAATAAAAAAATATAACATAAGTATATATGAAATACTCAATTTTTATGTGCATATTGGATAAATAAATTTGTTACTGTGGAGTGCCATCTGTGAATACTCAAGAATTTGTAGAAGCGATTTCTTATAAAATTTGAGTGCATAAATGATAACAAGAGTTACGTAAAATAAATATAGAAATTGTTATAAAAAGATTGTTAATCTTAATAGTTCAGTTTTAAAACAGATTTTAGTTTTTATAAGAAGTGAAATTAGCAACCATTGTAAATAAAAACCAAAGCTATCTAAGAAATATTCATAAACTGATTTGTACATTCTACTGGCCAAAATATATCAGGTAGTGTATCTGTGACATTCCTATATTATATATTCCGTTATCCTTGCTTGTTATAAAGATAATATCATGAATAATATTATATAAGAAAGGTGCTACTTAATTCTAGATTATTTATTTAAATACCCAATGGATCAATTAAAAAAAGAAATTATTTTGGTAAATGTAATTTAAATATTATATTGTTACAGATTTTTAAATGCTCCTCAATCGTAAAATGGTATACAAAAAATAAATAAATGATGAGATGAAATGAAAAAAAAAGTCTAATATCCAAGTTGTTAACATTATTTTCATTTGTAAAATAAATTTTAATTTTACCATTTATTTTGAAGAGCACAATAATTTCGTCTATACTTTAGTCTCTAAGGCTCAATACGTCAATAAATTAAGTACCATACATAAACTATCATTTTGGATGTGAAAGATTTTATTACATTCATCTTAATATGTATTATAAAAAAATTACGAAACAAATATTTCTCATTTAAAAATACATTTATGCAGGCCTAACCCTTGTAAATACATGACTTATATCAATTTAAAGTTAAGTGACGTTTTCTTGGGTTTTTCATACAAGTGTCCTTTTATTATTATCGATATTATCCTATTTTATTACAAATAAGAAACATGTTTTTATATGTAAATATGTTTAATCTTTAAATGAGTGTTATATTTCTCGGTGTAAATTGACTGAAATGCGTATATATTTTTTTGCTGTGTTCTTGTGGCAACATTTTATTAAAATTGAACGAACGCATCTGTTCGGGATCGGAACTGTTATCAATGTATTTTAATAAAATGTGAACCTTTGTGTATAAAATTGTTTTTCTTACGCCCTTGTGCAATATGACAAACATTTTATTGAAAATCTTTTCCATGAAACATATAAATAAAACTATTCCTCAAAATGTGTGTGTTATTTCCTATATGATCTTGTAATAATAACTTGTAAATATAAAACACTGTAAAAAGATCCCAATTGAAAATACACGAATCGGGTTAATACAACGTATATCATCAATAAAATTTATGCAAATAAGTTTTTACTTTGTTCAGAGTATTATTGTTAACATATTGTATAAGAATTATTAACAACAGTTGCTCCGGTACTTTATTTTTCACTAAATAAATCCATTTTTCTAAGTTGTACTAACACTTTTTGTCTTTTCAGTCCTAATAATTTATTCTTCCTTATGTTTTAATCATTCTACATTACTTTTATTACCTTCCTTCAGAAAATATAGTAGTAACACAATTAATTAATAACTGTTTCAGCACATAATATTCCGTAGAATTCAAGTAATACAAAATACTGTTTCTTCTATTCAATAAAGAATAATAATAATTACAAATTACAAATTATATTGGCTTAGTTCCCACTACAAAATAAAGTTTAAAAATTGTTCTTACAATTTTAGGTTTATTGCTGCTGTGTAAAACACAAAAGGTCTACAGTAGAATTTTACATATACATAGACAATATTTTTACAGACAACAATTACGTGCTTGAATAAAAGATTACAACATATTGCAACTTCAGCGACATAAATTATACAAATTATATTTATTTATGGGTTCTGGTGTATCTTTCAATATAAATTATGTCTTTGTTGTCTAAAAACGAAGAACATATGGGTCATCATCCCCTTGTAATAAAATTGAAGAAAGGAAATGAACTAACGACCGTTAGCCCTCTAATACTTTAATTGCATCTGGTCGAAAAAATAAGAGAAGGATAAAAGAGAGGGATCTAACCCCAAACTACAAAACAAAATATGTAGATCCTACAAGAAACTCTCGGTATTGCCAACCCCGTGCTTACTGTAAGTAAGCTTCGATGGTAATATCAAATATGTATGACTTTTTACACTGTATTTAAGTACAAGTTGATCCATTAAAAATAGTACCATTTTGTTATGGGTGTAGTCCATATACGATTTATTTTATAATGTGTCCCACAAAGTGTGACACGTTTTTGATTTTCTTTTAATTCCTTATTGCTCATCCATTTCATTAAAAAAATACATTATTTTTAATAAAGATAACAAAAACGTTGTCAAAATTTCATCGTACAATCAATCGTTTATGGAAAAAAAAGATTGGCGGAAACACAAAAACAGCAGTAAAGTACCTCTTTGGCCACATTTGAAAACAAATTTTATTGCTACAATATTTTTTTTTTAACAAACAATAATTATTTGTTTTAAAAACCAACGACAATAAGATTACAAAATTAAATAATTTATTCCAAATGAAACCCATCCACAGCAACACACTGATAACAACGCCTAACGAATGAATCGTACGTCCTTGTAAAGTAATTATGTGGAATCCGAGGAAGTTCTTTTCATAACGCTCTACAAATCCTTATCATTCTTGAAACTATGGTTGTACACTTGCTCCTTATTATCCTCGTAAAAAAAAAGTTAAATAAAAAGACCGATGTGGCCAATTTAAAAACTACAAAGTTATTAAAAACAATGCCCACGCACAACACTTTACTTGTTACTCAATGTACTACACTACTAAGTACAATAAAGTGTACTGTAAAGAATTAGGATGTAAGCTTCTGATTTAATGTATTTTTTGTATAATTTGAATAGAATTGCTGTTCAATAATTAAACCTGCAAGAGTAAGGAATAAAAGTATAGACAGTGTATTCTTGTATTACCACAATTTTGTTTCTGTAAACACACGTGAATTAAAAATTTCAAACAACATTTTTGGCAAACTATTAAAAAGTATGTAGTTTCAAAAGAATCGGTTGTGGAATGAGCATTTAGTAGAAAATCAAAGCGAATACCTCTTTATTAGGAGACACTGCAAATTATTACACTCTTCGAACTACATCTAGTAGCACAAAGAGTTGATACAAAAATAAGTGTTTTTATAAGTAAGTACAAATATATTTATTTTTATTTTATTGTATTAATAACTGACAAGTATTATAAGACTTGTTGTTTAGGTAGTGCTGTTAATGAGGTTCTGCTAAAGGTGTTTAAATAAACACTAAGCAATATCAATATTATAGGGATAAACCTGAATTTCTACTTCCGATAAAACTTGGTCTGTTAAGAAAAAAATTAACGCTGACCAAAGAGTTTCACTTTAATTTCATGGTTCTCATTTATTTGCAAAGATTGGTCAACATGTTTGGCTTCTAGTTTTGAATTTACTTACAAATGTTTTTTAAACTGCTCTACTGTTTTTACTTTACCATTATGTAGAGTAAGTTTAAGAAGAGTCAAAAAAATTGAAGTCGAGTTTTTCTGGGTATATCTCTTATGAGGTTTTCTGAATTGAAATAAGTGTTTTTGAATGATGACCGTCTGTCTATCTATCGTCTGTACAGTATGCTACAACCGAATGAGTTCCACCGTTATTTATCACAATTGGTATACTGGTGTATTTTGGCCATACCTGAGATAAATGAAAAACTGAGGCTATGTGTCATATGATAATCGGCTTTATCCATATGAATAAAAATTTCTTAAGCACCGGCTTTAATGGCTAAAACTAAATGTATCACTCACAATGTCTCAAAAAATGTCATTTTGTAAGTTATAGATAAACACACACACACAAAACTGCCATGAGGTTATTTAAAAAACGTAATGTATCAAATTTGGTTTTACCCACTTCGTTATAATTTTAGTACAACATGCAAAAAGGAAAAATAATGATCCAATACCTTGTGAAATATCGCAATTATTAAAATATTGAGAATATGAAATAACTGGCAAATATGAAATGAACCTTGACTGCCGTTTATAAAAGTTTGATTTTAATCAAATAGACTTACGCTGATATAGCAGAGGTAATTCAGAACATTACAAGTTCATGATTCACTTAAACTGACAACTACGGAAATCCAAAATAAAATTTTTTGATTACAAAAAATTTTGGTGGGGGAACATGTGAGTGAGAAATTTTGTTCAATTTTTTTTTAATCTTTACTATCCACAACCTTACTAAGGAATTTTGTACTTTATTAAAATTGTATATCTTCTTTAATTTTATATAAAATGCTCACAGATTCTTTAAATATTGCTACAAATACACAAAATGCCTACAAATTTAACGCCTAGAAGTTAGTTATTGTATTTTTTTTTTCATAATAATATTTAAAGTAATTTAAATCCATATTGTGCTGCTAAATTATGTTATATAACAAAATTCATTAGTTTCATTATATTTATCTTTTCTAAATTTTAAACAAAACACTTTCATCTCACGTTTATTTCAGTGAGTATGCCTGTTGGCTAATTAACTCGTAAAATGTTATAGTATTAAAATGAATATAAATGTTACATAATTAAACTTTTAACGACAAATTAAATATACTTTTAAAAATGCATTCCAAGTTTTACTAATTTATTTAACACAGAAACACCTTTGGCATTACTACTAAAGAGAGTTATAAATTTGAAAATTGTAGCTTGTTATTGGATTCGGAAATCACATCCAAATTGAATTACAGTCTTTCCGTTACTCTGTAATGCACGTTTCTAAGAACAATGCATATTCCCGCTTTTAAATTATCACTCGTACATCTGTAACTTTTATTTTCCGGTATTAATGTCAAATGAACAATTATTTATATATTTGTATAAATTTCTTTAGATTACTTTACTCTAATTTTATAGAAACCAAAATATCGAGAGAGAAAAAAAAATAAATAAAAATAATAAATCTACTAGAGCTACTACTCAATGAAATTTAATAAATATATATTTTTTATAAAGATAAAGATGTACTATCTTTTCGGAAGAAGTCGATTTACAATAAATCGCAAGAGAAAAGTTACAAGAACGAAATAAACAAACTTTTTAGAAATTAATTCGATCTATTATTCAAAATTTTCAATTTATCAGTCTATTTCAGACAAGGATTCGTTTAGAACAGTTTGGAAAGAAATTTCAAGGGATAAACAATAAACATTTTTTGCTTACGTATTATTCGTAAAATAGAAAAAAAAACCCTTCTCATATGTCTACTTCATGACATGAGATTTATTTCAACTTTTTGCTCTCTTCGTCTTTATACACTTTACTAAAGTCCTATGGGTATTCTTCTCTTTTATTTTCCTTAACGTAACCTATTTATTTTGATTTGCCGGACCAGTACCAGACATTGTTTTGGAAGAATCTTGAGAACCTTGGATAAAATTACGTAAATAATGATAAAACACATGCAATCTCTTTGTAGTTATTTTATAAATATCCAACCTTTTGTATTTAAATTTAGGTTTCTTGTTTGGCTTAATAGACTTACTTATTACTAAAACTAATTTAATATTTTCATCACAATATGTTGACCAGTGTGCTTAATGCAAAATAGGAAACGTGGGACGATTCCTCAAAATAATTACATACCCGTATTTAAAGCCTGTGTTGCAATAGAATTAAGGAAGTTGAGAAATTTAAGTGGTATATAAAAGTAGGTATATTTTTTAAAGATAAAATATTTGATTTAAACCAAAACAAGTAATTGTTGGCGTTGTTCATTTAAAACTCTATATAAATGTACGTTAAATGCATATTGTTGTAATAAATATATAGTTGGATAACAATTGTAATTTGGTTTTAAAAACTAAAAAAATCTGCGTTGAATTTAAAAAATTAACGTAATAAATTAGTTAAACTTTATCATAAAAAACAAAATGTTTAAATTAATAAAATAAAAATAGTTTATTTTTTGAAATCCTAAGAGATCATTCAAATCTCTTAGAAAAAGAAAGAGGCAGAAACCTCTTGTATTCAAAGATTTTATTTGATTTCGAACATCCGAATTTAAATACATAAGCCTTCTTTTTATTATTAGTAGTTTTTGACACTAATCTTTGACACTAAGCCATAAATGCACTATAATTATACTTCTGAATAAAAATTACGCCACAGTAAATATATATATATATATATATATATATATATATATATATATATATATATATATATATATATATATATATATATATATATATATATATCTAGCTTTTAGATCAAACTGATATCCATTACCTAGTTTACTTAATAATAGTTGTAATATCATATCGAAAAAAAAAAGATGATTATTATAACTGATAATATCTTAGTAATCATCATTCTTTCTATTATATAATATAACACATTAAATCTGAAATATTTGTCACTAAATGTTTAATTGTGGATATATCGTATACGAAATGTTTATCTCGATATATCATCCGTTAATTATTGAAATTTCGAATAAAACCAACCTATAAAGGAGACTAGAGTACATATTCAATAGCTATAAATTTTTACTTTAACCTTTACTCGATTGTGTCTAACATATGAACAATCCGCTTGATACAAAGCCTATATGCTTTGTTGATATATGTCTTTTAATTTCAGGATTTTAATGTACGAACTTATAGTTTAATTGAATATAACTTCGTGACTTTGTCTAGTCTAATATTTTTGGTCAATTACAAATAAATATACAATTATGATCATGATTATAAAACAGAGATGTAAGATCACTAGCTCTAAAGGTTATACTAAAAATAATTTTTACTTCTTATTCATAAACGTTTTGACTGAAAATCAATTCATTCCTCTAGAATTCCGCGTCCAATATTATCAATCCATAACCTAAAAAATATAAACTGCATTTTTATTCGTTTTTTTTTAGAGATAGATAAATAATAAAAATTACTAATATACATAATTATCATCAACCGCTCCTAGTGGTTATAAAGAACAAGAACAAGTAATGTTTAGTTTAAAACGGATAAATATTAAAAAGAAAATTAAAACATTATTCACCTAATGAAATAATGAAATATATATTTTTCATTTTAGTGTGAATCAGCTTAACAAAACTCTCCCCGAATTGCATCATTAGTACAAATACTTTCAATTAGTGAGAATTATTTTAAACTATTACATCTATATATGTAAAACGTTTGTCAAATCCCAATTACTGATCACGAAATCTCTGGATCCAGTGTTAAGAAACAGTTTTTAAAATGTTCTATTCTTAGAGCGAGTTTTACCCCCTAATACAGGTATCATATGGTTGTTTTATGGGTCGATTTTGATCAAAATTGGTGTGTTGCTGTATTTAGGCATAATTTATATCCATACCAACACCATTAGGGTTGTTCTTAAAAAATTAGTTCCTCATATAACTATCTCAACTATCCCCAGTTAAATCTGGTTCCATCGGCTAGTATTATTATAAAATTCAGTTTAAATCGAAGCTTGTATACAACGAGTGTTTCTAAAATTATTTAGTTCATTCAGCAGAATGCACACCTAACCAAACAGTAGTGTCTAGTCAAGAGTTTACAATGAGTTTTTATTATATTCAGCCTGTATCGTATACACCACTTTAACATAGCTTATTATGATTTCATTTGTAGCAATAAAAATAATCTTACAAGATGTACTGCATTTTTGTAATTTTGTTTACCTATTTTACTAATAATTTGATAAAACGCGCAAATGTTATTTTCCTACTATCTAGTAACAATGTAGATACTTTAAAGTATTATTATTAAAAACAAATAACCCTTCTGTCATATTAAAAATATATTACAAAAAAAAAAAAAATTAAAAACCTGATAAAAGTGACAAATGGATTTTCACGTTAGGTCTCACTGTGGAACATTAAACTTTCTTAAACATGTAAGTTAAACTGACCCTCTTTTATTACACGTGACTCCACACTACTTTAAGTGAAAATACTGATTTAGCCGTAAAGACGTAAATGAAAAAAAAAAAAAAAAAAAAAAAATCTTATTTAATGTTTAAGATTAATGTTATTCAAATTTAAATTTGAATTGAATGATCTACATTTGATGCAAATTCTTAATGTTGACTGATCACAGTAACAAAATCTGAAGAAGCAAACAGTTTACAAACAGTATACCCAACAAGTGTAAACAAAAAATAACGAATCCTATATTCATAGATTTTGGGGTGTAAGAATTTTATATAAATTTGTTTAAATGATTTATTAAAACTAAAGTTACTATTGAATGCTAAAAAAAGAATAATTTTAATTGTACAAATGTTTTTGTATGTGTATGTATGGAAAACTTAGTGTGTGTGGGAGAAAGAAAACTTGTATCAAGTAACAAAATAACTTTGGAACGAGATGTCCGATCGGAATAAAACTCGTTGGGGATGAAACAATTCATAATAGAGTTCATAAAACTGTAAAGTACAACAAACACACAGAACACAATTCTCATAAAAAAATACGCCTAAGTATCAGACGTGTTTCAACGACAAGGTCGTCCTCTTCAGTGATACACCAGCTACACCAACCAGTTGGGTTTGGTTGGTGTAGCTGGTGTATCACAGAAGAGGACGACCTTGTCGTTGAAACGCGTCTGATACTTAGGCGTATTTCTTTATAAGACTTGTGTTCTGTGTGTTTGTTGTACTGTATAGTTTTTCTCATAAGTCAAGCTCAACATTTATTATAAAACTGTAAGATTAAAATACTGACATATTAAATTAAAATATTATTTTAAAATATTGGAATATTTACAAATCTATTTTCGTGTGAATGGTTTACTATTTAACTTGTTCAAACTTAGAATTGAGAGCCCTTCAAACAAAACGAAAGAAAATAATTGTATCATTGTTTTATGTGTATTGTGTACAAACATCTGGTGCGCGGGATGTAGTGGTAGTGTTGAATTAGGCCACTAAAATAAGAACAAGATATTATTTATGTATGATGAACGTATTTAAAAATGAAAATTAAATATTGGTAAATTTAACTTTGTGCTAGGAATTACTTCTTAAATTTTTCCCAATACAAATTTTTAATATTTTGTTAATTCTATTCATTTTTTCTATTGTAAAGATTGCTCTGCTTATTTTGTCGAGCATGAAATTTCGATTTTGTATGCGCAGTATATGCGCAAAGTGTACTTCCAGAATAAAGAGTGAAGCATTGCAACCTGCACTTATATTAATAAACACAAACATAAATATAATAATTAAAATACTAACCTAAACTATACTATATTCACTTTAAAGAGTGATACATTTTTAAACATCCTGTAAACATATTTTACTGGAAAAGCAATGGTAAAAATAATGATTTCTGATGATTTTCTTATTTAACGTACTTATCTGTTCGGGTGAATTAGAATAATATGGCAAACGTGAATCCTTTCAAGAGATTTCTGAACTCTTTTCGAAAAATGATTTACGAAAACGTTTCGATTATCACGACTGATCGTTTGGTTGTTATAAAGTCTAAAATTAAACCCGGATAATGTACTGTAAAAAGCTGCGAGTATGACAAGTAACATTTACGTGGAATCTGTTTGATACTTAATAATAATAGAAAATAAACAAAATATGTATTTTTCATCTAATTTCTGCCTAACGCGGAATATTTCATTACTTTTAACATTCTTAATAGTTTGATTATTTTTTCTTTATTTAATTTCACATAGAATATCTTTAGAATTTCAAACATTTTCCATTACATTTTCCACACATTGAAACTAATTTTTAAATCCTAAATATTTTACTATACCAAGAAACATAAATCAGTTTGGGTATGTATATAAATATATATTTACACATCGTACATACCATTCTTTTACCTCATATAAATAATAAATTTATATAAACATAAGGAAAGATACATTCTTTAAAGCAAGTATTTATTCACTATTTCTGAATAAGTACAGATTTTTTTTTATCGTCCTTCCAAATACAATAAAAGCAAGTATTTTTAATCGTACACCATTTTATAATCAATGATTTTTACCTCAACAATAAACCACTATTTAAGATTTGATATTACAAAAATTAAAAATATAGGTTTCTAAATGAGGTAGTATATGAGTTCCGTGATTTTTTAGTCACAAAATAAAGTTAAATATGAAACATCACGAAACAAAAAATATTTAGTAGCTCCAAGGAAGAATTACCCTAAAACTAAACAAAGGGCAAAATACGTCTTATATTTATGAATTATGCAAATCTAACACCGCACGCCATCCATCTACCCAGCAAAGTGTTACAAGTTGTTTCTTAAATAACATATTTTGCTTAGTGCCTGGCATAAATCAAATTCTGAAGTTAAAGCGAGTTTAAAAAAAAAAATAGGAGTAAATATGTTAGATTTGTTTGATGGTTTGAAATGTACTTCTGAAAATGATAGAAATTGAAAACAACTAAATGAAATATTTATTATACTTGTAACAAGTAATATTCAAAATATAATTTATTTCGAAATACCTTTTAACATATTTCCTAGTTATGTAAAACACTTCCCCCAAAAGCCGTTAATATAAAGTCAAATATCGTGTTATAGATAAGCGTGTTATTAAACGACCATGAATGTACAGATTTTGAAACTAACTTCATACTTATTCACATATGCAACAAAGGAGCGTTCAAGAATGCAGTCGAGAAATTTTAAATATATAAAGTTATTAAACATCAACCAAATAAAAATTTATTGAATGACAAGTTAAATTTCAAGACCAATGTATTATACTATATAGCGATAAGAACCTGAGATAAGTTAACTGTGTAATTACCAGATGGAGCACTTTACCTCCTGTTTAACAAAAGTGAATATGATAGAAATTGTGTTTAGTGTTGTTTTTATTCTGTTAAATTATATTAAAGTTTGACGTCCTCTACGAGAGAGAGATTTCTGATGATGAAACGCATTTCCGAAACGTGTCAATCTTCGACGAATAAAGTCACATGACGGATATTATAAGGTATATATAAATATTATATAAAGTGTGACTTGGACACTAATCAACAATGTTTAAATTAAAAAATATTTATTAAATTATTATTTGATATACAACTATCTTTAGATTCTTATTCACAATCAACCAATGGTTTGAGATAATAAATTTCCTAATAGTTATTATCTGATATATATCGTTTGTTATCATCGAGATGCTTTTCACAAACTAAACAATTCTTGTATTCACTTTTCAAATTGTCATGAAACCATTATTCCCCATTACCAGAATATAGATAATCATGTAAACAATTAATTGACTTTATGTTTTGAAATTTATGTGCTAACAATCTAATATTATAATCTAACGTAGAATTTAATTTTAAACTACTGTGACTTGACATATACAGAGTGAGTTTTACGTCCCTTCCCACATATATTTTTTTATATGGTTTAAATTAGATAATAAAACTCCTAATGTCCGCATTGAACCTAAATACCTTTGTTTTGATGGGCTTACTGATTGCCCAGCTCCAATAGGGAACGGCACACTGGAAGTCAGATGAAAATTATAAATAAGACAATGATGTATTATCGTTCTAAATTATAGTTCTTAATTATATTATAAATGTACATTAAATTAAGTTCTTTCTTAGTAGAGCACACCGGATCTCAAAAGGTTCATCTTAAACATAACTTGGTTTGATAGTTTACAAGAGAGTAGTGCTAGAACCGGTTTCTACCCCCCTCCCCCCTACTTCGATAAAGTTTGACTCAGATTTTACTCCAACAAGCTGATAACAAAACAATGACATGTTCTTTTTATTTACAATTACGACTTCCGGTGATCCCCTAAATATGTTAAACAACGCAAACGATAACTCTTTCAGTTGTCTAACATACATTTTGTAGGAAAATTTCTGGGGTAAACTTTTAAGAAAATACGCTACTCTTTTCACGTACTTTTTCGTAGACTTAAAACCCAGTCTTTTTTTATGTAAACATTTTGAGATCCAGTTTGTTGCACAGTGCTTTACTAACAAATATCTTTAATTTTATCTACGTTCAACCTAAGTTCTTATTATAAATTTTCTTCTGAGTCCCTGTGGTTCGTCCCCTATTGGAGTTGGACAGTCGGTGATCTCATCAAAACCAAGGTATTTAAGTAAAATATGGAAATGCGGAGTTTCAACTTAAACCATATAAAAAATATAGGGTCAAGGGATTTGCAACTCAACCTGTATATAAAATGCCAATAACTTTTTTTGTACCTTTAAATACGTCCATTTTCCAGGGTGTTTACTTTGCTCTGACACACTAATTGCATCAGTAGTAGTTGGTGGATCCATACTATAAGATGGAGTTGAGGATAAATTATTATTTCAGAAATGGAAATCCAATTTCATTCTCTTTTTGAAGATGTAGTTTCTATAATTGGACTTTTAGAAAGAATGTTGGTGTCCTTCTTCTTTTTAATAGATAAATCGCATCCAATACGAACAACTCTCTACACGGTCCGAAACAACAGGTACTAATTATCGATTATATGATTCAGGTAGTTAAGCTATAATGTATAAACTAGAAAGTCTCAAAAGTGTTGTCGTAATTAGTCAATATGAACAAAATTTTTATTTAAATACGTTGGTATTAAAACTCACTGCAATGTAATAAATTTTCAAAGGAATCTTATATGTATTATTAAAATTATAAATATATATTATTATTATAAAACATCATATTGCAATATATTCTATGAAGAAAGTAAAGTTAGTTATAATTTATTCACTGCCTGGGGTAGATTACGAATTGAAATTGAATATTAATTCACCAATAAATAATTGACAGGTGGCGTAACCTAGAAGAGATACTGCAATAAATATCAATTAAAACCTACATCCATCAAGAGCCCATATTTATAGTCAGTTTATAAATATTTAGGAAGTAATTATATATTATATCTTTTGCCTACAATAGAAAATACTTTTACATTATCAAGTCGTAAAAAAAGAAAAAGACTTAAATATTTTGCAAGTAGCTGTATTGCATAGCCGCGATATTTTAGGAATGCTTAAAATGATTAAAAGTTTTAAAAAAATTAACCATAAGAGATAACTGATTTTTAAAGCATTTCATTATTAATTTATTTATATGCATATTATATTTAGTTTTTTCAGAGAACCGTGGGCTACATTTACACAGTTTCAATTCTGTGACGCACCAGAAATTTGTCATTCTTTCACATCTACTGGTTCCTTAAAATTTGAGAGATTGATCTATACACTGTTTATTCCATCGTAAGATCCTTCCCATAGAAAACTTTCGTTGTGAACCAATTACTCCTCACCTCTTCCTCAATCCTCTTCTATGCCTGTCTATGAGTAGTTGTAGTTATATATGACAATTATTACAAACTTATTCTTACTACTAAACACAGACAGAATGATATGGAATAGAGTTCTTGTCCGAAATTCAAGATTCAGTATAATCGGACATAATCATTTGACAGAAAATTTTGTTAACTATAATTATCAATTGTCGGTATATACAATCAGTGTACCTGCTATTATTGTTTCTAGTGACTGCTAAGATTAGAAACTAGAAATACGATATTATTTATATATCCGATTATATGGTGCTAATTTATGTAAATTGGTTTGGTGTTTTTAGTGATAATGTCGTACATGCACTTATAGTTTGACGACACAAATACAAATATAATAATAATTCAAATAATAAAAATAAGTGCATTGCTCCGCCATTCTCAGCTTCAGCTTTGTTAATGCACTTTTGGCGACGCGTTTCGGATATATTCCATTCTCAAAACACTTAATAGTACTTAATACACTAATATTACTGTTAAATGTTTTGAGAATGGAGTATATCTGAAACGCGTCAACAAACATAAGAATTACGAAGCTGAGAAAGGCGGATCAATACACATATTTTATTTATAGCGTTCCTAGTGGAGATTAAAATAATATACAATATTTAATTGGCCTCAAAAATTTTCAATTTTGTTTTGATATCCATCTTCAACTTAATATGGACGCTAAATTTCACACTTAATATTGCCTTGGATGTAGGATTTACTGAAATCATCTAATAAACTATACCATAGTTTAAAAATACATCACCATTTGTGTTACTAAAACAAGCGTACAAGACGTACATTCGATGTGTTATTAAAGAACCTTGAATACAATTTACAATATTTTGTTTTTAAAGGTAATTTGCACGTCTTGTGAAGCTTTTATTCTTTGTAAACATTTCAACCCTAATGAAGTTTTCATAAGATAATATAAAGAATAACGATTCAGACAAATTTATTAAAATAAATGCACGTGATACAGTTGGAATTTTTAAGGGGAAAGAATTAAAAAATCCGTTTGTTTTATAAAAACTTGTAATTTTGTTGAAAAATGACTACAAAACAAGGAGTAATTTTATACGTCCTAAAGACTAAGCATTTATAAATAACATCAAAGTTGTTTGATAGTTTAGTTCCGTTAAGTTAGATTAGGTTTTGGTGAAATTAAGTTATTTAGCTTTGTTACCTTCAATCAAATAATTCAATGACACTTTTAATAATTATGTATATTCAAAGCACGTTTTGGTCCATTGAACAGAAAAAGAGAAGTTACAATTAACTCAGTTCGATATTTAGTGAGAGGGGTGGTATACGTGTAATATATTTACAGAGAAATATTGATATAGAATTTACATATAAAGTAATAATGTAACTGTTTAGCTACACAGAAATATACCAAATATTACTATGCTTGGGTAGTTTATATAAAATTATTAGGTTCAAAGTTAGTCTCCATATATCTGTACATGTTTCTAATACGTTCTTTAATATTTTTCGGCGTAGTTAAAAAGTTATCGTAACCGTTTCTTTGATATCTTCAAGAAAAAGTCTGAAGTGAAATGTGGTGATAGTGCTGATCTCTTTACATCATTTCCAATCTATATAATCATAATGTATATGCTGAAACCACATAGTTAATAGTTTCTTGTACTGAGTAAATGTTTAAGAAGTAGTCGTAATTCTCCTTCTCTCTTTATTATTTTTTTCGTGTTAAATTAATAATAGAAATTCGTTGCCCTTCTCTGAGTTTAACTTCAATTAATTATACCACAACATGGATTCATGATCTTTGATTTTTAACTATGCTTATGCAGACCAGTGAATTTTCTACAGACCAATAATTCACGTTGCGTTTGTAAATATTGAATTATTAGAAAATAATATTAAATACAAATTCTTAAACTATGACGTTTAATTTGTTTAAAATACTTCTTTGTTATATTTAAAATTCATGAACAATTGTCTGCAGCTCAGACATTAGCAACAAATGCTGTTAAAATTGCAATTTAATACACGTCCTAGTTTATGAAGTTGTCTTCCTTTCTTTTGGTTGATCACTCAACAACATAGAACATACACGATACTATAAAAAGACGAAATTTTGTATATTTTATATTGAAAAATCCTTGAGCATACGAATCAATTGCATTTTTAACGTTTCGGCCGTATTCTACATAATCGAATATTATTTCACTGTCTCATCAAGACGTATATATTCTATTAAGTATCTCAATATAATTATTTGGCTTTTGGGATCACAATCAATAATTTTATTGATCAATTTTCGTGTGGTAAATTGGTGAACAAAATATAATTTTAAAATACGAATTTGGAAAATACGAAAACTGCGAATTTGGGATTAATATTACGATTAAAATTAATAATAATTGAAAAATAAACTCTTGTACGCGGAACCAAATAATGATTTCATTTTTCGCAATTAAATGTCTTTTTTTCTATAGAGATGTTGTGATTCTTCAAAGTTCTTTTGTTTTGTTTTAAATTGTATTGAGACAAAAGTTGTGGAGGTTTTTTGTCTTCTTCGTATGACTGTATATATAGCCTACATTAATAAAGAAATAATTTCCATATGTTTAAAAATATATAAATAATATAATATAATAATAAAAATATGTTTTGAAATAAAAAACTTTCATATATTTTAAATAAAATAACATTATCATGTTGTTTTTTTAACTAGAAAAACATAATATTTTAAACGAACCGAGTACCGGAATAGGCTACTTATTTCAATATTTTTTTGTAAAGAAACATATAATAAAAATAAACGGTAAATATAAACAATATAATTTACAGATTCATTGTGATTTCCAGATAAATATATTAAAAAGAAAAATAATTCAATTTAGTTTTTAAACAGTGAAAATATTTTCCATTCCGGAGAGTATTAATTTAGGATATGTGACATTATTTTAGACATGCATAGCCACATCACGGCGTACCTGTGAAAAATAAATTATTACTCTCTATAAATATTACAAACGACTGTATGACGCAGGATGAGTATTTAGGAAAGGAAATGAAAATTTGATTTATGAATAGATGAGAATGACAGTGAATTGTAACAACCGTTCCATATTGCTACGTTATAAGTGTCTCTCAAAGGGCAATGAGGACAGTATCTAGTGAAAGCCCAAAATGTTACTTATTGTACTAAAAAACCAATAAAATGATTTTGATATTATTTTGTTATGTATTCCTAAAAAAATTATGAAGATACACGTATTTAAAAAAAAAATTATAAATCATATTTGTTTGCGAATGTTTAGTGAGGTGAGTTTGAATTAACATTTTTTTATATCGTCACGATGATATTTAAATGCACAAAAATAAGACAGGAAATAGTGTGGTATCATCATTTAAGTTGGAATATCGTGTGTTTATAATTCAGTATCTGCAATGTTGACTGTTTTTGATGATGTATCACCTTTGAGTTACCCTGAATAACTTTAATCTGTCCAGTGTTGTAATTCCCAAACGTCGACATAATTGACAATTCAAAGTTGGAGCAAGCCATAATAACAAAAATACACAGTATTACAATAATAAAATTATCTCAATTATAGCCTATAAGGTACCAATAAATGTATTGGTAGAGATCTTTACCATAAATATTGGTTCAGTAGTTATTGGTATTTTTTTTTAAAGAATTCGTCTACCAAGCTGACATGTAAAGTATACTTTTGCACAATCGGTTCTACCGGCTTCAATTTTATTTGCAAGAAAAGTTAAGATTACCGAACTAAACCTGTGTGAAAAATCCCAATAAAAAACTTTTTTTTTAATGCGGTTTATTCTATAATAAATAACTTTGACTGCAGCTTCATAATACATTTATTTTTTAAGGTATCATAGCATATTCAATATATCAATTAATAATAAAATCTCAGCTCAATAAAAACGCCACTGTTCTGTACACAAACAACAACAAAAAATTCCAGTGAAATTTGAAATATAAATTACAATTTGCAATGTCGAAACTATTATATATTTAAACAATATTGAAAAGTGAGTCTGGTTCCAGTTTTTAAGTATGGGTTTCGTATTACTAAAACCTTTCAGTAGAAACACAGAAGTATATCAATGTTATAGTACTAAGTTATCTATAGTATCAGCTTGAGTAGAATCACTTAACGAATATCAGTGAAATGTTGGTTAAATGATAACCATAACCATAAAGATATGGACAAAACTGACTAATAAAAGGCATTACGAGGTACCATTGAAATTAATCGACATATTCACGTTTTCAAATGGAATTCGGTTACAATATACTTATTTCCAATTTCATTTATATTACGTTATATGCTTACTTAAACATTTGGCGGAAAAAAATCACAAGTAGCGTAGTGGGCTTTCGTTAGGAATTAAACTTGCTTGAATTGGTTGTTTTAGTTCTAGCAATCCGGTGAACAAATAACACTGAATTGTGTTTTAATAATACGTCATTAATGAAATTAGTAAATTGTTGTTTACAAAAAACAGTAACACACAATACTGTTGCATACAATAAAATGCAACAGTTTTTATTTGTTAGCAATATTTAAGAAGTTTGTTATATATTATTATTTTTACAATTACTATTTAACACGTCGGTTTACATTATTTTATTTCTGTTACATTTGAATTTATATTTCCTTTAATGAATAGCCATTTAGTCACACACAATAAAATTTTTTCTATTAATGCCATATGAATATCATAGTTTTTAACAGTGACAAGTAATTTAAACATTTAACTATAGTACTACATGTAGAGTCAATTTTCTAAGTGTGTAATTGTGGTTTTTTAAGATTGTACGTTTTGCAGTATTTTATAAGTAGACTTTAAATTAGCTACCCTGAAGCAGCAGTGAAACATGTAGCCACATAATTTTTAAAATATAATATACAGAAAACTACAATTAACTAAGAAAGGTGTTAATTATAAAATAAATGTAGTTCTAAGGCGAAACAAAAATGCAAATAAATTTATTTAGTTTTAAATATTGTACGAAACCTGAAGGTTATTGAATAGTTTAAGATAGGTGACTAAACATCGTTAAATCTAGTATTATAATTATGTCTTTAACTGTTGTGAAATGCATTTTTAACATAGATTATGTTGGCATAGACGTATTAAGTTGGTAGTGTCATAATTTGCAACGTGATGGAACTGGTTCTACATGTCGTATAATTTGTATAGTTTTTTTTTTTAGTATAAAGAGTTTAAAAGTGAAACTGGGATTATCTAGAGAATTTTATACCATACACCAGCAGTGAATTAAATAAACTAAAATAACTTCTCTAACTAAATAACTAAAATAACAGAACATCACCGCTGATATTGAATTTCAGTTTCATCAATAGAATATTCATACATAATGCATCCCATATGAGGTTTGCCAGGAGTACATTATCCAACTACAATCCCAATAGTTTCACATACTTACTTTCTTTAATATATAAACTTCTATTTTTGAGTGAGAACTGTAAACATTGAGTGTTATTATCGCTTATTTATACCCAGTTAATATCAAAACAGGTTTTTGCTTTTTCTGCAGAATATTTAACTTTTAATTTAGTCTTATACTATATTTCAAATTTTAAAATCCTTTTTAGTTTGTTATTTTTTCTTATGTCTACTTAAGTTCTAAGACTGTTTAGTAGAATATGTGTTCGACTATGGTCAAAAATGTAAATATGTTGACCAAATCTCAAAAGTCGAAATATTGAACCTTGTCTAATCCATAGTCAGAAAACCGAATACGAAGATTGTGTTATAGCCTAGACAAGTTTTGTTATCCAAGTACCTATTTCAATTGTTACTGAAAAGGGTCAATTTAATTGAGCAAATATGTAATATCAAAAAAGTTGAATGAAGCTGATAGCCAAACCTTCACAGTGATCAATAGGGTTGTCTATATTTTGAAAGTGATATAATTATCGTGACGTTTGTAATTATTTCGTCTAACAACAAATAAAATAAGATACAGAATTCCAAACATATCGAAAACCCTACA
Source organism: Aphrophora alni (assembly GCA_963513935.1). Classification (NCBI taxonomy): domain Eukaryota; kingdom Metazoa; phylum Arthropoda; class Insecta; order Hemiptera; family Aphrophoridae; genus Aphrophora; species Aphrophora alni. The sequence goes on from OY740768.1 coordinate 136,250,852, forward strand.
TAAAATATAATGTAACATTTTGTTTAGGCCTGCAATGAAATACGTGTAACAATATTAGAGATTTTACACAGTAAATTATTAAATGCTACTAAATATTCAAAATTTTACAAATGACCTACGATATACCAAAAATAACTTGTATGTCCAGAAATTATTCCTAATGCTCCGATGGTAGTTCCTAATGATTTTCGTAATTATTTTCTTAGTTTATAAATAAATTTAAAATGAAGTTATTAACAAACTGAAAGATATCCAGTTTAGATATTGAATAATAATGATAATAATAAAATACACAAATGAATACACACAATACAAAACTTACTGACTAAATACATTATGATATATCTTTAGTTATGTATGTAATATGAAGAATACACGAACGATATTTTATTTAAATGAGAATAATTAGTATAGAATTAGGAACTATTCAGTTATAGAAAGTAAGGAATTGTTTTTTTTAAGATAGGAAAAATGACATAGTATTTTTCTTGACATAAATTTGTTATGAATATCTAAAAAGGGTAGGAAAGAGTGTGTTGGAATATTAGAGTTATTCAGGTGAATATAATACTATTCAATATAATGTAGGCTACATCATAGTCGGATTTGCTAGGCAACGAATGTAACTGTTGTACTAGAGATTTGAAAAGCGTTTATAATAAATTCCACATGTGTATTATTAAGAATATGTTCAAATTAATTATTATAATTATTGATATTATAAGAAAAATATCTTTCATACTAAGATTTTAAATAGCAATTAAAAAAAAGTAATATATTTTGTAGAGTCAAGTTACAATGTACCAATATATTTGTTTTTTCATAATATACGAGTATATAATTATGTAAGTATAGTATACTATTCTACCTGTATAAAATTAAGACATGTCTTGTTGAACCGATTAAAATATCATAGATTTCTAATTTTAATTCCATCTACTTTTTAAAGAATATTTGATACATGTCCAATTAAAAATACGTGGAAAGGTCATGAGTACTAAGCAAGGGCAAAAGGTAAAAAGAGCTACAAGAACAGATTGAAAGTCGTTGGGAAGAAGTAGGCTACTACCATCTATTGTGCGGTTGAAACGATTCTGCCAAAACAAATTCACACGTGGTTGGTAATCCCAGGAGTGGTAAATTTCTAAATACCATTGAATTGATATCTCATTTCAATGTTGATTTATGTGAATGAACATATTTAACGCATTTGAAAGATCAAATAATCTACATTATATTATATTTAAAAAGAAAGAATTACTAAAAAAAAAAACTATAAAAAAATAGAAAAAAAGAAGATAAATGACAATTAGAAATAATACTCCACTCAACTACGTTATGTAGATCAAACTACAGAAGTAATTCCTCATATAAAAATGACGGAGATTGGAGTAAAGATTTTGGAAAGTTTCATATATTTTCAACTATTCGTAACATGACAGGTTTTGATCTTACAGGAAAGATTTGAAGAAAGTAAAAGTTATAGCTTTAGACACGTGGAATTTCAGGATCGGTAATGGGCTAATATGATTTTAAATGTGTTAAAAAAATACAATTGAAAATACTCCGGGAACACATAGTTTTGTATTTTACGCCAAGTGGAGCCAACTCTTTTTATGTTCAAAATTTAAAAAGAAATCATACTCCACTTTCCACAAACCATAGTAAGACCAGGTCAGCAACTGTTGTATATATAAGAATGCGGACAAGATAATGCAAAAATGGTTCGTCCGTCCTCTATTCATTCTCAGGACAAACGCTCATTACAAGAAAATCAAGTTTCAATATACAGATTTACCGGTTTTTTAAAAAATACTGAAGAAACCAGATGCTTAATGGCGATGACGTCACTTCTTGTAAGGAATTAGTGAAGAAAATTAAAGAATTTTATGTCTTGTAATCAAATAGGCACAACGCCTGACACAATGCTCTTGCATAGGCTAAAATAATTTATGATGATAATACATGATGAAAAAGATAAACTAAAACTCGAACACAAGATCTCACATAAATTACGTTTACATAATCAAACTTGTTTCAACGACAAAGTCGCCATCCTCAGTGATACAGTAAACGTAATTTTTATGAGATCTTGTGTTCGAGTTTTAGTTTATCTTTTTCATCGTGTATTATTGTCATACATTATTTTACCCTATGCAAGAGCATTGTGTCAGGCGTTGTGATCACACATGGGCAGGATGCTACCCATGTTGCTCCCGAAAAACTTTTACCCTGGTTATAGCCTTGTATAGGCTCGTAGATATTGGGATTGGTTATTTTATAATCATTGTTGGAACCAAACTAAAATATCCAGCCGAGTTAATGTGATTTTGTACAATTCGTTTTCTATAATGTGTCCTAACATAATTTATTATTTTTTTTTAAAACTAGTTGTTTATTCAAATTCTAAACTAATTATTTAGATAAATTTTATTTTATAGCAATACAATAATTTATGTTTCACAGGTATTTATATAGTATACAGTGTTTACTTCTTCCGAATGTAAAGATCCACAACACAGAAAAATAAATTATCAAATTAGGAAAAATATCAACCTAGGTTCTAGAAAATTGTGGATTATTTTAAATCGCATATAAACGAAAGTTTTAATTATACTAGTTGTAATATGTTTACATAAAATATGAAAACTAAATAATTTTGCAATTTATTTGGAAGCTGTTCTTTTTTTATTGTAATATCTTTGTTTAATGTCTGATCTTTTCTTTGTTTTGTAGTTTTTTCTTCTAGTCCTTGAAATATACGCTATTTGAGTAAAAACCTATTTCGTTTAACTCACCCCTTTGCTTAAACTCTCGAATTTGAGTTTATGACAGTTATTCTATTTATTATTAATTATACAATACAAAACATTTCAAGTGTAAATTATAGTTGCTTTAAACATATATATATTACAAATGAAACACAACATTCTATACTTTATGAAAATCTAAATTCATATTATAACGTATTACATTCAATCCTATCTATATAAACGTTTTCTGGGTTTTCTTGTATAGAAGCCATCAATGTATTAACAATCTGGGGGATATAAAATTCTGTATTGTTATTGATTAATATTATAATAATGTGGTATTGTGAAATTTTAATCAATATTAGTTTACATGATGTTTGATACACAAGTAAATATTAAATTATCATGTGTTCCACTCATTATTTCTGTTCAATATTCTCATGGAAATAATAAAAATAGCTTTCATAATAATGACGCTATTCAATTTACTGTCGTGTGAAGTGCCCTTAACTACTGTCAATAGCAACCTGTCAGCTTGATGTAGGAGGCATTAATCCTCCACACCTTGTTAACCTTATTAAAGATCCAACTGGGGTGGGGAGACAATGAAATAAATTATCGATTGTTGTTCTACTGTTCTTGAATATAATCTAATCATTGTAATTATTTTGAGTTCTAATAATTATGTTTATTTGTTTTATTAAACATCTAACATTGTTTGTGGAAACACATTTGTATGAACAAAGAAGCATGACATTGCGTCATACAAAACTAAAATAATATTTCTGGCTAATATTATAATAATGTATTATTGTAATATTGTAATGTATATTAGCTTACAGGATATATGATAACTAGTACACAAGTAAATATAATATCATTTGTTCCACTCATTTATTCTGTTTAATATTCTCATGGAATAATAAAAGTAGCTTTCATAATATTTACGTTAATAAATTTATAGTATTGTGAAGCTCATAACTACTAAAAATAGCAAACTGTCAGCTTTTGATGTAGGTCTCAGGAATCTCCTCGTTGACCTCTTTAAAGATAAAACTGGGGGGGGGGGAGGAGCACACATATAATCGATTGTCGCCCTACTGTAATTGAATATAAATTTAACATTTTATTTGTATTAATTTTTAATATTTATCAAATTGTATTGTTAAACGTCAAACGTTGTTTGCGGAAACCTATCTCGGTGAAGAAAACAGATTAATACTGCTCCGTACAAAATAATGAAAATAATGTGCGAATGTTTGATTTAAATGGACGTGATTTACATTCTAAATTTCACAAAAGGTATAAATAGCTTGCGAAAAATGCACAATAGAGACCATTAAATTGAAAATAAATTTGGTCTTACACAAAACCCCACGTCAGATATCATAACTTTAATCATGTACAAGATATCAAACCGTAATTTAATTTTGAAGACTCACTTACCGTATTTTGAACTCTCAGCGACTCTATTGTAGGTAGGCGTGACAATCCCAGTTAAGGTTTCTTTATTTATACAAGTCGAAACTAGTTTAGATTTTAGCAAATTTTACGTGAACAGTTTCTTTAAATATTTATTAAAAATATGCGTTGGAGAAACATATAAATATGAGTTAAATATGGGAAAACATTGATGTTCCTACAATATAGCCTATACCACGTAATTTTATTTACCACTTTATTTTTTATCTTTTTCTCGATCTAAATCATGTTTTGTTTATCTAAATGTAATAAAATTAAAGGAATGGAAAATAAAAATAAATAAAATTTTTTTTAAAAATAATAAAAATATTAAGATTTGGTTTGTTCATCTATAAATATATTAAAATACTATTTAGAAAATTGTAATAAGTTATCATTTACAAAAATAAATTTAATGTTTTTAGTTTTTATTTATCTGCTTATTAGCTATATTATATGTTCGTATTACTAGCTTTACTATTTCTCATCAATAATATGTAATTGAGAACTTTATTTTCATCAGATTTCCATCATTAAAATTCAGCCTATGTAATTAAATTGTGTCATAATCTTGAAACAGTATAAATTCTAGTTTTAAAATTGGTTGTTGAAATAAATATCGTTAAAATGAAAACAGAACGATACTTCCTTCTTCTAAATCTAAATTCGAAAATTTGTTTTTGTCTGGTATATAGTTTACAAGGAGAAAGATGTATAAATGAGGGATGGTTTCCATTCTCAAATAAATAAATCGTTTGTAATTTAATGTAAGTTATAATAAAATATACATTTTACCCAGATTGTTAAACCTGAAATTCAATTTGTATTATTGCAACTAAATTGGATGTTACAAAATATGCTGTGCTAGTCTATATTGCATTAATTTTCAGAAAATAAAACAAATCTTGTCTCCTAAACTTTTGATATTTTAAAGCCAACTTTTATTAAATAATGTGAGTCAAGTGGTCTATAGCGTTTTTATGTAAAACAATATTATTCATGTTATTAACGACCAGTTGTAGTAGAAAATCTAGAACGAAATATATTGTATTACAAACTAGAGCGTACAAGATCCTCTGTCTGGATATGTTAACAGATCAATGGAAATCAGTTTAGGTGATTTCCTCTTTCATTCGCGAATATATGAAATTTCCAACTCTTGGGTCTATAAATCTTATTAGATTCACCCTTTTTATTCAACGTTTTAAAATGTTTTAAGGATTATGTTGGGAATATATTTTAATTTTAAAACGCTTTAAAAGTAAACATGTAAAATTATTTACTTTTGTTTTCTGGGAGAGGGGGAAATGAATGTTACAACACAGAACAAAATATTCGCATCTGCTTTTTAAGCGATTGTAATGGTGGTTTTATTAATGTCTAATATTTGAAGTTTAATTGTAAACGACAGTCCGATATTAAATTTTAATTCTATTATAACCAATTTAAAAAAGGTTTTTGTATTAAATTTGTTGTTGTTTATACAACAACTGTCGGTTGTCATAGTCTAAAACGAAAAAGCGAATACAATTACTCTAATAGTTTAAAAGTCTGAAAAGAACAAGAGTTACTCAGTAGAGACTTAATAGGAGAGATTAAAGGGTGGGATCCAACACAAGTCTACATCACAACGGATAAAGATCCTTCTGGGGTAATTTGGCATAAAATAATAAAAACAAACATCGACATGGTCTCTTCCACAGCCAGTCATAAGCGACTACGACTTATTATTATTTTTTTTTTAATGTGTAATCTATATACCTACGACAATTTTTTAATTTATAAAATTCAAATTAAAAAATGACTTTAAATCCATTAGATAAAAATTATAAATATTTGACATATCAAAAATATCATTTATATAATGACCATTTCTTGGCTCTAATAATAGGAAATAACTTTATTCCTTTTTAAATATTATTTAAAGCCTAATGATTAAAAAGGAAAAGACAATTTAAGCATATTGTATTCAATTCTATTTTTTTATGTGTTTAATTAATCTACTCTGCGTTACTACATTTTATGTAAAATTAAAAAAAATAAAAATTCTGCATTTATTGTTTTTTATTGAAACATCTAAAGTAGAACTATATCTCTTAAGGAAAACATAGTTTAACTTGAAAGTGTTAAGCCTGTACAGAAGAAAACCCCTTTATTAATTGAAGTGTATCAAATCATAGAACAAAGCAAGTTAGGTACATTATGAGGGTAGTAGGAAAGCAATACCACTTGGCGCATACTTACAGCGCAGGTGACCCGCGCATGTCTAATACTATTCTGCCGTTTTCAGTCACTGATCTAGTATATAGGTACGTGCTCTCAATTCATTCTTCCATTGTTTTTGTGCATGTTTCAAATGTCTAAGAAAATGAAAAGTAACCCCATCCATAACTAGAAAGGTCATAGACATTGCATTTTGGAACCGAAAAGGATCAATACTTGCTGTCTCTATGCCCTGTGGAGCAATAGTAATTGCAGATGGGAATAATTGCAAAAAATTAAATAAAACAAGACAGCGGTACATTCAAAATCGAAAGAGAGACCTGTTGCTTAGAGGCGATGAGATCCTTCATGTCGTTTTGATAATAGTTGTGTGTAAAATATACATAGACAATTTATGATCATCCAACATTACAGCACTAACCCAGCGCTTAGTCTGCCCAGCTCTTATCAACCCAAGTTAAAGACTTTTTCGGGGGAATACTTTTTAGAGTGATGAAAACTTTGTTTACTGTCTAAACTGTATCATGCAGTCTCTTATAAAACGATGATGAGACATATAACGAGTGACTAGATTGTCTTGGACAAGCAGTGTTATTATTTAGTCTCTCATGAGATATTGATGAGACATATAACTAGTGACTAGATAGTCTTGTACAAGCTGCATCATCTAGTCTCTCATGAGTTGATGTTGAAACATAATTCAGAATATTTTAAGCTGGTAATTCCAGCACCAATCAAAATTGAAGTCTTTCCAAATATTATGTCGTCTTTATTTTTATTATTTTTTTTTTTGATGTTATCTCTTTGATACAAAGATTATACTTATTATAGGGCTTATACGTTCTCGCATTAGTGATGTTATATTTTTTACATACAATAAATTTTAACAAATAAAACCAAATTTGTTATGACTGGATTAAGAGTTTGTTATTTCCATAGTTTTAAGCCTCGTTGTTGGGTTTTATGGATTATTCTGCTCTGGCGTTTTCAATAAAAGAGAGGAACATTATGGATAAATAGTTCAGGACATTTGTAATAATTGAATTTAAGCATTTTTACAGATGGGATTTATATAAAATAATTTAATTCAGTTTATTGAAATAGTAAATTGTCTAGATTTTCTTTGTATTAAATGATGAATATATTAGTGTTAAATTGTAAAATTAATACTTTTTGCACACTTTAAAACGCATTGCTACCATTTATTACTATTCAAATATTGATGAAACTGATCTAATTATAAGAGATGATTTGCAATGTTATAATATTATCTTTCATATTACTTATTTAATGAAGAACTTCCTGCCAGTGATTAGATCTGTTTTAGAAGTGGTTTAATCATTGATGGGACGTTTTACCATCAGTTATCGCAGTATGGGGTCTCATACACCCTTACCCTGATTTGTAATACATTTAGTGGAACTCTTGAGGTTTATTTTCTTTAAAAAAAAACGCCACGTTTTATAAAACCTCTTTTAAAGGCAATTAATTACTTACAAAGCTCCATTTAATTACTAGTAGAATAATTTAATACCAATAACACTTAAGTATTATAACATTTTTTTATATGTGGGTGGGGCTTGAAAATTTTTAGTATTTTATCTCAATATGTTTGGAGGTTTTAATATACTGTATATGGAAGGGAAAAGGGAAACACGTGTATATATCTCGCCAATATGTTTTGTGTGTATGGATATAATTAGAGGAATCCATGTTTGCATGTTGTGGTTCGAATTTTGTGAATGAATGTGCGTATATAGTGTGTCCCGATAGGATTTAGACTGTAAAAAGTAATGTTTTTTAAGATTTTTTTTTTTTAGTGTTCGCGGGTCAGATGTAAATTTATGTTTATAATTGTCACAAATGATTTAGCTGTAGTCTGATTGGATGGTTTATTCCTTTGAAATGACGTAGGGTTTAAACAGGTTCTACCTCAGGACTTCCTATATATCTCAGACGTATTTTCTGATTTTAGTTCATATAGAGAAATTTTATAGTATCGTTGTTTTCTCGTAAGTATTTATACGGTTTTTTGTTATTTTATTTTTATGGATGTAAAAGTTTTTTATTTGTGTCAAGTAATTGAGTTTATTTTCATGTAATAAATTAAAACATATATTATTACTTGAGTTTTATATTGTTATTACTTACATACTTATTATTACTGCTAGGCTGACGTGTAATATAAAACAATATTTTAGGATATTAATTGTTTTATAAAACTGAACATAAAAGCAAACAACATTCATTAACTTTAAGATTTGCATTGACCAATGTATTATTGTTGTTCACTAATGTGTACGTATTATAACAAAACTAGTTCATACTTTTATACGTAGACAATCTGGAATGATTAATGTGGCAGTACCGTGATGACACAACAGAGCTGGTTTTATTGTAAAATCAGTTTCTCTTTCATATTTTAGAAAATATAACAAACATAAAAATTTATCTAAAGTAATTTTTAGAAGCACATCTTTCAGATAATTTTAAATGAATATTAGTATAATAAATATAACCAAATAATTTAATGATTATATTTTCAATACTATTCACCGTTTTAATTCTCAAATTAAATCGATTGAAAATATAAAAATCTATTTCATTTAAACCTTTTCTTTTAATATCCATATTAACATATCATCATGTTTACTAAAAATTGCACCATTTATGTCGATTCCATACGAAAAATATATTAGTGATGTTTATTAATTTCGAAAAGGTTGATATCTTTTCTATTTTTTAACTATTCATAAGTGATTTCATATTATTCTACATACTTTTACCTACATTATTACTCTTTAAAGATATTATTTACAAAATTTCCATGGAGCGTTGTAGCGATTATTCACAGTATGAAAAACAAGGATTCCACAAACCACAAAAATCAATATTCCTCCCACCCGATTTTTCCTTTTCTTTTTTATCAAATATTATTATTATATTTTTTTATATAATTGTCTTCTTGTTTTCTTATTGGGTCCATTTGAGAGTTATGTTAAAGAACTAGAGGTTAATTTAAGTAGAGCTTTAGGTTCAAATATGGCGTGATATTTGAATATAAAATTGGAACAATTAATATTCTCAAAACAATATATTCCGATAGAGAGTGCATAAGAGAATGAGAATAAATCTTTGCTGCTTTCAATTCAGTTTAAACTATTATTCCACAATTCTCAACTTGGATAATCGCCAGGGCATCACTACACCTTCATAAGTAATTATACATGAAATCAGTAATATTAATTTCTATATAGGCATAGGACAATTATTAGTTTATGTCTGCTGAAGAGCATTACATAAAATCATACAATAAGATAAGTTTAATGTAGTAGGTAACATAAGGTGAAGAAAAATTACATTGAATAATTTATAGCAATTACGTAACAGAATTAAGGGGGACAAAACTTCTACAAAACTAACGTCATGTGATATTATTTGCTGTCATCACTACTACACTGACAAAACGATTCGACGATAAATACCATATTGTCCAGTTATTGCAGTAAATTCGGTGTTTTATTTCGAAGGGGCTGTCGCTGACCTTCCGCTGTTTTGTAGGGTCTTTTAAAAAGGTTATACACATTACGAATGCCTATGTTATTTATGATCCAAATATAAAGTCAAGATTGTTTTAATGTCAAACTGTTTACTAAAATTTAGTCAATCGCTAATGTAAAAATAAAAAGAAAAAAACAGTTTCATTATAAACAAGTCAATATTTTATAAGGTTATATTTAAATTAAATGCTTTATTGTGTTAACGTTATTTAATTATTCACTTTTTCGTCTACAATACACGAAAATTGGCAAGGTCAAGTAATTATGTATATTTAAATAACTGGTAAGGTGAATTATTTTTTATATTCACAATTTATTATTTATTTTTTTAAACTAATAACACACACATATATATATATATATATATATATATATATATCAAACTCGTATAGTAATCAAAAATCTTTCAATCTTTTTTTCTGATAGTGCTAATTTAATATTCATAATATTAATATGTTTAACGGTACACTTATTAACTCATAAAACGTGCGCATATGTATTTATATAGTATATTCACATAAACTATTATGTTAATTTAAATTAGAATAATTGGTCGTTGTTATCATAGTGTTGTTATCGTATTAAATAATTTTGATGAAAGTACAGCATACATTTTATAGAATTTAAGAACTGTGTTCAGTAAATACTTACTAAAAGTCATTTAAGATAATATAATACTTACAAAATATGTCCCTGTCTTTCATTTTTAATTATTTGTTTTTATAATGATGTTTCCGTTATATTGTTCTATTAAAATTTACTTATATGTGTGGATTTAAATTAAAAGTAAACAATTGGAATTGTCTTTATGAAAATCGAATAATATAAATTAAAAAGTGTTGTAACAATTTGGAAAAAAAATACAACTTATAATCCGGTAAGTTGATTACTTCATTACTCGATATATTTAATATGATATATAAATAAATATGTAAAAACCAAAGTTAAATGTACTTTGTATGACTGGCCTAAAATATTTTAAAAAGTGGCCTAAATATAATTACAAAATAAAACTAAATGATCTTTTGGTAAATACAGTTATGTAAAATTGTTAAAGGGTCGTTTTAAAAAAGGGAAGCAGTTTAATTTAAATATAGTGGATATTTATTGATACAATTTATTGATACAATTATGTTAAGACATTTATTTAATTTATAAAATAGAATTTAAAAACAAATTACTGAATCAAGTTTACGATTTTCTCATTTCAGTTTAATTTTGCGTTTGTTTAAAGATGAATTCCTTAACACAACGTTATTAAGTGCTCTTGTGACTGCAGAGAGGGTAAGGAGGGGGGAATGGAAGATTTATGAGAACTTGGACGATGTCATGTGGCAGCTTATTATTGAAGAATTTAACACTAACATAGGAAACAAAACAGCGAAACTATGAATTCAGGTGTTCAAAGTAAATCTAATATATGAATAGAATATCCAGGACTTTTTGGCACACAACAATGGTAGTTTTGATTACAAAACTATTCATAATGTATCATGAATCTCAAAAGAGCCAGACATTGACTAATGTAAAAAAAAGGAAGTGTAATGGAAGAATATGAAACCGAAATGACGGAAGTGATCATGGAGACTATAACGGAATCAAATAGTGTTTAAAAACCATCTGTAGTAGGTAGATATCGAATAAAGAAGGCTTATTATGTCTATGGGTTTGCTACGAACGGAATGGAGAGGATTCAATATGCCATTGGTGTGGTAAGCCACTGGATACCGAGGTCTCAAAATGCTTCTGTGACAGTGAAGCAATATTTGTAAACTTAATATAGCTCTGCAGTAGATATGAAGAGAATGCCGTATGTAATATCACTCTGCGACAAAAACGGATCTCCGAATGGTTGATACGCTTCTGTGGTGTATCGGCATGTAAACGCGAGGTGTGAATATTCTGAGAGCTAAATTTAATTCCGTAAGTGTACCTTAATTATTGAAAGCTCAATATGCTTCGGTGGAAGTAAATGAATTATCGAGAAATCAATATGAACATGCGGCGGTTTATAATTGAATGTCGAAAGTTCTTTATGTTTCGAAGTTTCCTAGTAACGGAATGTCAATGGTTTAATATGATTATGCGACAGTTATAGAATCATTTAGGTCTTAATTTAATATTGAGAGGGTAATGAAATCACCAAAGTGGCTCCATATAATTTACGATGGTAACCGATCACCAACAGGTGGGTAGGAACAGAATGTTGTATGGTCATTATATAAGATAGAAGCTTAATATGTGTATAGTAGTGGTCAAAAATTAAATTTGATAAAGGTCTGTTTGAAATTTTAATTAAACTGAAAAGATACGGAAATGGTGTAATAATAATAATAATAATAATAATAATAATAATAATAATAATAATAATAATGTATATAAAGTAATCGCAGAGGTTTGTCTGTTTTAACTATAAGATGGAATATCAGGGCTCAATTTGCCTCAATAATGGTATTAGAATTATCGAGGGTTAATATATCTTTGCAGTTGTTAGTAACGGAATACGGAAGGCTCAATATGTTTCTACGCACTTAGCGGATCTCGGAGAGCTTAATAAGCATCTGCTATAGTTAGGAACAGAATAACCAAAGGATTATTTACTCTTTGCCACGATATCGGAAGAGCAGGGAGATCAATATGCCTCTGGGTTTGGTAAAGGGAAAATTTAGAAAGCTGGAATATGCTTTGTCTGAAGGTAGGAATTAAACTTTGTGGGGTTTATATATATCTGCAACGATAAAGAAATTACCGAGGGTTATATATTCCTCTACTAAGGCTAGGAATGAAAAGTAGAGTACTGAAACTGCTTATGGGTCAAAAATGTTATAGGAGAGGAAGAAGTTACGCGGCTAGCTTATCTCCTTAATGCGACCTTTTGTGCTGCACTTCCCAACTCTCTATTCATTTTAGCTTCGACGTAAAATACATTGTGATATTGCTGAGGAGCTGTGAAGGAATTACCTACTGCTGAACTTGACTTCATTAACTTAAAAAAGACTTCTTTTCGACTTTTTTACTGTTAAAAAGCAACACTGGGTAAAAAAAGTCGGCGAGTAACGTTGTTAGTATATTACGATACTCACAAATGACAATGTTTTTAAAGAGATCTATTTTACAAATTTGAACTTAACACCCTTATCACTGTTATTGATAGACACAATAATTACGCACAAATTTTAATGTTAAAATAAGTAAACGAAGACATCATTAATTATTTGATAAAAACCTAATATGAAGTGGTAATACTATACTCATTATATTAAAGACCTGTTCTCCATATAATTCTTTATTACAACTAATTACTCATGTCCTATAACGACTCTAGAAGCATGAATATCAATTATTCAAAAGATAAGCTTTCAGTACTGTATTAGATAAAAACAATATACAATCAGATTCTAGTCTTTCTACTCCTCGCCAAAATATATATATATATATATATATATATATATATATATATATATATATATATATATATATTTTGATTTATTACAAACTGTGCTTTAGTACTGGTCTCCAAATTAATTGAAGGATATGGTTCAGTTTTTCTGTAGAAAATACAAGCTATTGAATTATAATATAAAAGTGTAATTTAACTTAAAGTTAAAATTAGTTCGTTTTATAAATTCGGCATGTCAAAAACAATTTTTATTTTTGTAGAAATATGGATAATAATATATTAATATCATTCGAGCTGGTCACCTGCTAAAACATAAGTTTAACTTGAAACAAAAATGTATCTGCTTTCTCTAAAAATATTTTTAATGAAACAACATAGTTTACAAATAAAAATTGAAGAAATTAAAATTTTATTTTTTTAACAATATTTCTTTTTGAAAAACCTAATTTTAGCTTCAAAATACATTTGTAGAAGGTAAACTATCTTTTTTATAATACAAATTAAATAGCCATCATAATAAAATTAAATAAAAACAAGTAATATTCCAAAACGGGCCAAGATCCAACCGTAATATATTTTCTGAGAATAATATCTGCATATTATACAAATACTATAAAGGCATACCATTGTGGATACGTAGTTCCCGTCACGTGTTGTTTTAGAAGACGTTCAATAATCTCAGTCTATCGTTCTTCGATAAATAAGAACTAGATCGTTCGGTCGGTTCATTGAAGAAGAATAAGAAGAAGAAGAAGGAGAAGAAGAAGAAAAAAGCCTCGGATCAACACGGCAACACGGTGGAACGTCAACAAATGACGTGGCAACTCTTCTTGATATGTTCAATGTCTGACAGAGCGAGTGTTTTCTTCGATCGCTGAAGGATTCCGCTAAGTCTTGATAATCAGCAGTGATAAGAGGGACGCATAAGCTTGTATTAACACCACAGGGGAAACTACAGGAAAAAATGTTAAGTCCATGCTCACTGTCAGAAATTATTGACACATTTCTAGGATAGACAGTATGGATTCCAAGAAGATCGATGCTATCAATATGGTATTGAACACTGCGAAATCAAAGTTGTGGGGAAACCACCACACAATATCTGCAGGTTCCCTAATCACCTCGTAGTAAAAAACGCCGTCAACTCTGTTAAATGGAGGATGGAGGTCTTGATGCTTATTTAGGATACCCCGATACCTTAAGAAAATCCGGAAAAACTAGCTCAGAAATTTATTACTGCTGAATGAAACCAGCTGTGGTCCTAGTATAACAAATCTCACTGAAAGTCACTGCACAGAGGTCAGTGTTAGATTCATACCTACAGAATCTTACGAGTCCTACAATTGCATGCTGAGGGATGGATATACCCGAAATAACAATCCAGAGATTTCTACACAAGGGCAGCACATGCTACCTAGGACAACAATACTCACTGAAAGTCACTGAACAGAGGTCAGTGTTAGATTCATACCTACAGAATCTTACGAGTCCTACGATTGCATGCTGAGGGTGAATATACCAGAAATAACAATCAAGAGATTTCCACACAAGGGCAGCACATGTTATCTAAGACAACAAAACTCATTGAAAGTCACTGCACAGAGATCAGTGTTAGATTCATACCTACAGAATCTTACGAGTCCTACGATTGCATGCTGAGGGTGGATATACCCGAAATAACAATCAAGAGATTTCCACACAAGGGCAGCACATGCTACTTAGGACAACAATACTCACTGAAGGTCACTGCACAGAGGTCAGTGTTAGATTCGTACCTACAGAATCTTACGAGTCCTACGATTGCATGCTGAGGGTGGATATACCCGAAATAACAAACCCGAGATTTCCACACACGGGAAACACATGCTACCTAAAACAACAAAACTTTAAAAACATGTATGCTATTTGCATAACTTTTCTTGTTGAGTTCTTTGCTATAACATCTATGTCAGGCAATAATACAATTACTCTACAGACATTAATTTTAAATTAAAATATCAAAGTGACGTAATGAACCGTTATTATGCTAAAACATCTACCCTAATGTAAATGTAATAGTAGCATACAACTTAAAACAAATCAGAGAAATATGTATTTCTAAATTTATATTTATGCGACAGAAACACGTATATAATAATTCTCATTAATATTTATAGGAATAACGTATATTATGTGCCCTTCGTTACTTTAACCTATTATAGTTGGTTGTCATACAGAACAGAATATGACATTACAAAGGAAAGTACAGATTTAATAAATAGCGTTTATGCATAGCTAATGTACAGTTCTAAAACACTACACTCTCCTGAGGCAAACAGAATTGCAGATTGTTTTCAGCATGTCATCCTTATTACTGTATATCGGTGTGTATGAAAAATGTGCTAACACGTAGTACCTTGCATAGAAACATGAGAATATTTTGTTTTATAACGGGGAAAAAAGTTACATTCACTTACTTAATCTAGACCAATTAAACATTAAAACACATTCAAAATTAAATAATGGATCTATTTGAAGAAACTATCCCCAAAAACGTCTGTATATATATTAATAAATTTTATTCTAGGCTACAAAAAATTAACAACATTCTAAAAACTGCTCATAGCGTACATCATCTAAGTCATAAAAATACTTTATAGAGTCTAAACTATAACAATCGTAAATATATATAAAATATTCTTGTTAGACCTAAACTTCTAAAAAAAATAGTAATAATACAATGTAACGTATTTGCTATAAACTGTAATAAACTTTGTTGTACAACCAAACCTGCATAATTAGTCTTTCACATAGTTTGTTGAAAGTAGCACAACTAAACAAAATTATCCGATAGGTAAAAACTAAATACGTGAATCGATAATTTATCATTTGGGATGTCATAATTGTCCTAAATACCATATTGGTATAACAACCAATTCATTAAGAACAAACATGACTGGATATTTATGTTATATGTTCACTAGAGTTTAGAAAGACTCGTTTTGGAGTTTGATTAAGAACACCAATAAAGTTTGAAAAAATGCTATAAATTAAAGTACATAATAGAATTACCTTCAGACACAAATAAATTACAACAAATGGAACTAGAACAATAATTAATATTGCAATCAGATATTACAGACAGCTGGAATATTTGGTAAAATAAACTAAAATTACAATCTTAATAAATAATCCATGTAACATCTGGTGATTACATGTAAGAACTTGCTAAATTGATATATCATTTTTCGTAATATTTTATATCTCTTTTTTAATGCGGATTTTTTTAAATTTTCCTTAAAAATAAATTAAATAAAGAAGTCTTTATGTATTTATCAAAAACTAACGACGACATTTTGTATAAATATATTATAAAATATCAGAATTGTATTCTAAATAAGTACGAATATTGTCTTAAATTAAGATTACAAACTAATTTCTGTTGATAATTTGTTATCTAAACTCAACCGTTACACCATAAAAAAAATCACATTTTAATTATTCAGTGCTTTCTGTTCTTGTACAGAATTGTTAAACGTGTAATCTCTTAACACCACCCGGACTATCATAACATAAAAAAATCTCTATAAGAAACGTGTGGATATATACAGCGTACTAACTTCAATCAATATCCCTCCTCACATTATGCCATTACAATCCCATCAGGGAGTTGATTCATTTTCTGGGTATTACTCCATTTCCCCCTGCCATACTTCACTAGCTGCTGAACCCAACCCCTCCTACTTGATACAATAGAAAACATTACATTTCGTAATTTCTTCCAATCATTTTAGATTGTTTTTATTCCAATCATTTAAAACTAAATTATTGTGCAGTAGATTTATAGTCTCACATAAGAAAACTAAAATAAAATAATTTATCCAGTAATTTTTCCTCTTTACTTTTATGTTAAACTATATTTTAAACTTTACTATAGATCATAAATCACTGTTAGTATCTAATATAGTACTTTTAATTACTCAAGTTTGTTTTGGTTTAGTTTAAAACTAAGAGACATTAAATCTGCCATAATTAGAATCAAAAAGATTATTTTTTTTTTCATATACATGACAAATGAAACGAGGGATTCCAGTTAAACTAAGGATGTGTTAAAAATGCTGCTAAACATGAAACTAACTGACCATTTTATAAAGCGATAGTAATGCACATAACAAGTTGTGGTAAGTTGTATTTCCAAAGATTGATTTAAGTTATTTTCAAACACGCAAACAATGAAATTGGTGTTTGAGGTTCGTGGTTCAAATTCAAAATTCATCACGAATTGATTTTGATATTATAGTACGTCAATTTACAAACAATTTTGGTTTTTTCCCCATAATCCTTGCTTAACCAATCCAGTTTATTCAGCTAAGCGTGCAACCATTCGTTCCAGCTCACCACCATGGTGTGCATAATGTAGTAAACCTAACGCTCCCCTTTTACACTTTACATCTTAAATGTGTATTTATTTTTAGGATGAGAGTTTTTAGCCGTTAATACCAACCTCACTTTTTTACTTAAACATACTCTTATGTAACGCTGTCACTGCATTCACTAATTCAAGTTTAAGAGTTTCTATTTACTCTCAATCAATCTCTCTTTGTCACTTAAACTTACTCATCTGGAACGCTGTTACTGCATTCACTAATTCAAGTCAAAGAGTTATTATTTACTCCTAATCAATCTCTTTTTTCACTTAAACCTACTCATCTGGAACTCTGTCACTGCATTCACTAATACAAGTTAAAGAAATTCTATTTACTCTTAATCTATTCCTCTTTGTCACTTAAACCTACTCATCTGGAACGCTGTTACTGCATTCACTAATTCAAGTTAAAGAATTTCAATTTACTCTTAATCTATTCCTCTTTGTCACCTAAACCTACTCATCTGGAACGCTGTCACTGCATTCACTAATTCAAGTTAAAGAATTTCAATTTACTCTTAATATATTCCTCTTTGCCACTTAAACCTACTTATTTGGAACGCTGTCACTGCATTAACTAATTCAAGTTAAAGAATTATTTCAATTTACTCTTAATCTATTCCTCTTTGTCACTTAAACCTACTCATCTGGAGCTCTGTCACTACATTCACTAATTCAAATTAAAGATATTCTATTTACTCTTAATCTATTCCTCTTTGACACTTAAACCTACTCATTTGGAAAGCTGTCGATGCATTCACTAATTCAAGTTAAAGAATTTCAATTTACTCTTAATCTATTCCTCTTTGTCACCTAAACCTACTCATCTGGAACGCTGTCACTGCGTTCACTAATTCAAGTTAAAGAGTTTTTATTTACTCGTAAATATATTTAAAATCTACTCTTCCGCTCGTGTATATTAGGGAGAAACAAAACAAGTTTGATGTTGGATTAACAAGGTAAACAACACAGAAATACTTCGGAATAAAATACGCGGAATACCGTAACATCCTCTGGCTATAGTAGAATAGACAAATTTTAAAGAAGACTTTTTTAGGTTGAAGAATACTAACTTACTCAGGTCGTGCACTGAATAATTTCAGTGTAAAATAAATTACTTAGGTGTGCTAGAGAATAAACTGGTATGTGAAGGAGCATCGTTCCCTAAATGACCACGAATCTTGGTTTAGAATAATATTAGAAATCACAACAAAAAAAGATAACACAATTGAAGAACAATTGCATGCATTAATATAATTGAAATACTTCTATAGAAAGATACATATTATTTACTTGTTATTTTTTCGCAAACCTTTGAAGAAATGTTCACCTTACAATTAATTGTTTTAAAAACATTTAGTATAACGTTATGACTTAAAATATCACATCCATATTCTAAATGGTTGTAACCTTTTACAGGGGTTCCAGAATATAACAGAAGGTCAATAAAAGAATCAATTCTCTAACCTTCATGTGTTTTTCTGGACCCCATTAAGGAATGGATTATTATGTTTTTTCTCAACATTAGGGGTGAATAAAGATAGGGAAAGTTTTATAAACATGCAAACAATTTATGGTTCAGCAAAAGGTGACGTGTAATTACATTTAAAATAAAGGATTTCAATATTATTTATAATTAACATGTAACGTTCTGTATAAAAAATTATATTTTAATATTTATTAATATTATATATTATGAAAATTAAGTTTTTTTCTCGATTTTTTAATAAATGGAAAAAAACGTACGAAACAAAATGTAAAATAAAATTTTTATTATTATTATTAGTGTATTGTAGAAAATCGGTAATAAGGTTAAATCCTATTTATATCTGAAAATTTTTAATTGTTTCAGGATTATAATTCAATTATAATTCTACGAAAAATTATAGTTAAATGTTAATATTAATAGTTAAAAAAGTAGAATTCTATGTTCAAAAAGTGGTCGGTAAGTGTTAAGAATAAAATATAAATCTTAGAATCATTAGTAGAGATAGAAAAATAATTTAAAAATTCCCCTCTGTCTTAAAGAAACGCAATATTTTTTTTTCAGGAGAGTAAAACAAATACTAGCTCTAGAAATTAATACTAAACTACTAATTAATTCTTGAATAGCCTTTCTGACATGTTTATAATTTTTAACAATCATTCATCTATGCGTCTATATTGATAAAATTACAGTTACAAATATTTTACTTGGTTCTTTTTTGAATAAAAAATATTACCTACTCGTATTCGTAACTTATCTCATGATCTTATGACACTTAACTAGATGTTGTATGCACATGTTCTGATGCACATTTGAACACCAGTCGAAAGTTCTAATCACAATCCACCGATAAAATGTATTCATCACAAGTAATATAATGCACTTAAATAATGATATGCTTTTATGTCTATTCTATAGCACTAAAGGTTTGTGAGCAAAAGTGGTTGAGGACACATGAAATATTATTTCGCCCAAAACTGTATTACCCTTTCAGCTTTCATACAAAAAATTGATTTTGCCAGTAATTATAAACTATATAACAAATAAATATAAAAAAATCAATACAAAGTACAATAATAGATACAGAACCTGCAGTGTTTCTACGGGACTGTAAAACTTTTGGCCACTGGTTCATAGTTAATAAAATTTCCCCCAACGGAATAGGTTTTGAATATAGAAGGCACATTTTTAACTATAAAATAAATATATTATATTTGTAATATTTTTTCTTGTAGTTGTACTGTTTATCTCTTTACATACTCTTCTCTGTCTCAGATAAATAAATTGATATAAATTTATTATTGTTAATATATTATCTTTTATATTAACAACCTCAAGGTCCTCTGGATAATTGCATTGTATATTTAATTCTCAATTTTACTTACTCCTCTTATTTTTGCTATACAATAACTTTTCTGTAACCTCACATATTGCTTCCAGGGTATAGTCTGATGAGGTTGTTATAATTCGAAAAGGATTGATAAATATTTAACTTTAGTAAAGTTCTAATTACTATTAGTAATTACAATTAGTAATTAAATTAATATTGTAAGACTTCTAATTACAATATATACAAACCGTTACACTTTCTGCATTTCTGCACTTACATAAAAAATTGTTGTTGCTTTTTGAAATAAATTTTTATTAGTTTCTAAAAATAATATATTACATTATATAATGAAGAATAAATAACAAACAAATAAATTGTGAATGTTTTATAACCTTTAAATATTATCAAATATTTTAATAAGTTCTTATTATTGCACAAAAGATAACATTTGTCTAATTTTTATTTCTATTTTATGTAGGATATTTAAAACTTAATGTGTAAAAATATCTAAGTACTTAGAAAATAAAAATAAATTAATATATTTCGAAATCCATCTGTCTTTTAGTCAATATGTCAAACTAAAAGAGAGCCTTTCATCCATTCAACGTAACTATAAAACAGATTACTATTTTAATGTAGATATTTATACGCTTCTGTTGCCCTTTTTTGAGGATATACAAAAAGCCTTTTAATATTCAGTCTGTTGGGTTTTTAGTAAAATCTCATAACAATAACCCAGGGCTTAGGTTGCAACCATGACATCATTGAGTAGTTTTGTATATAAAGATAACTTCTATAGTTATATTATAGATATTTAAAATACAAATTGTACAGGACACACAATGAAAGTTATTTAAAACCTAATTTGGGATTTGAAATTTGCATGTGCTTCGGTAGTTATAATCTTTGGTATTGTAAACTTTTGTATTTATTAATAAATAAAATTAAAATAATATTTTTATTTACCCTGATTCGAACCCTAACAAAAATCAATACTGATATCTCACTTTATTTTCATTTTTATTTTTTTGCGTGTAATTTCTTTAATCAAAATCAACAAACCATAGTTAATGCTTTTTTTTATTTACAACACCAAACGAATACGACAGTACTTATTTTACATATTAATATGATGGGTACGAAACAGATAATTCATAAAATCAGTAATATAGTTGTCGGGGATGGGGGAGAAATTTAGTTCAATTAATAATATTTGTTTATTTTTCCGGAATGGCTTCAGTCAATAAGTGAATCAATTCATGAAATATGAATTCCCATTTTCATGAAATGTGTTTATAAAGAATGTAGTTTTTAATGTACCATTTGGTACACAAATTTATCAATAGGATCATTCAATTAAAATTTAAGAAAATGACTTGTCGATGTCCTCTCTGCTTTGAAGTTCCTCAAATACCCATTTTCGTCCATTTATAACAAGAAATATATTTCATAACAATAATTGATATGTAAATTAAAATAATAAATCTACGTTAAAATACAAGGAAATTTTTTATAATTGAGAAGTACATCATTAAAATAAATCTTTAAAATTGCATAATTAAGTACTTAAAAGTGTTTCCGAGCCACTAAAAAGTATTTAATCATGTGTTAATAAAACATTACTTATTATATTACCAACTAATCAATATAAATTGAACTAAATTCATGTATTTTTAAATAAAATAACACAGGTATTCCATAGCTTGACATTTTATAATCACAATAGAATTATCATAAATTTGGGTTCAGCAGTAATATTTCAAGCTTGAAATTATAACAACACCCAGTAAAATTAATAAAATTTAACCATCGACCATTCTATACGCTTTTAAATTTAAATAATTAACAATACAAAAATCATAATATTCACTGTAGTTTTTTCTAAAGGAATGATATTTGAGGCAAATAAATGCGATCAACAAATAGTGTAAAGTATACCATATTAACCAAGGTCCCTAGATATGCAGGTCGCATTCCCCCCTCCCATAACAAACAAACCTACGTCACAATATAGTAGGTTAGGCGTCACTAATCCCTACTCTCAGAAAGGGTTGTATCATGTTACATCTACACGTGGTTTTGTGATTATTAATGTTTTGTTGATTTTGTTTTTAAATTGTTTACATTAATAAGTAGTGTAGTACAAGTTATTTAGATTGTAAATACATGACGAATTGTTATGGAATAATAATAATTCAAGTCAATGTAAATTATGAAGTATATTCCCTTTGTATTATAGAAGTAATATAATAACTGAAATATAATTGCAATAAAATTCCATATATATATATATATATAATCATTAAAATAGTTTTAAAGAAAAAGGAAAGCTGTCAAACCACTGTGTTACTGGTTGCAAAAGCGACTATAATACAGCCGATAAGAATTCATATTTTAAAACCAATAAAAAACTGTGTCGTGAATGTTTTATGAGTCAGAGATATATTTAACTATGTCCTTACTGGATGTACAGTCGTCCGTTTCATTTCAGTGAAATATACATGGTAAAACAAAATTTCAGAAGACAGACAATATGTAGAACTATACTCACTTAACCAGAACTATACCAGAAATAACTGATAACGCAAGTATATTAAAAATTTGTTGTATTATTTATTAATAACTTTACTGCCTTATGAAAAATTTCCGTTATTATGACAGCTGAAAGCCGCATCCCTCAGCAGATCACTAGTGAGTACAGGTGTGGCAGTCTTGGCTGTTGCCAAGCTGAATCTACAATTTTCTTCATATTTTCGTGTTATTGATACCTTTTTTTTTTCTATCAAGTTGCTCTTGACCAACTTTTTGTCTCTTCCAACTTTGCTCCTAGTAGAGTATTCAAGGACTTAGAAATTTTATTAAAATTATCTTTTTTTGGCTATGATGACCGTGAGGTGTTTTATCTTTAGATGACAAAAAAACTATATATATAAGTACGGAGTAATACAAGAAGAAATAAAAAGTTTATAATTTTAAACACTTACACACCATAAAATGTGTATGCACATAAGGGAAATCAGTTTTGTTTATATTAAAATTTTAATTACTAAAATATAACATACCAAAAGTATATTTTTAACAGCTATTTAGCGACTGGAAAAATAAGTTGTCCTTCTTCTCGGTTCTCTCTCCGAGACACATGTTATTTGTTTATTTTATTAAAATTAATGCTCACTGTTAAATGTCCCGTGAGACACGGGTTACTGAGGTGAGACGGGTTAAGAATGTACATGAAGGGTTTATAATTTTGGTGAATCTCATAGCTGTCTCCTATAAATAGTTAGATTGGAATGATAATTTATCGTTGAGTATATTTTCTGAGGATTGTGCAAATATCTTGTATATCTCAAATCTTCAAAGGCTACCGTACTTATTCCTCTTTTACAGATATGGAGTGGTGTTAGATTGGTTGCAAGATTCAAGTGTGAGTATTTGTTGTTAATTAAATGTTGTTGCAATACTTCGTTTATTCCCGTGCATATTTTGGGAATAACCGCTCCATAAAAGTTCTCCCTGTTTGTGATATGTAAAAAACGTTCATAGTAGTCAAAAAAGTTACACCGTTTTTATAAACACCTGACTTCTTATTTTATTTTGGATTTTTTCGTATTTCTTTTGATATTATTGTTGGTGCGATATGTGATAATTCTGTTGTGTTCATTGAACCTTTTTTTTTTCAGAATTGTGGGCATTATAGTTGTGTAATCGACTGAAACATATTTCTTTTAATCTATTTCAGTTTTCATACATTTTTTTCTATGCTTTTAGTTAATTTTGTCGATCATTTGACCTTTATATCCCTTTGTTTAGGTGATATGGTCAATAATGTTTAATTTATCTAATAAATCGTTATTGTCAAGTGTTATAGAAAGGAGAAAATGGATAAAACTATTAAATGTGAAAACTGTTAAACATTTTTGTGAGTGAATTAATGATGTCAATGCGCATGGATGGTGATATCTTTGGTAGTTTCCTTTCTATATCGTCGTACAATGGTCATAGTGCCGTTACCACGAATAGTTATATTATTGCACGTATTTATTGCATTTAAATCTTTCCGATGGTTTGGTTACTGTAATTTCATGAAAATTTATTTAGATTTATATATTAGTTTCCATAATAAACTAATAATTCAACCTGTACAAGACTACAGATGTATCAGCATTAAACAAAACTCCATTTTAGACCATCTGTGTAAATCCAGTTAATAATAGTATTCCACACTTCTAATAGTTTAATGAATAATTGTAGACTTTTTTGAAAGACTTTGTTCTTTCTAAATGATAGCTGTATTTTGAATTTAGATCTTGTGTTGTAATAAAAAATGAAAAAAGTTAGCATTCATTGTTTTTATTGCTCTTTTTACCTTAACCTGTTTTTCTGATTGCACTTTTAAACAATAACAACATACACTGATTGCACTTTCATTAAAACATGCACTAATACATGGGTACATCATGACTGAGAATGTCACTTAGCCCTCTTTTTACTTTCAATACTTTTGGACTTAGCTCGGTTTTAATAATACAGGCATGGGCACATAGCCCGGTTATAAATTTGTTCTGTTGAAATCACAATTTATTCTATGATAAAATTGTATTATTTACTTATTCTAGTATATATGGTCAGAACAATATTACAAAGCCACTAAAATAAAAAACCTGGAAAAACTTAATTTTTTTTAAAATTTGGAAGGTTTTTTGCTTTTTTCTCAAAACATTCTTTTTGGCTCTTAGCCCGGATTTTATAACGATGCTTCAATTGACTAAATATTTGCTATAGAAAAATAGATTCAGTAAAATAGAAGATTTTACAAATTACATCGATTGTGATACAAAATACGTTGGATAAACAGGTAAAACGTTCAGAACCTCTCTTGGAAAACCTACCACACAGAAACCTTAAAAACACAAGACATACATATGCAGAACAACTAATATCAACCAACTAGATGTACGATTTCATCAGGAATAATACGGAAATCCACTACCAATGGAATAAAAACTAAATATTAAATGTTTAGAAGAATATGCTATATATTTAAAATTTTAAAACAATTCATAAAGCCTATTACATTATGATCGGAACTTTGGATCCAACTTCATAAATTATACAAATAGATCTTTAAGGAAATAAATTTAAATTTCTTATAGGCCTATCTAAAAATTTGCAATACAATCTGATCTCAACCAGGTACCTAAGATTGGATGTATATACAATACATGATTTACAATGTGAGATATACTCTGGTACAAAAATATGTAATTAACATTAAAACATTAATTATTTTTAATCAAATAACATATTGTGTTTGTTAATATCTTGAATTAATAAATGTGATTTGTAGTCTAAAACCAATTGTAATCCAAGTAGTGTCAAACTTGAAAATACCACCGGTGAGTGGCAAAATATCTTTCCCTGATAAAAAAAGGTTTGGTATAAGAGATAAATAAACACAACATTTAAATAAAGAAGATAAATAAATACCATATAACAGTCTCAGGTTATAGAAAGACAAAATATCAGTAATTATTTCACCACAAGGCGGTTCTAATAATCTAATCTAGACAATGGATGTTTTAATGTAATCAACAAGACGTTACATCTGCAGGATAAATCGGTGGCAAAACTGTAGGGGAACCAATGCGTGTGCATAAGATATTACAGGGGAAGTCAACGAGCAAGTACGACATAAAGCTATTAAACACAAGGGTTGGTATTGTACAAAAAGTGGGGTGTCAGTATTAATGATTTGTAGCTACAATTCCATTGGCTACAACTGAGAGAACGCCGTCAAAAGCAATAGAAACAAAGTGAATTGTATTAGTCTGTTGTATATATACGAAATGTATTTTGTAGTTATAACAGCATTGTGAGGGAAACAATATAACGGTACTGTTCCACCTCTCTGTCTAACTTTATCCGGTAAAATAATATCTTCTGCAATAAATGAGAACTGGTTAAATAAATATATCGGGTTTGAAATTTATCGAAATTGTATTTAGATTTTATTAAATATTTAATTTCTTATACGACTGTGATGCCAATCAGGAATTTCAAACGTACTTCCTGGAAAAGGGAAAAGTGGGGTACACAAGTAATAGGGTTATTCGATTTTTTTTTACGGCGTATGTTTTCATTGTAAAGAAGAAGAATCCAGAATGAGAAGTTACTCGGTTGTGACATTCTGAAGAATATATAAAATTCACTACTACCCTCAATGTGTCTATACAATTGTGAATAAGAGTCCTCATCCCATGCTCCCTATAAAACAACTTTAGTCATACCATCATCTTAATCTGCATATACTTAATACTTAAGAATACATAATTAAATATGTCTATTCACTGTACTTTTAATATTTCTAAGAAACGAGCATACAAACGAGAACGACTTCCATAAAATATATATGAATTTCAGTAATGAGGTCAAAAAGACACTTTAAAAAAAATGTAATTTATATTTTAATAGGCGATCATTTTCGATTTAGAAATACATTGTTAAATAATACATGTTATTACACAGTAGTTAAAAACATTTCAAGAGGACATAGAGAATGTACAAAAAGGGGAGGGGAGAATTTTCTATAGAAACAATATATATATACAATATTGATAATAAGAAAATACAATAATATTTCAAGTGAAAAATATACTACTTTTACTGGGAATTGAGCCCAAAACGTTTGGCTTTACGCGCCAATAGGAAGTATTTAAGGATAAAAGTGAAAAAAAGCCAAAGGTCCTGGGTTAAATTCCCAGTCTAAGTTATATTTTTCACTTGAAATATTATTGTATTTTTAACATAATAAGATAATAATTTTTACACGTTTTTATCAAGGTACTGGACTAAATAGCGTGTAAATACATAACGCCAAGATTGTACTGTCTCCCAGTTTTAAAAATGCATTACAAATTATATACTATAAATTATATGCATCATTGAACAGCTTGGAGATTATTAACACAATAGACAGTGTGAGGGTGAAGATGGGATATTTAAAGCGAGTTTGCCACATATGAACGCCTTTATCAGTACCATAGGGTTCACAAAGGTTTCATTTTATATTGTAATTCGGAAAATGTTTTACATATTGCAATAATTTAGTCGATATCACAGTAAAACAACGTTGACCTACGTAAGTAAAAGCAATTTATTAAATTGTTTACAAACACAATTCTACAATTTATAAAACATTTTGTACAGTTTTACAATTTTTCAAGTATTGCCGACCATAATGTTCCAGTTAGTGCATTTACGAAGCATTAACTGGAAAAATTAGCATTTTTTGGAATATTTTTTATAACGTTTTGTAGTATTCTTTTGCATGATTATGCACCTAAAGAACATTAGCTTTTAACGGTTATTTTATTTATTGCGATAGGACGATTGTAAGTTGGCGAAATGTTGAATTGCAAAATAACAATTTTATAATAACATTCTGTTTCAAATTATAACTTAATAATATAGCATATTAGAATACTCAAAATAAGATACAACATTGCCCTTAGATATTATAATATCATCTTTAGAAAAATATTTGTGAAATAGGAATTACCCCTGAAGGTTACCACTATTAATAGTTATAAAAAAATGAAATAAATAAAAAGATAAAACAATTTGAAAGTTATAAGAAAAAAAACGAGCAGTTAATTAAATTATAATTTCGTAATAAATTATTCAAATGTAACACCGTAAAAAAACCAAAAATATACACTGAACGATGAAGTAAAATATCTTCACCGTAATCAACAAACATCTTTTTAAAACAAAATATTACACTTATATTTTTATATATAGTTTTCTTACAAAGTGAAATCTATTGTTTTGCAGTTTCACAAACATTTTTTTTTTAAGTTACATAGTTTTGTACTCATAGAAACAAATCACTTATTGTTATCTAATAAAACGTTTCTTATTTTCCAACGCTCTTGAACAACTACTGAACAATAGGCTATATTAAAAATTCTGTTTACATAGAATTAACTACAATGAATCGTTTCCACGAGTATGCTATCTTTTTTAATTAGAGATTACAACAAATACGTCTCATGGAAGAGAAGAGATAACCTCTAATGAGTGGATGTTGTTGAGTACTATATAAACATCTGTTTCCTACCACCATAAGTCTCATTTCAAAGACTAAATGCTTCAAGCTAGTAAGTTAGAATCTATCGATAATAGATCAAGTCTTGACAGTATAGTCTTGTAAGGGTAAATATACCCCACGTTATTTGAACGTGACAATATACAAGTAGGAAATAGAACATACTTGTATTATGGTAATTGTTAATATATTTTAATTAGCATTAATAGGTTATTTATTAATATGGATTTATTAAAAATAAATAAATAAGACGGTACGTTATATATTATAAAGAACATGTAATAAAAATAGTTTTTTATGAATTTCGCTGTAAAGTGAGGGTAAAGTCTTTTTATTATGTAATTTATTGTTAGAAAATAAAACTCTTGATAAATATACGAGATTATAAAAACTACATTAAAATAAAATGAGAACATAATTTATATTTCGTTTTATTTTATTTGTATAATCCGTCAATAGTTTAAAATGTATTATTTCAAAAACGTTTCATCAATAATATACATATTTAAAACTTTTTTTTCTTGTTGTACAAAATTATAAGAAATACAAGAATATCTAAATAATTAGAAAGATTTTAATTTTCTTAAGTATTAAATTTGCATCATTAAAAGTAAAAAAAAAATTTCAATTTCTGTTTACGAAATACATATACTCATTACAACAATAATATAGAAGGAAAAGAAACTTAAAGAGTTAAAAATGTACTAATTCTGTTTCGGAAGCTTTGTTACATCAAATGAGAATCATTTTGTGAGCTGAAATGGGCTTTATATTTATTTAAAATGTCTATACAGGTCCTACGCCTTTTCCACTAAAACGTTATAAAATTCTAGATATTTCACTTACAAGAGCATCACTTCCTTTAAAATAGCTCGGCAACTATCATAAATATTTAATATCTAGTGAAATTACAGGAAGTTCTCGTTAGGTTAGTGTTTGTACAGGTTTTCAAGTGTTGGTGGGACTAACAAAGGCGTATTACGTTCTTTGTCTAGTACAATCCTCTCTTAAAACTTGTGAGTAAAATATTGTTAAAATTGGTTTTAATTAAAATGTTTTGTTCTTTCTAAGATTCATGGTCTGAACTATACTTCAATTGCCTATTATTTAAAAAAAAAATTTATTGACGTCTCAGGTTAGATTAAATTATAATATTGTGAAAGTAAGAACAAAAGTGGGAGTTTGCAAAACCAGTAGAGAATTTTCAGAAGATGAAAATTATTCCGGATAAATTGACTGACAAAAATATAGAGAAGAGAACGAAAGGATTCTTTTTCACCAACTTTTAAATTTATGAAAATTGCATTATATGATCGAATAGTCTAATATTGTCATTGTCAGATGAGAGCAAAAGTTGGTCGAGAGATATCTTATATAAACGATGAAAGAGAAGGAAGTAGACTACATTAAGAAAGGTGTATATTATATCCTGCTAGAGTACATCGGAACGCATAGCAGTGTTTTAAAATATAAATTTATTTAATAAAAATTTAAACCCAAGTAATTTAGAGCATTTAATCGCTGCCACTTTGGTGTCTCAAGGTGGGTTTATATATTTAAATGTTTTTCTTTCCATATATAAATATAAGAGAACATTTTTGAAAACAGAAACAGAGAATAATTAATTCACAAAGGAAAATGAAGATTTTAAGTTTATCAATCATAGTTACATCGTTTAATAGAGATTACAGGATTTTATTTTCACCCTCATATATTTTTTTTTCACTTTCCACATCATTTTGTGCTTTATATTGAAGCACGTTTATGTAAAAAAAAGTGAACATTATTATATTTTTTTGCATGTCTTATAACTACGAAACAAAACACAGAGTAAAGATAACAACTTTTGGGATATAATGATTTATTTTTGCCTCTTATTGTTACATTTATATATTCCATTTTCAACATTAAGAAGTTCTGACTTATTGTTAATATAAAATACAATATATTATTTGTGGTTTGGTGGTTGAATGTTACAATAAATTATGTTAATTACTTTATTTATTTAATATTTTCCTTCGACTTTTCTGGTCCATAATAAGAGTACGTAAAATATTTAAATCTGATAAACAGTTTGATGGCAAAAATATGTTTTACAATGAGAATGAGAAGGTTTATTTTATTACGTATTCAGTGCTAAGATGAAGGATAAGAAGATAAGAAGGAAGATTGAGAGCGAAAAGGGAATCGTGGGTTTCTTCATATAAATAATTCAAGAGTATTGTGTTGCTATGCTCTGGGTAGTTTGACATTTTGAGTTTGCATAACACAAGAATAATTCTGTTTTAAAATAAACAGCAACCAAAGCGTTCTGGAATGAATTATTTAGTAAAGGGACAATATTATGAACGTATCATATTTTTCTTCTTTTAATTTGAAGCAAAATGTTTTTCTATTGCTCGTATGAGAGGAATATTGTGCATGTAAAATATATAATAAAATACAGAATGAAAACTACACATTTAGAGTAATGTTTACAGAGTGATATAAACATGCATGCAACATGTCAGGAGCTAATTCTAAAGTTAGAAATAAATATATTAACGTAATTCTCGAAACACTTCATTTCCCGTTAGTTGACCATTTCGAAGTTTTATAAAATATACATATATATCTTTTGAATTATTTACGAAGATTTTTGTAGTGCACCAGGAAACCAAGTGTAGATATTGTACATTTAAAATATGGTTGACTTATATTATGTAATAAAAGTGAAAAACAATCCCCAAAAATGATTTTAAATCGAGACTGGTGATTTAATTCTAATTTAAATAGTATATGGTTTTTTGTTGCGTAACTCGGTAAGTTACAGAACAATTTTTTTAAATTTTAATTCTAATAGGAAAATCTTATTTCTTTAAAATAATTTTTATTGTTAATGTTTTAGATATTTCTAGTGAAACATTTTAAAGCCATTTTGAAAATGAACAAAATATAATCTCTTTTTTCTTGTTGATATACTACTAAAAAATTACATAAGTAATGCGTATATAAAAAAAAACTTTACTCAATATAAAATCTACTTAAAAACATTTATTGTTTTCTGTAAAATTATAAAATGGTTGACAAACGAAAAAGAAACTATACCGGAATTATTTTTATAAAGAAACATTTTTCTAATTTTAGCTCTACAATACTTTCCCGAAATATTACGCTGGGTTTTGAGTCCTCTTGTATAATTAAGGAGGGTGGGATAATTTCCATAGAGCAAGGAAAGAATACAGTCAAGGCTTTTTCCAACTACAAGCCAGTAACATTAATTTTACAACGTCAAAGCCACAACCCCTCTCCTATTACGGCTCACAATTTGTTGGTTCCTTATTTTTTATTTTCGTGTGTACTTATTGTAAAATTATTAATTACTAAATAAGTTTTTGACTATTATATCAAAATATATTTTATTTCTAACAATTGTTTATAATATAAAACTAAATTAAAATGTCTTCCACATATCACAAACAACTTTCCTTTCTACATTTGTAAAACCTCTTTCCTCATTGAAATATGCATCTAGTTAAGTATAAATTGGATTAATTTTACAAACCGCAACCTAAATTATGTCTTTAAAATATATGTACATACTATACATTTTTTATTTGTAGATATTTGTTAATACAAAAAATAACTTTAATACTTAATACTTTAAAATTTTAATATCTGGTAATAATGTTTAAAAAAATATAAATATATATTTTAAAACAGAAATGGTTGAATAGAGATGAACATACTATTTAATATAGTTTTATAACTGTGTTATTGTTTAATCTATTGTAACAGTGTAGTATTTGTTTAATGCTAACAGTATTATAAACATTAGCCTATCTGTATGACTAAGTAAGGCTTGTCTAAGAGGGGTAGAACGAATTTCCTTTTTTGTTATATTTAATGCTATCAGTATTATAAACAATAGCCTACCTGGATGACTGAGTACTAAGAGGGAAGGATATTTTACATTTTGTTATGTTCAATGCTAACAGTATTATAAAAAAAATACCTACCTGGTTGACCGATTATGGCGTGCCTAAGAAGGATAGAACATTATCCATTTTGTTATGTTTAATGCTTACAGTATTTTAAACAATAGACTACCTGGATGACAGATTAGGGCTTGTCAAAGAGGGATAGATCATTGTACATTTTGTTATGTTATTGCTAACAGTATTTTAAGCAATAGCCTACCTGGATGACAGACTAGGGCTTGTCTAAGAGGGATAGAACATCGTACATTTTGTTACGGTAATGTTCACAATGTTTTAAACAATAGCCTACCTGCATGACAGACTAGGGCTTTTTAAAGAGGGATAGATCATTGTACATTTTGTTATGTTATTGCTTACAGTATTTTAAACAATAGCCTACCTGGATAATAGACTAGGGCTTGTGTAAGAGGGATAGATCATTGTACATTTTGTTATGTTATTGCTTACAGTATTTTAAACAATAGCCTACCTGGATGACAGATTAGGGCTTGTCAAAGAGGGATAGATCATTGTACATTTTGTTATGTTATTGCTAACAGTATTTTAAGCATTAGCCTACCTGGATGACAGACTAGGGCTTGTGTATGAGGGATAGATCATTGTACATTTTGTTATATTATTTCTTACAGTATTTTAAACAATAGCCAACCTGGATGACAGACTAGGGCTTGTCAAAGAGGGATTGATCATTGTACATTTTGTTATGTTATTGCTAACAGTATTTTAAACAATAGCCTACCTGGATGACAGACTAGGGCTTGTGTAAGAGGGATAGATCATTGTACATTTTGTTATGTTATTGCTTGCAGTATTTTAAACAATAGACTACCTGGATGACAGACTAGGGTTTGTCAAAGAGGGATAGATCATTGTATATTTTGTTATGGTAATGTTCACAATGTTTTAAACAATAGCCTACCTGGATGACATACAAGGGCTTTTTAAAGAGGGATAGATCATTGTACAATTTGTTATGTTATTGCTTACAGTATTTTAAGCAATAGCCTACCTGGATGACAGACTAGGGCTTGTGTAAGAGGGATAGATCATTGTACATTTTGTTATGTTATTTCTTACAGTATTTTAAACAATAGACTACCTGGATGACAGACTATGGTTTGTCAAAGAGGGATAGATCATTGTACATTTTGTTATGTTATTGCTAACAGTATTTTAAGCATTAGCCTACCTGGATGACAGACTAAGGCTTGTGTAAGAGGGATAGATCATTGTACATGTTGTTATGTTATTGCTAACAGTATTTTAAGCAATAGCCTACCTGGATGACAGACTAGGGCTTGTGTAAGAGGGATAGATCATTGTACATTTTGTCATGTTATTTCTTACAGTATTTTAAGCATTAGCCTACCTGGATGACAGACTAAGGCTTGTGTAAGAGGGATAGATCATTGTACATTTTGTCATGTTATTGCTTACAGTATTTTAAACAATAGCCTACCTGGATGACAGACTAGGGTTTGTCAAAGAGGGATAGATCATTGTACATTTTGTTATGGTAATGTTCACAATGTTTTAAACAATAGCCTACCTGGATGACATACTAGGGCTTTTTAAAGAGGGATAGATCATTGTACAATTTGTTATGTTATTACTAACATTATTTTAAGCATTAGCCTACCTGGATGACAGACTAGGGCTTTTTAAAGAGGGATAGATCATTGTACATTTTGGTGTGTTATTGCTAACAGTATTTTAAGCAATAGCCTACCTGGATGACAGACTAGGGCTTGTCAAAGAGGGATAGATCATTGTGCATTTTGTTATGTTATTGCTAACAGTATTTTAAGCATTAGTCTACCTGGATGACAGACTAGGGCTTGTGTAAGAGGGATAGATCATTGTACATTTTGTTATGTAATTGCTTACAGTATTTTAAACAATAGACTACCTGGATGACAGACTAGGGCTTGTGTAAGAGGGATAGATCATTGTACTTTTTATTATGTTATTGCTTACAGTATTTTAAACAATAGCCTACCTGGATGACAGACTAGGGCTTGTGTAAGAGGGATAGAACATTGTACATTTTGTTATGTTATTGCTTACAGTATTTTAAACAATAGACTACCTGGATGACAGACTAGGGCTTGTGTAAGAGGGATAGATCATTGTACTTTTTACTATGTTATTGCTTACAGTATTTTAAACAATAGCCTATCTGGATGACAGACTAGGGCTTGTGTAACAGGGATAGAACATTGTACATTTTGTTATGTTATTGCTTACAGTATTTTAAACAATAGACTACCTGGATGACAGACTAGGGCTTGTGTAAGAGGGATAGATCATTGTACTATTTATTATGTTATTGCTTACAGTATTTTAAACAATAGCCTACCTGGATGACAGACTAGGGCTTGTGTAAGACGGATAGAACATTGTACATTTTGTTATGTTATTGCTTACAGTATTTTAAACAATAGCCTACCTGGATGACAGACTAAGGCTTGATAATAGGGATAGAACATTGTACTTTTTGTTATGTTATTGCTTACAGTATTTTAAACAATAGACTACCTGGATGACAGACTAGGGCTTGTCTAAGAGGGATAGAACGTTTTACATTTTGTTATGTTATTGTTGAAGAATGTAAATATGAAGTAAACAGAATCAATGACATATTAATAAACAATCCACATTCAAAGAAAGATAATTTAGCCAATCTGTTATAGTTTCTCCTACGTATTACACTATCCAAAAAAGTAGTACTTGCAGAATTTATAATGTCACACCATTTATGTCTTTTAAATTCAATTATCCCTCACACACACACACACACACACACGCGCGCGCGCGCAATTACATTATTCCAGACATTATTTGTGTGTTCTGGGGAAGATAAAAACATAGTAATGTTTATACCCGGGTCAATGTGTCATAAAGACTACTATAAGAGATACAGGTAATTCACTAATAATAGAAAATTTCCCTTTAAAATTAAGCTCTCATCCCATTATTTATATATTACATTATAATTTACATAACATTAAAGCCGATAGTGAGAATACGTTAGCTGCAAATTCGTTCGGTAAAAGTAGGCTGCCTCATTAAAATGAACGTGTACCAAAAGGTTCAAGTCATTAGAAAATTGTTTAACTTCAAAAAATCTTAATTACTCACTAAAATTGATTATTAATTATGATTCATTTGAGCTTGTTTATGTTTTAACGGAAAAAGATAATGAAAGTAATTTCTGGATAAATATGACTACTCATAAAGGAGGTAAATTTGTAAACTTATAGAAAGAAGTGAATGACATATCACGTTGTTTATGCTTATTCGTTCTCGTGATACACGGAATAGAGTGGAACAGAAAACATTATGTTTTATATAAATAAATAGTTCAACACAATTTGTACTATTCAATCTAACATAATCATGACAAATGAAATGTCGCCAGGTGATAGGTTAGTGTTCAATAATATTTTTAAATTTCACTATCTTAATAATAATAAGTGTTATTATTGAAACACAAACGTACCTAGATGTGTATTACTGAATGAAAGCTAAGTGTAATTAGAAGAATCTTTATAGGTTCAGAAGATTTTAGATGGGATGATCCCAGCGTTTTGGATATATAATAAAGAGTATAGGTTAGATTAAATATGAAAACGACTGCCTAAACCTTACTTTTCAAAGAGCATATATTTAAAAATCATAACGTACACTAATGAATATAAAACAAAATTAAGTTTCACAGTTTTGTCTTAAAACATTGTAAAACATATTAATCGTTTTGTTTTCATCGCCTCTTTTACAGTTACGAAATAATTTGGTGTTAAGTTTTCAAAAATATTAATTTTTAACTATTTTGTTTTTATATGTATCAGTATTTTAATGTGATTTTTTCTTCAACCTATTACCAATTAACAAAATTAATTAATTTAATATTCCTTATCTTTAAATCTTTTATTCTCTTCCCTTAGGCCTATATTCTGATTAAGGGAATATTCTTATAATATCAGCAATACGAACATGTACTCCAATTAATTAAATTCGTTTTCCTCAAAGCTCTCAATTTTCTTCCCCTAATATTCAGTTTTAATCTTTTATTAATATCTACATATTTCCTATTAAAATATTTTAGTTTTCATTTTATATTGCAACCTGTTACGTTTTAAAGGTTCGTAGAGTTAAAAAAATAAAAATTAAATTAAATGTTAATAGACTCTGAATTATTTAAAAAAGTAACAGCTTCAAAACCATTACAGTCATCGTCACAGCATTAAAATTACCGTCATTATTCTAGCACCAACATTTGCAAGCAAATTATCCTATGTCAAAGTTATAACTATATTTTCTTATTTTTCAATTAAAAAGTATCTACAAATATTTACGTATTCCTGTGGTAAATCTTCTAGTAACACAAAAGTCAGTGACGACGGTTATATTCCAGTTTTCTTAATATAAAATCTAAATTACCCACCTTTACAAAATTATTAGTGATTATTATAAACAAATAAATTACCTACCCGATATACTACCTTATCTTGTACATGAGGTCAGTAAAGGTTTCAACAATTAAGTGATCAATGGAGTGTTAATTCTATTAGTTTTAATAATCTCTGAAAATTACCAACATCTACCAACCTAATGAACAAAACAGGAAACCACTTAACTTTTTTCTTTCTCCGAAACGTTTTCAACTTCCTTAAAATTCAGCCTATATTAAATTCAGCCTATATATACTTAATCTATACAGCAATTTTTCCAGTAAATTTATTTGTAATAAAATACAAATAATTAATAATAGTGTATTTTAATACGAATGCTTTTGAATGTAAACCTAATAATTATACAATTTATATTGAAATTTTTTAACCTAACATGTTCTGTGTTCATTACGGATAGCAATAGTCAACAATTGATTGAAGTGTTTCCTTCATTATACATTTTTTTAAACGTATAGAATTAGTAAGTCTAACACTTAGGATATTTCTCTATGGGGAGTTATCTTTATCTTTAAGATAAGTGCAAACAATGCAAAAAATTTAATAATTTGTTGTTGTGTATTTTTTAAAAAGAATAATAAGAATTCGACCTGTATACTTTGTGTACCGAAAATTACCTGCATTTTGATGTCTGGTATGCATAGTTTAAAGAAATATATCTTGTAATTGTGTTTGTATTTCACTTTATGTATTTATACTATGTTCTAGTTCGATATTTAAAAAGAAAATAATAAAATATAAATACAGATATTACAGAACACGAAAATAGTTTTTCATCAAACAAAGATTTTTTATTTATTTTGTATTGTAAGTTCTTTTTAAAATAAATTGATATTTTGAAGTATTTCGAAGCAAAGAAATTGTAATTTACAGCGTGTATTGTTCATCTGTATCAATAAAACTGCCCGCCATAAATTACATACTGCATTGTGTTTCTGTTGAAATTGGATTCTGTCACATTAACAAAGATTTATTTCTATATTTCCTTCAAAACCTGTACGGATATAAATGCATTTTATGGTTGAATTTAAAAAGAAAAGGACAAATATTAAACATTCCACAGCTTTCTTTTACTTATAATAAATCATTATGCTACATAACTCAGTATATCAGTATAATATATATGGAATTTCAATAAATTATATTTTCTTAAAGAACGATACAATTCTAACTATAGTGTTTCATGCCTAACTTAAAGTACTGGTTATAAGGGTCAAAATAAAGAAAACATTTCCGATAAAAATACGTCCAAAAATGCTTCGTATTCCATCTGTCGACTATTTTGCATTTTGATAAAGACAAACTATTGTAAATGAAAATTATTTTCAAATCGAAATTTGGTATCTACATCTTTTGTGGTACATTTTTATCAGGAATCAAAACTTTATCTTAAAAATTGTCGAAATGGTGCCTGTTTGAAATTTTTATAATTGTTATCTCTAAATATTTACAAAAAATCTAAACCTCCACCATTTTGAAAATTATTGATATAATGTTTTGGTTCCTGGTAAACCGTTCTATAAAAAAATGTGAACTACAAACTTTGGTTCGAAATCGTAATAATTTCAAAAGCTATAATTATTTTTCAAGAAAATACAAAGTGGCCAACAGATGGAAAACGAGTTGTTTCTAGACATATAAGAAAAAATTCCTTTATTCTGATTGTTATAACCTTCACTTAAAGTTTGGCGTTACATTTTCTGAAAACTCTGTATACAAATAATTGTCTAGATAAATACCTTATATTAGTAGTCAGAGCAATTCTTGTTATTGTATATCACTACAGCTGTTTCGCCAATCACAGTCGGCTTCGTCAGGTGCAGGA
The DNA here is from genome assembly GCA_963513935.1 of Aphrophora alni. Classification (NCBI taxonomy): domain Eukaryota; kingdom Metazoa; phylum Arthropoda; class Insecta; order Hemiptera; family Aphrophoridae; genus Aphrophora; species Aphrophora alni. Next base: position 136,289,854 of record OY740768.1, read on the forward strand.
CACTTAAATAAAACACATAAACACGACACTGAACATATACGACACTAAAAACATTGTTTTAAAATATTCGGAGGCTAGCTCTTCGTTAAATTTTACACTAAAAATGTCCGGGTGTGGCCACATCATTATTCGTTCGTTTCCGGACGGATACTGAAAATAAGACTGATGATAGTTAACTGCCGTGGAAGTCCATTTGTTTATTCAGAGATAAGATTGTATCGTAGATCGGGTTGGCTGCGAAGTTCAATTTCTCATTGAGAAGTATGTTGGGATGTTTCTTTTGGGTGATGTATATATTATATTCCTCCAATACGTCGAGACGGTGTCCCTTCCTCTCATTATGAATGATGTCAAGATTGGTATTGATATTAGTGTAATTATGATTGGTGTTTATCAAATGTTCGGCAAAATTGGAAGTATGTTTGGAGAGATGATTTTTATGTGACGGTAAATGTTCTTTAAACCTTTGTGTAAAGGATCTGCCAGTTTGACCTATATAAATTTTTTCGCAGTCGTCACACTTGAGTTTGTATACTCCACTATTGTCAAATTTATTGATAATATTTGGCTTTATCTTGGTTTTAAGGATGTTATTCAGGCTATTGGAGGTTCGGTATGCCAAGTTGAAACCATGTTTACGGAATATGTTGTTTGTCGGACGGTCCAGAATGTGGTTATATTTAATTGGTACGAATTTTCTGTTTTCTTTTTTTGCTGTAGGTTGGAATATATTATTGCGATCGCTAATTTTCTTTTTATGTTTATATATTAGTTTGTCTATTATCTCTGTTTTGAAACCATTTGCGTTTGCTATTTGCTTTATTATCGCTATTTCATTTTTTAGGTCATTTTGGCTCATAGGTGTGCTAAGTGCCCTGTATACGAAACTGTTGTACGCGGCCAGCTTGTGTGATTGTGGGTGATAAGAACTATTGTGAATGGTATGATCAGTTTGGGTTGGTTTTCTATAGATTTTAAATATGTGTTTATTATTATGCTTAGATATTGTTAAATCAAGGTAGTTTAGGCTATTGTTGGTTTCCACTTCAGAGGTGAAGCTTAATAATGAGTGTATGTTGTTCAAATAATTGGTAAACAAATCTATCTGTCTTCTTGTGCCATCGAATAGACAAATTATATCGTCCACGTAGCGGTGGTAATATATGATGTTTTTTGAGAATTTGTTTGTTAGGTTCATTATGTGATTATTTTCTATTTCATTAAGAAAGATTTCCGCCATTATACCTGAAAGAGGTGATCCCATCGCTAAGCCTTTATTCTGTAAGAAAGTTTCATTATTGAAGCTGAAGTAGTTCTGAGAGAGACATATTGAGAGCAGGTCAACCAATTCTTTTGCCGCTTTTTCGGGAAGTGTGTTATGTTTTAGTTTTTCTTTTAGGATATTTATTGTTTCTTCTATGGGTATATTAGTGTATAGGTTTGATATGTCAAAGGAAATCAATGTGTATCGAGGTAGTACATTTACAATACTAATTTTATTTATCAGATCTAAGCTGTTTTTTAAACTGTGGCTCTGTTCAAATTTTATTGTCTTTTTGATAGTGCTCTCAAGAAATTTTGATAGTTTGTAAGATGGTGCGTTGGTGAATAACAAGAATTGCTCTGACTACTAATATAAGGTATTTATCTAGATATATACATTCAGCAATTCAAAAGCGGAAAATATAGAATCAATTTGGTTTTATAAGAATATAATACAAATAATTGATTTATTTTATTAGATTAATTAAATATTGTAGCACTCCAAATCTTCTATAAATAACAAATCCCCGAATTTTATTACTGACGATGATCTTAGTTCAACTATTCCTTGAACCATCCCTTGTATTACCTCTTGACTATTGGTTTCCCTATTCAAGTATTTATGTAGTATTCGATGTTTTTCACCGTTTATCTTTAACATTGCTTTATGTTTGAGAGTTAGCTAGAGTTTGGGTTAATCTTTTAGGTAGGCCTACTAATTTTAGATTCCAACTTAGTTTTATAACACTAAGGTGTTGGCGCAGGTAATATTTCTCAAGTTATCTGTTTATGTCTTGATTACGGTAGTTGATACATTCCCTCGAAAACTATTATATTTATTTTTAAACACGCAATTGATGTAAATTGTTCAAATAAATTACACGAATAATAAGTTCTAAAGTGTTATTTTGTTTTTAGATGAACTAAATTTAGTTGTTATTCACAGAGATTGTATGAAGTACTGACGGTTTCGGAGTCAAAATGTCATTTTCAAGTGAAGATATTTTCATCATGTCGTTTCTGCAATAATTATAGTTTATAATTTTATATTGTTGCAATCATCGCTTTTATCTAGACCCAACAAAAGGCGTCCACTACGTAATAAAAATGTTGTTATAACTTAAGAAGTTTTATAAAAGCTTCCATTTTCAAGTTTTAAGTTGTACCTAAGAACCTGATATTTTTCAAAGTTGAGGAGATAATTTTACAACAGTAATCAAGAGTAACATATTGATAAAAAATTAGTTTAATAGTGCACAATTCTTTAGATTATTGTTTTTAAATTATTTATTTAGGTTTAGTTTAAACATAGAAAACTAATTATTTTATTAAGATAGCATTTTAAAATATAAACAAAACAATAAAATTAAAATTTCCTCTATTGGATTTGGCCATTGAAAGTAATCGGACGTCCAAAATGTTCTGCTGGTTTTTATTTCATTTTTATGACGGAAAACTAAAATTTAGCTTGCTGGACCACTCTTTTAATGACATAAAAAAAAGAAGAAAATTAGTAATACTTACGTATAGCATATATTTATTTTCAGTAGTATTCTAGTATTAAGTTATGCAATTATAAATTACTACTTCTATAATTACTTGTTTTTATTTTAATATAATTGGAATTATATGTTATATGATCGCTTCGGTTTTGTGAAATTGTTAACCAGTATTTTAGGGGATGGTATCATTGCTTTGAACGTGAAGAATATTAATTTAGTAAATAGTTAGATGGCAATAAGTTGAAGAAAACCAATTCTATTAAAACACGAATTCAAGTAAAGCAGCTTAAAATGAATATATACGTAGAAATATCTTTTAACTCTAAATAAGCTGATAAGAATGAAACCAATAATTTAACACTGATAAGGTTATAATTCAAAACATAGTTTCCAATAATAAGAGATTATATATTATTTTTATTTCGGTTTCAAAATAAAAATGTGAATCACAATTATGTTTTATATTCTTTTTTTAAGTGCATATTTATGTTGTTATATAAATTATTTACCCTTGGACAAGCAATACTTTGGGCAGCCGTTCTCTGCTGTGCCCTAACCTAACCAAAACGGCTAGCTCTTTGCTACATATCCAAAACGGGTCATTACATTAAAAACCTTCTGATTTTTAAAGGCTCTTATAAATAGATTAAGCCTTCTTTCAGTAATACACCTAGAAGTACGTTTATGTTATATACGTAAAATAAGAAAATAAAATCATAATAACAATCTAGCATGCGGTCAGGTTATATTAGACTGAATATTGCATTTTTTTAGGAAAATGTACATACATGAAACATCATAAATTCTGTTCAACTGTTTATATAATGAAAAGCACAACCATAAACTATGGATATTTCATACATTCGTTTTATGAATATTACAGTTTTACAATAGTACATCATTTATGAATATTTATATTAATCCTGATTTTGATACATTAACGTTTTCAGATAAAAGAAAGTATTGGTAAAATAATTAACTATCAAATTTTATAACTAAATTAGGATTTTACGAATATAACCATTTCCAATTAAAGAGTTCAACCCTTCGGTTTACGTTCTATACAATGAGGAAGTCTACTTTTAATGTGCGATTTTGCAGCTAACATACTTTCACTTGCGGTTTTAATTAAAGGTACATTATACTGCATTGGAATGCGAAGAGAGTTTAATTATAGAGAAGGATATTTATTTATATTTTTAGGGAAGTTCCTGAAACTCGTATAGTAGTCTATATGAGACATCGACCCGGGAATAAACAATAACAAGTTTTTAAGGTAATCTGACTACAAAAATGATTTCGGAAACAAATATAATTTTATTTATAATGCATGTGTACACGCGCGCGCATACCAACCTTCATCATTTTTTTTAATATTTAATATTTGAAATCTGTATGTCGGTTTACTGTTAATTATTAATTTGTTGGCTTGTATACATTTCAAGTACTATATTTTGAGGAATTAAATGGTGCTTTATTAAACCATTTTACAAGTACTGCTTTTTGGTGTTGTATAAAACGTAGGAAAATGAAAGAAAAAAAAATTCTTTCAATGCTGATGCTTAGTTAATATATCTTTTACAAGTCTTATATTTATTATGCTAAATAATTTTGCTTTCATATTTACAAACTTAAAAAAAAAATAGCAAAATGTAAAATGTTCTATTCCTTTAGGTCATATTTAACAAGCATTAATACGTAATTCCGTATTATACGGAGTTATTATTATAACTCCGTATATAATAGTAATTTATAATAATGACTTTAGTTATTATTATAAATATAAAAGATATTATTTATACGGGTGTTAGCATCGAACAACTTCTACGCTATTACATTAGATTTAACAGGAACATAAATTATATCATGATACAAAAACTGTAATAGAAAAATGTTAATAATGTGTATTTAAGCATTTGTAGTTTAATACACAAAATAAAAAACAACTTAACAACCCTATATTATAGTTAACAACAAATATTTAAACAAAAGTTGTCTAGCAATTATTAAATGTTATTTAAAGGATATAGCCTACTTTATGTTGTTTGTTTAAAACTAAAGCTTGTTATACAATTTACACTACATGTATATTTCAATGAAGAAAGAAGTTTTGTAAACATAGATAAAATATTTGTTTTGTTATGTAGCTGAAAAAATATATTTTTATGTTCTACAGATGTGTTATGAATCAAATGTATTACGATTCAACAGTGGATATCTCATATAGAAATTATTTCTTTTACACGTAAAAATGACATTAAATTATATTTAGGAACACATTGTAGCTTTGCCGTTGTAAAATTAAAGCTACTAGCCTTGTAGTTTGGTAAGCTGTATTCTTTGCTTCCTCTTTGGTATTTCACTCCCTCCTTAAAAAATATACGATGGTTTAAAATTGCACTGTAATATTTCTGGAGATGACCTAAAAATATGTAAACAATTGTTCTGAAACGCTTAGTTTTCTGTCTGCCAACCATATTGTGTTTTTACAAAACAAATTACTATATCTTGAGAAGTAGATGAGATATTGAGTGAAGATTTGATACACACGTTATTTATCTAACCGTTTACTACATCAAAAACACAAAAAAACCAACACTTTATTTTGTACATTTTTAAATGCTGGGCATTTAAATTGTTTAATGTCAAATGTCTCAAAAACCTATAAAATTACAAAGTATTGACTTGAAGAAAGAATTACCTTTTTCTATTCAATAGGAAAAAAGAATTTTTGTCTGTAAGTCAAACGATAACAAAGTTATTCGATAAAAACCACAAACTATACAAATTAGTAATAAAATGTAAGTCACAATAAGGAAAAATGTTGAGAATCGTTTTTATTTTTGTTGATATTGGCAACGGATTATAATTTTTTTTTAACAATTACTTACCATCATTACATAATATTTTGAGATATGATAATTTGGTGGTTTAGAACGATTATAAATTTTTTTGTGTCTCTAGTGGAAAATTTACTCATTCTTTGACTTAAAGAAAAAAAATTAAAGAAAGTAATTTTGTATTTCATTAAGAGATATTTACAATTAACAATTAAAACGTCAGCCATTTTGAAATTGTTCAAAATTAATTGCTGATTTTCTTAGAAAATTTGACATAAGTACTGCGTGTAACAAATCTTTACTTTATGCTACACAACGTTACTCTCAAACGCACCGTTATGAAATAAAATTGTCTCAAATTATAATGAAAAAAAGAAGAAGATAAATTCACAGTATTTGACATTTATTCATAATATTTTCCCTTCACTAAATAACGATTCGGTCCAGAACACTTTGTCTGCTTTTTATTTAAAAAAAGAATTATTCTTGTGTTATGCAAACTCAAAATGTCTAAAACTACCCAGAGCACAGGAACATAATACTGTTGAATTATTTATATAAAGAAACCCAAGATTCCCTTTTCGCACTCAAGCTTCCTTCTTAACCTTCATCTTTGTGCTGAATATGTAATACAATAAACCTTCCCATTCTCATTGTAAAACATATTTTTGCCGTCAAACTGTTTATCAAATTTAAATATTCTTCATACTCTTATAATCGAACGGACATTTTATATTAAGTAAAATAAATATCATAATATATCATATTGCAAACCTTATAATATATTGATGATTGTGTGTTCTATAATTTTACTATGAATAAGTACTAATGATTTTGTTTAGTTTACTACAAAAAAATAAAACTTCGTATATTCCTGCGTAACTCCAACAATACATTGAAGTTACTTTTATATATTATTTTTGTTTGTGCATAAAAAAAATGGTAATTATAAAATGAGGTGTTAACATTTTACATTAATCTTCTGGCTAGTCGTTGAATAGATCATTCTATACTTACGATGTTCAACAGGATAAATCTTTTAATAATTAGGGTAAATATAAAGCTGTGAGAATGACTATAAGAATTTAGAATCTGCATTACTATTTAAATACTGTTATATTACTAAAATTCTTTAAATTAATCGTCACATGTTTTCTTATAAGCGTTGGTAGTACAATAATAAGGGTAACTTTAAAGCTATGACGATCACTGTAATAGATTCCATGTTGTATTACTTTTTAAAATACTTTTACAGTTCCGGAATATACGTATAATTATTACATGTAATAATTTACTTCTATAAGTTGGTACTACAATAATAAGGATAAGTTTAAAGCTGTGACAATAACTATAATGGTTTTCCAAGATGTATTATTATTTAAAATACTGTTACATTTCTGTAATTTACTTATAACATCGACATGCGATAATTTGGTTCTAAAAGTTATTACTGGGATAGTGAGGATAATAAAGCTGTGAAGATGACTGTTGATTCCAAGCTGTATTATTATTTAACATGATTTTACAGCCCTACAACGTACTTATAACTTTAAAAATACTGTTAGAGTCCTAAAATATATTTATCAATTAGACTTGCTATAATTTACTTCTATAAGTTGATACTATAATAATAAGGATAATTTTAAAGCTGTAACAATGTATATAATAGGCGCCAAGCTGTATTAGTATTTAGATTATTGTGAGTTCTAAAAAATATTTATAATTTAGACATGCTATAATTTACTTCTATAAATTGGTACTATAGTAATATGGATAAGTTTAAAGCTGTAACAATGACTATAATAGGTCCAAAGCTGTATTACAATTAAAATACTATTACAGTCCTAAAATATACTTATAATTTAGACATGCTATAATTTACTTCTATACGTTGGTACTACAATAATAAAGATAAGTTTAAAGCTATGACAATGACTATAATAGGCCCTAAACTGTATTACTATTTAAAATACTGTTAGAGTCCTTAAATATATTTATAATATTTAAACATGTGATAATTTACTTCTAAAAGTCGGTACTAGAATAATAAGGATATCATTAAAGCTGTATCGAGAGAGAGAGAGAGAGAGAGAGAGAGAGAGAGAGAGAGAGAGAGAGAGAGAGAGAGAGAGAGAGAGAGAGAGAGAGAGAGAGAGAGAGAGAGAGAGAGAGAGAGAGAGAGAGAGAGAGAGAGAGAGAGAGAGAGAGAGAGAGAGAGAGAGAGAGAGAGAGAGAGAGAGAGAGAGAGAGAGAGATATTCCTCATACAACTCAATATTTGTTCTTATCCTTGATTTATATTCGAAAATTGTGATAAATATTTCTAGTTACCTTACAATAATCTCGATAACGATTTAATAATTTAATAAAATACCATAATGTGAAATTATTCCTTTCTTCCTAACTATATTTTATATTTGTAATAATGTAATATCTCTTAAAATAGCTGGTTTTATTTTCGATTGTTCGTTATATAATTAAGTTGCTCAGTAATTAAGTGTTCATAAACTTTACGCTTTAATTAAAACTTTTTCAATCTAAAGTGATATTTAATTTTTAAACAATACCAATATATTATCAAGAAGATATTAATAAAAATGGAAAAATTTCAATGGCGCTGTTTCACAAGAGTACAATGTTTAGCAAACGTGTTATTTTTAAGTTTTAAAATTGGAGCTTAGTTCACTTACGTACTAAGAGGAGTCATGCAATTGAATGAGTTGTCGAATGATATCAAAAATCAATTCAGATTCTGAATATGAGTGAAGTTTTTAGATAAAATAAACTGATTTTCAAGAAACGTCTCTGTTTTTCATATATAAGTAGATAGATGCAACGCAAAATTTTAAGGAATGTAATAAAATAAAACAAAATTACTACAAAACCGATTTCGCGATAACATGATCCTAATAAAAATAGGAGATTAAACAGATTGTGTAGAAAAACATTAATGTTAAACCGAGAGATACGTGGTTCTTTTATCAGTTGTTTTAAAGCATTTTTTTAAACATAATCTTGCAGGACATGGTGTAAAAGCTAAACTACAACAATCTGTGAAGATAAAATCAATACAATAAAAGGAGTAAAACAGATGTAAGGTACAGACATAAATATTATAAACAAAAAATATAAAAATCCTATGCCTTATAAATTAGTACTTATGGATGTAATACTAGAAACTGTGTTACGTAGATTGTCAAAGATATAAAACTTTACGCTAACGCTACCAAACTTATCTTTGCATATTTACTACATAGATATTTGATAATTGGAGACGAATTCAATGTAAAACGTATCACGTATATTTTGAAAAATTGTTTAGATCTAAAATCCTTTTTTCTTTCGTTATTTTAAATGATTCAATTTTACAAAATCGATAAACTGAAAATAATATTTCATTTGAAAAATATTGGTTATCAAAAATATGTTTTTGAATATTTAAAAAAGGGATACTTTGTACGAATTTGAAACGACTTGTGAAAAGTACACTCATAATAATATGTGGTATTTAGGTCAATGGAACACAAACACATATGTGCTCGAGAGCCGGCGTGTATATACGAGTATATAATATTCCATTGTAAAATGACGTTATAACCTTCAAGATGAAAAATTTTACTTGTAATATTCAAAGAATTTTGGAAATTTAGGTTGTTATGATCCTTGACTTACTTTTATTTTCTATTGGTGGATTGTTCGTATGATTATGGATTGATGATATATTTGAAACCCTTTTTCTACATACAAACTAATACATGACTTTTCGATAATGTAAATAAACTTCCGTTCTCTATGATTAATTTATTATTAAACTAAAATATATTAAATGGAAATCGCCAGGCCAATGTTATCGTTTATATGTTACTACTACATCCGTATCTTGGAATTTTTGCGCAAATTGAAATTGTTATTAATATATGTTGTTACAACGCTTCAATATCCACTAAGTGCTTTATTTTACAATAGATAAACTAATTTTAGAATACTGAAATTGTTTTAACTAGATTTCAAATATGTTGGCTCCGGTAACTTAATTTCAACTAATGGATTTACCCTAACAACGCTGCCCATGTTAATGGCTTTCAAAATAAAATTCCATAGTATTAATAATGCTATTTGATGCCACATTTTATACAAACAGATTCATTAAAAGTGGGTTAATATTACATAATTTGAATTGTTCACATAATAATAATTGTCGTTTTAATAATTTCAATAATTTAAATTTACAATTACTTAAAGTTTATAAGTAATATGATGATAACCAAAATTATTGAACTTTCTATAAGTATATAAATTTTGATATCAACAAATCTAAGACCAATTTTATCAATTAGTCTATTAACATGTTTTATTCTAAATGTCTGTTAATTTATTACAGTTACCACCGACTTATCGTAAACGTTTGTTGAATAGTGATTTTTGAGAATATTTTGTCTATCTCAAAAATAGTAGACACTGATAGCTCTGAGAGGATGTTCTAATCCCACCGCCTCCTTTTTAACTCCTGGTTAATGTTAATGGGGAAGGGAGAATGGCGAGTTTCCGGGAACTGGGACGAATTGCCTAATTTATCATAATCCCTTCAGATCAGTCCCAAGTCCTTTAGGTTAGAATTGAGAAAAAATGTGACAAGTCCGTCTTAAAAACGTAATTTTGCGAGTAATTTGATAACGTGTGACGACTTCCTTGACAAACACTACCACATTGTCGTAATAAAGATACAAATTCAGATATTCTATTTGGAATCACAAATGTGGGAACTCTCCTCCGAGTTTGTAATATTAATAGCAAAGCGTAAATAGGTGATAAAAGGAAATGGTTATAACAGCAATGCAAAAGTAAGGTAAAAGATTAAATGATAATTTTAGAAAACAAAATTATTTACCATTTTACTACTTCCGGAAACGATAACATAGGAACACCAAAGAGCAGGTTTTACAGAGTCAAAAACTCAGATAGAGTAACCATCTTGGTCTCCGACTAGGTTTATTACTAGCCACGAAGCCTACTTTCCAACCTCATATAAATGGAGGTCACTTAAATGCTGGATTTCAACAGGAAACAAGGAGGAGAAAATGAAGATGGCAGAGCTCTCTACATTTTGTACTACTTCTTCATCAGAATGTTTGAAGTATGTGTCGGTAATATGGAACCCAGACTTCAAGTTTGAGACAATCAAACTAGAAGACATACACAATTATTTATTGAAGTTTTCTTTAAACTGAGGTAGTCTCCAGTTTTAACATCTTAATATTGGCAATGTAGAAAACAGATTCCGCAAATATGATGAGAGTTTTCATTACAAGATAGTGAGTTATAATGTTTACTTTCCTACTTTACTTGAATCTCTGTAAAGTTCCACAACGAGTGGTAAGAGCTGTTTTAACATTTCACATCGCCAGTCAATCAACGGACTTTTTTTATCTCTGTCATCAAGAGCAGAATATGTATGTTTTGGTAGGATAAACTGTACAACCTTGATATATTCAATATGAAAAACTTCAATCATTTGGTAGCATATACTAATAAATTATTTACTAGCCTAGGACCGGACATTTTGAAACTAAAAATAAATCTATAATTTAAAACTAATAGTATAAGCTTAAAACTAGGCTTAAGCGATCATAACTAATAAGGAAAAACCAGGATATCCCGAACACAAAACTTTTTACATTTTATCCCATCTCAATGAACTCTGCTATAGAGCTGAACCCTATACTAAGATCCAACGTAGCCATACCTCTAGGCAGAGCAATGTGTTTGATGTGTAGGACTAAGAATGGCCATAGATTACTATATTATTTATGGCCAATTTATTTAAAAATTATTATTCTTTTTGCACTCTTTATTTCAATGTATTTATCTATTACGATATTAGAGTTACTTGATTTCAGTGGTTAAATTATTAATATAATTATATATTATATTTTAAGAAGAAATTGCAATGTAAATGTATTACAATAGATATTTTAAATTGGTAAAAAAAAAAAAATAAATAAATAAAAAAAAAAAGTAAGATATACAAAACATAATTATTCCAATCAGAAGAATTTTGACAATACAACAGACATTGTTTTTATAAATATACCCCTAGTCAACTTCTTCCTAAATGTATTGCAATTTAAGCAAAGAGTCAGTAGCACCCCCTACTGTAAACTTTGCACGTTACACGGTTTGTAAAACTGCTTTTTCCTGTTAAAATCACGTTCTAATGATTGGTAGGAAAGTGTCAAGAATAAAACAAATATATTGTGTTATATTGGACATAACAACAATATATAAATAATAAACAAAAACCTATTTGTGTCTTAATATGTTTTTCAGGACACAACTCCTTAAGTATCTGTTTAAACCTGTAATTAATAATTTAAACGTGGTAATTTGTTTGTCGTAATAAAAACGTACGTCACGAACGTTCATTTTGCACAGAAACACGTTATTCTAACAGACACGAAATAAAAATTTCCTAAATGGTATTTTAATAAAAAGGGAATTCAATGATATCTTATACTTAAACATTACCAATGCCTAATGCTCTGAGCTTTAATAAAATTCAACACAAGGTCAGATTTATATATTATACCAACACATTGTATTTATTTGTTTTATCGTTGTTGTTTTCAAAAGTAAGCCCATATTACTTAGTAAATACATGGAAATGAATGGTACTCGATATTATATCAAACTCGTTGTACTTTCTAAAGTGCATAATTCAATTATACATTCAATAAAAATTTACAATTTTGTAGTTGAAAATTAGTTCATTAAAAAGTGCATTACGGCCATTTCTCTATCATCAAGAAATTAAATATATAGTTATATTAAAATAATACATAAAGCGTGTTCAATTGTACATATACGAATGAACTTTTTTTTTTTCAATTAAGTCAGCATTAAACAGTATAACAAACACACAGAACACAATTCTCACAAAAAATACGCCTAAGTATCAGACGCGTTTCAACGACAAGATTGTCCTCTTCAGTCATACACTAGCTACACCAATCAAACTATAACCTATTAAATGTTATAATGTGTACCCAGACTTATAACATAAGTCTTATAAGTAGTAAACGCAGTTTATATTTTAATATATATATATATATATATATATATATATATATATATATATATATTCTGTTAAAATAAGAATATTTTGGTTTTGTTTTCATAATGGAAGTAATTTAAAATTCAATACAACAATATCTTATATTTAATAATACAGAATATATAAAATAAGTGACATTTATCACGGTACTTACCTAACCCCATCATACAATACAACACAAAGAGATCATCTAAAAGTAGGCCCAAACATTTTTTTTTAGGCCTTGAATGTAATGTTAAATTGTATAGATGGATCATAGGGTCTCTTTACCCTTTTTATATAATATAGGGTATGTCTGTTTAAAATTGTTTTTACACATGTTTTCTGAATCTAATAATGGTGGTTTTACAAGTTCTTTGACGTCGATTAAGCCCTAATGACCTCTTGTGTATAAATTAAAAGGTTTCCAATCGCTTTGCTTTTGTCAAAATCTCACCTCTTGCGCTCCTTGAACCTGTACGTATGTAAATAGCTTCCGCTAGTATCGAAATACCCTCCCCTCCCGCCGGATTGTCATTTTTAAGTTGAGATGTTGGGTTGGTAATATTAAATATAGAATTGAAATTGGCAAATAATATATTACAAATTGAATAACATACTTACACATATAAGAAATGTCACCACAAGAGTTTTTAAATGTACACAAGTTTTACATTTTCAAATCAAATTTTAGGAATTTCAATAGAGTTCTTCATGAGCTCCCTGTATTCTCCTATACTAAATTTCATGATCCCATATACATATTTGTGGCTACAATCATGTCTAAGTAAAAATAACTACTGGCGGTCAGCATGTCGATAATAATTTTTTCCGGATTACTGAGGTTAAATATGAAAACCAGTATAAAAACATACTTCGAAATTTTTGACAATTACCAAACTCACCCTTCACTTAGTATATAGAGAAATGGAACTGTATTATGTTAAACTTATATTATGGTGTATGGAAAGCATTGAGATTTTCATTTTATATTGTTATGTATTGATACACAATGGGTATTTGATTTTTCTTCATAACATTAAATAAATAGTTGCTTAGCAACACTGACTCTGACATCGTATTTCTATACCTTATTGTAGTCCTCAGAATAATCCAATATTCCAATAGACTCACCCTGTTCAGATATATTCATATCAACAAATTTAATTCCAGCGTTTTTTCACGGAATATGCTGAGCTCGTTTCCCTGTCTTTGGAAGTAGTTTAAATATTTCAAATCATACAATAACACATTTGAACAAATGCTGGTATTTATTAAAGTAAATGAATTTAATTTATTTAGTAGATTACTTTTTGTTTAATTGTATACTAATTAAAACTAATACTACATTTTTTGAGCTAAAATAATAATAAATCTTCGATTTCCTTAATATTTTAAAATAAACAAAGCAAAATATCATTTTCGTATATATATATATATATATATGTATACGAACATATATATGTTACAACATACATTTAACTCTGCTTACTTTTTTTTTGTTTTGTTTTCTTTTCTTTTCATTTTTTTTTTTTTTTTTTACGAAATTATAAATAATACGCATAACACAACTTTTACCTATTATAAAATCTTTTAGTTTATTTTAACATAAATTTGAGAAACAATGGAACAAGTACATTAAATTATTCAAATGGTACTTAACTTATTTCATTCATACATCAAACATTCCTTATATTAATTTATTTATTACAATTTGGTTCTTTAATTTCTAATTTCCTATTCCAAGAATATTCAAGTCCTTTTGTCTGTCTTTTCCTTGAATATTTACACAATAAATTTATATCAATCTTAACTAAATTTCGTATCCTTTTATGAAACGATTCTACAAATTATACCGGTAATATGAATTTACTTATTTTTTTTTTAACATTTAAACGATTACTTGATTAGATAAATAATTAACTCTTTTTTTTAGAATTTTAGATTTTTATACTTTCCTTTACTAATTTGATTTTTACTTTAACATTTAACATTTAAATTTTTTTTTATAGGCTAGCTCAGTTTTTTTTTAAATTTATTTAACAAACACAATCTCTTATCTCGGCTCAATAGGTCCTTTTAATGGCTCAATTAAAGTGAATTTTTTTATGATGAATTAAAAGAATAATTAACAATTTTTTGTACTTATCAAATGTTCATCCCTTCAATCGGTCGATTTGCACATTTCACTACACAAACACTATAATTGACTCTTTTAAATCACCACACAGCTCGACGCACTTTATTCTTTTAACAATCCCTTTCTCAGGCGCTCTCGATGTAACTCTATTTCCAGCTTCCTTCTCTGCGACACCTTGGCTCCGGTCGATCGGACTCCCTTTATTTATCTGGCTTGAAACTCCACAAAACTTCTAATCTGAAATTTTTCTGTTTAACTATCTTTTACTATACTTTTAAGATTAACTCAGAGACGTCTTGTCTCTTTCATCAACGTTGCTCAGACTTTCTGGACCACAGAGCAGACTCTCTGTTCCCAGAACCTTCCTTCTCGACTCTTCTTTCAAGGCTCCTTTTCTTTTCGAAACCTGGTCCCTGCAGAACTCTCCCCCTTTTTCGGAACACGAGTTTCGCGCCCTGTTTGCTGATTCGTTTAAATTTCTCCAACTATCTAAACATTTGTCTTTTTCGCTTCTTAGTGTCGTTTCAAATCTGCCCGTTGGTTTTTTTTAAGCGTGGGATCGTATTTGATTGGTCGACCTATTTCCTTCTTTCCGTTTTTTTTGTGTTTTTGGAGCACCGTTAGAACATTCTACTTGGTGTACCGTTATGACGCTGGCTTTCCCTTCGATCTCTCTTTTTTTTATAAAACATCTGCGTTCCCCTAAAGATCCCGTTATCGACGTTTTTTTTTAATGTAGCCCATGTGTTTCTCCAAGGTTAGAGAAATTCTTGTTCTATTATAATGACACGTACAATTTTAACTGCAGCTGACAGCTGTCGCTTCGCTTTATCATTTAATATTTGTTTTTTCCATTTTAATTTAGTTTTTCATAAGTTATTTTAATTATTTAGTATAAGATGTCATATGTTATCAATTGTTTATATAAGTGATATCATGATATCGTTACAATATATATTTTAATTAATAGTAAATATACAATTATTGTAATAAAATATGAACCGACATATTTTTAAAGAGGAATCAGATCAATTGATTCGATTAAATACGATTTAAAATTTGTTTCAGTGAAGTAATAAACTTATTTTGTAAATTTTATATAAACACGATATACAGTAATATGGTTTAAATAATTTGGTAACAATTGCTAAATAAATCTCACTATTCTTAGGTCTTGCGTTTTTTAATAACTTAAATTTTTTTTTACATTTGTAAATTTGTTAAGCACCCTTCAAATTGTATCAATAAAAATAGAAATAGAAAACAGTTAAAATTGTTGACCACTTTTTTTTTTTTTTTTTTACATAGGTTTACGTGACATGAAATCAGGAAACTGAAAAAGTGAAATTCAACATGCTGTCGACGTTGTCTTCTATAGCCCTACGTAACGGCCACAACATTTAACACAGGTAAATGAAATTTGGGACAAGGAACTGTAGTGTACTTATATAGAACCCTATTGACTTTCATAAAAATGAAATTGAAAATATCAAAAATGGCGGCCAATTTAAATAGTGTTATTTTTACATCTCTCGTATTATTCAACTTATAAATTGTAAAACAATTTGCAGAATTATTTCTGCATGTAATGGTTAAAACCCTGAATCTCTACATGACAAATAGCAAAGTTATTGTGTACAATGTAATTTTTAACCTGATCTCGGTTGAAGATGCAGTTTCGTACAGTTACGCTGACCGTGACACTGACAAAAGAGAAGCGAGTGTATACTTTTTACTATACATATAACGCGTCAACGAATCTCATCAGGACCAACTCGACGTCAAGAAAGTAGTGCAAATAAAATTACGAGATATAATAAATCGGTGTAACAACTGTTTTAAAGGAATATATCAAACCGGTTAGTGTTTACTAACCTGCAAGGTCTAAGAAACCAATTTTGGAGCATTTCATTTTGTGATTCAATGTATAAAGGGCCTGAGTAGGTAAAATGATGGACTATCAATTTGTTAATTCGTAGATTCACGTGAAGTATTTAGTGGTAAACAAATAGCAAAACCCAAACGACAGGCTTACAAGGTTACATTATACTTGCTCTTCTTAGTTTGAACGCGTTAATTATTTCTGTAGTCTCTATAAGGACAATGTTTCAGACTATTTACAGATGTTCATTTTTAAGAGAATGAACCTCCTGATAATGACACAGTTCAAGTAATAAGACTGAGTCTTTGGGGTGAGGTTATATATATCCAATGAGAGGGTGGTTGTTTATGGCATAGTAGAATAGGGTGACTTGTTCATTACCTGGATGGTCTAGAACTTCCTGTTTCTTTACATTTGTGTATATAATGGATATTTCTAACTGAATTGTTATTTATTTTCTCACATATATGTAGTATAGGGTAAGTAATGCGGTGAGTCAAAAAAGGTATGACGAATTTGTTTGAAGATTTATCCGATTTAACGTACCGATTGTTTAACGAGTTTTTTTTGGAATATTTGGCTTCTGTGTAATGATCTATAACCCAAACTTGTGGACCGATTTAAAAACAATTTGATATATACACACAGGTTTAAATGTATGTTACTTTTAATTTTATTCGTAACTCTAATTTTTCCATAGCTGTTAAAAAAACACTAACTTTTAATTTTCTACAAATAGGTTTTAACAATTTTATACTACAAGTGAAACAAAGCCGGGCCCTATTTAAATAAATATACAATGTAAACCATGGAAATAACAAAATTGATAATGAAAATTGGCAGTCAATTTTCATTTGATGTAAGGTATACGTGACTGAGAAAATGTATGCCATATTTTTGAATTTTAATAATTATCAATTCATGATATTGATTACGTATTATCTATTCAAAATTGCACTGCCTTTAATACTTTCGCAATAATAATAAATAGTTGCTTGACTTAGTCAAATCCTGTCGTGTTTGATGTTTATGTGAAAGTATATACATACATATTTATTTTATATAGCTTACATACCTATCTATATGAAAGTCAAATACCACTCACTGACTGAATAATGACAACCCAAGTGAATATAGTGATAGGAGAGCAAAAACGACTTATAATAATAATAATAATAAATTAAAAACCTAAAATCAATACTATGAATAGTATATTTCACCACTAGGACCAAAAGTGAAGCTTTTCAATACAAGCTTAAGTTTAACTGCCGAGGCGGAGCCGAGACCAGAAAATGAGCGAGGATCGTAAAGCTTCTTTTGGTCCAAGTGACGAACTGAATTTTTCGTTATACTGCAAATAATATAAGAAACAAATTTTACAAAAACTAAAATGTTATATCCTATTTACCTTCAAATCGATGTTAACAGCTGTTTTAACTGTCATTTACAATCTACAGTATCGTTTGTTTTTATAGACGCTTTACAATCGTTAATTAACGCGTATTAAGGAAGTAACAGCTGATGACCTCAACCTCAGCTGATGTATTTAGGTCCTAAGATTAAAAAGAACAACTTTAGCATCTCAATGGATATATTGGAAACAGCTGTTTTTGAAGCAGTATGACGAAAAAGTAATTTTAATAATAGCTTCAAAATTTATAACTCTATCTTCATTCATGAAAATTGATATTGAAAAATATACTTGAAAATGGGTTGACGTAGTAATATTTGAAAAAAAAAAAAAAAAAAAAAAAAAAGCTGTCAATAACTTAGATACAGTCACTGTCAGGTAAATAATATATTAAGAAAAGTTCCGTTAAAAAAATAAATGCACGATAATGAAATCGATTTTGAAATATACAGGTAGTTCCTTCTAAACTGACATATATTAAATAAGAACTAAAATGTTCAGAACATAAAAGGAATCAATTTAAAAGCGTTGCGCAAAAATAACCAAGAGGAAACGGGTCGACTCTGGTGAACTTTGCTTACACAGCAGCGACTGGACGAGACTATGTACGAGACACGTACTTATCATTGAGATTCGTTATCAGTGAAGTGGCCATAGCTATTGCACAGAATCGATGACTTAGACCTGTCAGTAGCAAGTTCCTCTCCACTCCTCATTATCACCCATCCCATTCAGACTAGCGATGTTTATACTCGGGGGAAATGCATACTCGCATTAATCGATTTCAAATGATTTCAATACTCATATTAATATTTCGAAATCGAGTATCTGCGCAGAATGATTTTGCGCATCGGATTCGAACTCAGCTTTACCAATCAGATCGTTTTAGATAAAACTACACTTTTTCGTTCTATCTGTTAGACCAATGACTACATAAATACTATAGTATTCATGTAGTCATTGGTTAGACTGATCCACAAAGTATTTTTTTTTTTTTAACAATATGTGATTGACACTTGTAATACGTAATTAAATGTTATCCTGCCTCGACACAAATTCAGTAATTTAACGTTAGTACAATTATTACCAACATTAATAATTTAGTTGTTATTTAAAATAAGTTAATTTATTATATTTTTTATAAAGATGGTAACCTATTAATATTTATTTACATATAAATAATAACAATTAAATAATAATTTAATTTACTTTTTGGTATTGTGGAAATAAATGAATATTATTATTTTTAATTGAACCTGTTAACCAATCTAAATCATTTTAAATCAAAATCATAATGTTTAATTAATGTGTAGTGAAAAATCAGCTTAGAAACTAATATAACCAAAGTAGAAACACCGAGAATTTTGTTTGGAATTGACACAACACTAACGAATATCGTTGTCCGAGGATTTTATTTCGAACTCAGACATACTCGCACATTACCTCCTCCTTGTTCCTAGTTCCGAGGATTTCGTCCGAATATTTTAATACGAACCGAGAATTTTAATACTCGGAATGCTCCGAGGATTTTGATACTCGGACTCACCGAGTATTTTAATTCGAACTCATACATCACTTATTCAGACCGGTTTTATTTGCGCTACACGCTCATACTGTTATGAATCAATTCTTCAGTACAGCTTTACCAAGTAAACTATGTATAACTGATTATACAAACAATTAACGAATTCATTCCCTAAAAGCGAAAGTCAAAAAGTAAAC
Source organism: Aphrophora alni (assembly GCA_963513935.1). Taxonomy (NCBI): domain Eukaryota; kingdom Metazoa; phylum Arthropoda; class Insecta; order Hemiptera; family Aphrophoridae; genus Aphrophora; species Aphrophora alni. The sequence goes on from OY740768.1 coordinate 136,309,703, forward strand.
AAGTATTCTTAATTACATTTTTTTATGAGCACCTACCCGAAGCTCTTAATCTAATCATACTTAAATCAATACACTTTTTTATTTATGACATCAACAAAATTAAAAACTTTTATTAGGAAATATGAAAATATTTATGTAACTGTATTAACGTTAATTATTGTAAACTAATCAAGCAGTTAGCGAACAAAGTGACATCAAAAGCCGTACTGCCGTTTTCCTGAAAAAAACTAGGACAGTCAGTGTAAAAACAATAACAATTAGATTTTGTAGCTTCCGCCATTTTGTTTCAAGATGTCATATGATCGTTTGAGATAGGTAATAACCTTCTTGCAACTCTAAACAACGAAAAGAGTTTCATTGAAATACATTGGGCCGTTTTTCTGTTAAAAGCGAAAAAAAATCCTGCCCAAACGAAAAAAAACAGGTTTTGGAGCCTCCGATATTTTGTACTAAGGTGGCCGATGAGGGTAAAATAGCTAAAAACCTCATAAAGATATAAATATATAACAACGACAAATATTCTTCGAAATCCCTGAAGCAGTTTTCTTATGAAAAGTGGACGATAAATTTAAAGTGGCTTTGTCGTTTTTGAGAAATGTATATCTTGTCGTTCTTGTTGTTATTGTTGTTATAATTGACCGTATGATTGTAGTATAACTGACACTTCTGTTTGAAAATACTTTTATTCTCCTGATTTTTAGAATTATTCTTGTATATATAATTCTTCCAGCTTATTCGATTTACATAACTGTGTTTATTCTGGGATAATATGAGAAGTGTATGTAATCTTTAAAAAAATATGTGTTTTCACAGTTTCTGTTCATTGGAAAGAATTATTCAAATGAATATATTTGTATTTGCTCTTCCGTTCATAAATCAAGTTTTCATTTCCTTTCCTAAATACACACACCTCTGCCATAGTCAGTTTTGATATTTATATAGAGCTGTGATTTATGAGTATTTTTCACAGGTGTGTAGCGTTGTGGTTAGGCATCTCTGACACAAATCTTAAAAGCTTGTCGGTTCATAACACATTTAAAAATAAATTGAATTGTTTATTTAACTAAAACTAAAAATCAACTAAAAATCACATGGAAACTGTTAGAAATTAACACTTATATTCACATTAACATCAACTTAAACATATACATAAATATTTTTAATTAGAATATATGTTGTTTGAAAACAGAAAATCCTTTGAGCATTTTTAATGTACCCATTTTGAGAATAATACTTATAATATAAATCTTTTTTTTAATTAACTTTCTTAGTAGATTATAAAATTACAAGGAACTGATTAGTCTTATTATTAAGAAAGAAATCACCCCCTCCTTATCTAATCAGACGACTTTCAATTAAACAATAATATTATTATAAAAATAATAGCTTTCACTACCTCATATGAATCGCTAGAGTACTGTGGTGAATATACAATGAAAGAAAATTCCCCAAAACCACAATAAAACAATAACAACATAAAGACTGTATAGTCATGTTTATAGACCTTATGAATATTTAAATATCAGTGATATCATTTTCAAAAAGAGTGTGTATTATACCTCTGAAGGTGTTAGTAGTGCTACTGAAATGTATATAAGGTAGAAAAACAAAACTATACAGTCTTTATGTTGTTATTGTTTTACAGTGGTTTTGGGGAATTTTCTTTTACTGTCACTACATGTTGATTGCATTAAAAAATTCTCTTTGTTTTTGTTTGAATGCCTATTTATTTACAGAAATTTTTAGATATTTATATAAAAAGTTAACCAACTACGTAACCATATTATAACTACAATCATAATTTAATAAATATGAGCCTTTAATTAAATATAAGCTTCACAAAATAAATATTTGTTTCTAATAAAACAATAATAGAAATGAATTTATTTTTATAATAGAAAATCTCTTTTTTTCACTGCATTCATGTTTTCAATTACTGTGAGAAATTCATCATGTGCGGATAGCTTAGAAACGAAGCTTTTCAATTAGTGATGGAATAGAATAGTTAATGAAGAAGAATTGCTCCACTTTGGGTTTTATTTTACGAGGCGTTATTAGATAAACATTTTTCAGATTTTACCAGTCTATAATTAAATACTAGTCCCTCATTAAATTTTTAATACTGTAGCAGACATAACTTAATTTAGTTAGAATTTATCGAACCCCTTGCAGTTATCATTAGAGAGTTCTATGTCGTTCAGAACATCTTATTTTAGTTTCTTTGCTACAAGAGAGTTTATGTAAGATAGTGTTACATTCCTTGGATGTCGATGTAAGAATTTTAAATTTTATCATCCTGAAGGGTTAGTAAACATTGTAATTTGGATATGAAGCCTGAAATTTAAAAGGAAATTTTACCAGTCTGTTAATACAATGGACATGTTTCACCAAGCAAAACAGCTGTGAATGTAATGGTTATATATTATACAATTTTAACATATGGATACATTTTTATAAATATCAAGAACACAAGAATAAAGTGAAATACAGCAATAACAATAGAGTTTTAATAATTCTCAAACCTAAGTTAAACAACTTATTTATTATTTGTATTTTTACAATAATGCTTAGTATTAAAAATTATTTTTTTGTTTAATTAGAATTTATATAGTTGGGCAAATGAATTTAGAAACTCTAACAGTTAAAATTAAGTACATACCATATGGGCAATTTCTAATTTAAAAGGCAGAATAATGATAGCAATCCCATCCAATAAAAAATAAAAATAATGAAGAAAATACATATTAGCCTATAATTAATTATGATCTACTTACTGAATACATAATAGTAGTTACTTAAAAAGCTCGCTCACATTGTTAGACTATTGTTTTTTTTTTGTTTCTTTTTTTTTAATAGTAATTAATTATAACATAGTTATTCTTAGTTAACCGTTAAAGCACTTGAACAAAAGTTTATATGCAAACTGCAGCTAAACTGTAAAGGTTTATATGCAAACTGTAAAGGTCTTTTGTAATGCTAACATTTGACTTATGGTTTGGTCCTATTAGTATTCAGAAAATCTCTCAAAATAGGCTGCATGTTGTTTGAAATATGTACTTATTGTTAGACCATTACTTTGACCAGCTCATAGCTGATAAATATAACCAAAGCTTGAGACTTGTTGTGTATAATAACAACTTACTATCAAGTACCAATTAAACATCTTTGATTTATTGTTTTAAACAATTTCATCGTGCTAAACAAAGGATTCGGCATTATTCTGTATTTGACAAAGTTGGCTTCAACAAGTGTTTTCAATTGATAGACAATGGGTTGTGAGGCAATCCATCATGTCGCAAACATGGTTAAACAAGCCACTTTTACATGATTAGTTATGCAACAACGCAATATGCTCCAATTTAATTTTAATTAAAATTTAACCTTGTTACCTTCAAGTAGTACAGAATTAGCATTGATTCAACAAAACTTGATGTCTCAAACTCAGAGTAAAGCAGAGAATATTTAATAAGGTCAATTTATAGTAGAAATTTACTTGGTGTGAGTCTGTGTCAACACGCAGAATTCACGTCAGATCTATTATTTATCTGCTTAGAAGTTTGAAAAGAAACGAAAAATGTTACTTGTGAATAATTTGCATGGCGTCTGAGGTGGTTAAGATTTCTTTTAATTTTGAACTACATCAAAATTATACTACACTTTTAGTTGATGTTCTACATGCTCGGAATAATCTCGGAATGAATGTCTAAATGCATAAAGCAAACGTATCTGTAAACAGCTGATTACTTTTGAACATGGTCAAAAGTAATCTTATCTCTATTTTGATGTTGAAAATAGAAATATAGTTTGATGTTCTTCTTGGATTTTATTGGTTAAGCTCACGTCAAATTAGTTTTTACAGATATTCAAATAATGAAATGTAGTGTAATTTGCAAAATTGGTTTTTACTGATATGAATATAAAAATAGTTATTTATTTGTTTTAATGTTTATTAAACAAAAAGTATCTGATTTTTAATTTTTATAGACTTAGGGTAAGAGGGTAAGCTATGGTGAGAAGCTCGTGGTCGGAGTGCAGTTACATATTTCTAGTTGTGGTGAAAGTGTAATTCGAAGTTGTAGTGCAGGTGTATGTTGCTATCGTAGTTTAAGAGTAGGTTGAAGTCGTGATGCCGGTACAGGGTGCGGAAGCGGTGCAGGTGTAATATGCGGTCGCAGTGTAGGAGTCGAGGTGAAAGTAAGGTTAAGCAAACGGTGCAGGTGCAGGTGTAATATGCGGTCGCAGTGTAGGAGTCGAGGTGAAGGTACAGGTTAAGCAAACGGTGCAGGTGCAGGTGTAATATGCGGTCGCAGTGTAGGAGTCGAGGTGAAGGTACAGGTTAAGCAAACGATGCAGGTGCAGGTGTAATATGCGGTCGCAGTGTAGGAGTCGAGGTGAAAGTAAGGTTAAGCAAACGGTGCAGGTGCAGGTGTAATATGCGGTCGCAGTGTAGGAGTCGAGGTGAAGGTACAGGTTAAGCAAACGGTGCAGGTGCAGGTGTAATATGCGGTCGCAGTGTAGGAGTCGAGGTGAAGGTACAGGTTAAGCAAACTGTGCAGGTGCAGGTGTAATATGCGGTCGCAGTGTAGGAGTCGAGGTGAAGGTACAGGTTAAGCAAACGGTGCAGGTGCAGGTGTAATATGCGGTCGCAGTGTAGTAGTCGAGGTGAAGGTACAGGTTAAGCAAACGGTGCAGGTGCAGGTGTAATATGCGGTCGCAGTGTAGGAGTCGAGTTGAAGGTACGTTAAGCAAATGGTGCAGGTGCAGGTATAATATGCGGTCGCAGTGTAGGAGTCGAGGTGAAGGTACAGGTTAAGCAAACGGTGCAGGTGCAGATCGCTTTTGCAGTGTTTGAGTAGGTCGGGATCGTGGTGCAAGTACAGGTTGCGGATGAAGTGCAGGTATAGGTCGAGAAGCAGTGGAAGTGCTGGTCGAGGCCGATGCCAGCAAGAACGCGGCTATTGTAAGAAAACCTTATTTCATAGTGTATTTTCCCATAAATAACTATTGGTTATTTATTATGTGTAAAATGTGGTAAATTTGTAGAACTTCCTCTTAAATATAGTGCACACTTTATTAATAAAAAAATATCAAAATATAATTGAATATTGTCATCTTTTTCAATAAATAAAATACAATAACGGAGAAATTCTTGTATCTAAATGAGAAAAGTTCTTAAAATATAAAACTTGATTTATAGTTTTTCGTGTCATATGATATTTCGTCCCATATGAATACAGTTAGGCCAAAGTCTTCAAGTAATATCTGCACAGGTAGGCAACCAATCTATGATACATTTTATGAATTCCGTTCTGTAGTTGTTTAGAACTATTGATATATCTAGTAATGAATTATGTTTAGTCATGCCAATTGTGTTTTCTACGCCGTGTATGCCCAGAATTATTTTAAGGTTTTGGTGTTTTTCTGCAATTTGCAGTAATAAGCCTACAACTTCACGTAAATTTCGGTGGAGTACTTGCATAACGGTTTGCAAAAATATCATGGCAATCGTATCGGTATATAAATTGTAAAAGGCCAATATTCATTAAACCACAATTTTTTTCTGGTGTTTTATATTTAAAAAAATAATCTATGCCAAGTTAGTGGACAACGGTATTTATCTAAAATATATTGTGAGTGACCTATTCGTGTAAACTTTTGTCATGTAGAGTTTTATATCATAATTTATTTGTATGTAGTAGACAAGGAGATACAACGAAATTCGATAAAACATGCGTCAAATTCGAAGTCAATACTAAGGAAAAACCACTACTGGTTTCGGTAAACATTTATAGACAAATAAAGTTTTTAAAGTAGCTACAAAATATGTTATCAGGTACTTTACATAATAGTCCATAAATAATTCAGGGTTCGTAGCTAAATACATGTAATTAATGTTTCACTAATTTGGAAATGATATGCAATTTTTCTGTCAGTTTCATGTAAAATTAACTGGATTTAAATTAATAAAAATAGTAGGTAAGACAAGGTGTAAATGACTCAGAAATGAAAACAAACTCTGTTGCCCTAGTTTATATATGTCTATAGAAAGAAAATGATTTTTAAATTACTTTCATATTTCCATGTTCGAATTTATGAAGTTTAGTAAGACCATTTTAAGGAATCTCTGTAAACGTTTACTAGACTTGAATAGTTCACAGTTTAAATAATGGGAGGTAACGTGTTGTCACGCGAGTTGAGCGTGTTTTTATATACACCAATCAGAATGTCTGTCACCTGGTGGCTTTGATGCATCAGCGATGTAAAAACAAACTGATGTTTTGACACGCTACCTTGCTGTATCGTCAATGATTGAATGGCTTCCTCATGGCCGTCCATATTAGAGTTAATGTGTTTGTTTCTCATAGAGGGACTATTCAAGTAACAATGAAAATTAATGTAGCCTACACAATGTTAATACTCAATTATTATTGTGAAGATTCTGAAAGAAGTGGAGTTTGCTTAAAGTCAAATATAAAAGACATCAAATACAATATGTCTTATATCGAGAACGTGTTTAAACATCAGACAAATGCAGTAACCTAATTTTATGTACAGTAATTATAGTTGCAGTGTAAGTTTAGGACTGATACAATACAATTTAAGTATGTAAGGTGACGTTGAAAATTAATACTGGTAATATGTCAAAAAAGAATAAACTACTTAATAAAAACGCAACTTTAAATTAATAATAAGATTCAGAACGAAAAACAATTAAATTAAATAAGAAAAATTAATGAATGTATGATAAATGAATAAGTAATGATATCTAATCAAAAAGAATGATAGGTTATAATATATTATATACAGTAATGACTGTAAACATATGCAATCTATCATTCAATACTAGCTCCTTTTTTATTACACCCTTCTTGGTGTTTTCAGTTAATGCTGTTTTAGTTCCTTGTCCTTAGACTTCTATCTGTTCCTACCCACCCCACGTTTTATCTCCTTTTGTTTCCTAGCTAACGGTTGAATGTATTTATAGTTTATATGATCAATTGTAAATTAACAGTAAAAGTTTAAACCAGTATCCTCCTAAAACTCATTTGTTGATTAAGATATTTTATGTGTGTTTTCAATATTCTTAAATGAAAATAATCATCCCAATACAATGTAAAAGTTCATTTCATGTAATTAATTATGAACTAAAATTATCCTTTGTCTGTACTTTTATGTTTTGTTAATAGTAATGTATTACTGCAGAGACAGGTATATATTACCCCTTCTGCGACACATCTATACAAATTACAACTTGCTTCTAAATGAGGTAAAAACCTGAAACTTGACAAAATTAAAGCTTTTATCCTGTCTATGACAGGAAACTTTCAAAACGTTAATTTTTAATCCCCCCAAAAAAGAAGGTTTCAATTTTTATGTAATTATATTATTTTGGAGAGGTCTTTTGTGACTGAACTGTAACTATCAAAAACTGATTACATTATATGATATGGATTGGGCGAGATCTACAAGTTTGTTTCTATAGGTGTTTCGTACCTACATCAGATACGTCCTTGTTTTATTACAGATTGTGTGATTTTAGTTAAATTTTAAACATTTTCAAATAAATTATTTAATATTTTGGCACACTTATATCGAGATATTTATTATAGAATCGTAACATTTAGCAAGTTTATGGCAGTTTGGTGCAGATCTCGGCGAAATTAAAAACGAGGAGAATTTAATAATCAGTCGAAATTATTAATTCCCAGTTTGGCAACACCCACCTAAGCGAATCGTGGGAGTATGGGGGCGAACTGAGTTTAGTCTATATAATCGATTGTGTATTTGAATTTATAACCGAATTTTTAAGACTTGCCATGCATTTGTGTTAATAAATATCACTTATAAATCATTCGACAATTTGTTTTTTTCAGACACTGATTAATTATTATGTTAAGGAACTTATCATATTCATCAAAATCTTTGTATAAATACAAATAAATTATGTTTTATTCTTGCAATTTTTAAGTTTTGGTACATTTGTTTTCAAATGAGATAATAAAGTGTAAAATAGGTAATACAGTATCCATATAAGTACATAATCATTTATAAAAAAAATTGTTTTTAAGCAAGGTGTTTTGTTTATTAGATATAGACAAAAATCCTATACAAAAATCATTTTTACTTTTGAAAGCTAAATACCAAAAAAAATAAAATAAAAAATGGAATATACAAATTATGCAAAATGTTTGAGAAAGAAAAGTGAATATATTCATTTCATTGTTTTTCAACAGATAGTCCTACATCATAAGCGATGATAAGTCCTTAGTCAAAATAATACAATTTAAAAGGATCAATGTTTATCAAGATTGGTAGGAAAATAATTCGGTGAAAAAATCTTTGTACAGCTGTATTACATGTTCCTCAACTTTTCACTAAATAACTTTATTGGAACATAAATTAAAGTTATAATGAAATAAATTTTTTAATATTATGAGTTTCATCTTCACTAATTTCTCTATTTCTTGGGTTTTAACCTGTTGGGGCTGCTTTTGCAACATAATTAATTTTGTATTTTATTTGTTGTAAAAATTGTTGTTGTTGCAATAAATTTATTCTATAAATGAATATACTAATTTCATATTATCTATTATAAATTAAAAATGGAACCTGATTCGCCAAAATTATGAAATACATTACTCTTGAAGATAATAAAACACAATTTTTTATTTTTTATTTTGTATCATCCACTTTTTATAATCTAGCCGACCAATGGTTTAGCCTGCTAAGGCATAGACGAGACTGTAATAAAGACAAATTTTAAAAAAATATTACAGAGGATGATACAAAATTAAAATAATAAAATGTGTTTTATTATCTCTAAACATGGAATTTAACCAAGAACCTTTGGTCTCAACAGTAATGGAAGAAATACTTTTTTTTTAAATAAACAATACTCTTAAAAATTTCAACAAAAATACATTCCACCAAAATTTTTTGGCATGTAACTGTTGTGTCTACTAGTGGCTATTCTTGTGGTCATCTCAAAATATAATTTACTATAATAAAATATAATAATATACACTAATTTATAATTAATCATTAGGATATAGAAACTGTAGCTAATAAAAAAGAAAATTAACTTAAAAGAACATTAAAATACTTGGTTAGTATAGAAATGTTGATATAAATATTATTTAAAAAACGTAAACCAAAATAAAGTAATATAATAATTATTTAAAAATCAGTTACTTTTACTATAGCTGGAATACAACCTAAATCGTTTATAGATGATTATCACAAAACGAGACAAATCAAAACACGTTTACTCTCTCTCTTTTTTGAAACCCATTTTAACTTGTATTTTCTCATTTTGTGTTTCTTCTCTGGCACTAAACAAATCATGTTATTAAGGAAAACCTTGTAAAACTTTCCTGAGTGGGTGTATCGCGTGCTGTATTAGATTTACATTATTCATAAATAAGACGTCTTGACCTTTCTGTTTATACACAGAATAATGACTTCTTGTATCAATATTTTTTTTTTTTTCCTGACGTATTCTTTCTTTTTTTTTTAAACTGTGTAGTGAATCATAACAACATAATATTCAAACACAACTTTTGGGAGTTAAATGTTACCTTTTTTTTCATTTGAGATTTTATAAAAAATCGTAACATATCTATGAAAATATGTTATTAATAAATTTCCATTTGACAGTAATGAAACTATTTTGACGACGTTAGAAATCTTAGGTCGTAATGTTTGAAGCACCCAGAAACACAGTGGGACAGTGTATATGTGTCCGCCAGTCAGTCTGTGGCACATTTGTTACGCATTATGTTAAGAAAGACTCAGATGATATGAGTCAGGTTGGTTGTACACTGAATGGTTAGATATTTGACAATAGTTTGGGGTGAAAACAGAAGAAATGAAATGTTATTATCGTACATCATCAGTTAACACATTGTTACAATTATGGAAAAGATTTTAGTTTATTACAAGGTAACTGTATTATGGTTGATTATACTTTGAAAAAGGCGTCATTCTATTTATAACGGTGGGTCTTAAATCTGGGTGACGGATTATTATTAAGTCTAATTTCCATAGAATTTGCCACATTTATGTAATGTTTAATTGATACATTTTATAGTTGATATTGGTTAATAGTTGGTGTCTTAATGGACTGAATGACTTATAGTTTTTATTTATTACAGATGTCCTAAGAGATCATTACGTTGAAGTGAAAGAGAAAGTAATGGCGTGGTGAGTGTAGTTTACTATAATGCATTAATTTTTATTGTTTAGTTTTAAGTGTGTTTAGTAATAAATGACTATGTTTTAAGTAGATCAAACTCAAAACCAGTTGAAGTTAGTTAGAACTATAAACCTCGGTGTCGGTTAAATTTTTAAGGGGCAAATTAGCATTTTTTATTGTTATAATTTATTTTAAATTTAATACTTTATGCTGTATGAACATCAATTGAAACGTAATAAACTAATTTCCATTAAAATTTTATTAATGCCCGTTTTAAATACTTATGTGGAACCTTAAATGTAGAACAACTCATTAAATGTAGTAATGAATTGTATCTCCATTGTTTAGCTCGTGGAAATATATGTTATTACATACGTAACACAATTTAAAGTTACTTGTAACAGGTTTTTATATAATCACGATATAAACAACATTATTGTACATACAATCTTTTTGAGCACTGTGGTTAAATTCACAATAATGATTCGAATTGAATTAGTTGAATTAATTATAATTAATGAAGATCAATTAATCAGATAATTGTGTCTTATTTTAAAGTTTGTAGTGATTGTGGTTATGGGCAAATTCGAATCATTATTAACATCATTGTAGTAAATTTATAGGATTGTCAAGATAAAGTATCTTGCATTTATTTGGTGAAAATTTATTTACATAATATATTTCAAAAATATTCATAACCGCAATATATATGTAACAGATGTTAAAAACATGGTCTATTTATTATATTTTCAAAATATGGAAAATTATCAATGACTCGTGTTATGGGTATAATTTAATTTGACATTTCCTCTATTTGTGTACAGAAACTAAAAGAAGTATCGAAAGCTTAAACTCTCGTTAATAAACCTAGACCGATTGTTTTAAATATCAATTGTAGTTATAATGGATATCCAAAATCAATAATTTTAAATGTAAAATTCTAAGAGAAAGTGAAAAGTACTGAGCGTTCAAGCAAATTCCGTATGTGCAAAAATTATGGGAAAAGTTAGACACGTGTCAATGAAAAATGAATAAAATATATATCTCTTTTAATAATGAAACTTTTATTCATTCGTGATGCTTGAGCTATTTCTAGGGATTTGACAGGGGAGACAAAAATACGTCTAGATATAAAAATTAGTGAACACAAAAATACAAACTAAGAGACAAACTAAAAGTATCAAACATTTTCGTTTTGAAATTGAATTTGAAGAGATAAAGATAATATTTAGGTTAATATCTTACATGATGGAAAATTAATTTTACATAAGGAGTTAATTAATAAGGAGGAGTTATTAACATAAGGATAAATTAATTTGCATAAGGAGTTATTGCAATATATCAGCTTCTAGTTGGTGTAGGAAGGTAACGTAAAGGAAACATAAATCGAGAGCTCCTTTTTGAGATTCTATTTGTAGAGTGTGTCAAATCACAGGATCCACAATAAAAGTTAAAACAATTACAAAACTTATTTTCTCTGTTAGGAATATACCATTATTAAACCTGTGTTCTTGATTGCCATAATAAAATAATCATCAGGGGTTCAGTTTTGTACTCAATATTTATTATTGATCTACTCCAAATATCTTTATCATTAATTTGAATATCTTATTATTCCAATATCAAATACCCCCCTGACATATCAACTTAAGGATTGTCCTAATACTTTGAAATTAAATTACATTTATTTTTTCATATGAACCCAGAATGATTGGAACTGTTGATCTTTCATGAATCTAATTTACTTTTGAGACGACTACCAGTTCACTCTATACAAAAATGTTTGCACAACGGTTCTTTTCCTTTTTAAGAATCTTGGATGTTCAGCGGGCCCCCTCTCTCTCTCTTTCTCGCTTCCCGGCGATTCTCTCCCACTTTCTCGGCGATACGTTTCACAAAGACTTAGCCGCGTCTCTACTTCGTTAAGGTATGCATTTGTGTAAAGCCTGTTGGTTTTCGTACTGACAAGGCAAGCATTTTAACACGTTTTGAAATTATTTCGCAACAGCTGGGTCTCATTTTTGTTTTCATATGTTCCTCCTTATTCTAATACATTTATTATATTTTATATTTATTATACTCATTATATTTTTTATTTGATCTAATATACGCAACACATACACAATACTTTACAATAAATACATACAATCATCATATTTACAAACTACTGAAGGTACATTGTGGTAATTCCATGGGTATTCAGGGATCACCGCCGTATTAAGATCACGATATAAGAATTCCGATGGGTGCGCACATCGAGTCAAGAGAGGACACAGTAGTTCACAGTGCGCCAAGGTCAGCAGAAGTGAGTAGCGCTTAATGAATTTAACTTTTTGGTAACAAACCTAAATGGCTACCTAAACCCTTAATTTCGGGGTCTGATCGACCCCCGGGTGTTACGTAGTCATTAATATGTCATCCGACTAAAATTAAGAAGGAATTATTATGACCTAAAGGGTTAACGTATTTTTCCCATCACGCCTGTCCCTAACCGTAAGTTCTAAACGATAAGTAAGTTATAGTAATTAATTAGTTAGTGTAGTAATTAAATTATATCTCATTATAAGCTGGCTGAGAACATGGTGATTACTTGGGTTGAGACCAAGAGTAATTAACGTCCGAATATATTTAACGGTTAGCCCTAGCACGTTTTCCAAAACTCCCATTCCGGAACTCAATCGGTGCAAACGTCTGGTCCTTACCAAAAACCAGGGCTGACGTTCCCCGCAACATATATAGTATATACCTAATCCTAACACCACTTCTTTTTTAAATGGAAGCACATCAATGTTTACCTCTTTTTGTTACTCCTAAAAATTCCTTTTATAGTGGTGAAAATATAGTAATTTTAATTTACCTAAATACTATGTTAATTGGAATAAAATTTCACAGCCATATTAGATTATTACTCGCCAATAACATATGCTCTCTGATGATTTGATGAAATATTATTCTTTTGCACACCGTCTAAGTAACGTAAAGAAGATTATTTCTACAGCAAATGAAGGGAATTTTTAAGAAAGGATAACTTGGCTGGGCATTGATATATTTATATTTCAAAAAGAGAGGGGGGATGCCCTTTTATTATTTTATTTCGGAACAACATGTATATGGATACTGTGTTTTTTCACACACTTTAGATAATCTCAATGAAGAACTCTCTATTGATTTGTTATCACCTTCTTAAATAAACTTGAAAATGAGATATGGCATTGTATACTAAGGAACTTTGGGCTAATCCTGTAGCCATAGCTAACAGATAATGGTAACTGAAAAACCAGTATAAGAATGATCTCAAGGATTTCCTCTCGTTTAGTAAAATTGTAATGTCATTGATGAATTTGATATTAGTATGTAAAACAATCTCAATGTCCATATAATGACAATGTCAAACTAATATAATTGATAGATTATGTATAAATATGTAGGCCTACAACAATCCAAAAGCCATTGCTAATCTAATTCATACATTTTGTATAAGTATGTACAACAATCCTAATATCGTTACTAATGATATTATTGATTTAATATAAGTAGGTGTAACAATCCTAATATCGTTACTAATGTAATTTATTGATTTAGTATAAGTAGGTGTAACAATCCTAATATCGTTACTAATGTCATTTATTGATTTAGTATAAGTAGGTGTAACAATCCTAATATCGTTACTAATGTCATTTATTGATTTAATATAAGTAGGTGTAACAATCCTAATATCGTTACTAATGTCATTTATTGATTTAATATAAGTAGGTGTAACAATCCTAATATCGTTACTAATGTCATTTATTGATTTAGTATAAGTAGGTGTATAATTTCTAATATCGTTAATAAAGTTATTGATACACTGTATTTTGTATAAGTAGGTACAACAATCCTAATATCGTTACTAATGTCATTTATTGATTTAGTATAATAAGTAGGTGTATTAATCCTAATATCGTTAATAATGTTATTGATATACTGTATTGTGTACAAGTAGGTGCAACAATTCCAACAACGATTCTAATGTTATTGATAGATTTTTTATTAGTACAACAATCCCAATGACGTTATTAATTTCATTGATTGGTTTTGTATAAGTATGTATAACAATCCCAATTTATTACTAATATGACTGCTCAAATCTGTATTTGAAAATATGCTTTTTAAAGTATTTTTTAAATCTTACATTAATTAAAAGTGACAAAAGAATTCTAGAGGTAAAAGTAATGTTGAAGATTTAAGATTCCTAAATTTCTTAACTTTTAAGATTTCAATTTTTATAAATTGTTGCAAAACCTTGTGTTTATCGCATTACCACCACAAAACTGAAGTGCCAATTGAAACCAAATCAAAAAATACAAGTAAAAATAATTCACCTTCTCCAAGGGAAGTAATAACTAGTTCTTTATTATAAATGGAAACTTTCAGGGGTCATCCTATAAAAGTGTCGCACTTTTATTAAATAAGATGGTGGTACTTTTCTCATCTTTCCCATGTTTTTCCAAATATTAATTGATGAAAAACACATATTCTTCACTGATAGAGAACAAGACTTCTTGATTAGAACTGATGAACTGAATCTAAAAACTAGCACTGGATTACGTATCACTTTGGTGTGCACAAAAATTATCTAAATAGTTAGTCGCGGATCGCAATCATCGTATGTAGTCGGCCTAAGAATGTTTGATTCAAATAGTATTAGTAATCATCCTAACGGCGACAATTAAAATTTCATTAAAACAATGATAATTGAAAAATCTCACATATAAAAAAAAATAGTTACAAATAAAAAAATATATATTTAGTTTCAAAAAAGGCTAAACATTTTTGTTGCTTTAATTTTCAGAGGGAATAATGCAACATCAGGCAAACAACGGTTGTATATTGTTCAAAATATTTATTGAATATAAGCAATTATGTGACTAAACTCTGGCAACACACAATTTACTATTTCTTAAGTTATAGTTTACAATATAGGCCTAGGCAACAGGCCTAAGTTAGTGTCGTTCACTTTTATATGTTAGGTTTATCACGTGATAATGGGAGGTTGATTTATATTCTTGAAACGTTGTTTTTGTTATTATTTACAAAAATAGTGGCGATTGGCCTGTTTAACCTTGTAATAAAAAACTGATTTAGTAATGACAAAAATTGTTCTTATTTTCTGTAAATTTTATTGAAGTTACTGTGTTTCAAAAACATAACACAATTTTGTGGTAATATAGACTAATATTACGTTATTTATTTCCACTTGTTTGTATGTTTAAATGCCTAATACACGTTAAAATATTATTACACTCAATATAATAACACTCTAAAATTTATATGCACGTTGTTTATCTTGTCCAATTTATTTTCCATGATATGAAACAAGATTCACTTTATATTGCTAAAGTTTTAATTAAAAACTTTGTTTCTTATAAACAACATCTCCACTGATTTAAATCCACAAAATAATGTAGGTCAAAGTAACTTTCTGCTATATTAAATATTATTTCATTCAATTTCAGTTACAAATAATATTTATGAACGTTTTGATTCAGGTAATTATATACATTAAGGAACAAATTTACGGATTGGTTTCTCATTATAAAAATTTAAGAGAAAGACGTATTTATAATCTGTTTTATATTAAAATAATAGTGAACTGTAACACATGTGATTATTACTTATATAACTATCACCAATATTGTGCATGTATTACATTTACATATGTAATACACCAGACGAAAATAAATCGAGAAAAAATATATATATATATATAGGCCTACCAATTTAAAATTATTAATCAAAACATATTTTCTCAGTGTGCTAAAATGTAGTCTAGTTAACTTTTACATTTCATTCAATGTAGAGATAAATTTAAAAAAAAAAGAAATTCATTCAGTCAAATACCAACAACAAAAGTGATAATCCTTTATTTCTAATTTTGTTAAAATTTTTATTGTAATTATGAAAGTAGAAAAAAATTTAGCAGAATCTTGCTAACTTGATTCTGTTAAACTAAATAAATCTAGACTTATTTATTAAATCTAGACTAAATAAATTCATAAACAATCAGAAGATATGAAAATATATTATTTAGTTTTTGAAGCACTCTAATACCATAATATTTTCATGATTTGCTTTTTAGAAATTACACACAGTATTATTGATTTTTCATATTGTAACATTTAGGCGCATCAGTATTTCTTGACGTTGTTTTATAGTCTTACTTAAATATTGAATCATCATTATATATATATATATATATTTGATATTCATTTAACCAAATATAACTTAAGGTATTACACATTTTTTCACAACCAATACTAAACTTTGAACACAGAAATTATAATAGAACTACTTTGATGTGTTTATTTTAATATCTATTTTGATGAGTATTTTATGAAAAATACTTTGTATTATGGAAGAGAATTTTAGTACATATAAATTAAAAATTATATCTACTATAACTGCTCAAATGTCTGTCCATATCCGTAATAAATAAAACGATTTTATAAAGTTTGATACTAATTGCATAATTTAATATTTCCTGTTCAAGCACATACACAAACAATAGTTATAAAGATTCAAGAAACTTGAAGATATATGACTTATAATACATAACTAGTTTGGTAAAAGTAAATAAAAATTTATTATTGAATAAATGTTCATGATTCAACACCATTTAAATCGTAAAACAAAAAAATCTACTTTCGTGTAAACGATATTCACAATATACATGTACGGTATGTAGAGTTAGTAACAGATTAAGGAAAAGTTCCTGTGTCTTATCAAAAGGATTTAAAAACTTCAGCATCAGCACTAACAACTCCCAAGTAACAGCTCACACCCAAACAAGTGGATTTTGATTGTCCAGCAGTCGTTGTATTTCCAAACACGTTGTCCATTGAATGATCATTAGGCAACATGGTACTACGTCTTGCAATAGGTCTTTAATATTAATTCTTGTTCTAGCACAACGCCCAACACACAAAACTTAAATTCCATATAAATTATCTTATTATTTAAATGATAATTATATTGTATGTTTTAAGCATAATGTAAACTGAATTGTAGTCATAGCTATATAATTTGTATATTTAGAACTCCTGCAAAATTTATTAACATTTTACAAAATAAATTATTACAAATAAATTATTTACAAAATAAAGTAACATATTAAGGACAAGTAAAACTGACTTGTTAGTAACGAATGATGATGTTATGTAGACAAAATTGGAAATATTTAAACTCTAAAAACATATATTTTATATACAATAATAATTAATACCACTGTTTTCCTATAGCTAGGAAACAACAACTTAACTGGAATTAGATATACGATATGTATGTGTTTTTATTTGAAGTTATTTAAGTTTTAATAAATATTTCTACAAAATTATATTTTACCTATTCATAAATTACCATAAACTATATTAACATTTTTAAAAAACAGATATTGCGCTACCAACAATGTGTTCGAGCAGGTCATAGGAATAATTTAAACTAATATTAGCGTACGTTTAACCACATGTGTTATAACATATATGACAGATTTGGGTATATTTCAAAACAGCACAACAAATAAAATTAATTATTTTTTTAGGTTGTAAAAAGCCGTATTTTATGTGTTTAATGAATATACGAAGCAGTAAAGAAATTTAAAACCTAGTATTATTTTATTATATTGTAATCTGTTATTATAACTTAAAGAACAAAGTTTTCAATATAAGAAATTAAACTATAATATATATATATATATATATAAATTATTCATAAATCACCAATAAAAAATGTATATTAACTGCCACTACACTAATGTTTACATAAATAATAAATAAATAATTTCCATACTAACCATTAATGCATGAATCACATTACTGCCACTTCATGAACGACCGACCAATTTATGTACAGTTCAAGCTTATTAACACGTTGTGTGGTTTGTGTAGTAAAAAAAAAAAAAAAAAAAAAAAAAAAAAAAAAAAAAAAAAAAAAAAAAAAAAAAAAAAAAAAAAAAAAAAACAGGTGACTAGGCAGAGTAACAATATGAGAAAAATGAAAACTAATGTACATCACGCAACTTGTTGTTTATATAGAGAAACTACACGAAGAAGAAAATTAGTTATAAATTCGTGTTTTTAATTCACATTTTTAATTTATAGACAGTTCTCACTCTTATATCAAAAGTAGTAAATGATGAACCGCACTATTAAAGTTTAAGGTATTAAATATCTTCTAAACACAGTTTTAATGTGTTAGAAGTGTTAAAAAAATCAAATAGAGAAATTACGAATACATGCTTAACGCACTTTCTATAAAGTACTAACAAACATTATAATAATTCTGTAAATTTAAAAAACCTATTTTTCTATATATGTTATGTTACATACAAGCCTATATAATAATATAAGCTTATGCACAATATTAAAGTAAAGTTTTATATTTAAATTGAAATATGTCTTCATTGAATAAATATTTATTATATTTTGTTCGTTTTTAAAGGCAGATTACAGCTTGTTACCAACTAGTAATAACTGTCTAATAACGTCGAATTCTTAAAATAAATATTCAAGAAAAATACAATAAGTCTAAAAATTGTATATTTGTAATCTCTCTAGAGAAATATTTTATAGATAACATGAAAGTCCTCTTCAAGAAATTTCCCTGAGTGACATTTTAATACTTGGTTCTTTATGTTTTCATATTTATAACAAAATACCAGACGACTATTCACTTCGAGTTCTTACAAAAACAAAAACACCATCTAGTATAATTTATTTTTAATAAAATTAATCACAATATAAAAACTGCAAAACTACTTCCACTTAATTAGTATGATTAAGGAACAAATTATATTTTAGGGAACATTTTGGCTCCTAATGTGACAGCACGAATTATATTTTCTCCTTGATATATCGCATGATTATGATTATTTATTGCTTAAATATTATTCGGAACTGTTGAAAGAATCAAATTACTTCTTGTGTTTGTATTTAATGATAAATTCATTGTATGACTGAAACTCTTGTCTAATGACTTCCCTTAAACACGTCTGAATTATCATTAACTGTGACGGAGATTGAGTTGTTATCAGATTTTAGTGATCATTTATAGCTTTAAAAGACCATGGTCTCTTAGCTTTCCCATTGGAAGACCCAAATAAAATTAAGGTGTAGGACAGTATCATAGATATAATTAAAAAATTAAAACATTTAAAGAAATAAGTAAAATACACAAACCTGAATTATGTAATTTGATAATCAAATATCAAGGTAAATAATATTTAAAGTGAGTATTTAATTGGTCTGAAAAAAAATGATAGATGTATTATAGAGTTTAGATTGTAAGTATAGCATATCTTCAATGCCATATGAGATGTAAAACATTTGATTATATTTTATTCTAATTAATTACAAATAAAATAATACAAGGATACAAAAATACAAGGATAAGTAAATTATAAAATATCAGTATTATACACGATCAGTCTTATAAAAGTATTATCAATATCGTTTTATCAGTATTATTTTATCAGTACTATAAAAGTAATAAACGAAATTTGAAAAAAAAAATTGGGATCTATCAAATATTCCTATGGGGGAGGGAGAGGTCATAATTCAGGATATCTGTTTGTACATATGAACTGTTTGTAAAGTTGATGATATCCTGAATGATAATTCCTCTTTTAAAATATTAAAAAGTGACCCTACGTCTAATTATAGTAAACTAGTAAATAATTATATTAAGAATAATTATACTAATTTGTTCCCTAATAACGTTGGCCAATACTTGAGAGTTATGAACTTCCAACCACCCAGATTGTATTGCCTACCTAAGCTTCACAAACCTAATATTCCTGTTCGACCCGTAGTATAATTTAACAATGCTCCTACTTATAAATTGTCCAAAAAAGTCAATACTGTATTTAAAAGTGCCACTAATTTTACATCTAAATATAGTATTAAGAATTCTTTAGATTTAATTTAAGAAATTTCTAATGTTACTCTACCGTCCAATGCCAAAATTGTATCTTTCCATATTAAAAGTATTTTTACAAGTATACCCATTTACCAATGTAAAACATAGTCAATGACATAATTAGCGATACCAATGGTGATACAACGCTTAGTAATGAATTAAAAACAGCCATAGAAATTTGCATTAGTCAAAATTATTTTAAATTTAACTATAAATTTTATCAACAAATAGAAGGGTTGGCAATGGGTTCACCTTTGTCGCCTCTTCTAGCAGAAATGTTCATGGCTGAATTCGAAAATAATTTATTTGGTAAAGATAAAACATATATTTAAAAAATTAAATTTATTGGTACCGTTATGTTGACGATGTTTTGTGTTTGTTTAGTGGCACTAAGAGACAGTTAGACTCTCTACTTAAGCCCATAAATTCTGTAAATAGCAACATTCTGTTAACTATGGAAGTGGATATAAATTACAGCATTAATTTCTTCGATCTTAACATTATTATCAGTGATACTTATCATAAACTTAAAATTTTCTGGTAAAACCTACTTATACAGATACAGTAATGCTAAGGGAAGTATAAATAAAAAATTTAAAATGTGACAATTATTTTGAAATCGTCGTCCAAAAATCAATAGAATTTGTAAATATTTTACAAATAGTTTTTACATTTTATAAAATCAGTTTGAAAGCAAAAAGTTTGAAACGAATATCTTTGTAACATCTGTACATAAATTCTACATCAAAATAAATACTAAAACTTGATATTATCTTCAAAAAATTAATAATAATAATGTAATATACGTTTGATAAAACTTGTTTTTGAAAAGATACTTTAAAATATTCCCTTATTTTGTGAAAACATAGTAGTACTTTCAGATTCATCAGATTAAAATGGATATACTAAATACGTTTTAATTTAATACAGTATGAAAAAAGTTTAATATGTATGTTCATTTCAGTTAATATATATATATATATATATATATATATATATATATATATATATATATATATATATCCTGTTATATTATTATAACATGTTAATATATATTTCCTGATCACTCTGTACTGGCCTAGATGAGACTATTTTTGCTTTTAAAACTGTTTTATGTTTTAGTCCGTTCTTAGATCTACATCTTTCAAACGAAAAACAAATTATTTATAAATATTATGCTCTAATTTAGTTCATTGATTTCAGTATAAATTCAAAGTAAAGTTTTATACATATATAGTTTTATACATATTAAATAGTTTCGATTATGAATTGAAGAAAAAACAGAACTTAAAAACATTATAAAACTCTTTGTGGCTTTAATTCGAAAAATCAATGTCACCATTATTAAACAATATAAATTTACAAATTGTATATTTGTACTGGAAATCTATAGAAAAATGCTCTTGAAGACTTCAGCAGTAGATTTTATAGAATGGAAATTACTTTTGTTGTAGTGGCATACTATAGTATGTAGTTTGGAGAAACCTGATCAATAATTTGTTGGGTCTTACAAATTCTTGCCTCATAAATATATATATATATATATATATATATATATATATATAAATTAAAAACAAAATAATAATAATAAAATTTTCCTAACGAAGTGAATAATAATCTGTTTATAAAAAACATAGTAGTTTTCCAATATTATTTAAATATATCAAATTAAAATGTAAATTATATGATGTTTAGTTATAATAAAATACCTTGTGTACTCTATTATTTTTTATTTATTGAATGATTATTACTTAAGCAGACAAATACCCACATATTTCTTGATTTTCTTTTTAAATTTATTATATCTCTATATTTTGCACATTGTAATCTCGTTTAGCACTAAACAAATCTTGTTATTAGGGAACAACTTGCCCTAGTGTATGGATCGCGTGCTGAATTAGAATTGTATTATTCATAAATAACACGCCTTGGAGCTTCTGTTTATTTAGCAGGACAGTGACTTTTGTATCGACAATCTTTTTTTTATTTAAATTTATTATGAAAATTGTTTTTTTTTTGAAATTAAACATTATATCGAGTGATTGAAAAGTCGCTCATATCCAAAAGGTAATAAAGAATATGTACACATTAATTTATTTTATAAACTTTTATTATTATAATATTATCATACTTATTACTATCATTTATATGTTTTACAACATATATTCAAAATTGCTGCCTTGTTCATAAAAGCTACACGAATTCGTTTTACCACTTCTGTGGCAACTTTGTGGTGTACGCCTACACTGATATTGTTAATTAATGTCAGCCAGTTTAGCGTTAGACAACATGTCCAGTCTCGGTCCTCTCTTGTGTGCAACAGATTAGTTTTCACGGAAACGGGCGACTAATCTGGTTATCGTCAAATTGTTAGAAGCGCTACATCCGGATATTTTACGTGATATTGTTCTACAATAAATGCATTTGAACGATTGGCAAACAACAATGATCACTCTTTGCTCTTGGGAAAACGAAATTTTTCACGAAGCTGTGAATTAAGCAATATTACAGACGTCATGTGACCAGTGCATATATCAATGGCCCCTAGATTTGTTGTGGGTAATACAATGGTACATTCATGTGGTAGCTGATAGCTAAAAAAACAACTATTTACAGACATATTTATTTCGATGTAGCGACTTTTTGATCACTGTATTTTGCTAATCTGAATTTATTAGTGCTTAGTAATTTATAGGCAAGGGTACCAATTGTTGAATTAAAATATATAACTATACGATATAAAATCCTAAAAAGATGTTTGCACAATCATTTTTCAAGGATTGTTTTAATTTTTTTAGAAAGAGTCGAAAAAGTATTGTATCTTTCCGTGTTTGATAAAACATTATATAATTTTGGACCTAACTTTATGACGTAATAAGTGCTTTATATTTATGAATATTAAATATTTTACCATATTTCTCTATATAAAACTAGCTTTAATACAAGCTGTAAAAATTCACGTAACCTAAGAACGTCTGATGATAAGAGCTTTGAATTGAGATTCACAAACTATTTAATATGTTAATTTACTAATGTAACTTGAACTTTGTTTTAATTTAATTATTACAATTACAGTTATATTAATGCCAATAAATTATTGTATATTGTCCCACCCCCATATTCTTCTTTTTTATTAATGGAAATAGACAGATTCTTATTTTTAAAAGCCATTTAAAATGAGGTATCACTCAATAGGGGTTGCTATTTAAAATTCTTGACTTACCCCCAAATTACCTCATTTTGGAGGTAAGGGTTGAAAATTTTGATACTTCAAAAAATTCCTCCTTTGGTTAACTAAACTTTCCCCAAAGCAAATCTGTCATTTCCATTTAAAAAAATAATAATAGGGGGGGGGGACATTTAGGACATTTGGTATAAAGAAACGTTGGGTATAATTTACATTGTAAAAATCTGGTATTTAAGACAAATGAAAACAATAAATCACGTTGTGTGAAGTTATTTTCACTACTATAGTAAATGAATTATGTAATAATTACATAATTACTTAAATATATCGTACCAGGCCGTTTGTTAAAAATGACATTGTTTTCATTGTAGAACTTGCAATAGGCCATATAGCTCTAGAAAGTAATAGATGCTGCCCTGACAAACAAATTGTTATATTCTTAGATCGAATTAGTTAAAAAAGGAAACAAAAATAATATACATTTTACTACACTTCACAATACGACTTCATGTTTACGCTATCATTTTAATCACATATTAAACATTTAAGCTCTACAGTGCTTAAATAATAAAAAAGTACAAAAAAGTAAACACTTGTACAACAAATCAATCGTAACGTAATTTACCTTCCAGATACTGTGATCTATAACAATTGAATGTAGAGAACGAGATTATTTATTTAAAATCTCTGGTGAGCCTCTTATTTTATGTAATATACGACAATAAGCTGGGGCTCACCATAGTGAATTCGGTGGAGTCCCGATGATTCCTATTTGTATTGTATATTACACCTTTTTTCATGTAGTCCTATGGTAAATCCCTTCCTTTTATATTTCCCACCAACTCTTTTTTTTTTTCAACCTTGACGCTATTAGAGTGTTCTTGGGGTTGGGAGGGGGGGAGGTGGGGAGGTGGGGTGTCTTTATTTCATGTTGTTTTCATCATTGTTTTATAATGCGATGATGGCTAAAAAAATGGCCAATAAAAAAAGAATAATATAATTACAGACAGAATTCATTACATAACCTTTATAATTATAAAAAATTACTTTATACAGGGTGTATTTGTTTTTGTACAAAGTACTTTTTGCAAGTAATTTTTGCAAATATTTTTGCAAGTAAAAAAGATATTGAGCTCAAACTTTGTATACCTTTTTGTTGTAAAAGCGTTGATCACTGCATACAGAACATTCTATTGAATATATTCAAAATGGCGGCTGTTTATAATATTTAATGTCAAATATCTCAATAACTGCTAACTTTCCAAACAAGTTACAATCGACCAAAATATTTACTTTATTAATAACAAACATATCGATTGTTTTATTTTGTCTGTACCTCAAAGGATAACTGAGATACTGACAAAAAATTTGTTTCTTGGTAGTTGTCAACAATACGCAGAATTACTCCAGAACAAAAATATTTTAATTCAAAATAATTTACTATTAATAATTATTTTAATGTAATAAAAATGTGAAAATAAAAAAGAATAAAAATAGTATTAAGTTTTTTGTAAAAAAAGCAAAATGGTAGATTACTCGAAAACAAACCATTTCCGGCCCTATATTCACTGGACTTTTTTTATCAGTATGTTGTGGAAGTCCACTCAATTTTCTGAAACTCTTGCAGAATTAAGAATCTAAATTTAATAACAGTGTAAACAAATAATAGTTTCTGTAATACTGGCCATCGTGAAATTAAGCTGGATTGTTTTATTATTGTTTTATTATTATTACATTCATTGTTTACTATGATTTTTATTATTATTTTGCTTTTTTATTGATGTTTTATGTTTGTGTGCACGTGCTACTAAACTCATTGACACTGCCAACTAAAAGAGACACTAAACATACTACTGAACCGGCAAATCAGAACAAATGATTACGTTAAGGAAAATAAAAAATAAGGACACCCGAAGGACAACTTAACTGTAGTTCATGAGGAAAACTGCACAAGTTGAAACTAATCCCATAAAAAGAGTCAGGACGTGTGAAAAGTTAAAGTTTTCAATCCAGCGAACTATTCGTCAATAACGAATATTTAAATCTTTAATCAGTCAATGATAGGTAAGTTTTAATCAACAAACAGGTTTAACCTGTATGCAAAGATAATAGTATAATGTAAGTATGTATTTAATTGGGTTGTATATTAATTATAGCGTAAATAGTTCACTCGTGTGAAGTATGTGGGTGGTTTTTTTAAAAATAAGAGTGTATAATATGTTTACAAATTTTAAAAAAATATCTAAGAGTTTGTACTAAAACTTTACAAATTAGTATTCCTTCCGTGTAAATTAGGTCTTGATATCACGATTTATTCCCTTACGTTTTATTTGGTTTAAAATATGAAAACATTGATGATTGGAAAATTTATCTTTAAAAAATGTATATATGTAATAATTTCATTCAATATTGTTGCCTTAAAATCTCCTCTACTATGTTCATACATATGTTAAATTGGAATCAAACCGAATACAGATTAATGTGTAAATCAAAATCAATTTTTTTGTTGTAATCTTCATCCCATAAATGAAAAGAAATTTAAGTATATAAATTAATTCTAAAATTACTTAGGCAATGTTGATGTTCTAGTAATGGAATGGGAAACTCTGTGATTATGGAACAACAAAGTTAAAAAAATAATATTACTTTCATTGTTTGGATAAATTATTATTTCAATGGATTGTTAGACACACAGAAGTTTCATAAATTCAAAGAGGTTTTAATAATAGTTATGGTAATGTTTTCTGAGACTATTTTGTTACAGGTTATTAGTACACGATAATGAAAGCTTAAAATATAAATAATTGAGTTACAACTCAATTATTTATATTTGATTATTTTATTGACAATTTTAGGTTGACAATCTTAAAAATAATATTTTTTTAAATATGTATTTATGTCTAAAATATGCACATTCATTATAAACTTTATGATTATTACTTTAGATCGAATATTGTAAAACGTAAGTTACAGGCCAGTGAACGTTATTATAAAAGAAGCAATATAAATTGTTCTTGGTCACGTGCATCTCTGCGTAGCGAGAATTATGTAATTCAATTAGATGTGATTTATGAATCCCAATAAGAAACTCCAATTTTGTAACGCAAAACTTTCTTTAGCAATCCAATTTATTTCCCTTTGTTAATTTTATGGATGCGTTTTGAGTAAGTAAGTTTTTACATTTCTAGTGTAGAAACTAATCTCATTGCTGAAATGTGAAAACATTAAAGAATTGGAAAAACCGGTTAATTCACTGACGGACATATTGACATACATGATAACAAGTAGTAATACAGTATAACAAACACAAATAACACAATTCTCACAAAAAATACGCCTAAGTATCAGACGCGTTTCAAAGACAAGGTTGTCCTTTTCAGTGATACACGAGATACACCAATCAAACTATTTTTGTATATATATATTTGTATTTTAATTAAAATAACTATAGTTTGATTGGTGTAGCTCGTGTATCACTGAAGAGGACGACCTTGTCGTTGAAACGCGTTTGATACTTAGGGGTATTTTTTGTGAGATTTTTTTTTTTTGTTCTTTGTGTTTGTTATACTGTATAATTTTTCTCATAAGTCAAGTTCAACATTTAATACAAGTAGTAATGTTAACTACTGGATATTTTCCATTTAGATAGATATGACGTAAATAACCAGATATATTTATGAATGTATATGAGCTTGATAGTATTAAACAAATACATGTGGCGATAGCAAAATACAGGTGGAAACATTTATAGGGATATTATTATATTATAGAATTATGTGTCGAATTTAGATTTAATCCGTTGCACCATAATGTCAGATATTTACAAATTGGACTTTTTTAGAACATAATTGGGAAACAAAAGTTGGTTTATTTATATGTTATATTAAATGTAAATAATATACATCATATATTTTGAAATGTTTTATATATAATTTTGGCAAATTTTCAATTTGGATAGTTGTATAATTTATTTATCTTAATGATATCAATTTGTAACTAATATATATATATATATATATATATATATATATATATATATATATATATATATATATATTGATTTATATCATATCAACACAAGAAGAATTCTTTGTTTGCAATATATGTGGAATAAAACAACCAGTGAAGTCACTGATTATACTTGGATATTTAAAATAAACAAAAAGTATTTATTTAGAGTTCCTATTTATATTAGAATTTCTTCTTGAATTAATATTTCATTTTTAAGGAAACAAAGTGGCACGATAATATGAATGTATAATAATATATTTTTTTACAGATATATATAAATAGTGCAAATATATATAAATATGTAAAATGTAAGTGGAATACTAGAGTCAAAGTATTTTTATATGAACAATGTTTATCTTGCAAATTTATTTGCACTCGTTTGAAATAAGACTTCCTTTACATTGCTAAAGTTTTAATTAAAAACTTCGTTTCTTATTCAAATTCATGAAATAATGCAGGTCAAAACACATTCTAGTATATAAGTTATTATTTCGTACTACTTTAGTTGTAAAGAATAATGGTAAAAGTTTTGTTTTAGGCTTTTTAAATTAAAAACCGAGGCTTCACCCGTACAACATTATTTGTCTACATGAATTTTAGGATAAATTGGAAGAATTTGGTTACTTGTTAAAAGGATCAATTGGAATACAATTCCAACTAAATTCTCCTTACAGAAACAGTTTTTATGTGTTGCTACAAACGAATGTACACAATACAAGTTGTCCAGTAGTAAGTCACACATTTACATTTTGTAAACTTAAAAACATCATCTACATTAGAGTGTAAATTAATAAATTCGTACACTTGGGTGAATTTATTATAGAACTGGCAATAGTTACGTCACCTGGAGAATTAAAAGTGTATATTTTTTTTTTCCTTTCATGAAATTATTTGGATTTTTTGTATATTTTAATTAAAATACCCAAATATAACAATTTTATTTAACAAAAAATGTAAGGTCTATGGAATAAATTTGCATGTAATAATGTATACATTTACTTTCATGCCCATTGTCCATATTTCTTAAATCATACTCCAAGCGTAAATTTAATTTGTTTCTCAATATTTGGTGGTAATTTAACACCCAAATATATTAGATTATATTTTATTATATTGTACATTCATTATGTTAATAAATTACCAAGCTGAGTTCAGTTCCACCTTTCAATATTAAATGCATAAAGTTTTAGAATATGCCTAAATTGTAATAATATAAAATAGTTTTTAACTTAAAATTGTATCTCAAAATTTATATGTATGCTTAAGAGCTGTAAAAGATGAAAGAATATTATATACATAAAAGTTTTTAGATTTTAGTAGGATTGCTAGAGTTTTTGTTGTTATTGTCATTTTCGTGAGTTACATACATTATATCTGTTATTGTGTTTGTATATTTTATTTCACTTCTTAAAGTAGAATTTATTTTGATTCACTATTGTTACTTGCTATTTGTATTCACTTGAAAATTTCATTTGTTTATAATAACTGGTATTTTCCCCTTAATGTTATTTGTAATTTAGCCAATTTGAAGTTTGTTGTTATAACGTCTTTAAGTGCAATTCATATATTTTCAGTTGGAATTAATTTTACAACAAAATATCACACATATCCTATTGCCAGCTTTCTACCGTTTGAACTGGATTGATCTACAAATCATAGACTTAAATAATGCCATCGTGTGGCCAGTGGCTTACTAAGAATCAATTGTAAATTATGGTGAAATTTAGATTTAAAAAATATAACAAATTTTAGAAATATTGACGTTAATACACGAAAACTCTAGGCGCTAGTACTTACCAACCGATTTCCTAATCAAACTACAAATTCTAAAATAAGTATTTTTTTCATAAAATATACGAATAATAAAATATAACTTTACTACTACTACTACCTTCGACTAACATTTAAAATATTTTTTTGTTATATAACAATTGTGTCCGTAAAAATCGACACGAAATTGGTCTTCGAGTTTGTTAATGTTTTCGAGCGCCATGTCAGTGTATCGGAAAATAGCTAGGTCTAATTTTTTGTATACAAAATTGAATATAAACATATACTTCTATTATATACTAAAAAAAAAATCTCTACTTTAAATGTAAAATTCTGCAAACAGTGTCTGAAGTAATTATTTATAGTTAGCACTAAAATCTAGTCGTTGCAAATCTAATCTAGCTAGCCAAATATAGACGTTGCACCATTCAGTGGATAAAAATAAAATAACAATAAAAAATTGTGCATTGAAAACATAAAAACATACCTAAATGGTTTAAATGTAAAACCAAATTTCATGTAAAAATAACTAGTTTGGTAAAACCTATAAATACTAAACTATTAATTTTGTTAACATAAATGATGATGGGATTTATATTTATCATAACGTAATTGTAGTATATAAAATAGTAATACTATAAGAACACCATTAAATTACAGTAATACATCATTTAATTATAGCTATTGGGGATGAGTTAAATTATATTTCACACTTCAGTCGCCTTAAACCGTGTAAAATTGATCAAACATTGAATCAATTGATTAAAGTTAATAGAAAGAATTGACAAGCTTTATATAAACACACACATCACCACCACTCTTGATAGCCTTAAGATCAAAATGAAATGACACCATACGATATATATGAAACCAATATAAATAATTTCATATTACAGAGTATCTGATTTTTTTAACAAGTCGTCAAAAATATAGCATTTTCTTATAAACGTATCCCCTAATAATAATATATTTTATTCTTAAATTAATCCTCCATGAATCTATATCAATGAATCAGTGTGTACATATGCCAGTTCCAACAGTAATTTAAAAGATAATAAATTCATCGGTTATTTTCAGACAACAACTTTAAGCAAAAAATAACATTTCAAAGAGTTTATTTATTTTTAATTAAAGACCACTCGATCATCAGATGAATTAAACAATAATCAGAATTTAACTAATATAAGGGCATCGATGTTTTGTAATTAATGCCACTTAAGAACGAAATTGGCGTATGTGTATAAAGTGATATTATAATGTCTTTCCTGTTACATATAACAAAGACTTACGAAATACTATATTAAAATTTATTTGAAATGAAAAGAAGAAGTGCTCATCTTTTGATGATAATATGTCCAAAAGGATGGTTCTTTTATATTCCCATTTGGGTCAAAATTGTGGTATAGTTTGAAAACACATGCAATATCTAATTTGAACACTCAGACTTTTGGTTTCTGTAAAGATGTTATAAATTTTCAAAATCGTATACTTTATATAACTATTTTGGAATCTCTATTTTTAATTTTATTTTTTCGGTCTGTGATGTATATTGCTTTGGGGTAGTTTTTATTTACCTTTCATTTAAGAAGGTAATATCTACAGAAGCATATTTCTTATCAAACATTAAGATAAAATCGGTGGAGGTCTTTATATAAATTAGGTGTTAGTAAATTAAACAAGTTTCGCAATCCCTTACTTTAACCTTTCCCTTCATCAACTCTTTCAAAACAAACTACCTGTAATCGTTTTCACTTCATCTGGTTTTGTTGAATACACTTATACGGAGTTCGGTTCAAAAACCTTTACAATGGGTAAAGGAACCAAATTCTAAATTGCTGAGATGGCGATTAAAGCTGGAAGAATTTGACTACAACCAGAACGCAGACGCATTGTCTAAAATCCAAATTAATATCACCGAGATACATCACCAAATGACCAAGAGAAAATTGATTTGATGAAAACAGTCAACGCAGCTTTATTTTCCAGAATTAGGCGACAATTAGGACTCATTACAGTTTTTGATAATTTATTTTAATGAATCAATCATAGTTAATGTAGATGAAAATGAAGAAACAGACCAGACGTTCCACTCGAACTATGAAGGTAATACACAGGTAGAATTTCAAATCTCAGAGAAACCAGTCAATTTCGGAAGAAACCAAATTATACTTTCATTGGTTAAACATCAAGCTAAAAGAGTAATTATCAAACAATTATTTGAAATAACAAGGATGAGATTGGTAGTAGAAATGTCAGATTATAAATTCAACCAAGATGTGACTAATTTTTTTATGGAATACATAGTAAATAATAATAAGTATAATTTTACAGATGATTTTTACGAAAAATTTGCTGTTCGTGTATCACGTAATTTTATAAATTCACAATTGTTTTTAGTTAAGAATAATGTAAAATTAATTATTAGATATATTCCACCATTGAAGAAGTTCAAGAAATTATTGGTAATTATCATGTAAGTAAAACAAATCATAAAGGTATCATAGAAACCTATATTCAGATAAAACGTAAATATTATTGTACTAATACCGAAAGTAGCGTACAAGGCTTTATCAATAATTGCGATGTATGTTTGAAAACTAAATATGAAAGTATTCCGTTGAAAATGGATTTATCTGTTACGCCTACAGCATCTAGACTAGACTGATGAAAATGCTATCTACTGACACAATCACCTTTGATTTAGCCGATTCGAATTCGCAACAGATTTACAGATTTTTATGCAACTCAACAAGCAACAGAGACAAGTGACCGCCTTATCGATCACTTTACTAGTTATGGAATTCCAGAGGTCATCAATTCAGATAACGATAGAGAGCTATTAAAGAGCTAATGGATTTGCATAAAATAAAGTTTCATTATGTAAGCACTCAACACCCAAAATCTAAAGGATTAAGTGAGAGAGTTCATTTACCTTAATTGGAAACATTTGACTTTTCAATAACCAACCAGAGTTTAAAATGAAACTATAATTCGAGAAAAAATGAATTATACTGTTATTATGCTGTAGTTACTACTTAATACATCACTATTTAATTATCAGTAGAACTTGCTTTTATTATATAACTTAGCTCTAGTCAATAAAAATAACATCAATATAACATAAAACATTTATTATTCGCACAACATTTAAATTCATAACACATTTTAATACAGTTTAGTAACAGAATAAAACAATACATTATTAATATACTGAAATGTTACAGAGTGATCGAAACTGCATCTTTACTTATGTCATTATTTCCATTTATAACTACATATTTACCTGAAGTTTTTACCGGGCGTGTTCCTAGCGGCGGTAGCGCAGGAAACTTGCACTGAACGCTACCGCCGTCGTCCGGGACCTTTCCCTACTGAAAAATAAAAATAATCAGATATAATAGAATCTAAATAAACATTACGGGTCTACTAATAAAAAAGATAGAATAATAATGGGATTTGTATATAATGAATTGAATTTAAAAAATAATTTGAATATGTATAACATGAATTTGAATGTAATTGAAGTTTTGGTAAATTATTTATATAACAAATTTTTTTTTATGTAAAAATAATTTTAATGAATATAACTAAATTAATTTTTGTATTGTGAAATAGTTATTGTTATTTGAATTATTAAACTATTTAATTACAATTATTGGACTACAGTAAGTAAATTAAGAATAATAGGGATTAAATCTGTAATTATACTTCTTAGAGGAGTAGAAGTAAGTTCTTATAGCAGTGGAGTAACTAATGCGGTAGCGCAGGAAACTTGCACTGAACGCAACCGCCGTCGTTTGGGACCCTCCACTAACTCTTCCCACTAACTGGGAATAAAAAATAATGAGATATACTGTAGTCCAAATAAACATTACGGGTCTACTAATAAAAAGATAGAATAATAATGGAATTTGTATATGCGATTCCACGATATCTACGATGTGCGATGAGTTGACGATGTGCGTTGAAATGACGATGTGCGCTGTGTTCTGAAACAAACAAAAACAACAGAAAAGTTAATTTTTGTTGGAATGAAAGGTGTGTGTGTCATTTAAAATTTCATACATAAATAAAGATGCAGTTTATAAGTGGAGTAAAGTCTACAATTTGGAAGCTTTTAAATACAATAAAATTAATTGTTAATTTTTTTTCTAAACTAAATGATATAAAAGGTTTTATCGACTTGAAATATTACATTTGTTTATTTTAAAAACCATCTTTGATGTTTTATTAAAATAGCAAATATTGGATCATGATCACTCTGATAACTTCATCATTAACTTTTTTTTATATTTGGATAACTTCATCAATTTATTTTAATTTAATAATTTGAACGGTGCCCTAATCACACACACGCACGCGAGCGAGTACTTCTTTGAATATCAATTAGGCCTAAAGTCTTCATGGTTCATTCTGTTCTTCAAATTTAGAACGAATACGGAAAAGTAGGTAATTTCTTTGAATTCAGATGAACTTCGAGTCCCAAAAAAAGCTTCTCTGGACAACTTTCTTCCATGTGTTTAATTCAATTATACTTTATTATTCCGTACAAAATCCGTGTAACAAAGTAATACTGTATTTCCAAAGTTCCTTTCATTAAAATATTGTATCATTTCTGCTGTTTCAAAATTGTATTTTAAATTCAGTATTGAATGTTTTTTTGTCGTCCATTCTATGTTGGACTGGTTTCGAAAAGTAGCTCGTTGCTTCAAATCCTTGATGCAGTAAAGTTTCAAAATAGTTAGGTTAAAAGTATGGAATATTTTGGGCTAAGATATGTTTCTTCATTGTATATCGCGCATTCAGCAACTAGTTACTGCTATCACATAAAATATCTGATTTATAATATAATAATATGTTTTCAAAGTTACTTTTATCGAGAGATGAAATAAAGTGTGGTGTTTAATTTGCAAATATATTAATTAATTAATATTGTTTCTATGGTTTCATTTTCAAACCGAAAGTATTGTTGCAAAATTAACCATATATATTTGTTGGGTAATTGTTTACATTGTAATATCGGAGTTTTATTTTATCCTCTACTACGTACCTTACTTCTTAAGAATAAAAAAATAATGCTTTCATTGCGGAGGTTACTTTTTTTACGGAAAACATACAGTTTACAACTGTCAGGTGTATTAGGTTATACATAATGGCTAATGATCACATTCACTACGTTAATCGAAATTTCAATCTTTATATCTGAGAACACAGATCACGTGATATGCTGTCAATCTTTCATACTTCAATAAACTTATTAAAGGTTTGGCCAGATATGTAAGTCACCTGGCCAAACCTTTCCTGACATATAATGATATCGCTCGACGTATTATAGTGAGCAAATTATTAGCCCGATGGTTTTAAATAAATAAATATATATATATATATATATATATATATATATATATATATAAATAAATAAATATATATATATATATATATATATATATATATATATATATATATATATATATATATATAGCGACTGTAGTGGCATATAAATAGCGATCTATCGCAGTCATAGATGAGTATTCTCTTCGCTCGTGTCGGAGTCTTGGCGCTGGCGACACCTCAAACCTGTACATGGTGAAGAGCCTACTTTCTCACTTATATATATACAACGTGGTATTTAAAAAAGATTTTTTATTTTTTTAAACTTTTATTTATTATAATTATACTCTAATATTCATTAAAAATACAATTATGCTTTTAACGTACAAACTTAGTAAAACTATGATCTAGTGGAACACTTATGCACCGAGTCGCCCTATGTTGTTATATTAGTCTTAATGAAAACTGTGATGACTGTGCTGACATAATAAATAAATGTTCTAGAAGCTTTTATACAATATAACAATTCAAAATATATATTTTAAATTTCTTTAAGTTTAAATATAAAAAAATATAATTAGATATAAAGTTATATGGAGTATTTCAATATTTCATTTATTCAAAATTTATTTTTATTATTTAATATATATTAATTAATTATACATTATAAATTAATTCACTAATATATACATAAACAAACATTACACACACACAAGTAAAAAAAATCTAATAGGCAAGTGTATAAAGATCATATGAGTGGAACAACAGTAAATCATGTGATTGAAAACAACAGTTAAGAGAAAAGAAAATTTTATTATTCTGGTAAAGTATTTAACAAAGTGCAGTTGCCTAATATGGTATGTGATATAAAAGTGAAGAAATAAATAGTTCAATTGAAATAATATATCAAAGTTATTAAAAAAACAGGAAGAAAAGTTAATTAAATCATTCTAGACAATTACCAGGAAAAAGAGAAACATTGTCAAAGGAGGGAAACAATAAAGATTGTGGTGAGATTAATCTAATTATATTGATATAACTTATTGACTTACTGAGAGATTACAAACTATAATAATCTTCATATTGAGAATATTATTACCTGCGTAATTAATGAAGATAAATTAAACTATTGATCTAGTGTCTTTTATATTTATATATACATACATTTTTATATTTACACATTTAACATTCTATTAATTATTTGTTGTATTGTATGTTTATTTTTTGGATTCATATTAATAAAATTTTGGAAGAAGCCGGCACTGACCTAAAACCCCGAGATAGACAATAAACAATTTAAAAAAATATAATTATAAATTCATATAAAAGACATTTATTTTATATTGAATATTTTAGTATGTTATTAAAAAGCATACTTATTTAAATAATTTTTTTTGTTTATAATTTATTTAAAATAAAATATTCAAAAACAAATGTTATATTACATTTTTGCGCCGCAACGTGTTGGCTATTTCCAAGTTGTACACTACTCCAAATAACTTCTATAACTAATTATAATAATTGTACTAACTATAAGAGATAGTTTGTAAGATAGATAAGTTAATCTAGAATTATGGACAATAACCAGAGATATAACTTAAGAAAGAATATTCAGCCTACATTTAAGGTGAGAGAGACACAAGGCTTGCCCGACATACAGGCGTCCCAGCGAAAAGAAGACGTGGTCGTGGATCCAAATTTTAATTCTGAGCACGAAACGATGGAAGAGTCTCGGATTCCAGAAAATACACCGCCGGATGGAAGACGTGATATCAGGTGAACGCGTTGAAACAACGGAAATAGGCGAAATTTTTTCGAATGATGACATGTCGGTAACATCCAACCCTCGGGCAAGTCCGGTGAGCGATGATATCGAGTCCTATCCTAGGACAGATTTTACCATGGAATCAGAAACTGTAAAAACATTCCAATTAGAAACACAACCCCCATGGTTGGAGATAATATTACAACGTTTTGATGCCTGTCAGGAGGAAAACAAAGAAAATCAAGATAAAATTAACCAACAATTTAAAAAAATTCAAGATGGAAACAAACAAAATCAAAAAATTATCGTGGCAGATGTGAAAAAACATTTAAACTCGGTCCAGGATGAATTGAAGACTAGAATGAACAAATTGGAGGAAGATTTACAGAAGAAATTGGATATGCAAAGGGAAACTAGTCGCAAGGAGTGGAGAAGCGAACTTCAGACTCAAAAAGAGGAGATCCAAATGGATTTAAATAAAGTCACCATCAAAACACAAGAACAGGTCCAGATACAGTTACATAACCAAACCGAAAAGATACAGGAGTTACTGACCTGCCAAGAAGAGATAGTGAAAACGGAAAATGAACAGATGACCAATCAGAGGTGCCAGGAATTAGAGGGAAGACTAGAAAATAAAATTGAGAAAGAAAGGAATGTCATGGCGGAGCAAAAGAAACAATTTGAGTCATTAGAACTGAACGTCCAAGGTCACAACAACAAAATTAAAGCTATTGAAAAAGATTTACTTTAAAAACAACATAATTACCAGCACCAAACATTTGTTAGCTGTAGTGGTCCGACTACTGGAATAGGAGAAAACTAAACATCTAAATTCTATGACAGGGAATATAACCCAATGAAATACTTTGAGAAAATTTATAAATTTTATATAAGAAAATTTTATAAATCTGTGATAACAGAAAAATGGGAACGTACCCTAATTAAATTTTATCATTCTTATTTAAGTGAAAATGGTTGGAAGTTGGAAAGGACAGGTTACAAAAAATCTAAAATGGCTGTTAAACTGTGTCTCTTAAAAATGCTGATGGATTCTCAGTTTGATCTCAATTCCAAATTCAAGTCTGATATGAACAAGTTAACAAAGGAAGAACTTCGTCTGGAACCTCTAGGAAAAGATAAAGAAGAACAACTGTATTGGTGTCAGTTTGATCCTGCTATTAATATTTGTGTTTATAAGGAGAATACGGATAAGGAGTCATGGAATCTTGTTGCTAAAGTCCGTGAAGGATTAATTTCATTAATATCACAACTGTCATCAGATGAAGAATTAATTGCTGTGATTTCTACAAATAAGGACAGTAGTAGTAAAAAATTGAGACACCAATAACTGATACAGGTCAACAAATAGTAATGATGTATCTGATAAAGATATTAATACCGATATTTCAGGTTAATGATGCCAGCTGAATAAATCAGCCGATAAAAAAAAATTATTGCTAACTTTTTTATTAAATAAATTATATTTTTCATTGTTAATTTTGTTTTGTTCCATAAAAATATTTAAATAAACATTTTTAAGGAAAGTTACCAGGAGATATTAAAACAATTCAAAATATATATTTTAAATTTCTTTAAGTTTAAATATAAAAAAATAAAATTAGATATAAAGTTATATGGAGTTATTTCAATATTTCATTTATTCAAAATTTATTTTTATTATTTAATATATATTAATTATACATCTAAATTAATTCACTAATATATACATAAACAAACATTACACACACACACACACACAAACACAAGTACAAAAAATCTAATAGGCAAGTGTATAAAGAACATATGAGTGGAACAACAGTGAATCATGTGATTGAAAACAACAGTTAAGAGAAAAGAAAATTTGGTTATTCTGGTGAAGGATTTAACAAAGTGCAGTTGCCTAATATGGTATGTGATATAAAAGTGAAGAAATAAATAGTTCAATTGAAATAATATATTAAAGTTATTCAAAAAACAGGAAGAAGAGTTAATTAAATCATTCTAGACAATTACCAGGAAAAGAGAAACATTGTCAAAGGAGGGAAACAATAAAGATTGTGGTGAGATTAATCTAATTATATTGATATAACTTATTGACTTGCTGAGAGATTACAAACTATAATAATCTTCATATTGAGAATATTATTACCTGCGTAATTAATGAAGATAAATTAAACTATTGATCTAGTTTCTTTTATATACATATACATACATTTTTATATTTACACATTTAACATTCTATTAATTAATTGTTGTATTGTATGTTTATTTTTTTTGATTCATATTAATAAAATTTTGGAAGAAGCTGGCACTGACCTAAAACCCCGAGATAGACAATAAACAATTTAAAAAAATATAATTTTAAATTCATAAAAAGACATTTATTTTATATTGAATATTTTATTATGTTATTAAAAAGCATACTTATTTCAATAATTTTATTTTTTTTGTT
Source organism: Aphrophora alni (assembly GCA_963513935.1). Classification (NCBI taxonomy): domain Eukaryota; kingdom Metazoa; phylum Arthropoda; class Insecta; order Hemiptera; family Aphrophoridae; genus Aphrophora; species Aphrophora alni. The sequence goes on from OY740768.1 coordinate 136,348,368, forward strand.
TATAATTTATTTAAAATAAAATAATCAAAAACAAAGGTTATATTACAACATACTGATGATTACACAATATTCCTTAACGTAACTCCTTCATCCCTAAAGAAAACTTCAGATGTAGGTTGATACATTACTTTATTAATGGGGTGTTTTGAAGTAGCAATTACCTTTTTGTAATATACTATAACATCACCCAGCTCTACTGGCATTCACCTTTTAACCTCTCTTTTTTTCCCTTTATTTAATTTTTAAATATAATTATAATAAAACGCAAAACACAACATTTTACCTTTCAATAAAATTTGACTTTAATACAATATTTTATATGTTAGAAAACAATTACATTTATTAACTCAATATGTTCTTAACTATATCTGCATTCATTCTTCTCACACATTCCTTAACCTAAATTTTACTTCCTTATAATGATTTTTTTATTTTACACAATAATCAAAACTTTCTCTAAATTCTTTTTGGAAATCAACACTTATTTTTCCAACATTATTATTTTTAGTTTCGACTAATGAAACCTTTTTCTTTACAAAGAAAAACCAATTAAAACTTTAATAAACATACAATTTATTACCACGGCTTTTTTATTTACATAAAAACAATTTAAAACTTGAATGAGCATACAATTTATTACCACGACTTGCTCTATTTTAATTTTTATTAGCACTAACTCTAATTTCTCGGGGTGGAATTCTTTGCTGGCTCAATTGAGGTGAAATTTACTATTAATACTAAAAGAATGGTTAACAATTTTGTACTTATCAATGGTACAACTCCCTTTCAACTGGTCGATTTTTCACGATACACTTCACTAACTTTTACTGACTATGCTTTATCAATTTCACCGGATTTTCTTTTCACTAAAAAAAACGAAGCACTCACAAAAAATTTTTTTGTCACATCCGTCCTTGGCCAATTTCCCGTTACTTTAGTTTTTAAGTGTGTAGACGCGTTTGCTCCTTCAAGGCTAAAGTCCTCTTTTTCTTAGAGTTTTTTGTACACTTCCCTTGGTACCGTTACATTCCAACCTCCCAAACTGCACCAGGCATTCATTACATTTTCTTCAATATTAAATTCTTTTTATTAATTTTTCTTTTTATTTGTACATCAATTCATTAACTATTTATCTTTTGATATCATTAATCATCATTAATTGTAAATGATTAGTTTGATATCTTTACAATACAAATATCATTTTAAATATAATTAGTAATAATACAAACCATAATATGATATTTCAAACATTTAAATCTGTAGGAACTTTTATATTCTTTTTTAATTTAGAGAATTTATTTACATTGATTTAGTCTAAATCTATCTTTTATAAATTGATTAAGAAATCTGGCTATTGGTTGTCTTGCAACTCTAAATCTGTAGCATCCTAAATTGTATAGAATCTAGTGTCTGTGGAATGCACTAATCTCTTATTGTTATACATTACAATGTCATTATCTTTTGCATAAATTAAATTTATACCTACTAACGATATTTCATAAGTTTCCATATCATTAGTTATTCTTATAGTTTCTCTATTATTAAATACTAACTAATAACTCTATATTTCTGGAATATAAGTAATAACATTTTCCTTAATATCTAGATCAATGTACTTGCACCATTCATAGGTAACAAAGTTTATTAGTTCATTTTCACATGTTTGATGCGGGTAGACGAGCATATGTGTGTGGTCTTTATGGATTCTGTTTTTACATTTCTCCTTTAAGCTTAACATCGTTTCCTTATGAACGAATAAATATTCTCCATCAGGAATTATAGTCATATAAAAGGATTTTTATAGGGTAGGCACAGGGTATATTTTGAATAACACATAATCTCCAGGTCCAAAAATTGGTAAATTAATGAAATAAATAATTTCTTTGGAATTATTCTTACAATTTATATGAAACGAGCTCTAAAGTTTCCATATATTCCTCATAATATGATTTATTTTATTCATTTCTACAATCAATGTTTATGCTGATATCACAATAGGGTGTAATGTCCCCAATTTAAAAAAAAAGTCAAAGAATTTTCTATATCTTGTAAAACTTGTAACATAATACTATAAATAATATGTAGTTGATTCAATATATGTCGGAACTGTTCAATTTTAATTTGATCATCCACTTGGAATTTTACAGCTAATAATTTATGTTCTAATTCTTCGAGATTATTATTAATAATTGACATAGTTGTGTTAAATTATTCAATAATATTTACATTATAGAATATTGAGAATCGAAACGTTGTAACATTACATTCTGATTAATAAAGACGAGAGCACTGTGGTGACGATATATACACTTTCAAAAGTCCCTTATCACACTTGGGAATAAACAATAACAAAAAACCAACATTTTGTCAAAAGTAAACTATTTATTCGTATTAGACCATTACAAGTTACTTTTACTTCTTATTACTTCTTATTATTAAAAAGTAGTTTCTTGTTACTTTTTTGGGGGATTGATTTTTAGTTTTTATTCCGTTCATCCCCTAAACAAATGGATTAGTACAACCAAGGAAGCCATTGCACGTCGGTTATACCACCAAAGGTGGTTTACAAGTTCCACTTCCCGAATCCAACGTTACCTAGATTGTACTGCCTGCCAAAAATTCATAATGAAGGTATGTCAATGCGACTTATAGTTTCGTGCAACTGATCCACTATCGAAATGGTTAACAGATGAGTTCACAAAAATTAAGAAAAAAGGTTATTGTGCTTTCTCTATTAAACACAATTTAGAATTTGTCAACTCAGTGAAAAATATTAAGTTAAAAAACAGTGAAATTTTAGTTTCGTTCGATGTAAGTTCGTTGTTCCCCAGCATTCCAATTAAAGAAACTTTAGATTATCTTAAAATGTTTTTTTTTAGAATTTAATAACGTAGAACCAAAAAAAAATTAACGAATATGTCAGACTAACAGGTATTTGTATGAATCAGATTTTTTTCAAATTTAACAACTAATTAGAAGGTACAGCAATAGCCTTTCCCCTTTATTGCTGAACGTTTTATGCATAAATTTGGAGATGAGTTAAAAACAATTTAGTGTATTATCCAAGCGTATGGCTTAGATAAGTTGACGATGTGTTTGCAGTGTTTGACCTTAATGTATGTAATGTAGAAGAATTTATCTGTGAACTCAATAACATACATGGTTCAATTACCTTCAACCATGTAACCTTACCACGGGTTTAGACGACATCCTTAAGAAATTCAATTTCAAAATAGCCTACAAAAGCCAAAATAGTATAAGAAATTTAATTGGCAATTCAATAGACAGAATTCCGGGCCTAAAGAGTTCAGGAAATTATGAAATCAAATGTAATGATTGTGACAAGGTCAAACAAAAAGAAGAATCACCACTACGTTTAAAGAACACATGACCCATTTAAAATACGACAGACCAGAAAAATCTACGATAGCGGAACATCTATTAAAAACTAACCATAACACAGAACTCAAAAATTTTAAATTGTTAAAAAAAGTGGCTTCCAATAAATTATTAAAAGCATATTAATTGCTAAGACAGAAAATTCAAAATTACTAAAATCTGACAAAGACCTTATTCCTAATTCATGTTTGTTCTCTTTGTTAAAACCAAGATAGACCTTTTGGGTTGTTAAGTAATAGATTTTTTAGTATAGTTTTTACAATTCATGTGAAAGTAATTATTTGTATCTATCATTAATATTATGGTGTACTATGTTAATAGAATTTTTTAGCATAGTTTTTATGATTCATGTAAAAGTTTATATTTGTAACTATTATTAAAGATAGACGTTTTATGTTCTTAATATAGGGATTTTCAGCATAGTTTTTATCATTCTTGTAAAAGTAAATATGTGTATCTATTATTAATATTCTGGTTTAATATGTTAATAGAATTTGTTGCGGAGTTTGTATTATTCGTATTCTTGTTTAATATGTTAAGAGAATAGATTAGCATAGTTTTTATTCATGTATCAGTAAAAAAAATTGCATCTACTATTAATATTCTAGTTAATATGTTAACTTAATAAGATTTGGGATGAAAAGGTTGTAGATATTAAAACATATTTGTAGGTTAAAGGATTGGGCTTTCCCCGCTCCAGGTCAGTACAGGTGTTTGAACTGTCAACCCTATTGTTGATAGGTCATTGCACCGGAGGAGTGGGGTAGAGAAACTGGTGACTTTAGTTGTATATAGTTTTAATTTAGTCTTTTTTGCTGTACCTTCTAATTGGTTGTTAAATTTTTAAAAAAATCTCATTCATACAAATACCTGTTAGTCTGACATATTCGTTAATTTTTTTTTGGTTCTACGTTATTAAATTCTAAAAAAAAACATTTTAAGATAATCTAACGTTTCTTTAATTGGAATGCTGGGGAACAACGAACTTACATCGAAAGAAACTAAACTTTCACTGTTTTTTAACTTAATATTTTTCACTGAGTTGACAAATTCTAAATTGTGTTTAATAGAGAAAGCACAATTACCTTTTTTATTAATTTTTGTGAACTCATCTGTTAACCATTTTGATAGTGGATCAGTTGGTGAAACTATTGGTCGCATTGACTTGCCTTCCTTATGGATTTTGGGCAGGCAGTACAATCTAGGTAACGTTGGATTCGGGATGTGGAACTTGTAAACCTCCTTTGGTGGTATAACCGACGTGCAATGGCTTCCTTGGTTGTATAATCCATTTGTTTAAGGGGATGAACGGAATAAAAACTAAAAATCAATCCCCAAAAAAGTAACAAGAAACTACTTTTTAATAATAAGAAGTAACTTGTAATGGTCTAATACGAATAAACAGTTTACTTTTGACAAAATGTTGGTTTTTTGTTATTGTTTATTCCCAAGTGTGATAAGGGACTTTTGAAAGTGTATATATCGTCACCACATTGCTCTGGTCTTTATTAATCAGAATGTAATGTTACAACGTTTCGAATTTCAATATTCTAATATGTAAATATTATTGAATAATTTAACGCAACTATGTCAATTATTAATAGTAATTTTGAAGAATTAGAGGATAAATTATTAGCTGTAAAAATCCAAGTGGATGATCAAATTAAAATTGAACAGTTCCGACATATATTGAATAAATTACATATTATTTATAGTATTATGTTACAAGTTTTACAACATATAGAAAATTCTTTGACATTTTTTTAAATTAAAGGTATGTAGTAGAGGATAAAATAAAACTCCGATATTACAATGTAAACAATTACCCAACAAACATATGGTTAATTTTGCAACAATACTTTCGGTTTGAAAATGAAACCATAGAAACAATAATAATTAATTAATATATTTGCAAATTAAACACCACACGTCTTTATTTCATCTCTCGGTAAAAGTAACTTTGAAAACATATTATTACATTGTAAATCAGATATTTTATTTGATAGCAGTACCTAGTTGCTGAATGCGCGATATACAATGAAGAAACATATCTTAGCCCAAAAAATACTTCCATACTTTTAACCTAACTATTTTGAAACTTTACTGCATCAAGGATTTGAAGCAACGAGCTACTTTTCGAAACCAGTCCAACATAGAATGGACGACAAAAAAACATTCAATACTGAATTTAAAATACAATTTTGAAACAGCAGAAATGATACAATATTTTAATGAAAGGAACTTTGGAAATACAGTATTACTTTGTTACACGGATTTTGTACGGCATAATAAAGTATAATTGAATTAAACACATGGAAGAAAGTTGTCCAGAGAAGCTTTTTTGGGACTCGAAGTTCATCTGAATTCAAAGAAATTACCTACTTTTCCGTATTCGTTCTAAATTTGAAGAACAGAATGAACCATGAAGACTTTAGGCCTAATTGATATTCAAAGAAGTACTCGCTCGCGTGCGTGTGTGTGATTAGGGCACCGTTCAAATTATTAAATTAAAATAAATTGATGAAGTTATCCAAATATAAAAAAAAGTTAATGATGAAGTTATCAGAGTGATCATGATCCAATATTTGCTATTTTAATAAAACATCAAAGATGGTTTTTAAAATAAACAAATGTAATATTTCAAGTCGATAAAACCTTTTATATCATTTAGTTTAGAAAAAAAATTAACAATTAATTTTATTGTATTTAAAAGCTTCCAAATTGTAGACTTTACTCCACTTATAAACTGCATCTTTATTTATGTATGAAATTTTAAATGACACACACACCTTTCATTCCAACAAAAATTAACTTTTCTGTTGTTTTTGTTTGTTTCAGAACACAGCGCACATCGTCATTTCAACGCACATCGTCAACTCATCGCACATCGTAGATATCGTGGAATCGCATATACAAATTCCATTATTATTCTATCTTTTTATTAGTAGACCCGTAATGTTTATTTGGACTACAGTATATCTCATTATTTTTTATTCCCAGTTAGTGGGAAGAGTTAGTGGAGGGTCCCAAACGACGGCGGTTGCGTTCAGTGCAAGTTTCCTGCGCTACCGCATTAGTTACTCCACTGCTATAAGAACTTACTTCTACTCCTCTAAGAAGTATAATTACAGATTTAATCCCTATTATTCTTAATTTACTTACTGTAGTCCAATAATTGTAATTAAATAGTTTAATAATTCAAATAACAATAACTATTTCACAATACAAAAATTAATTTAGTTATATTCATTAAAATTATTTTTACATAAAAAAAAATTTGTTATATAAATAATTTACCAAAACTTCAATTACATTCAAATTCATGTTATACATATTCAAATTATTTTTTAAATTCAATTCATTATATACAAATCCCATTATTATTCTATCTTTTTTATTAGTAGACCCGTAATGTGTATTTAGATTCTATTATATCTGATTATTTTTTTTTTTTCAGTAGGGAAAGGTCCCGGACGACGGCGGTAGCGTTCAGTGCAAGTTTCCTGCGCTACCGCCGCTAGGAACACGCCCGGTAAAAACTTCAGGTAAATATGTAGTTATAAATGGAAATAATGACATAAGTAAAGATGCAGTTTCGATCACTCTGTAACATTTCAGTATATTAATAATGTATTGTTTTATTCTGTTACTAAACTGTATTAAAATGTGTTATGAATTTAAATGTTGTGCGAATAATAAATGTTTTATGTTATATTGATGTTATTTTTATTGACTAGAGCTAAGTTATATAATAAAAGCAAGTTCTACTGATAATTAAATAGTGATGTATTAAGTAGTAACTACAGCATAATAACAGTATAATTCATTTTTTCTCGAATTATAGTTTCATTTTAAACTCTGGTTGGTTATTGAAAAGTCAAATGTTTCCAATTAAGGTAAATGAACTCTCTCACTTAATCCTTTAGATTTTGGGTGTTGAGTGCTTACATAATGAAACTTTATTTTATGCAAATCCATTAGCTCTTTAATAGCTCTCTATCGTTATCTGAATTGATGACCTCTGGAATTCCATAACTAGTAAAGTGATCGATAAGGCGGTCACTTGTCTCTGTTGCTTGTTGAGTTGCATAAAAATCTGTAAATCTGTTGCGAATTCGAATCGGCTAAATCAAAGGTGATTGTGTCAGTAGATAGCATTTTCATCAGTCTAGTCTAGATGCTGTAGGCGTAACAGATAAATCCATTTTCAACGGAATACTTTCATATTTAGTTTTCAAACATACATCGCAATTATTGATAAAGCCTTGTACGCTACTTTCGGTATTAGTACAATAATATTTACGTTTTATCTGAATATAGGTTTCTATGATACCTTTATGATTTGTTTTACTTACATGATAATTACCAATAATTTCTTGAACTTCTTCAATGGTGGAATATATCTAATAATTAATTTTACATTATTCTTAACTAAAAACAATTGTGAATTTATAAAATTACGTGATACACGAACAGCAAATTTTTCGTAAAAATCATCTGTAAAATATAAATTATACTTATTATTATTTACTATGTATTCCATAAAAAAATTAGTCACATCTTGGTTGAATTTATAATCTGACATTTCTACTACCAATCTCATCCTTGTTATTTCAAATAATTGTTTGATAATTACTCTTTTAGCTTGATGTTTAACCAATGAAAGTATAATTTGGTTTCTTCCGAAATTGACTGGTTTCTCTGAGATTTGAAATTCTACCTGTGTATTACCTTCATAGTTCGAGTGGAACGTCTGGTCTGTTTCTTCATTTTCATCTACATTAACTATGATTGATTCATTAAAATAAATTATCAAAAACTGTAATGAGTCCTAATTGTCGCCTAATTCTGGAAAATAAAGCTGCGTTGACTGTTTTCATCAAATCAATTTTCTCTTGGTCATTTGGTGATGTATCTCGGTGATATTAATTTGGATTTTAGACAATGCGTCTGCGTTCTGGTTGTAGTCAAATTCTTCCAGCTTTAATCGCCATCTCAGCAATTTAGAATTTGGTTCCTTTACCCATTGTAAAGGTTTTTGAACCGAACTCCGTATAAGTGTATTCAACAAAACCAGATGAAGTGAAAACGATTACAGGTAGTTTGTTTTGAAAGAGTTGATGAAGGGAAAGGTTAAAGTAAGGGATGGCAAAACTTGTTTAATTTACTAACACCTAATTTATATAAAGACCTCCACCGATTTTATCTTAATGTTTGATAAGAAATATGCTTCTGTAGATATTACCTTCTTAAATGAAAGGTAAATAAAAACTACCCCAAAGCAATATACATCACAGACCGAAAAAATAAAATTAAAAATAGAGATTCCAAAATAGTTATATAAAGTATACGATTTTGAAAATTTATAACATCTTTACAGAAACCAAAAGTCTGAGTGTTCAAATTAGATATTGCATGTGTTTTCAAACTATACCACAATTTTGACCCAAATGGGAATATAAAAGAACCATCCTTTTGGACATATTATCATCAAAAGATGAGCACTTCTTTTCATTTCAAATAAATTTTAATATAGTATTTCGTAAGTCTTTGTTATATGTAACAGGAAAGACATTATAATATCACTTTATACACATACGCCAATTTCGTTCTTAAGTGGCATTAATTACAAAACATCGATGCCCTTATATTAGTTAAATTCTGATTATTGTTTAATTCATCTGATGATCGAGTGGTCTTTAATTAAAAATAAATAAACTCTTTGAAATGTTATTTTTTGGTTAAAGTTGTTGTCTGAAAATAACCGATGAATTTATTATCTTTTGAATTACTGTTGGAACTGGCATATGTACACACTGATTCATTGATATAGATTCATGGAGGAATTATTTAAGAATAAAATATATTATTATTAGGGGATACGTTTATAAGAAAATGCTATATTTTTGACGACTTGTTAAAAAAATCAGATACTCTGTAATATGAAATAATTTATATTGGTTTCATATATATATCTTATGGTGTCATTTCATTTTGATCTTAAAGCTATCAAGAGTGGTGGTGATGTGTGTGTTTATATAAAGCTTGTCAATTCTTTCTATTAACTTTAATCAATTGATTCAATGTTTGATCAATTTTACACGGTTGAAGGCGACTGAAGTGTGAAATATAATTTAACTCATCCCCAATAGCTATAATTAAATAATGTATTACTGTAATTTAATGGTGTTCTTATAGTATTACTATTTTATATACTACAATTACGTTATGATAAATATAAATCCCATCATCATTTATGTTAACGAAATTAATAGTTTAGTATTTATAGGTTTTACCAAACTAGTTATTTTTACATGAAATTTGGTTTTGCATTTAAACCATTTAGGTATGTTTTTATGTTTTCAATGCACAATTTTTTATTGTTATTTTATTTTTATCCACTGAATGGTGCAACGTCTAGATTTGGCTAGCTAGATTAAATTTGCAACGACTATATTTTAGTGCTAACTATAAATAATTACTTCAGACACTGTTTGCAGACTTTTACATTTAAAGTAGAGTTTTTTTTTTTAGTATATAATAGAAGTATTTGTTTATATTCAATTTTGTATACAAACAATTAGACCTAGCTATTTTCCGATACACTGACATGGCGCTCAAAAACCTTAACAAACTCGAAGACCAATTTCGTGTAGATTTTTACGGACACAATTGTTATATAACAAAAAAATATTTTAAATGTTAGTCGAAGGTAGTAGTAGTAGTAAAGTTATATTTTATTATTCGTATATTTTATGAAAAAAAATACTTATTTTAGAATTTGTAGTTTGATTAGGAAATCGGTTGGTAAGTACTAGCGCCTAGAGTTTTCCTGTATTAACGTCAATATTTCTAAAATTTGTTATATTTTTTAAAACTAAATTTCACCATAATTTACACGAATTATTAAAAATACATTAAATTGATGTGTGATAATTTCACATAGTTGGTTTCAAGTAGATTACATTATTATAGAAAGGTTATATTCTATTAGCTATAATTACACCATAGTATACGATTGTATTATAGAAATTATTCCGTTATTTTATTCACCTACATATAAGTGTTAGTTAATGTTCATTACTTATTATAGGGAAGGTGTAATTACGAGAATTTTTGACTTCAATAAAGTTTATTTTACATTCGCTGCTCAACAGTCATTTTATTGAAAACATATTTGTGGTATCATTATCGCATTAAACTTTATAATAATATCATTTAAACCACGTCCGTACTTTGGTCATGTTGAAACACAGATTCTACTCAACAGTTGTTCAACTTATATAATTTCCTTGTGACCGAATCATCTGTTGGTAGTAAAGAAAAATAAGTGTTCATTATAGAATTAATTATTTCAGTTTCAAGTTTATGTGCGTCTAAAAGCACTCCATTAAAGTTAAAGGGTTTATAATCTATTACAGCCATTTAGATGTTACGATAAAATTGGTGGAGGTCTTTATATAAATTAGGTGTTAGTAAATTAAACAAGTTTTGCCATCCCTTACTTTAACCTTTCCCTTCATCAACTCTTTCAAAACAAACTACCTGTAATCGTTTTACTTCAGCTTTAATTTAATCGTTTTCCACTACACCTTCCCACCACACCTCCCACCATACCCCAACAGCCCAGCCACTCCCACAACACCTCCTACCATCTCCCACAACACTTCCCATCATCTCCCACCACACATCCCACCATCTCCCATCACACCTTCCACCATCCCCCACCATACCTCCCACCATCCAAAACCACACCTCCCACCATCCCCCACTATACCTCCCACCATCCACAACCACACCTGCCACCCAACCCCCACCGTCCCTTACCATACACAACCACGCCCAACCACACCTCCCACCAGCCACCACCACAACCCACCAACCCCACCCCAATCTCTTTATCTCAAGTATCGCACACTCTACTAATATCGTCAAACTTCTACACACACTAAATGACAATTTATTGTCTGTCTTGACAAAAAAACACCACATTTTTGTTTTTCTTAATCTCTTTTAGCTGTCTAAAGACATGCATGCCCAATTTTAAAAATATATGATACAAGTAAATATTATAATAATTTCAATACTTCTTCTTTAAAATATTTAAACAATGAATGCGTATGAATATATTGAAATTCGTTATAATACGAATTTGATGACAATTTTAATTGTTAATTTAACTGTTCTACTTTCATTTCATATCGATAGTTTATATAAGTGCAAAGGTACACTAACTGTCATTATTATGTAACTGAAGTTGTTTTACTTTACTGATTTAGGTCATTACGCTACGTTTATTTTTTGTATCCGTACTACATTCAGATACAATATTGTGTATCAAAGTAAAATTATTTTAATGATTTATTACAAAAGACATGTTTAAGCTTCAGTTTTGCAAATACTGTCAGATAACTACTATAACATCATTCGACATTATATTCATACAGTAGGCGATACCTTCGATTTCATTACTAGATGTACAAAATTAGTTTAAGTTGTTATAAAAGTATTTGTAATTTGTGAAACAATCGCGAGTTATAACGAATAATCTGTGATATTGCAAATAAAAACTATGATGAGAAAGAATCTTTTTATAAAACGCTTAATTATTATCACCGGTGTTAAAAAAATTACTGGTGTCTGTTGAGGTACCTTATAAATTACTTTCACTCAACTCTCTGAGGAAGCATGTATCCAATATGTGGATGAAAATTTAAACATACTTTCCAATTGCTAGTGTCTCTCATCGCTAGAGTCAATGGCCCTGGCGTACCTCCAATCTGTACATATTTGAAGGAGTCTCCACCCATTACGCTAGAGTCACTGTCTCGCTTCTCCTGAAACACGTAACTATACGCATATCACATTTTTTTAAATATCAAAATTATATTTTGGACAATATCTTCTCCATTTGTCATCGTTGTGGTGTTATATCATTACATGCTGAATTCAAATATTTTAGTCTGTATTTATATGGCCACATTTCACCATTTTAAACTACATTTGCCTGAATCTTAAAAGCGTTACCACAGAAGAGTCCTCTATACCAAATTTCATGTTCTTATCTTAAATTTTCTGGCCGCTATCGTGTTTACTTACGTTACAACGTAGAAAGCGACAACGACAACGAATGAACAGCATGTCGAATATCCATTTTGATATGTAAAAAACTTTTTCAGTCAGTTCAAGTTATTTAAAAGATATTTTATATTAATTGACTGCATGTGTCACTGCCACAAACCAGCTAATTAAAACCCACTTGTAGAATGTTAGACAATATAACATTTTTAAATAACATATAATTAAACATATAGTTCCAAGATTGAACATTTTGTACAAAACTTAAATTTTATTTTGTTAAATAATCTGTAAGTGGACTTTAGTTGCCCTAAAGATGGTACCTGCGGCGGTGATACATTTAGCTACATAAATGTAAAATATGTTTTAATAAATACCACAATTGACTGAAAACGATATTTATTACAAATTAATGTATTTCTAAGGATAAACATCAATGAAAATCTTTTTTTTTTGTTTTCCTGGGACCATAAAAAGCGAAAATCCGTTTAAAAACAGAGGTCAAAATTATATTGGATGACCACACATAGCTTACGCTTCGATAACTGGTTAAGTATTAATCGATTTCTAAAGTTATTGGTTTATGCTAAACGTGGATTTTCATACAAACCAATTAAATTTTTTTCTTGATAATTACTACAAACTGGAAGAATTTTAGGAAGAAGTAATTCAACTTGTCAGACAGACATGAAGTAATAAATTATCAAATTTATCTGATTTGTATTATAACTTGTCCACATTATATTCCAACCTGCTCATTCAAATTTTGGTATAACGATATAGTATGAAAATAGATATGACATGCCTGAATTAAATAAATGTAATTATTTTATTGCAATCATAATAGGATAAACAATTAAAAACCACAAGAATTTACAAAAAAGTAATCAAACGGTAAGTTATATTAAACTCACTACCATCTTTTAAAACCGCCACACATCAGTAGAAATCATTACTTATCAAAAACAAATGGGTGTAAATATTTATTTGATGTGAATATTCCAAGTTAAGTTTGTGTGTGTTTTTCTTGAATTTTCAAGTAACGTGAATAGAAAAGTCGTCTGACAACTTGATAAATATATTGATGTAATACAGGAGCATACATTAATCCTTTCCTCAGGGAAATTAAGTGTAAAAAGTCTTCCACCCGGCCTAGAAAAAACCATTCTCTAGAGACAATGTAAATATACAGGTATATATGTATTTTAATTTTTCAACTAAAATGTATAGTCAATTTTTAAGTAAATAAAGAGTAGGTTACAAGTAGTATGATAAACTGTGTTACAAAATAGAGTTAATTGTAATACAAATATATTATAAGTCGATAAACTATAAAAGAGTACTGTTATTATTGTTCATTTGTTGACATTGTACATTTATTTGGAACATGTTAGGTTTTAACTACACTTGTTTTGACTTCAAGAGCAAAAAAATTGTTTAACTTAAAAAAAATTTAGTTGCATTGTTTTTTCTATTCTATCCTAGGATCTAGTTTGTTGTGACTTATAAATTAGCCACCAGTAAATTTGTAATTTAACGTAAATTGAAATATTAGTATAAGTAAAAATCTACTTGATGAGCAATAATAACTTTAATCTCTCCAGTAACATAATCAATTAGATGTAATAATTGTATATGTTTCCATAACATCTGAAACTTTAAATTCGTTTTCCTATAATGCTTGTCAAACTATTTACATGCTAAATGTTAAACATTGCCCCATCATTTTTAACATGGAAAATTTATGTTTATATTTCAAATGCGCTAAAACTTCAATAACCATTAAAAAGTATAATTAATAATTTTGTACTATCAACATACTTTCTATGTGTATGAAAAATAATAAAGTAATGACTTCATATTATAAACTTAATATATGGATATAGTTTTTTTAATGATTTATTTCAGTTATGCTATTATAATTAAATTATCCAATAAACATAAGTAAAATATATAACAGTATTTCTTCGTTTGGAAAAATAGTTACTCATTACATTATTTACAGGGGATTATATAATTCATATTGACTAATGAGTGAAAACTAAATTGAAAACGGCAAACGATGTTATTTGTACTTAGTGAGAGGAATGGGTTGGCGACAGGACGGTTAGCTAGAAGAGTTAATGAAGAAGTTTGTTTGAAAATGAGGGATGTATGTATTAGTTTGAGTCTTTCACTTTGTGCTTAAGTAATTTTTTTTAGAGAACTTGTTTATACAAAAAATTACATCTTGAATTCATTTATAAGAAAACTACAAAGCAATAATATAATACGTTATAAAAAAAATACAAAGGCAAAAGAAATATTTTCACAATATATCTACGTATTATTTTAAAAAACTGTGAAAAAAAGGAGTTTATTAATTCGTCAAAAAGAGTACTGGAGCTTAGGATAAATCCTAGAGAATGTAATAAAAATTGTAAATATATCAACACACCAGTTAAAGTGCAGTTATTGACAATACATTGATAAAAATATTCAAAACTGGCAAACTAATTATAGTATGAAGTTATAAAGGTAGCAATTAATTTAGAGGTTAAAGGTTCATAAACACATATTACTTCTAACTAAAAACAAAATATTTTAGAATTTTCAAGATATTTAGTGTTAATTTAAATTGTTGAAAATGCTAAAGTTCAAAACTGAAATTGTCTCATCAATGTTTTTTTTTAAAAATGAGTTTTGAAGACGTTCCTAAATATTACGATTTCTATTATTAGAGTTTGTTCTATAACTCTAATCATATTTCTATCATATTGATGTGTATTCATATTGTACTTAATCAAACAAACTGCTGGTGAAAATGGTTTGTACTATTTAATGTTGGCATGATAAAATACCAATGATAATCCATTCTAACACTGAAAGATTAAACACGTATATTTAAATCATATTGATTATTGTAATAAAGTAACACAATATGTAAAGGATAAAACAATAGTTTTTTGAACTAATATTATGTAAGCCATATATTTACAAGTATTAAAAACACCATTTTTAACAATACATGTTGATTCTATAATTAGGGATAAAAATTTTAATTTAAAATTGTCTATTATGCTAAAAATTTTGTAGTACAAGTCCTATACATAATAACAGAAAATGTGTTTAAGGTAACATTTAAAATATTTAATTACGACTTCAGTTTTTAAAGTAGAATGTTGAAAAAAAGCAATATTCATGAAGTTAAGCGTTAGGAATTCGTTTTGTCTCTTTTTTATTTAATTTTTATTATATTAGAAATATTTGAACGTAGTTTCATAATTAAATTATTTTGATAAAAACCGTTTAGTTTTTCATTCGAGTAGTTTGTTAATAAATAATATGGTTGGATTCAGTATTACAATTTGTATACAATAATATTCACGATATTTTATATTATATAAAAATGGTCCACGCAACTTGATGATAATTCCAGAACTATTAATTGTTTGCTATATTTTTTTAAAATATTAATAATGGCTGCTAATGTCATTTCATATTAAAACTAAAATTTGATCTTAACTGAAATAATAAGACAGAAATAAAAAAAAAAAATATTTTACGTGATTTTTATTATAAATTATACGCTATATTTTGTAAAAGTCATTTCTATAAATATATTTGTAATCCTTTTTTATTAATATTTACGGTAAAATAACTTTGCTTTGTGAAAAAACATTATATCTAATGATTTATTCACGATTGTATTCAGAACGCTTTGATTTGTCAGGATTATTTTATGTTAATAAATTCTGTGTTAAAGTTCACTGAATTTGTTTTTTTGTAAGTTGTCATTATATTATATCTCCTTAGCAATTAGTCAAACAATATTCCGCATTTATTAACATATAATGGTATTACGTAATGCTAACGTTACTTCTGTTCTAACACCATTTTGTGTGTATGTGAATGAGGGTGTAACCAATTACTAAGGCATGAGACCATTGTTTATAGCCAGAGTTTTATTTAAAGTGTGCACATTGAATTAGAGTACCATCCACATTTATAAAAAATATAAAACATGTGTTCGTTTTAACTAACACTTCTTTCATTGTATTCATTTGTTTATAACAAAATGCAATTACAGTTGATTAAACGATTTTACGATGATTATTCTATATCAAATCGGCTTTTGATATTTTATAACATTGTTTGTTTTGTGTGTATTTTTTGGATGTAAGGAGATTTGTGTGAGCTCGTCTCTTTGTCAAAAATAGAACAGTTCTGAATGTGTTATAAGAACTTCACTTGGAATCCGATGTTCGTTAGTGATTCGATGGTCAACTATATTATTTTACCATCTTCTCAAAGTTCCTGTGGATTCTTAATAATGTATTTTTTTACCGAATAGCTTCCTTGGAACATTTATAAGGTAAAACAATACGTCCTAACACGTACCTTGTAGTTGCCACACTGCAAGGTTATGTTGGGATGTCTGTACGACCCACTAAAAACATATCTCCTCTCTGACCTTCGATGTGAAGGGCTAGCCAAGATATTACCTATCAGCATAACTTCTTAGCTAACCAGGGATCGTTCTCATTTCTCAACTGTTATTCCTTATTGGAAAGACATAATAGTAAGGGATAGCAGCTTGGTGCCTCTCTTTGTTTCTTATTTTTTGTAGCCAGACTACTTAGTTCTTACGATTTTATTTATAATTTGTTAATTTATTATAGAGTTTACTATTTAAAATATATGAAAACTCATTATCATTTCTTTGTCAGCTGTAATTATATTTGATTCTGTCAATGTTTTAAAGATAAAGATTTGTTCGACTGCAAATTTTCTAAATCTCCCTATGCGTTCTTCTATTTGTTGTTTTAAGTATTCTTCAATTCATTTCTCAATTAATTCATAGACTGATTTATATGATATTTGTATAAAGTATTTTGTTAATTAATTTGTTTTGAAATTATAATACGAAAAGCAAAAATATATCGACTAATTTAAGCATTGTATTTACATTTTCAAAAACGTTTCTTCGTAGTTAATTAAAACTGTCTTTATTTTGTATAGAGGCTGAATGACAGCTTTCTTACGATTAGTTACTTTTTCGCACATCACCAGTACGTTATAAAAATATAAACAGCAAGAGATTGATAGTTTTCTTTTATTGTAAGAGTTTTAAAATATGGAGAATGAATATATAGTAACTACAGCCACTTTGTTTTTTGGACATTTATCATGAGTAAACTTTGTTTCATCCAACGTCAAACTGTTGTTCAAACCGTGCTCAACAGAGGTGTACATTTCCTCCAGGTTCCTTCAAACATCAATACTATGTCGCCTGTGCTTAAAATCTGGTATCTTTCTTTAAAATAGTCCAAAACCAGTTTTTTACCAATGTATTCGATTTTTTTCACAGGTACATTCCTATCCACTATCGAGAGATTAAGTCATATCAATAAATATTAATTAATTTTTCATATATCATACATCTTCCGCTATACAAGTAAAATCAACCAAATTTTAAGTTTGTATCACTTCTACAGCCGAATATTATTTTTAATACAATACTATCGCCAGTTTTTTATTTATCACGTTGGGTACTGAGAAATTTGGTTGTTCCCAATTTTGGTAAAACGCTTGCAAGAGAAACCGATCTTTAACTGAGGGAATTGATTTTAAGCTTCGCCTTAGAAAAAAGAGAAAATATATTTTAATATGTTTTAAACAAAGTGAGAAATACACCGTGGAACCAAGTATAATATATTGTACCTAGAAAGGAATCTTTGGTTTTTGGAAAGCTGTTTTAAAGTGTTCGCATAGATTTTGTCTCGTCGTTCGTAACCGGCTCGCAGTTTTAGAATCCACCACGAGAACTTATCCTCAGTCACAGGGGCCAGTTGACAGACTGAAGAGACTGGGGCTTATCAATTTTTGCACCTCCCTGCACTATTCCGGCCGTCATTTAATCTCATCAATACAAATTAAATGAGTTTTTAATTTTAATTTAAAAAGTTACATTTTGGACAGCTTGCTTCCCTTCTTAGCAAAGACCATTAAAAATTAATGGCTAAATAATGGCTGCAATTGTTCTAGTCACGCTTGATTTAAATATAATGCCTGTCAAAGTTTGAGTAAACGATTATGTCTACATATCAATATCGTTAATCTTGGACAGGTTTTGTTCTGAAATGTTTATGAAGTCAGTTTTAATCCTTTGATTTGTACACTATATCCTGCTGGCATTTCAGTTCACATTCGTGATTCGTCATTCCGCTTTATTATGCTATAAACATATTCCTATAAATGTAAACGAATTAAGATTTATGTGATGTGTTTAACATATTTGTATAATATATTTTTTTTCCTTTTCTTCCATTGTATAAAGGAATTCCAACGTAAGGAATACAATTAGGCCTACTGAGCGCAATAAATGTAATTGTAAAAATAAAGTAGCATTTGCCGACACCCTTATTTTGGGTGAGGTAGTTTAAATACTATGGAGACATTAATTAATACTTAAACGCTACGTGAGGGAATATATAATACAATGCTGTTACCGCAGTTCGCATCACCATTAAAAAACATTCTTCCCACGGTTTTTCAATTGTAAATAATAACAGTTCTATTATTTTTTATAGAGATAAGTTTTCGCAAACATAAATCTAAGTTTATTTAAAATTATAAAAGCAATGGTATAGCATTGCTTGAAATAAAGTTCATTTTATAGAAGTTGATTCAATATTCCGGAACCTGATTGTTAATATAAGAAGTAAATTTTATGTAGTTCAGGAATCGCTTCGCCATTTTGTGTTTTAAGTGAAAGTTTGGTATCGCATTATTTGTATAACCTTTTATACTATAAAATTAAGACTAAATTTAGGACATTTACTTAATGGCGGATGTATAAAATGCTTATAACCGTGTTAAGAACAATAAAGTGCAAAATGTTTAAATTCGTAATAAAACACCAGTCGCCATTTTGAAATTTTTAAAGGACACATTTTAATTTTTGTTCAATATTATTAACAATTATCATAATTTATACTATTTTTAAAATATGTTATATTTTACTACTATACTAATATATATATATATATATTAGGTAATATTTTGACTTAGAGAGAAAGAAAAACAGTAATTTGTTTTTCGTTAAAGAGGAAAATCATGTGTTTCTTGTAAATATTTTGGTTGAAGTTATTGGTTTTTCATATTTTCGACGTTAAAAAATTTAAATCGTACGTCATTGTATAATCGTTGTCCTTGTTTTCTGTTATACTGATAAAAAGGTACATAAATAATAAGTACACCAAATATATACTGAATGTCATATCTACTACTAAAGATATTGTTTTTTTTTTTTTGTTTTTTTTGTAAAAGCACAAAAGGGTCGACAGGTGGAAAACGAAGAGTTTCTTCAGCTATGTTTTATACAAGTGTTTATTCTTTAATTTTTGGCTTTAAAATAATCTAAAAAAATATTGCCGTTCAATTTTGAATTAGCCTGTATATAAGAACAATAATGGTAAAAGGTACGAAAATAAATCCTATTTAATAAACCATTTTATTATTTTCAATTATGAAGAATAAATTTAAAATCATAAAATGCATATCTTATTCCGATGTAATGGGGGATATGTATATAACATTTATTGACTAGTCATATAAATTTAATATGCTGTTTTATAGATGAGCAATTTTAAAAGACATTTATTTATAAGGAAGAGATCGACTATAAAATAAGTGGAGAATATATCGGTAATACATTTGTGATATTTGAAAACACATACTCTATTGTAATCTAAAAACACATATCATATAATTATTTTTGTGTTTATATAATATGAAATTTGAATAAATTATAAGAATTTAATAAATCTGTGTTTGTTATACGTACTAGTTAACAAATTAAGTACACAACAATTTTCAGGTTAATTTTGAAATTCCATTGTCACCGTAAGTTTAATTTTAAAAGTTATATTTGGAAAAGCAAATACTTGATGCTCTTTTGTATCTTTTCCTAACCATGACCTACATCAATAAAAATCCTTATAATTGTAAATTAGATCAGACTGAACGTCACGTTAATTTTGAGCGTCACGGTTAAGCTGGCTTTATATTATTTCAATAACGATAATTCATTCAAGCAGATTAGAACTCACAGCTTATTCACACAAAATTCAATTATTCAATTAAATCTGATAAATTATGTTTGTGAAGTCTAAATTTGAATCTTCTTCAATAGTCCAGTTAATAATTTATTTGTTATAATAAATTGTTTATTTTATTTATATGCATATACAAACACACACACACACACACATATATATATATATATATATATATATATATATATATATATATATATATATATATATAATATGTATGTATATAACTATACATAGAACCAATTTTGAAGGTATTGTAATTTAGTAAGCTTTTGAACATTTACAACTATTTTACTTAAAGCCAATTTACCTCTTTTACTTTTCGGTGTTTTTATGAAATACCCGTGAATGATAACTTTTCATTACTTACAAATGTATTCACTTTTAAAAGTCACAGATGTACTGTATTTATTATATTTTATTCACATTTATTTATATTTGTTATTTCTCTTCTATCCGTGAAGAAAACCCAAGTTATCCCTTTTTTAGATTATACCAGGTGTATTTATCTTCATTAGTTGATGTTGTTTTAAAATCGAATTATAAATATCTATAGCATATCTTAATTTTAAAATATTGCATGAACCTTGATTGTGACAATATTCAGTAAGAATTGTATAGGAAAAATGTATTACTTAAAAATAATATAAATTGAAACGTAAAACGCTTAGTGGTTTCTACATTCAGGGTATGGAATCACACGGTCGATTACCCCTGTATTGCACAAACCTCTACTACGTAAAAGAATATAAAATCTCTAACTGAGAGATTCACGTCATTTTTAGATTCATGACTTTGTATAAAGGATATATATATATATATATATATATATATATATATATATATATATATATATATATATATATATATATATAATATAAAGCTTGATAACTCCAAATCTACATGAGATGTTTGATCAATTTTGATAAATAATAATGTTTGTGGTGTTAGCCAATATTTAAAACCATCTTAAAAAATGTTTTGGTTCCACTATAATTTTATCAAAATTGTAAAACGTATACTAGAGGAAGTTATTTCAAATTAGAAAATTAAACATTTCTTTGTTTAAATTAAAAATAACAATTCAACGTTTCTGAGCATTATCACTTAAAATGACATTGTAAAAGACGCTTTGTTTTAACAGCTGTAAAACCTTTATTCCATGTAAAGTATTGTTTACAAAGTAGGGTGAAACAGAGAGGAATAAATGAAGTAATTAATGATACGTATTTTAATTCTCCACACATTTATTAAGACATGTTATCTACAATTCTAAACCAGCAAGTAGTTATGATAGACAAGGTTCATTGTTTATTCTATTGTAGAGTAGATAGATAATTACAGTTATTTATTATTTATACATTTAGCTTCATTGGCAGTTGGATTGTGGATTCTAAATAGTAATATGTTTAAAACGATCACTGTAAATAATTATGGTACTTCAATTTGGATAATATAGAAGGAAGAGATTCGGTAAATTGGTATTGAATTTTAGAGTGGTAATAATTGGTTCAATAAATCATCGTTGAATAAATTTATATTTTAACGGAATAACCTTTAAAAGTAACAATGTCTGTGAAACTCTTATAATGAAATGTTTTATTATTTATTGTAGCAGAACTGGATATTGACCTCAATTCGCGGTTTCATTGCAATTCCCTTAGATCTTTGCGCCAATTTTATTTTTTTCACTCTGAGTTCACAGGTTAAGTGGAATATACCAATCTTTCAGTCTCTTGTATGGTGATACAGTTATTTTAGATATTTTTAAAGTTTATTTTTTTTCGTCTTAATAGTAGTATGTTTTATTTTTAAATTATTGTTCACTACATTATCTATTTTAAGAAAATACCGACCTACGGGGAGAGTAAAAAAGATATTTATACATATTTATTAGAAAAAAAAAATTCTCCAATTATATATTCTGAAAAAGAAATACCAGTGGGATCTACTCTATATATCGAACAATAATCTCATAACTTACAAAAAGAAAACACTACAGTTCTAATTTTTGTATACACCACTTTTTCAGGCAAAGAATTATATGGAAAAAAAACAGGAAATTAATTATTTAAGTAACAGAAAAACAATGGTAAACACTTCGTTGTACAATAAGCATCTCAAAAGTATGATAAATTGACCACTGGCGAAATTTTATGCCAAAATTATTTAAGTCCTTTAAAATATTGTATATTGTGCAATATTTTAGCGGGGAATACTTGTAAAATATCAGTTCATCAAGTAAAATGATTGTTTATCCACCATTTAGTGGCAAATTTAAAAAAGAATTGGAAGAGCAACGAATAGGGTGTGCCTTTATGAGAAAATAAGGTTCATAATAACTTCAAAATATTTTGGTTCCGTAGTAATTTTGGGTATTATAAACAACTAACAAAAATACAATTTTTAGTTTTTAGTCTATAACTCGGTTACATTTAAAGCTGTATGAAAGAGTAAAAATTTATTTTTCATTTGAAAATTAACTTTTTTGATTTCTTGTAATTGTTTGTAAAGTTAGCGGTTTTCGAGATATTTGAAAAAAAAATATTTTAAACGGCCACCGCTTTGAAAATATACGAAAAAACGTTCCGGTTTTAGTACAGAGGTAAAAAAAAATAATAAAAAATAATAATAATAAAAATAAATAAAAAGTGCATTTTAGTATGTTCACTGGACATTTTTTTTCATCAGTATGTAGGATCATTTCCCGGATTTTGCCCTCTCCTTTAAAAGACACTCTGTGTATTTAGTTTTAGTTTACAACATGGTTCTAGGCTATGTTTAGTTTTACACTTGATAACGAGAGGTTGATTTATACTCTCTAAACGTCATGTACTGGTATTTATGTATACAAATTACGACAAATTTCCGATGCAACAATATTAATATTCAAGGATAAATAAAACAGTTTCAAAATTATTTTAATAATATAAATGAGCAACAATTATTTCGCCTAGCGGCATCATCGGGCATCGCATGGCGAAACAATTGTAGCTCATTTATAATATGAAAATAATTTTGAAAGTTTAGCTTTAATTCTTATTTAATAGTTGAATATGGAATTTCAAAAAGAAATATGTGCTGTTACATGAAATAAAATATTAATAGTTTCTTCTTATAACTTACCACACAAAGTTGTGATGATAAATGTAACTTCAATTCAACTGCAGATAGTCGACTGTATAAATAATAATTTTCTTCGTGTTAAAAATCCAATTTATAGTTGACTGCCCAACAACAATGTAGTGATTACTTTCATAACTCAGAACACGTAGACAGTCATACGGTTCGTTTAGCAACACAATGTCTCTATTCAATTACGTTTAAATGTATCATTGGAGATTCACAACATTTCTTTAGCGGCTACAAATCGTCAGTGGAAATACACATTATCGAGTAGTGGTTTTAAAAGTTGTGTTTTTCAATTGTGGGAAGCACGATTTATCAAGTAATTGTAAAATACCGTAGGTCTTTAGGTTTAATTATATTATTAACTAATATTGTATCCTAACTCCCACCCTCTAGCTTTAAGGTTTTCTGTTTTTGTCTTTTTTCTTCAGTCTGTAATACAGCCTCGTCAATGCCTTAGCAGGCGAAACCATTGGTCGGCTAGACTAATTAATAGTGGATATTACAAAATAAATAATTGTGTTTTATTATCTTTAAACATGGAATTACACCAAGAACCATCGGTCTCAACAGTAATGAATATTATTAACTAGTGTACAGTTTTCTGGAATGTGTAATCTTCCTAACATACATTTATTTATCAAAGAAAATAATATTGGTTGAATAACTATAATATGTATGTCCTCTTGAATCTGTTTAGTTTCCTTTTCTTGATTTGGTTTATGGGGTGAACCAGTTCTACTAATCTTATATAAAACAATCTATTAGATTTTCTATCAACGTAACTAATATAAAGTTTTGGGTATTGTGTAATTATTTTTAAATAGGTTAAACTATATTTTTGTTACTAAATCAACGATATATTTTAAAGTACTTTATCAATTAAATAAAAATAATATAGACAAATTAAAATTTATTCTTAAATTTAAATTAAAAATTTACATTTTAAAATAATTGTAGATTAAAGAATTATATCTATGTGTATTTTCTAATCACCTGTTAACATTCAATAATTTTTTTAAAGAATTTGTTTACGTTATTTTATTAATACAAATTCTATAAAACTTGGCGCAGCAAAGTTAGTAATATGGAAACAATATCTCTTTTTTTATTGGTATAATTATTTTTTCTGAGCGTCACAAATTGTAGCTACAATAAAATTCTCCATTCGTAAGATATTTTATGGGGTTAATGATATTTGTGGTTCACCTTATTTGACAATCTAACTTTTAAATAATTATTTATAGGTCAACCGGTTGCATTAAATGTTAATATTATGCTATTTAAAATGTTTTCAAATTCGCATCCTAAGACTAGTTTTTATCATTCACCAACACTAATTATTCTGATTATAATTTTAGCCTAAAATATGTATTTTGACGTGATGCCATATAAATGTTGTTAATAGTATTAATTTTCTAGTCAAAAGAAAATATAGCTACAATTACTGTTAACAGTAATTAATATATCTATAAACTTAAGGTTTTGCTTGTGCAAAATATTGTTATTAGGTAATATTACAAAACTTATAGTTATTATCAAAGAAATTACACATGGCCAACATTAAATATAGTATAATTAAAGTTGTTATTTAATTATAATTCGATATATTATAATTAATTATTAATATAACATAAAATGTGTCAATAAGAAACTGAAAATTGATTTAATACTAAGAGTTGACTGTAGGCCTCTTTATAAAAAGGGTTTAATGCAATTTTACTTTTTGAGAACATTTATTGAATTTATTTTTGTACTAGAGAAGTATTTTTATACTACATGAAGTACTTAATGCGCGTACTTAATTATGTGTTATATTTGCTTCGCGCTCCTAGATAGAAATCATTCAAATACCTTGCACATTCCGTTCTTTTCAGCGTGTGAAGCTCTCTCATAATCATTACGCTGTGTAGCATTCTATAAATTAAGTTTATAGGTAATATGTCATCACATATCCGAAAACTTCCCAAAGTGTGTAATTTTATCAAAAATAACAAAACCTTGGCCGTCGTACAACCCTTCCAGTCTTCTCTTTTCCCTTGAAATAGAGGGGAGTATGGAGTATCCTGTAGCTTAAATACATAGGGTGTAAAGATTATAATGTTCCGTGAAAAGTTAACTAAATTGAAAGTCAATATTTACATTTTAAAGAAGAAGACATGTTTTTATTGTGGTCCCGGAGCCAAAATTGTCCATGAGGTAAACTGTATCAACATCATTTACAAAGTAATTTCAATAACCATTACATGTGAAAAAAAAATAAAACGGTAACACTTTATAACCTGAAGTAAAATGAGTAGACATGTAATTCATTTAAGATGTATTGCTGTTGCCTGCCAGTCTTTTCTTAACGTCCAATAAAGAAGGAATGATGCTGCAATTGATCAAAGCTACGCTACACACAGTTGATATATATATATATATATCAGTTGACAACAGCTTAGTACGTAGTTTCCAAAAAGGGTATTCATTTTTCATGTCTGTTAAAACTAGACTAAAAGTAGTAAAGTAAAAAGATGCTGTAGCACGATTTTGTTTCAATTTGTGGTAAAGGGAAATTTGTATTATAGTATTTTCTTTTATTCGATTATTTTATTTACCGGTATTCGTTAAAAGTAATAACTTTTGAAAAATGTATTTTTTATAATTTGTAAACTTTATAATAATAAATAAATTAAACGTAACATTAAAAAGGAAACAAGAAATAAATACTAGAACTTCATCAACATGTAGTCGTCATAATAATCATTTTCTTTTAAATATATAACATATACTGTTCAAATAACTGCTAAATATATATATATATATATATGAAAAAATACATAAATGTATGAAGAAATTTTATAATTAAATTTGAACATAATTATTATTGTTATACATTTTGCCTATAACTGATATAAAAATTGTGTGTTATTATATGAGGCATAGTGGTGTTACTGTTCATTAAATATCCAAATCTCTATGTTTGTTACATAGAACTAATAAATGAATTAATAAGTTAATTCAAGAATTTTTTTATAATGTACACTTTGCTAAAATGTATTTTCATTACTCTGAAATTAGACGTTATTTAGTTGAAATTAAAAACTTCTTCTTTTTTTGTAAAACAATTTCACCGACTACGATTTATACAAGAGTAGAAAAAAACAATCTAGTTACCAATGCAAGTCCAATTATTCTGATAATTAATACAATTTGAAATAAACTTCATTCTAAAATAGGAAAAAAAGGTGTGAATGACCAATTGTTATAGTAATTTAACTAAATAATAATAATAATAATAACAACCTAAACTATTATTATATTTGTTTGTTGAAACAATAAATATTTTGATATGTCAGTATTTAATTTTGTATCACTGTTGTAATACGAGATAAAATAAGAGTTTAAAACTCACCCCCTCTAAAATGTTGAAGAAAATATATTTGTCAAATTAACAAAACCTTTAGCAGCAGGGAACATAAATCCACAGAATTGCTGGATTAATAAAAGAATAATAATGTAGATAGTTCAAAACCACACAGTTATATTTATAAATCAATTGGAGAGAGAACTGAACAGCGACTGTGATGAGTACAGAGTCCTTCGAAAAATAATCACCAACACCAATTAAAGAAGTACAACAGCATTATTAAAAATAAAACCATTTTTTATAAATATTATCAATTTAAAATATTTATGCTATAGACCGTAGGTGCTTGTTTGTATTCCATTTTAATAATTAAAACAAACACTTTTTAGTAAAAAACACAACTTTATTTAAATTTACCGACCATGGTTTTGCTAGTTACAGGATTGTCATGGTAGTTTACATGAATGAAGAAGAAAGGTAAATAAAGTTGTGGTTTATACTAAAAAGTGTTTGTTTTAATTATAATCAATTCATTTCTGCCAACATCTTATAACACATTTCACTATTTAAAACCTAATATAATTATTTAACTTAACTTTTTATTCACTCACTTTGTATAAACATCTTGTAGAAACAGTGCTATTTTTTTTTTTTTTTTCCACTTTAGAAATTTCTAAGTGCATTTGGTTTAAAACTGAAATGTATTTAGTAACTGAATAATTGAAGCTCAAGTTAAATTCGCAATTAAATGAGGCCGACTATACTTTTAATTTAAAAGCGGTTAGAATTTTAAAAGAAAATTTCCATTGATGGTATTTTTGTACCTATTCCTTTCATAAATAACAAATTAGATAATCTTTAATACTCAAGTCTTGACAAATAAATATGTTACTTAATATTTTTAACAGTACGCTAATGGATTAGGAAAGGTAACAAAACGATAAGAAAAGTTATGGAATAGTGTTTTCAACCAGTGAGACACAAATCTCACTTTGATCAGATATCGTTTACCTCAATGTAACCTTTACAGACTCTCTTTTATTAACAATATATTACTATATTGCAAGTTATGTCAAACGATTTTCTAGTGGATTTGTTTTTCGGCGTCATCATAGAGGTATTCTAATTTTATTAAAGTTATTTTACAACTTTCTGCGTTATAAATTAGATTATATCAGACAGAGAATTTTACAAAAAACTTCGATAAAGAAATTGTTTACAAATACTGGAATTCAATACACTTATATAATGTTAATTGAAATAATTTATTCACAATTTTACATTAACCTGATGTTTAAGTATAAGGTTATATTTTTTAACACAAGCATTTAAATATTTATCCGGTAGGTTCCAATGTTTAACATTTTTCCTAACTCTAAAATATAATAATTTGTTTTTGTATCTACTTATGTGTCAAAATTAATTACATTTTACTGATTTAGAATTTAATTTAGTGTAACTTACCATTAAGCAGACTCAGTAGGAAATTGTTTAATGAACCTTGGTGGCATAACGTGTTTGGAAAGCCAATGACTATCCGACAATCAAAGTCGAATCGTTTAAATGTAAGGTATTAGGTTAGGTGTAGTCCTGAAGCTTACGTATTGTTAGGTATAAAGCGGTTTGGAGAAAGTGTACTTTACCTTCTGTAGGTAATTACAGAATCGGTACCTGAACTGTTAAGTCATAATTAAATGTTACTGATATATTGAAATTGTTTTATTTATAATATTTGTCGGCATAACTTTTTAGTTTTAGCTTTTAGTTCATTTCTTTTTATTCAAATAATAACTAAACATTCATATTCTTATAACAAGTTATTAGTAGCAGCGTTATTCTGAATATCTCTACGTTTTAATAATTCGTTAACGTATGATTATTAAATTTATAACTTAGTTAAGAAAAAAAGTTATTTGTAACATGTTATTAATTGATACGGCTTATTATATATTGTACAACATAGTAAATTAAATAATATTTGATTTGTGAACACATCAAAATCGCTATTCTTATTTAAACAATGACGCTAAAATATTAGTTAACTATATGAATCTAACGAAGCCCACATTTGTGAAGTATTCTTTTAATTATGATTTTTTTTAAACCTATAGTTAAAACTGTAGCTTCATTCCTGAGTTATTCTTAAACTTTACATCTCAAATCATTCATTTTTTCAAAATTTTAATAATGTTATTCATATTAATATCCATCATAAAGAACTTCAAAATTTGTAATATCACAATCAAAATGGTTGAAATTTACATTACCTATAGTTTTTAATTCGTACTAAACCAGATATAAAATTCGTACGTTTTCATAATATGGAGTTGACTGCGTAAATTTACGTTTTTTTCTAAAATCAAAACTTTAAACCTCAACCTATTGAATACTCGAATTGGGTCAGAGTCAAGATTTAGTCACGAGAAATCTGAGAGAAGAAATGAAGCAGAAGGATCAAACCAAAGACTAAATGATAGATCAGTAGATGCACCGAACATACTTCGGGATTGCCTGACCTTCAGTACATTACTGTGAACTTTAAAAATACCACATGACAAGCTCCTACATAATAGCTATTTAAAAAAAAAATCCAATCAAATAAATCTCAAACGATATTGAAATGTTAAAAGCTCAGTCTTTCTCATTAATTAATATGTACACAATGAGTTAATTTTTAAAATTTTACGTCAAATTAAATGTAAACATTCAACAGATTTAAATTTTATATTTACACTATATATACTCTAACTACGAACAAGATCAGTGTTTGAACATCTGCTTTGTCCTATTTGTATTTGTATTTTCATCAGTAAAAACTACAATTAAAAATCTGTTATCCTTTCTGTAAGTAACTATAAGTATGCATCTTACTATTTAAATTATGACTGTAAAATATAATTTAAAATAACAGCTGGAACTATTTGAGTTTTCGCAAAAAAAGTTGTACATCATTCTCAAATGTTTTAGTTCTGTAGCTACTTATCCTGAGCTGATTATATCGTTTCTGTAAGAAAGGTAATTTTATTATTATTTTTATCGTTTTTCAATTTGGTATAAAATTGTAGACATTATTTTTTTCTCGTTATATATGTTTTTCGTAGAACTTAATATGTCCCTAAACTTTATTATTATATTGTTAAGGTAAATTAAAAAGTTGTAAGATGTTGTTAAATATCAACGTTATTCCTTAGATGTGTCACCAACATTTAGTGTGACATAGTTATCTTATTTAGGAATCTCGGTAATTACTTCCACCAGATGTTCACTTTCCTATTCGGCGACTGAAATTATGATATTGATTTCAATTAGACATGGATTAGACTCCTCGCAGAGGCCTAGCGGTGACTAGTTTTTCGCTTCACCACTAGTATGATATCCTATGGGTAAAATTGCTCAGTATTAATGGCATTTGAAAGAGAATTATCGACTCTAACATGAACTCTATCTTCTTTACCCCTTTACCATGTTCCTAGATGTTTAAAAATTGTATTTGATTACTCAACTCATGATTATTGGGAATCGATATAAGGTAAACGACTTCATATCATTTCATCTTATCGATTCCACATGTGACCAAAACCTTACAATAGAGGTTGTTAAAGAATACAATTATATTAGGTTTATAGTAAAACTTATTGTTGTACGAAATTAAATAGGCAAAAACTGTTTATTTATAGTAGGAGTATATAGTTGAACTTAGATTCTGGTGATACAATTTGTTTAGTTGGTTTGTCTATGACAGTTGAGAAAAGTGTATTATCTGTTTGTCTGTTTTTTTTTATATGATTACATTTTTGTAAAACCATAAATATTGAAGGCGTCTGATAGATTATTTTCTCCAGTCTTTATAAATTTACCAAAAGATGAAAATATAAATAATAAACAATGTAAAACAATTAAGTATACAAATTATATGAGTATCATAAATATTTCAAAACAAGTGAAAATATTTCCTAATATCCAAATCCTTTTTCTTTTTAATGACACAGCCTCCAGCCGAAATATATGTAAAATGTGTATTTATATACAATACCTATTTACTATTTATACTTACTTTACTACTTATTTGCTGAAATCATTTATATATATATATATATATATATATATATATATATATATATATATATATATATTCAAAGAAATATATGCTTATTTTAAATGTAAATGTAGATTAAAATGAAAGTAGTCATTAGATTTCTTATTGTCATTTGGTCTTTGGGGGGAAAAAAGACATGTATTTTAATACATGTAAAATTTATATAAAACACGTAAAATGGTGTTGAAAGTTTCTTCTTGAATTAAAATGTGTTCTCATCTATACTATATTATTCATTTCCATTTATTATATTAAATCATATTTGTAGCGTGTTATTTCAAAATTAAAAGTGTAGATATTTGTGAACAATGTTCACAGGTTAGTGGACTTAATGTTTATTGGAAATAATAGACAAAGTTTAACGGAAATTTAATATAACATGTAAAGATAACATGCCGTTAATATCTATTTTATCTTTTAGTACATTGTTATCTTTTATTTAGGTTTGAATACGTTTGAAGGAACAAAATATCACTTTTAAACCTTTTCTATACGCGTTGTTGACTTTACATTAAATTTTGTACACAAGAAGAAATATTTTTTACCGGTTGGTATTTTCTCAGAAGAAATGGATATTATATATTTACACAGAGTTCTTTTATCAAAAAGTCTCTAAAACCGTGTAATTTTTTAAAACGTAATTATAATTTTCTCAAAATAGGCTCTAAACATTTCAATAAAAATAATGCTTCAAAGTCAAACAAAAGATATGTCGTCCCTCTCCAAAAATGTTTTTCGTGTGTTATCAATTTGAAACCTGAAAATCATTCATGAAATATTTATCTATCTATCTAAATATATACAGTCAAAACTGATCACGAAATCTCTGGATTCAAGAAGCCTAGATCTATGAATTTTTGTAAAAGTTTTGGGGTAGGTCTTTAGACGCGTACTAAGAAATGGTTTTAAAGATATTATACCCATAAAACCAGTACCATATCTTTATTATATATGGATCAATTTTGATCAAAATTGGTGTGTTGTCCTATTTGGGCATAATTTATTTCAATATCACCAACATTTGGGTTATGCTTTAACACTTTTTTCTATATAAAACAATCTCAACTATCCCCATTTGCCACTAGGGCCATGAGACTATTAAAATATATTTTACTATAATATACAATAAAGCATTATTTAATATGAAGTCTAGGAGATGTAAAGATAAATGTTCCAAAACCGCATAGAAGTGTTGTCAGTTATAAGATATTTCATTTTAACATAATTTTTAGAAGCAAATAAATAAATAACAGCATTATATAACTTAATTTCATCAAATACAATTTATGTTTTGAATAACTTTTTGACACAAGTTTTGACTTTATAAATAATATATAATAATTTGTAAAATAAGTGATTGTGATCATAGTTAATTTTTACTTTGTTTATTATCAAATACAGAAATGATATTTTTTCTCATTAAAAATTTTTGTTTAGATATTATTTGTTTTAATGAATAGAGTATGAGTTAACTGAAATATTTTCGAACTCTGCATTTTGAAAAACAATAAAATTATTCATATTTATAATTAGATAAAATAACTATTATATTATTTTTATTGTAATTATAGTATCATAAAAATCTTTGAGACTAATTGTATAAATAAAATTACGACATAAATCAACTAAATAGATTTTGTTTTAACTATGTTAATAATAAAACTTTATCTAATTTACTTAATATGTGCCTTATTTACGTATATATGTTATAAGTGTGAGTGTGTGTGTGTGTATGTATGTGTGTGTGGTGGTGTGTGTTTTTAAATGTATGTATAATACGTCTCATGGTTAAAGAACACTTCTGTAAATTCAAATAAAATAAATCCACTGCTTCTGAATATACACTGAATCGTAATATTTAAATGTGTGACGGCAGAAAGCTGATATTATTTTCCTCACGTAATGTGTAAAATTCGTCACATTTCCCCCAGGAAAAACAATAATATCTCAGACATTCTGAAGAATGTCTTTGCCATGCAATACATACTATTTTAATTTTTTTGAATATTTATATCTAGATTGCATAGAGTATCTATTGAAAATTGTGTTTTTGGTAAATTGGGTGCAAACCACTACAATATATTCTAACCTATCGGATGGGATTATTTTAATAGGAATTTTACTGAAATAAGGTGTATTCTGCAAAAAATGGTATTTCTTTTTTATTTAAAAAATGATAGATAAGTTTTAAGATAAGGAAACCATACGAAATATAAATGTGTGCGAATAGCCTACGTAAAAAAAATCTTTTCATATTAAGTCAGTTAATCCCTAAACATAAAAATAATAAAACCAAGATTTATAATGTCATATTTAATTGATGTTTTACAATACTACATTTTGTTTCACAATGTATAGAGCCAGACACCCACAAAACATTCTGGTACAAAACAAAATTCGAAAAGGTAGTAAATAAGTAATATGTTATTAATTTGTTTCATTCGTAACATTAGTCTAAATATGCTTAAGGAGCCTAACGCATTTGAGGAAATATCAGTCCTTATTATGAAAACTATCTGAATTAGAAATGGTAGTAACTGCACAAAAAAAAGATAAACAAATCCCGAAATAGAATATGTGTTCATATTCTCTGTTCTTTATAAAATTTATTTCTGAGGATTTAGTAGTTTTAATGCAATTTTGTTAATAAAGTAAATCACTTTAGTTGTTTTTTTTTTATTTTCGTTCAATTCCTCTTTCATAATAAATAATAGTGATCAATAATGTATTCAGCTGAAAAAGGATTCACTGCTGAACAATAACACTATCGTTTACAGAAATTAAGTGGAAAACGTTAAACTTAGCATTGCTACATACAATTATTAATTTTTAAAACGTATTTGTGTGAAAGTGTTTAATTAAACTGTATTAATTTAAATTGGTTGTGTATTTGAAAATGCAGACGTTCTCGTTAAAATACATTTGATTTAATAAACGCATTTCTGAGACATTGTGTTCAAGTTTCAATATTTAAACATAGTGTTTACTGCAAACACAAAACGTTTCTATATATATATATATATATATATATATATATATATATATATATTAAAAATATATAGGATTTATTTTTTGTATTTGTAAGATGCTACCTTGAGCATTATTATGTAAAACAGTATTATGATCTAAAATTGTCCTCTTATAACAACAATATAAGTGAACACAAAAATTATCTGTGTAATTTCATCATCAATTTAATAATCAGGTAAATACGTAATATATGTTTAATTGTTTGGAGGAACTTTTATGTACTCATATTTATTATTTACAGTAGTTTGTACAAGCTTTAATACGGGTCACTTAACACAACAAATTGTTCGTTTACTATTTTCCACACATATGTTTCGTTCTTTCTTATATTTATACAGTTCCACAATATGTAATTAAAAATATAGGGCATAAGTAAACAATAAATACAGATTTGAGTGTTTGTTTAAATTTTCAATGTAATATTACGAAATAATTAAAACCAAGGATTTGCCGAACCTCAAAAACAAGAAACAAAATTAAGACGGTAATAAATGCAGTATGTTAGTCCTACGTACATTTCTATAATATTGTCATCATCCTCAGAGGAGGAGGGGGCGTTAATTGGCTCTTAACATTACGTTTATGTTTAGTTCAGCTGTAAAACTCAGAGCATTATAACGTATATAACGGTAATATATATAGTACACATATCGGATATAGAGTCTTAATTTTGAGTTATGTTTTCGTGTTTCAGGGAATACTTTTTTTGTATCGTGAATATTACCACACTACTCTTTTAACATTTGAGGAAGATGGAATAAGTTTATTATAAAATTGTATTTTCATAACATCATTATTCTTTTTAATTATTAAAAGAAATAAAATAATCTTAAGATTTAGCTTGTTTATGTTTTAGGTTCTCCTATACAATCATTTTTTAAATGTTCACTAACCCGTCGTAACTACTTTATATTACCTAAAAGGAAACTAATTGCTCCGATTAATAAAGTAAAGATTTTAAATCACAAGTTACAATTCTTTTGTCAGTTGAAATAGATAGAAACAATTAATTATTCTTGGTGCTTTTTTAACTGAAAGGTTGCTGTAATTTACAAGTGTACTAATAATATGTGTTTTGAAGTCCAATAAAAAATATATATGGAATTCAAAAATATATAATGTATTACAGTAATTTAGGTTCTACAATTGGCATTTGTTACATTTCGGATTAAATACATTTTTTAGAAACACAAAGTTTTGAAAAAAAAAAAAATTAAATCAAATTTATTCCAAGCGCACATTTACAAAAAATAAAACATTATTGATCGATCTATACAAATTACTGTACTAATTGTAACCCTTGTAGAAAAATTTGTTAGCTATTTTAAGGCTTACATTGTAAGTTATATCATTAGTAATTTCAAAATACGTTATTTAATGAAGTCATTATATCAGGTAGCAGTTTAAAATATATGTGGGTTAATATTATTAATTTGTGAAACAGTATATTCAATAGGTGGGCAACGATAAATGAATAATACAGAGAAGTTACTTTGCATTATAACAAGTAACGTATATAGCCACAAAAACATTTTCCAGTAAACACATGAAAATGTTTTACATACACTTCTAAAGTTTTTACCGGCTTTTATTAAAACACTAATTAAGTTAAACGAGAGAAGAAATTACTGCACTGCAGTTGGCGTTGCGGTCACAATGTAATTGTAACTGAATTTCAGGAAACTGGTAAAGCTATAAAATGGTCTTGTTCAATTGAAAACTGTATCTAAAAAAACATCTAAAGTTTAAACTACATCTTTCTCTATTTATATTTTGTTCTACCAAAATCTATTTTATTACGAAGTCATATCTAGTCACTTTGTAGTACGTAAACTCCCATTAGAGTCTCCCATACTTCAGTACATTTAGGCACTAATTAACGTGTTTTACACTTCTGAGTTGATGAAGTAAGTTATTGTTGTCTAGAATTTAAAACATCTCTAAATTTTGATTTGAATGAGGTCTACCCTCATGCTACTTCGTACTGTGCTCAATTTCTTCAGGTACTGAATAAACCGCACGTTCCTTATGCAAATCATTATTCTGGATATACCAAGGAGTATTCAGTATTCAGTATTAAGAATCCTTTATACATCCGTATTTTGAAACTATAGTCAGTGGTTCTTGGTGCATTCTAAGAGTTGAAGTCTGATTGTTCGGTTTTAACACTTCTCTACCTATTACCAATTTATTATGCAAGGCCAATTCAGAATGCCTCCCAATTGTTCACTGTATTTTACTAAATCTGATATCTTGTCTTTTTTTAGCTGTTCATTCCATTTTAGTTTGACAGCTAACGACATTCTTACATACTTTGTTATATCAATCCCTAAAATTTTATTTCTGTTAGTCTTATCTCAGTTTTATTTAATTTTCTTCAAGAAATAAGTAGCATTTTAAAAGTTCCGAACGTTTTAAATTCAAAAATTTATTATTCTAAATTGTTACCACTTTATATATAAAACAAATCCATAAGAAATAGATGAGTGTAAGTTATTTAAATCTAATGGTCCAAATTCTGTGATGAGTTTTACGTCGAAAAACCATTTTACTGATTATCATTCAATTTTATTCTTACCGAGTTCTATGTAGTTTGATTTTTGCATTTGTGGTCTCCCACATTTAATATTCGTATAGTATTTCTAGAGGCAAACACAATTTGTTGAGTGGTTTGCAATATCGTTCTCCTTACGTAACCACGTTCTATTTCGACCAGATTTCTTTTCGTATTTAATACAAACATTTGGTTTTTGAACATAACATAGGATTTTTACACATTATTTGTATTTGGTTATACATGTTAAGTATAAAATTGTTCAATTTCAGTTTATTGGTGACGAAACAACCTAAATTACACAAATTTCTAATTATACCCTTTAGCCGTTTAATGAAACTAGTGCATTCACAATATTTATGGAATACGTGGAACTTAATAATAAAAATGTTAAACATTCAAGGACAAATATAAATTCCTAAACGAACTTAAGCTAATTTTTGATGATTTATGTTTACTAAATAAGCATGATGTTTTAATCAAATATATGTGATTTTTTTTTTCTCTGGCGCTTGTTGCTCTATTTGTGTATTTGATACATGTTTATTTGATGTTTACATTATTTCGACGACTTATTATCCACGCTTGTATCAACACAGCTGAATATGTGTATATATTTTAAATATTATAACCAAGATTAACCTATAGATTAGGGGACAGATTTGTTTAAGTACATTTAAAATATCATATTAATTTATTAAAGTAAAATATTTCCATATTCTAATTTAATTCAGAGTGTAATTCCTGGAACTTAATTAGTAAATGAAGATTTTCTTTTTAGTATATTTTGCTAAACGCGAGGTCTTCAATAAAGAATAAATTTTATTACATAACTCAGACACAACACAATAAAACTCACAATCGATGGAAAGAACTATTGAATACTGTCTATGATAATTATGTTTATTGAACATTATAGTTTTTTAAACTTTTTTTTTTAATTATTCTAGTAATGCGGCTTGAATATGCCTTAGAGGTGTTTATGCAAACTATTCTGTTCTGAGATAAACCGATTACTCCTCCCCCCCCCCCTCATAAACAGATGATAAATCATCAAATGTTTATTCAATAATTTCTTAATATCTCTTATAATATATTATGATATATTATATTACTGTGGTTTTTATTTATTTATTTATTTTTTTTATACAAAATGTTTTCTTACTTATGTTTACAGGAAGGATTTGCAATTTATTTTAATCTATTAAAATACAAATGCGATATATCTGAATTCTGGGGAAAGTTGTTCTTTTTTATCACCTATACTACTGAAAAGATTTCAAAGGTGATTGTTGTATTAAATACACACGCAGGTTTAAAATATAGGTTATACTTTTTTTTTGTTCTACCACTAAAGAAGAATATTATTTCCCCTGTATTTGTTACTTCTGATAGGATGTAACTATATTTTGCTTAAAAAAGTTTTCCTCAGAAATGGCTAATCAGAAGTTTGAACGACTGGAGCTGTTAGGATGCGAAGAGATTTTAAAATATTAGTTATACACTTTGAATAAAACCATAAAGTATACACTTTTAAAATTCGAATTTTATGTTTAGTGAAAACACGTGAAATCATATTTATTGATTCCTCATCATCCATTGAGTCAGATGAGATATCGAATCTCACTTTCCTAAAAACGTTATTTTTTGAAAACAGTAAAGAAGGAATTCAGGGGTTTTCCGAATTCTAGCCACTGAAGAGGTAAATCTGATTATTCGAAATTCAGCTCCTAATGGGTGGAATGGAATAAAATTTATTTTACTTAGTTGTTAAATATGTGTCTAGTTTGATGTGAAAGTAACTTGGAGGTAAAAATCACTTTAGAAATATTGACGCTTTCCGCACTAATGAAAATTTAAAAAATTCTTAAATTTGGTTGTTCTTAAAATTGTATGTATAGGTTATGATTTATTGTTATTTCATGTACCTCATGGATAAAATATATGATTAACATGTTTATAGTAACAGATATAACTTGTTAAATTACTGTAAGAAAATGAAAGTTAGAAAATGGTACCCATGTTTTCCTCTTATAATTTGAATATAAAATTATTATTTTACAAGTTTATAATTTATAAATAATTAATTGTTAATATGACAGAATCCAATTTATACAGTATCACAAACACAGTATCTATTCATGGCTGCCAGCTATATTGATGCAGATACACATCGTATATTATGATTTTATTTTAAGAGTTTGGTATTATAATTTATTCCTTCGTATATAGAGAGTTTTCATTTGTTTCTCATGAACAGTGCCAATACACAAGTATCTGACCCATGAGATATCCAATTTATTAGTTTTGAATTTAAGTTATTATATCAATATATATATTTAGTAAGATATGCATAGATTTATTGATATAATTTAATTTAAAAACAAGTCTACTATGTAAACACAACAGATTTTCTTACATACTTAATTTTATATGCAAAATACGTAGAAATTAAATATGAAATGTTGTATGAACACAGATGATCAAGCTGTTTCTCTAACAGAATTAAAATTAAATTTAATACACAACATTACCAACAGACATTAGATATTTATGCAATGGAAAATCAACTTTCGATGGTATTTTTTGTGTTTGTCTTTTTTAAATTATTACTATTTCAGAAACCAATAAATGTAGGCATACGATTGAGGTTTAAATTCGAAAAAAACATAGTACATTTGATGTTTTGTTACCTTAAACCAAATCACCAATTACAGGTAGCGGATTGCAAGAATGTTATCTTGACTTGAATCTCCACACGATTAATAATAGCTTATATTTAAATCTAATTTTCCTAATAAAGTCATATATAAATTCTTTTGAGATAATTAATTTACGATCCTTAAACTAAAATTTATATTTATTTTAAAATCATTTTAATATTCAATACACAAAGACTAAGTTATCAGCTGAACCTCACATAAAATTGATAATCTTTTTGATCTGTAACTGAGGGAGGATAATGTAATATTTTAAATACATATAATATAACAACTGAGATATCTAACAAATAAAGAGTATTTGTCCTTTTAGAATGTCTGTGAATGTCGTGGGTAGTGCTAAACCAGTAATCAGAGAAGGAAGGTAGTTTTTTTTAAATATTTTATCATGGGAAATATAATGTCAATAATAGTTGATATTTTAAATTAAAACTTTTTTTCTGGAACTTTTAGTTTTACAAATTCAATAAAGTTTGATTTTTGTCATTTGTAACTTCTCACTGATATAATGCTTTTGTTTTTGTAATTCTATTATATATATATATATATATATATATATATATATATATATATATATATATATATATATATATATATATATATATTTATTGTAAACATGTTTATAAGATCCAGACTAAAACACTTAAGGTAGTTGTTATTTATCATTCTGTAAATTATGATTAATTTCAAAGCCATTACCTCTTTATTGTATGTTTAAAAAAATAGCACGAAAAAGTTATACATTTTATGTGAAATACAAGTAATTTTAATACATGTTATACAAGTTTAACTTCTTTTATATAACAGTACTCCTTTGATTTGCCTTTGTAGATAATGCTGTTATGGCCTAGTGTTTGGAAACGTTAGACAAATAATTGTAATAGCCAGCAAACAACATACATATATAAGAATTTTGATCGTTCTATCAACAGTATATAAATTTGTGTATACCTTAATGTCAATGTAAGTAAATAGTTATTTAGAAGAAATAACTACATATTCTGTAAAACAACAGATATATCCGGTTAAAGTGTGTAACAAAGATGTGTTCTATACAAGTCTCTTTCTTCAAATATTCAATTTGTATGTTTGTGTCTTTAATTGTTAATAGGTAAAAATAATTCCTTCATCAATTGAAACAGCTAAACAATCATTTTTGGATCTAAATTTATTGTTTTATTGTTTTATATAGATTACTAGACATGCTTTTTATGTTGTTTGATATAGCTAACAAAATATTAGTTTTTCATTACCTTTTTAATAGAAAGTAGTAAAGTTGAAGCGTGTATACTTAGTGAAAGTAGTAACAAAGTGTTTAAATGTACATGTTTTTACGAGTACATTTATAATAATAAAGACATGATTTACAGAACTTAATTACAAATGTAAATATGTAAATAAATCCCTCCTAATTTTCATGTACCAAAATTTCATCATAATTTAGACAATAAAATAAGTTATCGGCTGAAGTATTAAAAGAAACAGTATAAATAAATTTATTACCGAACTCATATTATTTGTTTTTGGTAAAAATATTAATGATTAGTCCTTTAATTACAACTAAAAAAAATAGCAATATAAGGAAAGCCAATTTGCTAAAATGTAAATTGTTTTGAAAAATAATATTTAGTAATGTTCATCAAAAACTATTCACTCTTTATTCATATAGTTTCACTAAATTTCACTAACAAATTGATATGTTACACAATTATATATCTTTCTATTTTTTTGTTAATTCTAAATTGTTGGATAAGAATCCAACATAATGGCAAAACGAATGCTGTTAAGTATCGACTAATTGTGAGAAATTATTAGTCGATCTAAGTAATCGTTTTATTACATTAAAATATCCGTTAACTACAATTTTGCAACACAATGGCTGTTGCATCAATGTAATATTTAATGAAATCGATTAGTTGTATTATTTAATTTTTAACAATATAACATAATTCACAAATTTAGTTAACTATTATAATTTTATAATGGTCCATATTGTATAAAAGTTATTCTTAATTTCCTTTGAAGTAGTGAAATATGCAAAACTTAGAGAATGATATATTTAGTGATCTGGATGTTGATGTTGAGATTTAGATCACTTATCCCTCTGTAATTTAATTACCTAGAGGTTTCCTAATGGAACTTGAGGTACATTATCCTTTCTTCAGGAGTGCATACATCCCCATAGGCAATTCAGGAAGGGTATAAAATATACCGTACATTTTAAAGGAGGTAATACAACTTTTAACCTCATACTTACGTAGATATTATCTGCAGACATTTCAGTTAGAAAAATGGAGACCAATAGTTTTGTTAGTGTACAGTTTTCAAGTAAAATTGAAGAAGCAGATTTTAAAGAACATTTTACTTTTGGGTGTTCTTATTACAAAATTTGTCCTGTATTTAATTTTATCAAATTATATCAAATACTAGAAACGATAGTATATTATAAATAAATTTCAATGTTAATGCATAATTATATATTGTTTAATTATTATTTTGTTTTATAATGGACGTTGTAGCGGATATTTTATTAACCAATAAATGACTTTCTATATAATGTAGTAAAGCTACGGTATGTTCGATTATAATACAACATAATATAACTATACAGTTTTGTGTGCAATATTTAAAAAATAACATTTTAAGTGTTAAAAACTCTATACAGCACCCTTATGTGTTACGATGAGTACCTTTAAAGGATTGGCAATACTTTTACTAAAATTAATACATAATAATATTTCACAAAATATCCCTAATAATTTTTATTTACTTATCAATATAAAACACATGATACGGAAAAGAAAACAATACAACATTACCTACATATTACCTTCTAAAACTAAAATTATTCCCTTTTGATTTACACGTACACTTTGATATATCCAAGTTTATAATTAACATTTAAAACAATGACTTGTTAAATATTCATTACTAAACAATCTCAAATAAATACAAATTTAATAATATTAAGTAATTGTGAATTAATTATTAAGGACATAGCTAGTATTCTTTTCCTTTTATTAGAGAAAAAAAATATACACATAAAATGATCTATTATTGCAACCACTCCCAGTTTATTAAATTAGCAATTATTTGTTTGCAATCAGTGAGTTTTAAAACATATGTTGTTACTTTGTCGTTAGTGGCGAAGGGTAAGATACATTTATATATTTGTACATTTTATTACTTTAGTATTTTTTTCATTACATGAGTTTAATTTAGTGTATTTCTTTTTACAAGAAAATTACAAAATTAATTGTCCAAATAATGACAAAACAGAGACGTTTAATATTTACATAATGTGGATAATTCTACATTTTTTTCCAATTGCAAAGCGTTATATCGAACGGAAATATTTATTTATATTTATAGAGATATAGGACTTTGAAATGGTGACAAGTGAGGAGTTGA
This sequence comes from Aphrophora alni, assembly GCA_963513935.1. Taxonomy (NCBI): domain Eukaryota; kingdom Metazoa; phylum Arthropoda; class Insecta; order Hemiptera; family Aphrophoridae; genus Aphrophora; species Aphrophora alni. Next base: position 136,391,236 of record OY740768.1, read on the forward strand.
AATTATTATATGTATTAAAAACAACTTAAACAATGTTGTGTGAAAATTTTTTACAATGTTACTTTTCTTGAAAAAAAGGAAACAGAAAAATGTAGTTTATCAGTTGATATATCAGCTGTGTATAACGTTTATCAATTGCAGAGGCGTTCCTACTTTATTGGACGTTAAAGAAAATAATAGTAGAGAACAGTAACAAATTTTATGTGAGTTACATGTCTACAGACTTTCATGCCTTGCTATACTAATTCAACCTTTCATTTCTTGAGGAATGAGGTAAAACACAGAGAGTGATTTAAGTAATTTATAATTACGTTTTTTTTTTAAAAGTCGTGATTTTAATTGATTGTTAAAAGATACTAGGAAACACCTCTGTGAGCAAATTAGTGTTTTTTTAAAGGACGTAACTAAACACAATCTGTTAAAATTTTAATTAACAACTAACCTTTTAGTTTATTGTTAAATTTTTAAACCTATTACAACATTTTAACCATTAAAACACATAGAGTGGTGGGGAGAACATTACTATGAAAATTATTTAGAAAATTACCTAATATTGGTCTACGTATAACAATATAATCACATATTACCTCTAACATAACATTCAACAACCTAACACTAACTTTATTTATTTAATTAATACTTCATACTCACTTCTAAACATAAATTACTCGCCATTGATTCACGCTTATGCTTATATATTCTTTTATAATCCACGTTCTTACGTTTTGCATATTGAAGAAAAAAGTGGAAAATTAAATTATTTAGAACTTTTTGAAATCAAAAGATCTGTTCTCAATTGCCATGCTTCCAACCTCAATGAACAAGTGTTTAACTCATCTCTTTGTTAAAACCCAACGTCACACAACCTGCCAGGTCATTAACCTTCTCAGTAAGTCCTTATTTATTCCCCCTTCCTTACATTCCATTCCACACTTTCTTCGTATAGATGTTGGTACATAAGTTGGATTTTGTAAAATTTAGTTCATAGTTGTCTGAAGATGCATGATTGCGAAACACCTGTCACAATATGTTGATTTGTGAAATTTTACATTTGAGTTATTATTTATCTTAAAACTATAACCTGTTGTTAGGTCTAATGGAATGCAATTTTTTATCCTCATTTCTACAATAATGTTTCTAGTAACTATTAAAATATATCTAAGTTTGTATGTGTTAGTATTTTAAAAGTGATTATAATAATTATGATAAAAATGTAATGTGTTCTCAATATATGTCTGTAGATCTAGATAAAAAGTTGGTTTTAAGTTAACTTCCAAATCACAGAATGTTTAACGATGGGATATAAAGGAAGATATTATTTTATAAAATACTACAATTAATGTCAATTTATAATAAAACTAGACATACAATCAATATTGACCTAAAGTTATACGCACATTGTAATCATTATATACATAATATATACGCCGTGATGTACCCTCACACTTATACTAGACTAAAAGCCTATATTCTCTTGAATCTTCCAATTAAATTACAATTGTTAAGAAGGCAGATTGCATCGGAATTGTATCAACGTTTCTAACGAAATTTGCAAACTTACCTAAACTTTTTATTTCACTAAATACATCCGGAATTCTATGATCCCAATGTATCAAGGATATTTAAATGTACCATATTTGGAATGTACCATGGAGCATTGACCGTGTTACGCAATACGGTCCTGGAACGTTTGGCTCTTTATTATAGGGCCATTTTGTCTCAACCACAGTGAGGTTAGTCGAGATCATCCAGAAAAGATTCAAAATCTGTTTGTATATTAAATTGTTATTTTTATTGACAATTTAAACTTTAGTTCCAAGAGTAATAAAACTGCCTATATTTGAATCTCAGTCTAGTTATTTATTCTTAATTTGTTTTTTACATTACTTAGAATTTAATACCATAATCAGTTACTGGCTGTTATTTTGCAAGAAACTATGACTCCCTTCAAATTATATAGACAATCATTACTTGAATTTCCATTTGTAAAGTTAAAGCGGATAAGTTTCGTCAAACTTCACTTAATTTTCCAATTCTTCGTCCAAAGATAGACGCGATCGCTTTCTTGTTGTTGGATTTAAATAAGTATACACAAGACCACGTATGGACATAGCATCTGATAATATATCTACATTGACGTTGTATATTTTTAAAAGATCATTTATATAAATAAATTATAATATTACGACAAAAGACGCGACCCTGAGGTACAACTCCATTCACTTTATCTAGCTAACAATATTCCTCTACCTGCTTAACCATAAATAATCTTATGAATGAGTGTGTTACGAGATCTACAAATTATTTAGTACTATTGTAGTTAATTTGTAAATTAGTACAGACTGCCAAACTTTATCAAAAGCTTGTGTTACATCATGGAAGACGCTAGAGCAAACTAGTTTGTTTCTTAATGTATTTTAATATGTATGATTTCCAACGTACTTGGTCTTGTTAGGATTGGTTTCATTAAAATGCCTGGGTTCTATATTTTTAGTATAATCAAACGGTTCAATAGTTAATTACCCTTTAATAATAATAATGAACAAGAATAACTATCTGCAATCAAATTACAATTCTATGATCCTTTTTCATTATTATTAATCCAGAATTACATTAACCGTTGTAACTCAAAGATCTGATTCTATGTTACAGTTTAAATATACGACTCTGAAATAGTTACAAGTTTCTTTATACACGAAGTTTGCTCACCATGTTTGCAGTTCTTGTGGATGTTCGTCCAAAGTCTCAACTTTCCTAGCAAGCTCTTTCTCACCAAGTCCGTCTAAGCTATCTTCAAGAACTCCTGCACACCTTTCCTTGATCAATTTTGGGCTACTGCCCACGCTCACTCTCACACATGGGTATATATATATATATATATATATATATATATATATATATATATATCACTGTAATATCAATGACGTCTACCTTGTTTTCAAGGTAAGCAATTTCATCATATTTTACGTCTGTCACAATAATTGTTGTCAATCTGGCCTCTTAAAATGAATTTAGACTATATTCCTAACTAAAACTATCCAAAATACTAACACTCTATCCTTTATATGCATGTATAAAACTAATCTGATCGTTTGGAATTAAATATTTAATTTCAATAAGATGTTAAAGGCTATAATAAAATAAATACTCATGTTTTAACATGTATTTCGTCAGTGGGTCTTCGAGTCGTATCGATAAATTCCTAATAATTGTGTTGCTGTAAAATGTTTCTTATTATTAGGCAAATGTATGTGTAAAATATACATTCCTATGATATAATAAAATGATTGTTCTATAATAAAATATATTATACACATCAATATTTAAAATGCGATAATTTACATTTTAACGATATTTTTTATGTTGTAGGACGTGGTGTGATAATTAATTATATTTAAATATATTAAACGCTGTTTATCAGATGTATGTGCACACTTTGAAGCGTAAAGTTGACTAATGTAAGAGTTTATTGGAAAAACAAAATACCGCCAAGGCAATACGTTAATGTGAAATCCATGTCAACAAGTTTTAATACATGTTATAAAGTTAAAGTTTATAAATTGATTACCGTTATAGATACAGCCGTTATGGCCTGTTGTCATGGAAACGTTAGAGACCAAGTCAATATAATACCCAACAATCACATCCCTACAAATAATTTTCAGAGTGTTTATTTAATGAATAAATATATGTATACGTTAATGTTTAAGAGTATAAATGGTTATTTTGAAGACATATCTAAGTATTCCATAATGTAACAGATTGAACGTGTTAAAGTATATAACATATTTGTGTTTTATATTATTACTTCCTTCAAATATTCATTTTGTATTTTGATGACGGAATATTAAAAATGATATATAACAAACACTACAGGTAGATTCAATTAAAATACGTAGTAATTACTATTTAGCTCTCTGTTTATTATGATAAGTTTTGTCTTGATTATTATTATTATTTGTATTTTGTTTGAGAAAGTGGATAAGATCTTGGTTTTACTTTAAATTTTAAATAAAATGTACTAAAAGTAAATGTAGAGTATATGCATTTCTACAGTAAAATATTCAAACTTACTTGTTTTTGTGAATTTCAAAAATTTTAATGACTTCATTTGTGGAAGTTAAATGCAAATGTAAATTAAATGTGTACTCCAATATCGTGTTAATTCGGACAATAAAATCTCAGTACTCAGACAAAGTAATAAAATAAATAATTTAATAAATAAATATATTCTCTAACTCATATTATTTGTTTATATAAAAATATTAAATAAACAAAAAAAATCGTCTTTTCATATCAATAGGAGTTAAGAGCAATACACAAAAAACAAATTTAAATCATTATTTTGAAGAATAACTTAGGTACTTCATAACACAACAGATTCGACCGGTATTAATGTGTTCGAAAGTTGCGTTAATTATTAGGTTCTACTTGTAAATTTTCTTTTTCGATTTTTATGATGAAATATTTTAAATATTTTATAGTAAAAATTTCTAGTAAATCAATTAAAAATTGAAAAAATTGCTCTTTGGTTCTGAATTTGCTACGAAAGGATTTTATAAATTGTTGATATGCTTGGTATGTTGTTGGTAAAGGTTAATATATATATATATATATATATATATATATATATATTTAACCTTTACAAACAACATATATTAATTTATATATTAATTTTTCAATAGATCGTAGTATTTGTAACGTAACTGCAATGTGTATGCAGTTGTACGGTAAATTGTTTAATTTGATATATTTCTAGTACATTTCTAGAATTATAAGGAGATACATTTACGAACTTACATGCAAATGTACATACAATGTTACAAATTCGTGTATACCATAATGTCAGACAACAAAATCACAGCACTCAACCAACTTCAAATGCCCTTTCATATAAATTAGAGGAAATAAGAATAAACAATAAAGTTATTTACAAATATTATATATTATACAATGATTCTTAGTAATTTCCATTAAACTATTTGTAATGCTTTTATAATTATATTTTTTGAGCGTGATTCAATAAAGATTTGGTTTTTTACAGATATTGCATTCTCTATAATTTTAAAAAATATATATATTAATTTGTTATTCTAATATTTGTTAAACATCCGAACTACAATAATTATACCAGCTTTTTTAATTTCTTTATCATCGTCAAGTACACAAATAATAGTTAATAATATCTAAAATCATTCAAATAAAACAATATCGTACACATGACGGATTATGTTACATTATTAACAATACGTAAATTGAATGCAGTTTCACTTTCAAGCAGAGATAAATGGAATTGTTTGTTTATTAATTGAACAATTTGGGACAAAGCTCTAATATAATAACGAACGTTATTACATACTGACTTATTGTAACGGATTACTCGAATAAAGTAAAAGCCGTATTACTCTAAAACATGTTCTAAATACAATTTTGCAACATAATATCCTAGATATTACACAATTTGTATTGCAATGCCAAAAGACCGAATTTTTCGATTTATATTTCCAGAGGTTTTTCTGCGAAGTATTGCAATCATACTCTGAAATAAACAATTCTAAAATATTAAACTGAAGCAAAAAATATATTTCATATAACGTAATAAATATGACTACGACAGGGGATTATAAATTTAGTGACTTTGATGTTGATATTAAGATTTAGAGCATTTAATTCCCCTGTAATTCAATTACCTAATGGCTTCCTAGTGGAGCCTGATGGCACATTATCCCTTATTCAGGAAGTGCACAAATCCCTTTAGGTAATTTGGGAATGGAATAAAATATACCGTAAATTTTATAGGAGTTGTTCTATCTCTTACCTTCTTACTGTTTTCAATATTATTTGATGATAAAATTGTTATTATTTAAGCAATTTCTTCAGCCCACGTGACAGTTCTTGTTTAATATTCAGAAAGAAATACTGTTTACTTAATTTTCTTTTCTTTTAATAATCAAGTCGAGTGAGTTTCTTTTTGAGTGCGTGCTTCTCCAACACGTCATTTCACTTGAGTTCCCATGCTCTTATACCAAAATCTAAGCAAAAAAATCATAGTTGTCAATATTATGATTGATGAATTATCACGTAAAAAAATTAAATAAATAAATTGTGACTGAGAGGGAGAACATTTCAAAAATGGTAATAATTTATTTTAGAAAAAAAAAACATCTCTATTGGAAAACGTTCTTCTTTGACAATTTTGTAAACATCGATTTAGTTCATTTAGATATAACGTAAAATATTGAATAGAAATTTGACAAAGAATTCTCATTTTAATTTAGGTGTATTGATGAATCCATGGTTTGTTTATACCATTCCAAACAGTCAGAGCAACGTCGATCAACAGCTTTGTTTATACGATTTACACTATTGACCGAAGGTACTTGGTAGAACTCCATTTTAATGAAAAAAACAAACACAATATTTAGTAAATTCTACAATTTTATTGAGTCTTGCCTAGAAAAGAAAAATCATTGTAAACAAGCTTTTTACTGCAAAAACAATTTAGGGAAAATGTTATTAAATTGTAAGGATAAAATAGATAAATTGCAAAAAGTGGTGTTTATAAATTAACGAGTAATATTTGTAATGCAGCTTATTTAGGTAAAACAAGCCGTAGTTTTATATTTAGGTTAAGTGAACCCGAAAGAAGTTGGCGGTTGGGTCATAATGACTCTAGTTTTTCCAATCATTTAAAAAATCATTTAGTGTCTGGTTTTTTCAATAACGTTAAGTTTGAGATTCTCCATGTCAATGCAAAAAGTAGGAAATTAAATTCATTAGAAATGTTAGAGATTAGGAGAATATTTTGTAAAGACTCCAAACTGGTACTCGATGACCAGGTAGAATTTTTGTCAAACTCACCTTTGTTAAAACCATTGTCTTCCTTATGACCACATGTTTCCATTCTACGCCCCTTCCCCTCTTAGCTAAGTAACTATTCTTCTTTTTGTATTATTATGTCAGGTTTCAATATCTTCCTTAGTCTTTGAGCTGCCTTGTAAATGTTGTTGTTGGCGAAACCATGGTCGGCAAGACTCAATAAAATTGTAGAATTTTCTGAATATTGTGTTTGTTTTTTTCATCTTTGTTAATTAGTGTGGACGGTATATTCTCGAAAAATAGAGGAAATTCTATCTATAGAAAACTCCACCTTGCGAATTCTTTTTCTAAGTATGATTTTACCAAAATATATCGTATATCAAAAATAATCGAAACCAGTCCATATGTTGAAGTCACAACCCAGAGCACAGAGAATGTCAATACATATTATTAATATGATTATTAAATTCATATTTTTGTTTTTTAATGACCACATGTAACTCATTAAACTTTAAACATTATTTGGTTTATTTGTTTAAGTAATAAATTACTTTCATTATATTGTTGGAAAGCTATATTATATGCGATTATAATATAACATAAAAATACACTTTTATAAATTTTGTAAAGTTAGAAAAATACAATATAAACTTGTTTGAAATTGTATATCATTAAATTAAATTTAGTCACTTTTACTGGCGTGGCCTTTGGTTGACATACTACTCCTAAAATTAATATTAAAAATGTATATGTGGTTTTTGTGCTTATACAAATATAGAAGACATATACAAAACAATTATTTATTATACTTTCATGTATAACACACACATGGAAATGTAGACTAAATAATAACTTTAAATTATCTTGTAGCTTAAAACTTTTATCCTACAACAAGATTAATCATGAATTCGTCTATGAGATTGTATTTAGTATAGATTCTGTAACTTTCACGTTACATCAGTGAAAATACATTGAATACATTCTTAGTCCATAAACACAACTATTCGCTTTATTGGAATCAGCGAGTTTTAAACATTATTTGATACTTTGTCTTTAATGGCAGCTAAGATACAATTGTATTTGTCATTTAACATTTTATTACATTTATTGTAATTTCAGTACACCTGTAAATTTAGTGTATAATATTTCTATATATCTATAATGATATTACTTGACACAATTAAGAATTAGATTTCATTTTGTACTAGCAGTATAAATCAGAACTGTACGTTGGTAGGCTAACTGGGAAACCATACATTGATTATAATAATCAAATGTAATTATAGACATGTTGTACTTTGAAATATTAACAAAGTGAGGCGTTAAAATATTTTACTTAGAAAAAACTAATAACTTTAAAATGTATAGTGTATAACATGTTTTGTAATGTTACCTCAATCGAAAAGAAGCAAACACTGAGCTGTAGTTTATCAGTTGATATATATCAGCTGTGTTTAATGTTGATCAATTGCAGAGCCATCCCTACTTTATTGGACGTTAAGCAAAAGAATGGCAGGGAACAGTAATAAATTGTATGAGAATTACATGTCTACAGAAGATCATGCCTTGTTTCAGTCAATCTATTATTTTTTGCGAAGGTAAAATTAAATATTTAAATATAGGGAGTAAATTGGTAATTTATAATTTCCTGTTTTTAAATATTTTTTTAGAAATAAGTCATGATATAAGATTAGTTATTGAATATTAAAAAAAAAACCAAGTTAATGCATTTGTGATCTATTGATTTTTTTTAACACAAATAAATACTATATGATTAAATTTTAATTAACAATAAATTTTATTATTTTTATTATTTAATGCTGCAATTACATAATCTTATTGTGAAAAGAACAATGGTTGTGTATTACATAAACTTTGCACGTTTTGATGACTCCGTACATGTAATTTTAAAATAGTTTTAACAAACAACCATTGTGGACTATAACAGCTATTTACTTTTTTATGCATAAAATAATGTAAAACTTTTTTACTTCAACATAGTAAAATTATAAAATACTTTTACTCTTTGCATTACAATATGAGTTTTTTCACACTGACTATCTTATTTTATTAAAATATGATGCATATAAATAAATAACTTATAAATTACCTTATTACTCACCGTCAAGCAGTCTCTAAGCTTTCTGTTGGATTGCCGGTTTCGGCGGTTCAAGTCACCATCATATGATCAAAGCTCAAAAATATGTTGTTTAATTCCACTGCTAAGGAACATGTCGTAGAAGCTACATAAAACTTTGACATGCCAACACTGATATTAACACAAACACTTCAGCACATGCACACTATACCTTAATGATAAAACACTGTCAAATATTAGTTAATACCCTTTTTTCTATTTTGAAGAGGATGTTCATAACTGGAATCTTGTTTAGCCCTATAATCAGTGATAAGGAATTCTGAAGGTAGTCGACTTAGTATATTATCTTTCAACTGGAAAGCTGTGTTAAAAAATTCCTTAGATGAATTATTCAGCCTATCATTTATATATTATATGGATCACATTTTGAGCTGGTATAAATTTAAAATATCTCCTTATAAGAGTGCTTCACTGTGAGAAACAAGGTAACTAATTAATTTCCCCTTTTAATGTTAAGATTGCTTTCTTGGAAGATGAGAAAATTATGTTTAAAACGTATATAAAGTAATTATTAAGTGATGTTTACAGATTTAAATCCCATAAAGCTAATGCTGTTTTAAACATACTCTTTAAAGCATTTGTAATTTTAATGTTTTCTGTAGAACATACAAGAATCTTTATAAATTTTATTTAAGCAATGTTAATTAGATTTTATTTCTTAGGTTAATTAGGTTAATTGATCTTCTAGGATTTTTTTTAATCCTCTGATCTAGACTCTAGGGCCCACCACTACCATCCTGAAACAGTTACTCATTTATTACAAATGTGATTATTTTCAAAATATGAAATGAGATTTCAGTCCTGTTGCAGACAAATAATCATCTTCGACATCTGAGGGAAATATATTGTCATAATGTGCATTATACCATTCCAATAAGGTTGTCCTTACCTTGGTGATGACAGTGAAGTTTATAAGCGATTCAAATTTGACACTTTCGTAATATTTACATGCGGAAGATATTTTCTATTTATTCAAACAGGCCTTGAGGGAAATGATTACTTTTCAAAGGAGATTGGTTACTTTGACAGATAATCATTAACAAGATTTTATGTTAGTAAACAGCAGTGTTCATATTTAGAATTTTGTGTACTTTGTCACGTTTTTAGCAAAGAGTATTTGTTTAATCTCATTGGTATTAGTAATGTTATGAAATGTGAAAAAACCACACGACAAATAAAGCTTTAACGAAAATTCTCGCATATAGTACGTTTATTTATTCAAACGTGTTTCATACAATCTTTTTCAGTGATGCTATTAAAGTACTGTTTTATTCTATCGAGTGTACATTATCACAAGTTAAGGTCAATATTCATTTCACAGCAAAACTTGATAACAAAGTACAATTGATAGCTTTGAAAATAATCACACGTGATTATAATCTAAATGTTAGTGTTAAATAATAATAAAATTACCTTAAATTTAATTAAATTGGACAATGTCATACACGTGACAGAAAATGTTACAAAATTTGAATAATACAGTTGAAGGCAGAATTAAAATCTAGTAAAGGAAAGATAAATTGAACTATCTCTGTGCTAATAGTAAATTTTGTTGCAAGACTGCAATATATTTCGAAAATAATATTGCTATATTATGCTCTCATTCTGTAGATTACTATTCGATTAATTACTACTCCAAAACATTCCTTTAATTAATGTTGTTTATTGTGTCTGTTGTATCAAAATTAAATGTATCAATTCATCAAATCATTCAGTATTATCAGTAAATTTTTAACGCCAGTAAAAATTACCAAAACGTTGGAATTAAACACTAAAACATTTTTACCATATGGGAGAAATATTTGTTGTGCAACGTATTATTAGCGTACCGTACTCCAAAATCTAAAACTACTAACTGAAACACTATATAACTATAAGTAAAAAAAAAGTAATTTATTATTATTATTTTAAAAAACTTCATATTGAATTAGTTTATACAACTTATTCTAACTCTGATATGAGGTAATAAATATAAAAAACCTAAAGGACGGTGTATTTTGTGATCTGGATGTTTAACTGTAAGATTCAGAGCGCTTAATTCCCCTGTAATTCAATTACCTAATGGCTTCCTAATGGAGCCTTAGGGCAAATTATACCTTGTTCAGGAAGTGCACACTTCTATTTGGCTAATTCAGGAACGGACTAAAATATACTGTACGTTTTAAAGTAGATATATTGAACTCATACTTGCACCGAGATTACACGCAGATTTTTCAATTTTATTTGATGGTGAATATGATATTATTTAATCAACTTCAACAACCAACGTTAAAACTCCTGCTTACGATACTGGAAAAAATACTTTTTAAATAAAATGTTTCCTTGAATAATCATGAGCAGAGTGTTTCTATTGAAAGATGCCTCTAGCACGTGTGGTTCCAAAATATTATTTAACTAAAATTCTAACACTCTAATACCAAATACTGAGGATACAAAACATTTTGCCAGTAACAAATGAACTATTAAGTTAATATTACTTAATAAGACCTAGGCCTATAAGTGGGATATATAAATGTTGAAGAAGTGCTAGATTATCTCAATATTGGTGAAATTTTAAGAAAAAAGAAAATTCTATAGAAAACTTATCTCGGTTTAATATTTTTGGCAATAACTTAGTACAATTACCTAGCTTATTATATTTATCGATTTACCAAAATTGCTCATTTTGAGTTAGGTGTATTAATGCATCGTTTAAACTTTGACCAGAAACTTTCCAACAGTGTTGGAAACTACGAACAATAGATTTTTTATGGTTTAGACGACGATTTCAGTAAAAACATGGAGGAAACTATGTGGAGGAAAATATAGTATTTTTTGTTCATCGTATAGATTTAACCAAAATAAATTTTACACCAAAAATTATCAAAACCTGCTAAGAAGTTAATATTCAAGCTAAGAGCGTAGATAATGTCAGTATATATTAATATTTTCTTTAATTAATGTTTTTGTTTTGTAATGGGCATTGTAACGAGTATTCCAGTAACCATATTTGGTTTATTTGTTTAAGTAAAACTGATTTTAGTTATATTATAGGAAAGCCATATTAGATATCGTATAATATAATAATACAGTTTTTAGTTCACAAAAGCACAAAAATAACTTTTCAATGTGTTACAAATTGCATATAGCGTTCAATGATATATAGTCACTCCTATAGGCTATGCACTATATTTAATATAATATCTTCACGATGTGGCCTAGATAAAAAACCCAGATTAATAATGTGAAAAATGATTATAAATTATATCTTTATAAGAAATAGCGCACAACAATCATTTTTGTATACTCAGTTTACAAAAACAACAATGTGCCTTATTGCAATCAGTGAGTTGTAAAACTAATGTTTATATTTTGCCTTCAATTGAAGCAGTTTATATATATATATATATATATATATATATATATATATATATATATATTTGAGAATGATACCCATGGTTTTCTTTGTATACAAAACTCATTTACTCGTTAACAAGTTTGATGGAAATAAAAAAATAAACCATTTTTAATGTAACAGAATACACTGTCTACATTATCACAAATACCGAATCAAATTTATAGTGACCTGCCTCATTTACACACTTGGATAAAAAATATTAAAAAATATTTCGTTTAAAAAATGTATATATATTTGCTGTCACTCCAAGCATATTAAAATAAATAATCCTTTTTTTATTCAATCAGCAAGTTTTAAAACTTACGTTGATAATTTGTTTTGAATATAAGTAGTTAAGATGAATTTAGATATTTGTATATTTTACATTTTATTACATTAGTTAAATTTTCTGAACTAGAGTTTGAAAAAGGACGTGGTTTTTTTCACAATTAATTAGACCAGTTATGAAGAAATACATGTTTCTTAGAACTTGCATACTATGCATAATTCTGCAATGTAGACTTACATCGGACTACAATAGTGAATTTTATATTGTATATTGGACTTTGAAATATTTGCAAGTGAGCGGCTGAAACAATTTTACTTATAAAAGCAAAATTCAAACAATGTTGTGCAAAATATATTTCACAATGTTACCACCTTCGAAAATAAGCAACTACTGAGCTGTAGTTTATCAGTTGATATATATCAGCTGTGTTTAACATTGATCAATTACAGAGCCATTCCTACTTTATTGGACGTTAAGAAGAAGAATGGCAGGCAACAGTAATAAATTTTATGCGAATTACATGTCTACAGACTATCGTGCCTTGTTATACCAAATTAACCTTTTATTTTTTGGTTTTTTTGGTAGAGGTAAAGTACAGAGTCTAAATAACGTAACTTAGATTTATCTATTAGTATTACGTTTATCACAAGTCATGATATTATCTTAGTAAATGATATTTACAAGTAAAAACTTAGTGGGTAATTAAATTGTTTATGCCTAAAAATCCAATAAAGCTAATAATTTCTCAAAATCGTGGTTAAATCGTTTATAATTTTATTGTTTTCTATAGAGGATATGTATAAATATGTATTAAGTAGTAACTAATGTGTTATAAAAAGTTCATATTTAAAAATAGAGAGATTAGTATTCTTGATGTATTTAAGTCATGTTAGATTTTTGTGTAAACATAGCGTTGAATATGAAATGCAGTATTTTAAAGTGGTGACTATACTGATGTTTATAAGCGACTAATAATAACCACTTCCGTATTTAGAGTTATGTTTGTGATTTTATTGATTTTTATTTGACGAAAAATTCTACTTTTTTTTTTTAAACATGCCTTGGTGGAATATTTCACTTTATCAAAGGAGAGTGGTTAGTTTTAATTTACGAACTAATCGGTCCGGGATTGTTGTGGTAATAATCAGGAGCGTCTGTATTTCAAACGTTTGTGTTCTTGACCACTTTGTTAGCACTTATTGATTAGTGTTAATTTAGTTCTAATGCTTTTTCTAATCTTATGAAACGTAAAACACTAGTGGATGGTCATAAACTTGAGTTTACCTCTTTTAAAATAACCAAACGTGATGATAATTTATACTGTTCTGTCATTGTTTTATTTTAAATTATTTGCTGCAATGTGGAAATAAAACTTTTAAAATGTGTAGGAAACTCGTATTAGAGACAATTTTATTTTGTATTTTCTTCTTATAGTAAATATACATACTGTAATTAGATACTATCGTAATATATCATATATATAAAATGATCGAAATCAGTCAAAATATTTATATTAAAGCTCAGATCACAGATGATATCAATACATAATTTTATATATTTTTTTTTTGAAAAGAATAATTCTGTAACCATATTGGATTTTTAAGTTCTGTAACCATATTTGATTTTTAAGAAAACGATATTACGTACGATCATATTGTAATACAGTAAAATCGATTTCATTTTATAAAAGTGCAAAAACAAAATATTAAATTGTTAGAAAGCGTACATAGTGTTCAACAATATTTAGGCACCACTATAGAGCCTGGTCTGTTGTTGGAGATATTATCTCTAAAATCAATATTGAAAATTCCCAGCCTCTTTCTGGTTATAACAATATAAAGCATATATTAGTAAACAATACAATAAAAAAATACTCATTTTATCAAACTGACATCTAATATTAAAATGACTTGCCTTTGCTACACACTTATATTTGTTTTTACTTTGATACATCCATCTGCATATATAAATATAAGTAAACAATTACTTAATATGTACTTTATACATTACACAAGTAAAATAAATACAGACAATAAACAATCTTGTAATTTATAACCTTTGTACCATAACGAGGCTAGTCGTGAATTCTTTTATGAACAGATAACTATTATATATTTCTTTATACTATAGAAAACAAAGGTAATAACAATAATACAAACACATACAATGAGATAAAATGTATATTGATATTTTATCTTCAATGGCAGTAGCTAAGATATATTTATATATTTGTACACTGTACAATTGTTTGCATTACTTTTATTTTCGGTTCATATTTAGTGTACTTCATTTTTTTACGTATATCAAAATTACTTGATTCAATTATAAAAAATAGATGATTCTCGCTAGATAAATTTGCCTTCTTAAATCATAAGTTTGCCAAAAATAATTATCAACAAGCAAAATCATAATTGACTAGTATATCTTTATAATATTTTAATGTCATACTATGTTTCAGATTTTAAATTCATAAGAACATTTTCAATGGCCTTAAATGGTTTTGGAGTTACGTTTATATAATTAAAAAAACCAATATAAATATAACTTTAGTCTCAGAAACAAATGTAATACTAACACAACTACTAATTTTAAAGGTCTAAAGAAACATCATTTGACAGAAAATTGCCTTCAGTATAAATTAATTGTAAATATAAACATATCAGTATCAAGTTTACCAATTTCAATATAAACAGGTGCTTTCGCGTAGTTGAAATGTTCAAAGGAACAGTTCTAAGATCAAAAGCATTCTAGGAATATTCTGCCAATAAAGTCCACTACATTCAATATCTCTAACATAAAGGACTTATTAATTTATCTACTATGAAACAGTTCCATCCTTAAATCATTATATTTCGGCATTCAACTAGAAAACGGGAAAAGTTTTCTACCTCCTCCAATCTGGACATGTATAACAACTAAATTGTTCAGGGTCTACACTGAATGGTTTGTTGCTGAGTTGCAACAATTCACCTTCAAAACTTAATTTCATAATGTTAGAATGGAAATAGCTTTATAACTAACTTTGATCATAATTGGAGATTAGTTGATATCGCATGAAATATAAATTTCTTTAAATCGTCTTTATATTTTTCCTTATTGTGTAAGCTCGTTGCATTCCTAATCTTCTGAATTTTTAAGTCCCACAGTCTTAAATTTTGAATACTTAATTCGTGTTACTGATAATTTTCAAAATGCAATTTATAAATATTTCAATCTATACATATTTATTTTTACGAATTCACTAGAAGGTGATTTTGAAAGTGTAGAACTTTGCATAAAATATGCAACACTGATGCGATGGTGAAATTTCATTGTATAAAGCAAAGTTGGTTCTACACTTGTTTCGCTATGAATAGACGATGTACGTGTGTAGTTATTCTTTCTAAATAATCTCTTTATGATATACCGTAAGAACCTTTCAACATCGACATTCCATCTACCTCCCCAGATTTGGCACAGTAACACAGGAGTGAAAGATATCTTATCAAAAATGAGTTTTCCAATGTATTCATTTTCTACGGGTTCAAATAAAATAACAAAATCACTTGGCAATATCAGCTAAGGGAAGAGATGATGTATTAACTCTAAAACATATCCATATATATTCTAGAACACTAAAAATTATTTATGTTTTCTCTTATATTTAGTAAGATCATCACTTACTTTTAGCTCACAGAATCAATATACTAAAAGACACAGCTGAGCTTAAATTATTCCATAAACCCAGATCAATCGACCACAATTTCCAAAAAGAATCTGTTGCTCCTCAAAACAAAAATCAAATAGAAAAAGATAAATGGCCTCCTCACCTTTCTTCTTTTTGGAGTTGCCTACTATAGACTGTCTGACATTCAGGTTTCAAATTCCAATTCACCTTTGTCTTTACTGTGCCGTGACCTTCCACCCTTTGCCCTTCGTCTATACACCAAAATCTTTCCACATGAGGGACTGTTCCCCCAAAACCCTTTCTCTTTGCCCTCCCTGTTTATATAAAACCTTTAGTTATCCCTTCCTCAAATATGCCATTTTACAATAAATTACACTAGACCAGCAGGCCTAATCAGCATTTTGAGATACCATTTCACGTAACTACACTTCCTGGCCTGCCTATATTAAACTCTAAATATATCTCTCGCCTAATCACTAGTCTAACAATTTTAATCTTACACATTACTTACTCCTAACAATATATAATATTACATCTAATTTATTCCTAAAAGGCATGTGCTGTTAAAAACTTTTGGTTTTGTTAAAAACTTTGAGCTAATTTCAATCAATACTTTATCCATACTGAACTCAAAGCCAATTTGGATTTGTAGCTTTTCCTTATGGTCATCAACAAATGATAAATTAGGAGTAAGTTGGATACCAAGATAACAAAAATTATTTTCTTACTACAACATTTACATTTCATACATTGTTAAAAATGATTAATTTGTATTTTTGAAGATTTATTTTTAGGTTTCATTTATGTATATACTTAGTTAATGATATACTGTAAGGTAGGTGGTCATAGGCTAGTATAATAAGATCAACTGCATAAGGTAATATTTTTACTATTCTATTGCTACATAAATTTCACTATCCTCCAAAGGCTCTTCAGTTTTTGTTTTATTTTGTTTTTTTGTAAAAAGAGATATTAGTAATAGGCTTAAGAAACAGCCTATCAAATGTTAAAACATGTTTCATATCAAACTTTTTTATAGATAAACTCAGCAACCATTTGAACGAATTTAACACCTTGGTATGCTGTTTTTATTAATGGAGATTAATACGATAGAAAAAGTTGTTTAGTTTGATTATTATTATCTCTCCGTTAAAAAAGATATAGACGTTTAATCAAATCGCTAAACATGCAACACAATCGTTTGTAAACATATGTTTCCAAAATGACAACATGAACTGTAAACAAACCTCTGAAAAGAAAAGTTCGATGAAAATCTACATCAGCTCAAAGTTCAACCTACTCAAACAGTACATTTTAGTTAATAAATATTTTTCCAATGTATCATAATATGACGTGTAAATAATATACTCGTTCATCTTATGTCCAAGGAACATCACTACACAACACTTTTAATCCAATTCTTATTTTAAACACTTTAATTTTTATTCCAAACTAGATCCGTAAAAGTTCAATAAATTTTTGAATTTTAACATTACACGTTATTCATAACATCTGCGAAATTTCCTCTGCAAATATCTCGAAAAACACAATTGCATACATTAATTTAGAACACCCGATACGCACTGAAAATATGGATCAACTCAAACTCTTATTTTCTATTTACAGAATAAATTGCAGTAGTATGCATAAAAATATAATTTAGTCCAATTGAAAAACTTATATCTGGCGGATTTAATTATATACCCTTATTACAAACCTACAAGACTTTGTAATATTAGCAAGTGAACGGCTGAAATAAATAATGTATAAACATTTTTTTCGACATTGTGTGTAACAAATTTAGAAATGTTATATCCCTTAAAAAGAAACAAACAGTGAACTGTTGTTTATCAGTTGATATATATGAGTTGTGTTTAATGTTGATCAATTGCAAAAGCAATCTTATTTTATTGGACGTTAAGAAAAGAATGGCAGGCAAGAGTAATAAATTGTATGCGAATTACATGTCTACAGAATTTCATTCCTTGTTATGCTAAGTTAACCTTTTATTTGTGTTGAAGGAGGTAAAACACGTATAGTAATGTATTGTTTTATTTATATACTATTTACTAATTACTTATTTATATTTTTTAGAAAACATTCGTGTAATAGGATTAATAATTGAATGTTAATAAATCCAAGAAACACCTTCCTATTTAAGCGGTAGGAATTAAATACAATCAGTTAAAATTTTAAATTACCACGTACATTATATTATTTTTCTCTAATTATTATAATAAATAGAACACCTTACTGTGTATGCCTCGATGTTTACATAAAAGTTCGATTTTTTCAATTTTACTTGCAAATTTAAAAACAAAATTATTAAAATAAAGTAATTATTAGGTAGTGTCTACAGATTAATTCGTATAATAATAATTAAAAAATAATATTTTACTTGTTTATTACTTATTTTATTCTTTAGAACATATACAAAAAAATCACATGAAATCTGGTAATCGTCAATCTACTTTAATGACATCTTGTAAGAATTATTATAAATAGTATTAAAGAAGTGTTGTTTGTGGATTTTGTGTTGAACACTACCCCGTCCTTAGTGTAACCACTATCAAAAATATGGACGTTTTCAAATAAGGAAATGAGACCTCTGTACTCTGTTGTTCATAATTATGACCAAATAAATTTATGGTCAGAATGTGAATTGCAGCATTTTAAAATGTTTATCCTCACCTTTTAAGCAAGGTTTTTATTGCATGTTAAATTAACAAAGAACGTTACTCCATAGGTTCAAAAATTGTTATTCAAAAGACGCAACCTTCCCTTATACTTTGATTTAAGCTCATTTAATGCTGGATTCCGTTGGGAAATCTGCCACTTTAACTTATACAAGACTTCATTCATTATAAATTGTATTGTTGAAGTTCAGAGGTCAATTCTCTTTTCACAGAGTTCCGTTCTAAAATGCACATTTGATTATAAAGTCATGTGCAGATAGGCCTATATATGTAATATGACAGTTTTATTTAAGTAATAATAATGTTAAGTTATTTTTCAAATGTGTATATGATGAGTATAACGTAATATTGAGCAAAATGAAATACTCATTTTGGATGGGTAAAACACTAACCTATTCCAAACAGATATAAATTATGCAGCCCTCAATACAAAAAACTAATTTCCTTTTTCTCAGTAATGTAATCTTGATACACCTTATGGATATTTTATAGGAACTAGCTTTTGTATACTGAAAATAGCACGATTTAATTCAGCATATTATAATCACCGTTATTAAATGTGAAATAAATAAATTTGATAGGTAATATTACTTCTCATATGTTAAATCAAATTGGTAAAAATATTTTTTTCCATGAATAACTTAGGATTCTGCTCTAAATTTTCATATAAACTAATTTATAATGTAAATATAAACGACTCAATTATTTTTACATGAATTTAAAAATTAATCGATATTTTCAAGTTACAATAACAAATTTTAATGAAATAATAACTTCACTCTTGAAACAAATAAAGTAAAATACAGCGCTTTACCATTCGTGTGTAACGTAATCTTTTTTTCTTTTTCACGCATTACGAGTTTCGGGACTTTTATCCCATCATCAAATTAACACTGAATCACTCTAGTTATATCATCAATACAATAATATAAAAACACACCACTTTTACGAAACATATTTATTGTATAGGTGGTAACTGTGTGTCTACCGAACGACAACTCTCCCTCTGTTATCTGCACAAATTTAAAACATGTTTACCGCAGTATTCTTTAACTCCTATCACAGTGTCTAGTAGGGTTTTTGAATAGATAATTAATTAGTCATACAATAAATTATATTCGTTGCCTGAAATGACTTGTAAATTTCAAACTCTTCCACAACCTTCATGTAACTTCCTTCGACATAGCTTTTAATTGGTACTAAGTTTCTCCACAATTGGATTTGTTACTAGAAATAGTATTATTTATTAAGTCACTGTCACCGATCTCCCAGTTTGGCTTATATGTAATAATGTCACAACTGTCATAAGATATTTTGTAAACGTCTGTTTGATCATCTAAAGGTCTTGGTTTTTTTTAAATAAGTCACGTGACTAATATAATTTAAGGAACTTTATTCTATTCAATCGGTGACCTAGATACTACAAAATTAATTCATTAGAAAATAAGTTGCTATTAAGGACTCTGAGATAACGGTTTTATAATTATAAGTGTTAACCTATAACTATTTAGGAATGGTATACGATTAATTAAACATTTATTTTCCTTTTGAATAAGAATAAATTATTAACGTAATTATCATGTATGAATAATGTTTAATTATGAGGTATATTATTCGTTACAGTTACACCCGATGACTTCTTCTAACAATACAGTATAAATTTATATAACATAATAAAACTTAAAATGCATAGAATATTGTTAATACAAGTTCCTATTTAGAATAACAAACACATTGTAACACACTAGCAATGCAAAACAAATTATCTTGGTCTTACTACCTTTCTCTTTCAAACTCCCTTTTTCTTGATTCTGTGCGATTGCCTGCGAGCTAATTTTCCTAAACCCGTTTCGAGTTAGTTCGTGAAAAATATGATGTGCTGAAATGTACAATGTTTGTAATTTGGTTGAATTTTTTACGTCGAGTACTATCCTGACTCATATTTTAATTAGTTAATTATGTAAATACAACTTTATATCTATTTACAGATAACTTATAATGTAATTCATAGAAAACCTATCAAGAATAAAATAAAGTATTGTTATCAAGAACTATCTCTGATTAAACCTGTTTAGTGTCTGCTTAAATTATAAATTATAAAAATAAATAGTCTTATTCTCTATATGAGCTGAATGATTTATATTATTAGTATTTGACTAAGATTTTCCTAAAAATCATAAATTGTATGGCTTTACCAATAATTTAAGATTTCTTATCTCTGTAACCATTACATATAAAAACTTCTAGAAAGCCTCTTTCTTATCTCTAGATTATTTTTAAATGATAAAATTTTAATTATACTTTCTCTATAACTCTAAGATTTCAATTACAAAAAATTGAAGTTGTGATTAAGAGTTGATTTCCAATATTTCTGAATAGAATATGGATTATAAAATACGAACAGTTCAAGCTAGTGGATTGAAAGTTTCACAGAATGCTAGTATGGCCATTGAAAATACCTGGCCTATAATATCAACTACCTGAATATATTTATTGATTGGATTTGAAGGATATTCAAATCTAAAATATTTAATCTGAAGTATCTCAGCTATTTATGAATAGGTAGTTTTGAAATTAACAGACATTGACCGTAAAACTATCTTCAATAGGACAGAACTTAACGTAAAAGATTATCTTTAACCATTTGGGAGATAGAAGCACTTAGGTGGGAAAGAAGAAATTTTTCAGAGAGAAAATGGGCCGGATTTTATTCAATCATTATATAACCTGAGAACCAATTGAGATAAAGTTCTACTTATTCTCATTTTATATATTCTCTACATATGTAGTGATATTTTTTTTTTCATTTTTTGTTTTGTGTAAATAACATTATACTTTTGGAAATAATATTCCAAATTTGATATATTCATTGCAATTTTGTTACCTTTTGTTGGTATAAAACAACACTGGAATTTGTTTTGCATATTTTTAAATTGGGGCCGTTTAAAATGTTCAACGTCAAATACAATTAACTTTAAAAACATTTTAACTGTCGGCATTTTGAAAACATACAAAACAAAGTCCAAATAAGAAATAATTATTTTACTTATTTTGACCCAAATAACCAAACCCTAAAGTTTTGAAACGTAGTTTGAAAATATCCTGTATATTTATATCGATATGTACGATTCAACCTTTAAATTAATGTAAACAAATATTGTACTCGACTTTTGAAACGTTTTAAAAATAAACTATTGCTTGAATACAATTTGTCACAAATTATAAGTTTAGTAACTATAAGGCACTCCAACAAAAATGTTGCCATCTTCAGTTGTCTCGTATTATTTGTGAAAAAAATCTGATAAAATTTAATTTTATTTGAAAACAACTTACAAATCAAGTGCAATATTTAATTATAAGTTTGTTATTATAGTCAACATAGCTGACACTGATTCAAAAATTATGTTAAGTGTGTTCAGATGTAGTAAAGTGTTTCTAAAGTTATGATGTAACGCACACCTACAATTAACAAAATCAATAATGGGAAACACAAAACTTTAAATAACAAAATTATACATCAAATTACTGAATTCTATACAACCAAATTTAAAATCCAAGCCCTTGAAAATAATAAGTTATAGTTAGATTATTGTTGTTTATGCATCACTGAAGATGGCAACATTGAAATGTGTCTCTTTGATGAACTTAATTTTTTTGAGAAATTTTGTTGAAGATTATTGTAATTTTAAATGATAATAATAATATGTTTAGAAAAATATTTGTAGTTTTAATATTATTAATTGTATTTAATGTATAAACACTCATTTAATTATTATTTTTATATTTTTCACTAAACTTACATTAAAATTCATCGTTGCTTCTTCCGCTACGTTCGCACTTTAAAAGAAGTGAATAATGCAATTTCCCCTTCACTACACCGCACCTAATTCTATAGAGGAGAAATGAAATTATATTCTGTAGGAGGGTAAAGTTTCGATAATACAACGAAATATGGCAACACTAAAAATGTTATTTTTCTGTCATAAAAAAAAATCTAAAATTTTCTAATTCTTATAATTTTATTCTCAAAATTGTTAACCTCATGAGCATAGATATCTCATAAAATCTAAATATTTAAAATATTTTTAATTAAAAATGTTAATATATAACACACACACACACACACACACACACACACACACACACACAAAATTGTATTTGTTTGAACATCGACTAAAGTTATTAGTATTTATTTATTGATAAACCAATCAGCATATAAGTTAAAAATATATAATTTAATTTTTACAATTTCCAAAGCAAAATAACTAAATTTTAATATCACTAGACTTTTCGAATATATATATTTAATATATAAACACATTCTAATTTCAATTATCACATATATGCTTTGAGCAGCATAGTACTCTAGCAGACATTAGCTGAATTAATTTTCTTTTATTTAAAACAGTTAACAGAATAAATATAAAATAATATAATAATATAAAAATAATATAATAAAATATAAATAAACAGAATTCATCAATATACATTTTCCATTTTTGTAGATAATTATTATATAGTTTGATAGATATATTATATGAACCACATGAAGATTTTACCTATCAACTATATAACATATGTATTTGTACGTTAAGATATATCTTGTAATTTGAGTTTTTAATGTTACATTTTTTTTATAATACTCTAAGTGTTAAATGACAAATTAAATATACTTTTACTTGACAAATTCTAACAAAATTCTTCAGTTTGTAAAATTTAAAAAATACTTTTTACTTTATATAATACATTTATTTCTATGAAGGTTTATTTCATTTATTTCATCTGCATTATGAACGACATTTTGGAAGTTAAAAATATATTAAACGTATGTTAGTGAATTGTAATAAAAAAACTATAATTGTAAATTATGTAAATATAAACGTCATTTGGTAAATTCTTATCACATTAATTTTTTATAGAAACATTAATTGTATAACAATGAAGTTATAATCAATAAAATATAATAATACAATATGATGATTTGGAGTTAAATCAAACCTGATCTATTGCAATCATTCAGTTAATTTAAAACAAAAATCAAATTTTATAATTTTAAGTTATGAATCAAAAGTCCTAGCTTTTAATACAAATTATTGAAATATGTTACAATCTTGTTTGTTTTCATTTTATGGTGTTTGAAATAGATATGCCTACCATATAAATAATTATTATAACGTTGTAGATGAAGTGGCTAATAAATTATCAACCTTATTTTCCTGGCCCAGAAGTTGAAATGCTTCCATTTAACATTTATAACTCACTTTGTAAAGTTTACCACTTTGCCGTTTTAAGGGTTAAATTGTATTTTGAAACTTTACCTACTGACGCTTAGTTTGTAGTAATTTCATCAAACACTAAACAAATATTATATACTATTAATTTATTATTGTGTGACCTATAATTAAATTGTTTCAATATATATTAAACTCATAGTTACAACAAACAGTTTATTGTCATCACATATAAAATGCTCTTTTAATGAAATGATGATGGTTGGAAGGTAGTTTGGTTTATTTAAAATATCCAATTCGTATTTCGGAATAGTCGTTTTTATTTATTGGAGTGATACATCTTTTTAGAGTTATAAAAAATCTATATATTTGTTTAAATAATGGTCCTAAAACTAACTTCATGAATATCATTACATATGTAACTTTGAATATAAAATCTGTTTAATTTTCAATAACTCTCCGTTGAAATGGGCAAAAAATTGTTACAGAGGTAAAAACGGTTGAAGATATATTCCTCTGATTACGCTTACAAAAGGCAATTTATCGAATGAAAAAAATTATGTATGTTCTATGTTTATAATTCAAAATATTTTAGCTCAACCTTTACGTATATACGTTATACGAAATTCCATTTTACCCATTTGTAATAAAGTTATAAAATATTATACACCAACCATTAATTAAAAGTTAAACGAAACACCAGGTTTTTAAACATATAATCGCATTATATTAGAACAGCTTCAACTTTTAACTCGAACCAAACTGTTTCAACTCATTAACCAATTCTTCGTTATCTCTACTACTCTTAGTACATTTTAAATATCTACAAAATGTCCAAAATATTATATTTATTAGTTAAATTACAAAATAATTTACTACCGATAGCGTACGATATTGGATCGATTTTACATTATAATAATTTAGCTGTATATACTTTTATCATTGACGTTTTAATACTAAAATATATGAATAGAAATTATTTCATCTTTTATTCACTTTCAATTCATTCTAGCTTGTAAGATAAAATTCTTTTGTCGTACCCCGAACATTTACTGTGCTTTATACATATTTTAAACATTTATATTTGTTAATAATTTTTAATAGATATACTAAAAACTAAAAGTATGATGACTTCACATAATTTATTGTAT
This sequence comes from Aphrophora alni, assembly GCA_963513935.1. Classification (NCBI taxonomy): domain Eukaryota; kingdom Metazoa; phylum Arthropoda; class Insecta; order Hemiptera; family Aphrophoridae; genus Aphrophora; species Aphrophora alni. The sequence continues at coordinate 136,416,623 of OY740768.1, forward strand.
TTTTAAACAAATGTTATTTCTCAAATTTGAATGTGTGGAATATTATTTCTTATAATTTCAGGGTGAGGTAGGGTAGGTATTATTTAATATATAGGGTAGGATGAAATATAAGAATTATAGATGTAAAATTTCCCACCAAAATAGAAAGATTAAGAAAGTGAATACAGTACCTTAAAATATAACTAAATGTAATTTGTTTATATATATATATATATATATATATATATATATATATATATTTATATATATATATATATTTATATATAAATTTTATCCCATTTTTATCTTCTAGGATAAAATAGGTCTAAATTGTTGTTCTGTAATTATTTATTATAGTATTGTTAATAATTAATATTTTTGGTAGGATGAAATATAAATTAGAAAATATCGGCGTCATTGTTTGCAAAAACTGTGATTTTCATGAAACTAGGTATGTGACTTTATTTTTGGATCACATCAATGGTTATTTTAGAAGTTAATATATATCTTTTAAAATGTGGGAGTTAAAGAAAATAAATTTGAATTCATCAAAATTAGTAATGAATATATAAATCGTTAAATGTATATTGCAGTGGCACAAACTAACTTCTCTAATTGCCTCTAATATTTCGTAATTATATAAGGGAATACCAGAATTATAAATAATAGCAGTTTAAACAACTTTATTTTGTCTTATATAAATTATTATAATTTTTAGGAATTTAAATTACTGTCTTAGCAATTGCTATTATTAGATGTTTCACTTAAAGTTTTTTTTCCCTCTATCAGTGTAAATATTTTGAATTTGATTTCACTTTTTTTTCCCCTTTTTTTTTATGTGTTCTAATATATTTCTTATTTTTTGTGTTTAATTAAAAAAATATAGTTGTATTATTGTTGTAACAATACAGACACAAAATATTGTTCTCCAAGGCTTTATACTGTTGCTGGGTTACCTCAACAATTTTTGGTATGGAACATTCAAATTTAAATGAAAATAAAATGATGACTTATGTTTTAGGTATTGTAATTTATTTTTTGAAACAAGTAAGTTATGTAGAGCTGGATATATTGAAAGAAATTACAGATGGAAGTATTAGTAAGGGATCATTTGCCGAGATTATTGATCACCCTTATATGGTACTTGTATCAGTTACAAAAGACTATGAGTCGAAAAAGGTAAACTATTTATTTCAAAATTAAAAATTATTTATATTCAGGTGTTACTTTACAAATTGTTCGTCTTTAGAAACAGAATTAATCACTAGTTACTCTGATTTTTAAATAACTCGCACTTTGTTAACCTCTCCTAAATGTAATTTATGTTAGGTTAATTTATTGAAGCTAACACTAATTCATGACGAAATAGTAATGTTTAATCAAATATAGACAATAAAATGTATCATAAAGGATATAAAAAGATAATTTTCTGTTTAAAATGATCTTACGTTAAGCTGGTCAAACGTTTGTAAACCTAACAAAATATAACAAGGACTTCCATATTATACGAGTGTCAACACCGAAATAATCAGCGTTAGTATTTGTTATTATTAGTGCATGAAATCATTGATGTCTACATGAAACAGTGACGGGAGGATAACAAAACAAAACCAATAAATGTCTCTTTTGATTAAGTCGTTTTTAATTTACAAGACAAAGTTTAAAAATTGAGAAAAGCAATATTATAAACTATAGTATTTTAGTATTTTGAAATGTAGTTTATTACATCTTCTGAATGAGTTTATACAAATATTATAAAATTGTACTACTCGTTTGCTACAAATATCTCGTTATTAGCTGATAATTTACAAATTACTATTTTTTTTAAGACTGTTATTCATTAAAACGATATTCTAATTAGTATAACAATTATCTCTTGTAGGATCAACATTATCATTTTGTGTAATTTGTTTCTCAATTCTAACATTTTCTTATTATTTATATTCGAAGACGCTTTTCTGAGTTCCTTCATACGAAGTTGGAGTGGCCTAGTGGTAAGGAGGTCTTGTATAAGTTGTACAAATAGACGTGTTATTAACTGACGAATCCTGTACTAAATTAAGTCTTAATGATGGAGGAAATCAAATACCAAATACACCCGGCTTTGAACAGTTTTACAGTTTTAATTTTCAATTTTTATAATTTGCCCTAACTACTTTACAGCTTAATCAAAACGATATATTCTAATAAAAATATTTTCTTTACTATCAGAATCAGTGAACATTCATATAATAACTATACAAAAATCTACAACCAATTCTGGGTTTCATGGCTTGAGAGAGGGGATTTTCTAGTGACTCAAAACTTTACCTTAATATTGATTACCAAGAAGTGCGTCATGTGGCCTGTTGATGTAAATAAATTTTCAATTTATCTTTTATCAAGTTATGTGAGCCATAAATTGTAGAATTATTAAACTTGTTTGTAAATTTTTCAAAGAGAAAACAAATATATCACACACTTATGAAATAAAATTAGTGCGATACAAGTTTGTGTACTGTACAAACAGCGTGGAAGTCAAAGTGTTGAAATTATATACATGGCTTAGTATGCACCTTAAATAAAAATGAAGACAATCTTATAATAAATGCAAATAATTATATAAAAATATTTAGAACGAATGATAGATATAGAAAATAGAAAGAACAATGTTATTTTTAATCATTTATGCCATGATAACCGTTATCCATAAAAGTTATATTAATATAATCCAATTTTTCTATACAAAATAAATTTACCTCTGCAAATCTTGATAGTACAACACAAATTATATTATCCAAAATAATCACACAACAAAAATAACCATAATAACAATTACTTAATCAATCATTCACTTGTTTTCTCGCCCTATATTTTACGAGTTCTAAAGAGCTTTAATGTAAAGTCAACATTAAAAAAATAACTTTAATAGCTAAGTTTTCCCTGTGTTCCACTATAATGAAGAATAAACAATAAGTATTCCTACTTTAGAAGTAATACATTGTAATACATGAACGCGTTACATTAACACAAATTATCTTTCATTGAAAACCTGATTTTTATCAATCCTGAACAGTATTTTAATTTACAAATTGGATGACATTTTCTTATAAATGCTAATTATTTCATAACTTTAAATAAAAATTAAATCGTAAAATGTATAATTATATATGAATACAATGAATATCTTATTCAAAACTAATTATTTTAATCGTATTTATAAATAAAAATATTATTTATTATCTTCAAGTGTAATTAATATAGCTTTATATATTTATGAAAAAAAAAAAAAAAGAACAGAATGGTATTCTTTCAAACCCACTTTTGTACAGTATAAACTTGAACAAGTAATTTATACTTATTCATTTAAACTTAACTAATAACATGGGAATCAATGTACAGTAACTCATATTTCAAACAATGTAACAATTTATTATATTTTTTGAGGTTTATTAATAACATAAGGAATTTATCTTCAATTTATTGGTGACTCAACTACATATGAGGCATTGCACGATGGTATGTAGATTTGTTTGTAAATCCAATTTGTATAATTATGTATTAATCTGCTCAATTTAGGAAAAACGTATTTGCGGCGGTACTATCATCACTAAATTGTTTGTGTTGACAACGGCTCATTGTGTATTATGTGAATCTCAAGACACCATTACAAACTGCAGGAACATTAGAATAGAAGTTATTGCAGGAATTGACAATACAAGAGAGATCAGACAGGAAAAGAGACAAAAACAGAGTGTCGTTAAAGTTTTTCCGCACCCAATGTTTGAGACAGGAAAGTGAGTATAACATTCATATTTTATTATATATGTACTCAATTTTTATATATTTTAAATCCCCTCGGGATTAATGTTTAAATACATGGATTTGTTAAAAGTTGGCTAATCTATATTTTACAGCTGAATTTCAACGTATGTACAAAAACAAAAACAAATAGTTTACCAAGATTTTCTATTGGTATCATATACGTATTGCATGGTTATTTGAAACATTTTAACAATGCAAAAAATCCTTTAATAGACTGTTTATAAACAATTACTAGATTCAATGGACAATAAAATCCACGCTTTGGGAGTGGGTGCCAATCCAATTATAAAACAATTACATGACATGAGTCAACGACAGCTGTTGATGAGCAAGCGTTTTCATCTCCATTATTGGAGAAGTATTGTTCTGTCGACCCTAACAGTTATCGTGATTGCTAAATGATTTACTTACATATTTTAATAGAAATACCCATTTATGTTCTAAATTAATTTTAAAATGATCTAAATGAATAATTTGTAAAACAAATACATCCTTACATAATGGTGATGTATTTTTTTATATATAAAGTACAAATTATTGTAAATTTAACTTAAATTGTCTAAACTTTTTTCATAGCAATTTTTGAGTCTAAATAAATAGAATAAATATGTTTATCAAGTTATTATTATAATAACTATTTATGAAAATAAGTTAAAACTAAATACAACTATTAACGAAATAAAATGTGCCACAAAAGACGGACATATACGTAATAATTATTGGCCTACCAGACAAAAAGAAATCTGCGCAGAACCGTCATCTCGAGAGTGGCTGGCGCACGCATGGTGGGGAGATGGCGGGGGTCGATTGGAGAGGTCAGGAACATAAACGATATACAATAACAGTGTTCAGCGCTGTATTATGTAAGAAAAAGAACATATTAAGCCCTACGCAATGAAGCAGCGGTCGGGTATGTCAGGCCTAACTCGGGCTCTCTCTCCCACTACAGTTCTACCTGCGCGAGATAAAACCGGAGCGATATTCTTTTCTAAGCGGTACCCCTATAGTTCTTGTTACTCTACACATGGTATCCAGAACGTAGCAATTATTGTAGTATTCATTTTTCTAAACTAAGTTGAATTACTTGTACTCACAAATTTACTGAATTTTACACATAAGATCATATGAAATAATTAATTGAGGAACATAATAATTTCACACTTATTATTTTTTGTATATGCTATAGAACTATAAATATTTAATTATTTAATAGAATATTAATTATTTAACTTCGTACGTAATTGTTTAATTTTACAAATATTTAATTCAATGTTTCTTCTACAGTTGTACCAGAGAATATGATGTCGCATTGCTACAATTAAAATCAAAGTTAATATTTACACAACGAGTAAATCTGATTAATCTTCCTTCAGAACAAAACCCGGAAATGGATGCACTCTTCCAGTCTGGTTCATCGTCTTTGGCTTTAGGCTGGGTAGTGGTGGAGGATAATGGAGAAACAAAACGTATCAGTGGTTTAAAAATTGCCCCTGTTTCATTTAAACCGATATCCAAATGTAAACTTGATTTTAAAAATCTATTGAAGATTTGTAAAGACGTACATATCTGCACTTCCGGTGAACAATTTCCGAACGATGTTTGTGATGAAGATTCTGGAGGGCCTCTGATTTACAATGGAGTTCAAGTTGGTATTCGTTCTATAGGGGCAGAATGTAAAGAGCATGCAAGATTATATGCAAGAATAGATGCCGTTTCTGATTGGATAAGTGGAGTTGTGGAAGCAGAATCCAATTACACAAGTGGATGCAGCAAAACACAGAGTGCAACGTTATTCAAATATGTACATCCCATTTACACTCTGATATATCTACTGATAACTAGATAAGAATAAAAACTATATATAAATAACACTAAATAGTTTATAAAATATCAATATTTATTTTGTATTTGATATTTCAGACGACAATTAGTGACAAATATTATAATTGACAAAAAGGAAACACTTTTAAATGATTACATTATAAAAGTATTTAGATAGATAAATGAATTTAGCAATTATTTGCAACTCAAATGAACCAATCAAAGTGTTGGTGTTTTTTTAAACAGGCAAAATCATCTTTCGTTATGTGTTACATTCCAAAAGAATTGTAATAACTTAATATAATATTATGTTTCGATGGAAAACAAACTTAAAGCTTGCCATTATTTGAGGTCTATTCACTAATGTAATTGGATAGTTGTCCTAGCATCATTTTACAATAATTTCAGAAACGTTGTACATGAATAAATGGTGTTATTTTCTGAAGATTAGTTACTTATTGGTGCATTTGTCTAATAAAATTTGTTATTCATCTATTAGTGTTGTTCCTAATTAATTAGTTCTATGCACTTTACTAACAATGAACAAACTATAGTTGCTTAAACTAATACTTTTAAGCATGTTCTAAATGTTGGAAATTTGGTATGAAACACTTGCATTCTGGTTATTATAAATCACTTAATTATTTCCATTTCTCAAATAACATCGTGAAATTATATACAGGCTAGTAATTTTTATGTTAATACAAATCTAATTTACTGAACTAAACTAAAACTTTATTCTGTATTGACAACGCAATGAATCAGGATTGTTGAGAATGCTTAGCGATTAACGATGCCAGACTGAAAAACGATGTTCCATTGTTTATAAAACCAAGCACTTTATTTTACTTGTTTCTAAAACTATATATTATTCCTAAATAAATTTACTTAGTAAGATTTGAAAATAAATTTAATATATCTTTGGCTCTTAATAGCTGTGAAAACACATTGTCACAATGAAAATATTAATAAAAAATTCAACTATTACAAATTCACTCAGAACACAAATATTTTATTTAAAACATATATGTGAAGTTACTATATATGTATAGTTTGATATATTTTACAAAATTCTGTCGGCGTTTATGATATTCTATTATAATAATTAAAAAAAAAAACTTTATCTTGGTTATATTAAAAAAAATTAAAAGGCGATGGTAAAACGTAAAACAGTTAAAACGAATATACTTCATATTATATAACTTCTAATTAGTTGTTGAAACAAAATTATCATAAACTATAAAAAAAAAAAATAATAAATAAAAAAAATTCAAATGTCATATCGGTTCCGGATAAAGGTATTTTCAATAAAATTATAACCAAAGTTTAATTTAGGATTTATGTTTTAGAAGTCATACTAAATAAATAAATCAAAATTTAGAAGTGAATGGATTTAGAGGTGAATTGATAAATTCATAATATAAAAGTAATAAAAAGCAAATTCGGATAAGTTTAATTTCTGCTTCAGACACTGATGTTTAGTTACTAATTTAATAACACAAAGCTATACACCGAGTAATTATTTTTAATATATAAACATGTATGATAAATACGAGAAAAACAATTTGGGAATAATTGGACTTTTATTAACGTATACTGTTAATAGTATAAAAAAAATAGTAAAGTTGGCTGGGAATTAGGATTGGGTGTGGAGTTATAAAAATAAAATAAGGATGGTATTATATACGTTCTTGTGAGTGTTTTTATACATACATTTGGATTCGCCAAAGTTCATAAATTGTAAATTAGTTTAAAAAATAACTCTTGATTCAACATTGACGAAGTAAAAATTCTAACATTAATGTCTGATAAATTTTTAACATTAAAACTACCCCTTTACGATAACAGTTCAGGGCATTGATGTTGTGACTTAATAATATAATACGATATTTGACTCTCTGTAGTCATTGTGTTTTAAGGCAATATTTAAAATAATTTTAAAAAGTATTTCTCACACGTAATTAGCTCCCAAACAAGTATTATGAACAGCTCATATAGAGAGTTAGTGGAAATTACATGTGGAGCAGTTTATGTTTTATTAAATTCAATTCTTTATCTTTGGGATACGATTTTTCGTGTTAATATTTTGCCTCTTCTGTCACATCAGAATTCCCTTCTTAGGCGTATCAATTTCGGTCAAAACAGATATTTGAAGTACATACTTTAGTACGATCTGTTTCTAAAATAGAATTTCAATAGTCCTTGAATATTTGACTAAGTTTCTTTGTTTTTTAATCCACTCAACTTTAAAATTTCTCTCTACTTATGCATTTAGAATTACATTCATGATTCGTGCTTAAATAACTTCTAGCATTTATAGTTAACATTTTACAATATGTAGTAGATTGACTTATTTGTTTTTGTTAGGTTAAATTTTATTCCATATAAAAATTATATTACCTAAATATACTCCATACTTAAAAGTTTATTATAACTCACGTTTAAATAATCCGGGAGTATCACCTTTACAAAATCCATAATCATTACCTAAATATAAACTACCTGAGTATAAATTATTTATACCAGCAAACACATTTGTATCATCAAGTTTTGTTTCACCATATGTTAGTTTTTCACTCATAATCCATTTATTCTGATAGTTTTTAAGAAAAAGTGTATTTAATTTTTTTGGATCAGTGGGGGGATAAAGTTTCAAGTATTATTACATGCGAAACATTTAAGTCATCAGCTATAATGTTACCTAACCTAATATAGCACTTACATCTTGTTACAATGGATAAAAATTTGTCCAAATAGCAATACGTTAATTTAAAAAAATGTAAATAATTAAAAAACATCTGTATATGGTTTTTATTGAAATCACGTGCACAATTATTATCAATAATTAAAATACACCACTTCTTTTCCTGTATAATATTTGCAAATGACTAACCTCATTGACGTTTTAAAATTTGTGTAAATTAATAATTTCACAAATAAATACTATACAATTAATGATACTTTTATTGTAAGGGGACATATACAATTTCCTGTAAAGTGTATAGGTATTCTCTTTAGCTGTACGATAAAACAAAACAATAGAAAATAAATGGTGTTATAGAAAAGCTAACCATATTATCAATAATATAACTTGATATTATTATCCATCATTTGTTAGAATGTATAAATGGTTCATCGAATTGATTCCTGTGTATCCATCATACACTATATCTTTGATGTTTACAAAGATCAGATTTAGCTTGTCATAGTCTCCACTAATGGCCGTCATCTTAAAGTTACTTTGTACGTCTTTGCTTTAGGGTTTATAAAAATGTAATTTGTACGATGGGCCTAGTTCAAACTAATTTGAGTTCACTTTATGCGACAATTAGGAAATTGTATATATATTTTAAGATTTCTATTTTTATATGAATTATTTTTATGTCATTACTCTTATATAACTTAATGTATACGATGATAACGAAATTTTTAAATCTCACACCAATTACAGAGAGATTTGTGGAATACATGCATATTTTATATTTATGGAGTACTTTTTGTGCATGAAGATATTATTTGTTTTTCTTTACAAGTAAAATTACAATCAGTTTAATATGAATACTTGAATTGGATTTTCACAAATGGTGGTGTGATTTAAAGATAGTAATAATTTAATAAACAAATATAGTAAATAATATTTTTTTTTACAATTATTTCATAACAACTCTTTTGAATTAAAATTTGAGTAAGTCATATTGTATACGGTTAGAAATAAACCACATTGATTTACCCAGTCGAATGCTTTGTTTCAATGTCCTTTCTAATACAGCAGGAGTGCAGTCAACCAATTTAAAAATATTGAAGAAATGAATGTTTTAATTAATTATAACTCAGATATAACAGACGTTCCATGTTTTGTTGAAAACATAATATATATATATATATATATATATATATATATATATATATATAAGAGTAATTATCCCAAAACTTACAACAGAAACATTAAAATAATATATTCTCATCATAAAATTTTAGTTGAGTTAAAAGAGTCTGTTTCTACATACTAGACAAGTTGACATAAGTGATTAGGGAGGGAAAATGTTATTAGACGACATCTAATGAATTATTTTTAAAACCATTAAGCGCAATTTAAAATTCAAGAAATTACTTACAATGTTTTTTAACTATTTAATTTGTACAAATAATGTTTTTAATAGTAAAGATAAGACGTAGGTAAAAATATTTTTAGATATGAAATACAAATTTTAAAAATATATGTATATATCTGAAAATGAGTATGTAGCTTTTGTTCATGCAAGTTGATTAATTTTGTAAAATCTAATTTTAAGTAAATTTTATGTTAATGCAAGTTAATCAATTTTGTAAAATCTAATTTTAAGTAAAAAAAATAAATTGTTATTTTAATAAGTAATCTATATCTGACGGTTGATAACTGTGCAAACAGAGACTGTACAAACAGCGATGATAAGCAGTGCAGATAAGGACTGTTATGGGCTTGTTTGAAGTTTAAGTCAAGTAGTAAGTCATAATTCAAGACTCAAATAGGTTCGGCAAGTTTATCCGCAACATTGTGCGCTAACTAACTTTGTAAGTTTAAAAAAACTAAAGTACTGTACGTGTTGTCGGTCACTGACATTTCTATTTTATTAACATAATATGAACTATCTACATGTGTAGTGATTATAAACATTTCCTCGAACATTAAAATCTATTCTTAACCTCGATATTACGATTATATCAAATAGCGAGTAGTCAAAACTGTAATCAGCCGTTCCGAGTCTGCACGTCTTCGCTCATCCATCTCACCGTGCCATGTTACTGCATTGCCGTTGGACAACTTGATGCAAGTCAGATAAGTGACGTGGGATTACTTCCCTGAGCTATACTTTGGTTTCTATTATAAATGTTCGAGAACTATTTTATTTTGATTAATTTGCTATCAGAACTATTTATTTCATTTGAACTTTATTAAAAGGAACATTATTTCAGTTTTATATTTCTATGTCATGTTGTACTTTTTATAATTTCATGTTATCAGCCTAATGATTTATAGTAAAAAAAAACTAAACTATACGTGATTGACGTTGCTTTCATTTTTTCGCCTATGCATAGACAGCTTTAGATAATTAATTATTCTATTAATTTTTATTCAATTTTAATAGTGACTGAATAAAGAATTCAATGTATGATATAAAATTTTTGGTTACACATTTCTTTTAAATTTGAAATAATAGTGTAATGGGATCATTATCAAAAATCATCCATGAGTGGTCATAATATGTATACTTTTTCCTTGTTGATTAAATGGGAAAAACCACACGGTCACTATCACCTCATGAAATAAAGGGAGGAAGGAACGTACAGTAGAATAGTCACGTAGCATCAATGTCGGAAGAGAATAATTGTTGGTCAAGAAAGACATAATAGGAATGATTAAAGAGAGGGTTATAACACAAAACTACATAAAAAAATGTGAGGGTCCAGTTAGGGGACCTCGTTGTTTGCACCTACAATGGTGTCAGCAAAGATGTTTGTGATAAAGCTTTGTAATAGTAAGTGTAATTGATATCTTATCACGTGAACTTATTTTTGAAATTTTCAGAGGCAGTCATATTGAGTATGGCCGTTGCAATCCCGATGTACTCTAGATGATACTACACTTTATGTATGTGAGTCTTAGGTAACTATTTCGTTTCTAATATCTGATATCTCATTATTAAATCTAGTTTTCATTTGACCGTCCTTGTAATAGAAAATTCCTGGGATAGGTATGTTTATTTTATGTTTTTTTTCATCCTTTGTTTATATAATAATGATGATATAGAGGTTTTTACTTCAAACAGTAAAGAAAAATGCATTATTAAAAGTACTAATTGATGGGATATTATCTCGTAGGTTTGTAAATATTAAACGATCAATGTGATTTATGACAATTTTAAAAGTATTTGTTTTGTGAAGTTAAAATAATAATTAATATTTAGAATAGACACGAAAAAAATATAATAAAAAAAAAACAGATGTAAATTTGGAAGAAAGATTGAACATTATCCATCAAATTTAATAACTCACAAGATAAATTATATTCATTGAATGGAAAATTTTGAACCACTTTTACATTAATTACAATTTTACCATTAAAATTTACTTTTACGTTTTTACGTTAAACAATTTCGTTTACTGACTCTCTTGTTGTCAACAACAGTAAAATAGATAAGTTGGTCTTTTCACAGAACAGTTTGAATACAGATTGTACTACTAAAACTGTGAAATTGTTTGGTATACAAATGGATTGTCGGTTGAGTTGGGAGTGTCACATAACAAAGTTATGTAGCAAATTGGCCAGAGTAACTTATTTAATGCGCAAATGAAGGTCCTTTATCAGTATATTTATGCTAATCATTTGTACTATGCATTTTGCCATTCACACTTGACGTATGATATAACACTATAGAGTATCATAGTTCACAAAAAAATTTTGTTTGGCAAAATAAAATATTAAGAACTATTAAAATGTTCTAGAAAGAGTGGGCTGTTTGCCATATTTAAAGAATTTGTGTATTTACTATTGTTTACTAAATAATGTCAAGGAACATCTTAAGAGTTATACTCTCAGGAAAGATATTCATAGTTATAGTACTAGAAATAAATATAGATCGAAAACCTGTAAGTCCTAAAAATACTAACAATAGCCATTTATGTACTCGAATATATCTTTTTTAATAAATTACCAGAGGAGGCTTGCACAAAAAGTTTAATGAATTGTAAATTAAGAACCAGTAACTGGCTGAAACTTAAACTTTCTATTGTGTTCTGCATTATATGGTTTGTGATAAAGTTCATTAAGTTTTTAAATGGTTATTACAAGAGGTATTCATTCTGTAGTTTTAATGGTTATATATTCTTGTTTAATTGTAATAATTTGTTATCCTAATTTAAATCTAATGTTATAGTAAACTTTTTTTAACTAAATTGAAATTATTTTAGGTTTAAAAAAGTAACAATTTGTATCTTTAGTACATTTATAATTTTATGTACACTTGTATTTTTATCATTTTTGCTCATTGAATTGTAAAATATTTAACGGTAATAGAGCACTCCTTACTTACTTATTCTAATAATTTTAAATGAATGTTGTACTATATCCATCATACTCCTATGTAAATAATGTTCTGTTCATGTATATTTTTATTGGAATTACATTGTATATAATTATTTTTAATACGTAGTGAAACAAGCAATAAATAAATGTAAAATTGTATAACAAAGTTACCCGGATATTTAACAAAACAAAAATAAGTTTTCCTTGTAGAATTTTTCAAAATAATTGTAAATCTCATGCACGTTATTAGTTAATTAGTCACAAATTATATATATATATATATATATATATATATATATATATATATATATATATATATATATATATATATATATATATATATATATATATATATATATATATATATATATATATATATATATATATATATATATATATAATTATATATTAATGGGAAGTTATTAACAAAACTAATTAAACTATTAATGGAAGGTTATTATTATAGAGTGAACTTAAATATGCAGATTGAATTCTGCATACCAAACGCCACATCCGCCGTATGTGCACTACGTTTATTCATTACCACAAACAAACACATAAATTGTATTTAAAATAGTATTTCGACTCGTATTTGTTTATATTATAAAATCTGAAATAAATTATTATTTTATTACATTTCCTTAACTACAATTACATGTATCTTATATGTGTTTTAAATTATAGCTTTATTTATGAACCGACGTGTTGGTGTGTTTATAACGATAATAACAAAAACGAAAAGAGAATATTAATGATCAAATATGTATTTATATAACTACAGAATTGATTAATAAAAATAAAGCAATATATCATTTTGCACTAGAGAGTTTTAAGTTGGACTAGAGCATGAAACCCACATACAAAATCCAAGTTTCAGTAATTTCTAGAATCCTTCAAATTAAAAAACGATTTCTATTGTACATACAAAAATACAATGCATAACCGAGCTCACTCCACACCAGAGTGTAGTTTGAAATAATAAGAGTATAATACTTAGACTGCAAGAAACTAATGATATGAAAATTGAGAAGAAAGTTTTTTTTTTTTTTTAATCAGGATTACTAGTCTAAATGATAACAACGTGAATCTGAATGATACAAAATCTGAATAACTAATAGGCTGCACAAATATAATCTTAATTTTCAATATTGAAGGAGAACGATTCTGAGAAAAGAAATTTGTGAAGTTATTTGTTTAATTTTTGTTATTACATTTTTTTCCAGTTAATTAGGCAGTCTTGAACTAGAAATTTGAGCTTTATATATTAATTCTTTATTTACTATGTTCAAGTAATGTGTATATCATATTTATATAATACATTATAGAAAAACGAATTTCAGAAACTAACGAGATATATTATGTTAGAAATTTTATATAAAGATTAGCTAACACGACAGATAATAAATATACAACACTTTGTTGCCCTATTTCAGTTTCTGCCTTCGTCAACAAAAAGAGAGAAAATAAAATATCAGTAAATTATACAACAAAAGTGTATTTATATTTATTATACAGAGACTTCTTTTAGCGAAATAATTTAATAATAAGTTACACTTCCAATACATACACTTACAGACCTGATGAAATACTATACGTCATTTTTATTTGTTGGTTCCGTAAATAAATAAACACATCAACCCTTGATTCAATATGTATGGATTAAAGTGAATATGGTACACTAAAATAAGAAGTATTTCCCAAAATTACTCATAACTTCTCAATATTCTGAGATAAACAAAAAATGTGAATTTAACAATTATTATGGAAAGTTGAATTTCGTATCAAGATTACATAAATATCTTGTTTCATTTTATAACAATCTATTACGTGATAGATAACATAGTTGTAATTTCAAATAACCAAATCTTTATTTTTTTTTGTAAACTTAAAGTTTAAACTCATTTCGTTATATATTCACTAGTGAAAACTATGTTAAGAGTCACTCCAGAAACTCAATATATTTTACAATAAATATTCGGAAATAATATTCACTAATTTTTAAATTGAATCAAATTTTAACAATAATAATTATATGGGTATCAAAATATTCAGAATTGAAAAGAGAGTAAACCCTGTAAATATCACTTTGAAATCTCAAATAGTTTACGAGAAATTATTGTAGTTTATTATGTGCCAGATTTTAACATTTCACGTTTCGCCACTTGCAATCCCTTTTTAAAACGCCTGTAACTCCCTAACTGTATATCGTGATAATAAGATCTTTTACTGAAGGAAAGAAAAAAGGTAAACATTTTCTGTGGTTTTTTCAATTTGAAGATATCTCTTATATTATATTCTCAGTAATTATTTCGAGAAAACTGCCTATTTTCAAACTTTACAAAATCGTAAGGTACCCAACCCCTTGCAGGTTTTTAAGACCGAAAAGGGAGTTTTTGATTTTTAATGTTTTTTTTATCTTAGTAGAAGCAGAATTATATTTGGAGTCGAGGTGTGCTATTAAAATTTCAAAACTTTAATATTTTTTCCAATTTTATCTAATTTTTAGTAAAATTTTCATCATTTAACAATGATAGGATTATCAAAAGATGCAGAATTGAAAAGAGAGTAAACCCCGAAAGAAATCTTTTTAAAAGTTATGTGATGGGTAAAAAGTAGATGTAGTTTTCAGTCAAAAGTATTCTTTTGTAAGCTCTCTGTCTGCCGTCTGTGTATTTCTTTCAACACACAGCCTATAGTTCTATGACATGTGTATGTTTTGGCTGTAACGATGTAGTATTATTGTAATACTAGGCGTACATCTCAAAATTCAAACTACTTACAGGTCCAAACATGAGGACCAATAATAATCAAATTTGGCATGTGAACACGTGTTGACCATATCGCGAAGGTTTTAATATTAATGATTGGCCTAACTGGAAATTTGGAGATTGCTGCTATAAAAACCCAGACAAAATTACGATTTTATAGACAGAATCAAAAGGTAGCCTATTGTTGGGCATCTCTATTACGCGTTCGCACTACATTTTCGACGGACGGACATCAAAGAAAAAAATTATAATTTAGACTAAGGGGATTAAAAAAAAAAGTTGATATTGATGTGTATACAAATCACATAAGTTTATCTATACTACATATGTGAGAAAATGATAAGTTGATGGGACCATGATAGTACTTACATAACCTTATCATCAGCAGATCCTCTAACTGAAATGACCTGAAGATGTTTTCTTCGACGAAGTAGGTAATGGTAAATTATATTAGTAGATCAAGGGTCGCTTTACTCGTGTCAGTGTCTTGAACTTCATTTTATTTTGACGTCAGGGTTCTAATAACATTTTTGACCATAAATGCGCTATTTGTCATCATAAGGTTGGTACCATTACATACAGAAATTTAGTATGAAAATTTATATCTAATTTATAGTGATATAAGTTTGCGACGCCTTGTACTACAAGTCAAATGTGCATCATAAGTTGCCTATGGGGGAACACAAGGCGCACTACAGCCCTTTGTGGAAGCGTTACCCCTACTATCTCGGAACTATGGTTTATCTCGTTTTTAGTAAAAATATCAACATTTAACAATACCTATGGGTAAGTAAAGATAAAGAATTGAAAAGAGTGTAAACCCTGGAAAAATTACTATGAAATCTCAAATGGTTTACGAGAATTTGCAGTTTATTGTGTGCCAGATTAAACATTTCACGTTTCGCCAATTGCAATCACTTTTTAAATAGCCTTTAACTCCCTGTATATCGTGATAATAAGTACTTGTATTTAAGGAAAGAAAAAAAAATTTAATTTATCTGTAGTTTTTTTTTTCAATTTGAAAATATCTCTTATATATTCTGAGTAATTATTTCGAGAAAACTGCCAATTTTCAAACGTTTCAAAATCGTAAGTTACCCAACCCCTTGCAAGCTTTGAAGACCGGAAAGTGAATTTTTGAAATTTGAATGTTCCTATAGCTTAATAGAAGCAGAATTAAATTTGGAGTCGAGGCGTGCTATTAAAACTTCCTAATAATACCTTTCACCTACGCACGTAGTTAGTAAACACATGAGTTAATTATAAGTTCATTAAAACGCAATGACATAAAACTAAGACTCTCGTAATCAAATTGATTCAAATATATGACTACGACTCACGATTAGGTTCTTTATGAAATCATCTAGAAACCTGTAATGAATGTCAACTATTTCATATTAAATTTAATGATAATTTTAGTGATACAATTTTATTATCCATAAGCTAATAATATTCAATTTCATTGAAACTCATATTCATATGAAAGTTAATATAATAAATGATTTTTGATCTATATAGCAATCGGTTGTTTGTTCAGCAGTAAATGATAAATACTGTATTGTAGCCGCAGAATATATAATTGGCTTTTACTTTAGCAGATTAATTCAC
Source organism: Aphrophora alni (assembly GCA_963513935.1). Lineage (NCBI taxonomy): Eukaryota > Metazoa > Arthropoda > Insecta > Hemiptera > Aphrophoridae > Aphrophora > Aphrophora alni. The sequence continues at coordinate 136,433,666 of OY740768.1, forward strand.
GCCATAATTGACGATGATTTATTAGTTCAATATTGGTAGTGCTTGACATTATAAATGTATGCATATTAATCAACGTGACTCGAATTTCTACGTCATCTTTTTCTGTTCATTTTAACGAAACTGTCTATAGTTACAATTTTACTGAAATTATAATCTCATTGTAAATCCTAAGTGCTGAGAAAAAATAATGTTTCACAGAGTATCACGTTATTGTCAAATATTCTCACTACAATATGTTCAGTAAATGCAAAAGCCAGATATCTTTCTTCTGAGTGCGGTATTTAGAACTCCATATGCTTAAAAGTTGAAAAAAAACTGCAATTTTCTTGTCAACTCAAACAATGTTTGCCAAATAAAGTACGTAGTTCACAATCCTTATTAGGTGAGTTCTTGTATTATTACCATTTTCATCTAAGGAAAGCGTGGTATGCCATTTTATTACTAGTAAATGATGTTTGACTTTTCACTAGGTAACCAATGGTAATTAAATAATTTTTCGACTTCTTGAGTCCTAAGATCAGTGGAAATAACATAAGCTAATATTATTTTGACATGTTTTAAAATGTGCAAAAACTTCAATCAGTATTTGAGTACATTTTCTTATTTAAAAAAATAAATAATATATAAAATTTAATTTAGTTGTTTGGAACTACACAAAAAAAGTGTGTGATTACTGAGCCATTACAGCAAAATGATATAAAAGTGTGAGAATATACAAATGACGTGTTGCTATTCAGCTTTGTATGTCTATGTTTTCATATTTTACAAATTATGTAATTTTTATAGAATATAAATATTATTTTAAGTTTCATTTTTACAATCACAATAAATAATTGTGCACAATTATCGTTGTAGACTACTGCGTTTGCTTTCTTAATTTGAAGTAGGCGATACAAACAATCTACACTGCTGCTAATATTCTACATTTGTTTTTACCAATCTAGACACTCATTTTGTTTTCAATGTTTTATTTTCAACTCTTTTGAATGTTTTATAAAATTAGTGTTAACGACTTTGATGTTTCAACTTTTAGTTAGTAAAACTTGAAACAATATCATATAAATATTAATTGGTTTCAAAAAAAAAAATTGTATTATGTTTTAAAATAAAGAAGGGACCATCCTTTCCTCTATTCATTATTTTTAAATTGGTTTTAAAACACCTTCATGATTCTGCAAATAATTACTTCCGTTATTTTCTTTTTAATTGATTTAAAATACTTTACTGTAGAATATGAAATTTCCAAATTATTAGATTAAAAATTATTGTATTACATTGTATTGTATGTATTTTGTATTACAAATACATACAAATATTGGAACTAATAGGATTCAGAAAATCTATTTAGCAACTGCAAACAATAAAATATTCACTATTTATTTACAACAATGCCCATCTGTGTAGAAGTAGTGCTTGTATTATGTCTATTTCATTTTCAGATATTATTTTAATAAAAAATAAGCAGATCAGATTCTTTAGGAGTGTAGAATGATTAAACAATTGCAAAAAAGTTGAAGGAATGTGAGAATCCAGCACAGGTAACCCCGGGTATGCCACGCCAGTGCCGACTATCTTGGGTAATTTTTAACAGGGTTTACTCTCTTCAGGCGGGTTCTGAACAGACCCGAACTATTAGGATCACCAGTCTGTTACAGGATCACGACAAGCACAGGTAAGCAAACAGTTTGTGTGTAACAAATTGTTGGTCTTGAGGGAACTCCTGGGACCAGGGCAGTGGCCGGACAATCAACTGAATGTTCATTGCCTTAGTATCTCAACCTCAGTTGTAAAATAAAAACTGTTTCAAATTCCTATTGGAGGGAAAGCTTCAAAAATATGTTTACCAAAATCTAGGTGATCAAAAAGAAAACCTAAACGAGCTATTAAATCTCTTTAGGATCATACCAAAAGTAAATTTGTTATATATACTCGTATACATATGTTAAGGTTTATAAACGATATATTATAGTATTAAATGGGAATAGTAATCTTTGACCTCAATAACCGTTCGCATGTCTTCTAAATGGGGTGAAGTGTTTCCATAGAAGCTTTTTTATGGGAAGTCATCAAAAACACACTCAAAATGATATGAACAGAATATAGATGTGAATGAATATCCTTCACAATAAAATAATTTCATGATGATCACAATTCTATTGGTGAAGCAAAAAATATTGAATATTCTTTTAGATAATAATCCTTATAATATATTTATTTTAATTGAGTTTTTAAATTCAATCTGTTTTGCATGCCAAAACAACTAACTTAGGCAAGTTGTAGTCCTAATAAATCTTATTTCATAGATATAAAACGTCGTGTGTATGTTAAAACTGTAACTTAAAATCGTATTTAATATAAAATATTGATTTTATTATAAAGGTAAATATATAGAAAGCCTGGGAATATTTACTCAAAAAAAATTAAAATTATACATAAGTTTATTTTCTACGAGATATTTATTTGTAATACAATATGAAATAATTGTTTCACGCTCTAGTACATATACCTTTATAGATTGTATATCTGATTGATTAGAGTTCATTTTTATTCTATTCCTAGCATTGTTCACCTCACAGACACGTTTACGACAATCTTCATTTTCAAAAGAAAGTCAAGTACCGCTTCAACTGTAAATAGTCGTCCTACAAAACCCAAGCTATCTTTACCTCTTCTCTATAATTCGTTTAAGCCAACTTATGTGATTGATTGACTTAGTAATCCTTTCAATAATATACCCATCAATAATGTGTGAATTATTTCGAAATAGAAAATTTTATGTTGTCAATTATGTGGACCACCTGTAGGTACAGGTTTTTGCGTTGTTGAATCAATTAAAAATGTAAAAAATTTGTACCTAAAGAAGGAACTAATGACGAACGTTTCGTTGTTTGTGTAGTCTGAGTTTACATACTTTCATCAGACCACCAATAAATAAATAAGCAATAACCCTTCAATACAGACATTTTTATAAATCATCTAATTGAATTGTATTTACATATTGTTTATAATCATATAGTTATATCAAAATCTAGTAAACAATAGTATCGTTGTTATTTAAAATATGAAGGGATCAGCATGACTAGTCAAATATAAACTTACCAATCCCTGTTAAAAATAATAATAAAGGATATCTTAGTAAAGACAAAACTACTTGGTAAATTAGCAAAAACCTACCAAGAATAGCATTATACGTTATTCTTTTGACAATTTTAAATTTGTATTAAATTACACTTGAAGTTTGGATAGGTTGTTTTTAAAGTTTACTGGTTCCTTGATTTATTTCAACTGATATACTCATTTTTTTTTTCATTAGTAGATATGTATGTTTAGATTTAGTTTAAAATCAAGACCCTCCGATCATGATAACCATGTTATCGAAATGTACATCAGGGCATTTAGTGGAAAAAATAAACAAAGAACATTTAATCAAATAATTGTGTTTTAATTTAAAGTTTCCAGTGATTGTGGTTAGGGGTAAATTCGAATCATTATTGTGAATTTCACCACAGTGCTCAACAATATTGTATGATATACTACCGAAAAAAAAGTGTATAATAATAAATGCAAGGTGTTGATAAATTCTGGACAAATAAGGAAAACAATAACCATTTTATAATGTTTTATTTTTGTTGAACGAAAGTAACAATGTTGTGATTAATATATAAACCAATAAGACGCAGACAAATATTTAAAAAAAAATGTGTTTAAAGTGCTCCCCATTTTTCAATGTGCTGAAAGCAAAGTTATCGTAAATTCGATCAAACAATGGTGCATAGTTATAATCTGCGCACAGGCCTCAGAGATTCTTTTTGTGAGACGATCCATATAACGTATATATTCACCTATAATACATTTTTACTTTTAACATGATCCAAAAACAGTCATCGAGTTTATTCATGTGATCCAGGAGTCTATTTCACGAAGACAAGACGTCTAATCCATTTTGAAAAGTTTAAATCCAACCAGTCCCTCACTGGCTATACATGTCAGGGGGAGGAAGTTGCCTAGTGTCATGAAACGAAAACCTACCTTCCTGTAGTAAGTCAATTTCAGACAATAACAGAACACCTACATAGCCATATATAAATTACCAGTCTCAATAACATCAAAGAAAAATATACCAAAAACATGTGTACATACTATACCATACTTTCAGTTTAGTTGTCCCCTGATATTTAGTAGGAGGAAACTAGTGTAAATCGACCAGTATTACACGTTTTGTGTAGACCTGACCACTGATTTCAAATAGAGCTATGTCGCAAAATAAGACACAATGTTTTGTAAACATGGAATCGTTTCCTAAGTGCTTGCAGAGCTTTGCCTACATTTCGATAGTACCATTAGGGTCACTTCATTAAGCAATTAAATCTTATAAGAATGGAACCTTTAATCTTTTACCATTTTGGAAATTGTCGAATGAAGTATTCACACTTTCATTGCATTTCTGCGTTTTGACTTTTACTGGTTTAAAATTATTTTCGTAAGCAGAGTTTTCTTGATTTCATTAGATACTGTAGGTGAGGCTAAATTTCCATCAGGTATTATAACAGTCTGCCACTTGCCGAAACGAAAAAAAAATCAAATCACTACAATTATTCAATGTAACATTTAAATAATTTAAAGTGACAAGTAACACAAAATTGTCAATCAATGTGAAATTTTACAAAAACGTGAAAAATCATATATGATAACTTCAACAGTTAACAGGCTTTTATCTCAATGTGTCCAGTCTGTCTTAACCACATTGTTAAGAGCTGATATGATAAGCTAATGTGTTCAGACTTTATTGACAACTAGTATAGTCCTAGAATTTAACTTTTTAGATGAGTAATATTTGTTGAAATAGAATACATTTATCGTTTCACTTCCTTCTTCTACCACAATTATTATTCCAAACAATAAGATATATTTCACTTATTCGACTTAAACTCCAATAAATGTTTAAGTCCAGTGTTTAAACTGTTATTGATTTTAAAGAGCATATTATACATACAGACTGACATTTGCTTGAGTTCCAACTGGCATCCATAATTTAAAAATAAACTCGCTCCAGAAAACAACAAACAGTTTGTTTTAGTGTTCATTGAACAAGCATGAAAACAAACTGCTCCAGCTAAACAACAACAATATATTATTATCTTGTTCTGATTCATTCTGTTTAAAGATAAATATTTTAACATTTAGTTTTAAACAATGCATTTGTCTTATTATAAAATTATTTTGTACGAAATTATTACTGAAGAATATCATTCAAATCTTGATGTTATCAAATTACAGTGATTATTTACTGTGTTATAAATAATCAAAAGGTTCTAAATAAAATTATTTTTTTCCTTTCCCTATAAATTGATTTACAACTTTTTCTCCCTTTCTCATATATATTAATTGACTTGAATTATAGGAGAGAATAATCAGATCAATTATTAATTAATTATCAATTATTAATGTAAGGTTTATGGAGAATGCATTAAATAATTTTAATAAATGGAGAACTCTGGTGTTTTCTATATGATTTAAACACTATTTTCTACAGAAAACAAAATTTGCCGAAAATATCTATGTGTGTATGTGTTTGAACATAATATTCCATTCAAACATACTGCACTTAAAGGATAACTGTTCATGGTGAGAATCTCTACGTAATAACAATAATGGCCCTGTCAATCCTAACGTAGTTCATATCCCTACCAATTATTTAGCTAGAATAGATGCAACATTAATTAGGGTTAATTAATATTATTAATTTATTACCTTCGCCATTAGAAGTATACTTTGGAAATGATATCTCTAAATTAGAAGTGTTGTAGAAAAGCTATTGTTCTCTAAATTAACAATAAATATATACATTCGTGAATACAGTATATGATTTAAAGAATGTTTAGACAGGTTTTTAATGAATTTCTTTATATTAGTCAAATAATTTAATACTTATTGTATAGTTTGAGGAATACAACAACATACTTTTCTATGACAAAATAATATTTGCAATATTTCCTAATATAACTGATTGAAGTTATTATATTTTTTTAATAAATTGCTACTTTGCTATATCAGTATATAAAGTAACATTAGGAGTTAAAGAAAAAACACCTCAAACGATATATTATGATAATTTAATTTACAAAGTATAATTGAAGTTCTCTTAGTTATGCTACGTTGATTTATAAATCTAACAAATAGCATTATTGGAATAGTAATAATTAAGGCACAGATCCAAATAATTAAGGCACAGATAGTTCCCCCGAGCACCACACATCCAAATAAATTTTCATCTAAGTACACGGCACTACCTTCTGTTTTTAATTGGATTTTTAGATCAAATTTTCATTTCTTGGCCACACAGTTTATCAGACCTAGCTCATTTCTAATCAACTGAAAACAATTCAGTAATAAGGAAAATGTGAATCAATTAAAGAAATTTTATAAACCTATTACCGATTTAGTATTTAGATTTTAGTCCTAGTTTCGGCTAACTTTTTCCTTAAGTTATAGATCTAATTTTGATACTAACATGACTGTAGGTTACTAGGCTATGCACGTTTTTTCTCTTTTATGTTAAGTTTAACACTTGATAACGAGAGTTGATTTATACTCTCGAAACATTGTCTTTTAGTTTTTATGTACATAAATATGCCAAAATCCGAATAAACCATATAATCAAATAAATTTACAATCTGAATACACAATCTTATATTTTAGTTTATTTTAAAAAATTACCTAACTGGATAATTCAAAATATTGATTTTTACCTTATTGTTCTGCATATTTTATGTTAACTTAAAATTGTATAATACTCTTCAATCTGTTAACGTAATATATTATATTGTAAAATAATATTTCATAAATATAATCAATACAATCACGAATTATTTGGGAATGTCACTATAATTAACTATACTTTTAGGACACATACAGTAGTATTTATTTAAATTTTAGGAATTTTTGTTATTTCATTTTAGTTTTAAGTATAATTCAATATTATACCATTAAACCTACCAAATTTATTGATAGCTTTGAGCCCAACCTCACCGTTACAGATTTTCATCAGAGTAAATCTATTGTAAAGTACTTTATTCCCTCTTAGTGTGTTCTTATCATTTTGTGTCTGTCCTTGATGACATCACATAAAAAGACTTCTATGAAACCTCTTTATAACATTTTATGACAAAAGAGATGCAAAATTTTAAGAACATTGATGACTGTGACAAATTAATATAGAAATGTTCATAATTTATGTTTGTGACATGGAGATAGAATTTTTTTTTATACATCGTAGATATTGAAATTTTTATAAAGACAACCAATAATATTCTGAAGTGTAAATATTTATGTAAATATAACCACCTATTAATGTAATCGAAATGTTTGCTTTAGCGTAAATTTTCAAAGATTATAATTTTGCTAAATCTATAATTCTATTTTAAATAATTTCTTAAGTGTTACAGTAATTATGCAATATTTAAGTTGTGCCGTTATGTAGGGTAACAACACTAAACACTGCACTCTGTTTGAAAAAAAAATCATGCATTTTTTTTGAAATTATTACACGTATCAGTTCAGTTCCATAAAATAACTTATTAAGCTTAATTTTAGCACAAATAAAGTTCTATCATTTCGTTCCTATTAGAGTGAATGTGTTTGATTTACATAGAGTTACCACCAAGGTAACTGCTACCTGCTCGGCATGTCCTTACCATTTCCTGGCTTTATTAAACATAATCTAAATTAGATTTAGAAAACGTCCAAAAAAACGAATACCTAATATATATTTGAAATAATGGTTTAGATTATTTAACAACACTTGCCAAATAAATTTTAATTCCTGCACTCAAATTAAATCTCCACTCAGAGTATTTAAATGGGGGTAATATTGTTTGAAATTGTATGTGGTATGTGAAATATGTTTATTTAACCTATGCAAATAATAACAAAATTAATTGCTTTTTAGCTGTTCATAGAATAAACATATTACATCAATATATCCATCAAAGAACATGTTTATAACCATATATGTCGTTTGATAAACATATTTTACTATATCCAGGAGCAATTTAAATCACTAAACAAGGAATTTCAAATACAATTAGAATTTGATAAAGAACCTATTTGATATTAACCCTTTGTGTTTGATCAAAACTCTGTAAATTTTTTTCTAGCGGTCCCAATTATCTAGAGAGTATATTTGTGTATTTCTGTTTACTTATTAATCACGTATGATATAAGAGCTATCCTGACTGAGATATTAGGACATAATAAGATATACATTTATTATAACCAGTTGTTTGTTTATACCGGTTAACAATATCTAATTTGGGTATAATTTAAATCCAATGAAACCATTATATTTTTACTATCAACAATCGTGAGTATAGAAAACATATATTTATAAGGAAAATACAAAATATATTAATTCTCCTTTTGTTATGAGAAATTATATATATATATATATATATATATATATATATATATATATATATATATATATATATATATATACCTATTTCCTCCGCCGCGCCGTATGAAAAATATATCATTATCTAAAAAAAAAAATTAAAATAGATTTTAACTTTACACTTAATTATTAATGATGGAAAAGGGCTAGAGGGTCGAAGAGAGTGACCGGTTATTCCACGCACAAATGTTTTATTTACGGTATCGTAGTAAGGCAATTATGTACTTTGTATTAAATTGCACAGTATATTACTTTTCAATGTAATTATAACAAACTATATAATACTATCTCAAATTGTTAGAACTTGACTAAAAAAATGTGAAAATCAATCATTTTTATTTCAAAAAAATTTAATAACATTGAAATGTAAAAAAAAATTCGTTAACTAAATACGTTTTAAGTCATTAGTAAATCATCACATACGTTTAAATAAGTATTTAAAAAGATGTTATAAAAAATCACACATTTTCTAACAGAAAAATATAAATATTTGATTCTTATATTGTCTTGTTGGTTGCTATTTGTTTCCCATTAAATGCTTTTTAATACTTTTTAGAATTTCTTTTGTTGAAAAAAAATTCTAATTCGTTAATAATATACGTAGAACATTTTAATAATATTAAATTCCACAAAAGAGACAAACAACAACGAATACATTTTCTAATATGTCATAATGTATAAAACATAATTAAAAAAATTTTTAATAAGTAAAAATTGAATTCTACAAAATTTATTCATTAACAAATATTCCAAATTAATAGCCTGTCCTCAATATCAGAGACACCACACTTCTCTAACCAATCGCTCTCATTTTAAAACTGACACATTATTTCCGTAAGGATTTAAGGTAATTTCCACAACATTTAAGGTAATTTAAGGAAGGGTAATTTAAGGATGGCTTAATTTCCACAACAAGCCATCGATCGTGATACCAGGAAAGGTTTTAAAAAAGAATTTAACCCCAAATAAAATAAATTATTTAAAATATTTAAAAACAATAAACAATTTGATTTAGGTGCCTTTTTTTTACAATATTGCTTTGGTGATGTGTTAATAAACTGTTGTGTAATTCTACCTACTTTGTTCAAAATGAAGTCAAAATATTATTCTTGTAAAGTAACAGGGATTAGAAAAAGCGTTTGTGAAATGGTTTTGGTTATTCCAAATATGATCAAAAACCTTATACTTTAAGGAAATACAGATGTGAAGTAATAATAATTATAAATTCCAAGTTTCAATAAAATAATAATACGTCATGTCATTTGTATTATAATGAAACATTTTGAGTAATAAATTTTTAATATGAATATATAAGCAAAGGGTTTACGTTTTTAAAATTATATCAGTACTTAAATATTCAGAATACATGAACTTTGTTAAATAAAGTAAAATCTTCTCGTTATAGCCAAAATAAGGACATTTCCTAACGAGGGGCTGTGTTATCTTTTTCAAGTTCCTTATAGTCACAACATTCAATAAAAGCCACAGTTTGTTGTAAAGTCATTAAAATATAATATCAACTTCAAAGGTTTTCTTTCTTTTCTCGTAAAATTGAAGAGATGTAATATCATTTTTCCATTTTTATTTAAATAAATGCATTTTTAATGTGGGTTTACATCTAGTAAACACAATTGTTAATAATATAAGACGTAATTTGTTTTAAAAAAATTATAAAATAACATTTTACACTTAGAACACGCATTCATTGAGTTTTTCTTTAATATTTCAAGATACATGTCGTAAAGCGTTATTTAGTTTTGTAATTCGGTGCAGAAATAGAAATTGCTTAATTAACAGCCTAAATGGTAAATTTGTTCATTATATCTTAAGAATAAAAATATACAAATTTGATGTTCTTGAACAATTACCATAAATATCATAAACATAGGAATACCTTAATCATTGTTTATATGTTTTGCAAAATCATCCCATTTAAACCCTGATTTGTAATTCAAAATTTAAAAAAAGGAAACTATTTTAAGTTGCTTTTAATGTGCAAAATTAAATTTTTACTTGTTGAACTAGGAACGGTTAGCAATTTTATTAGAAAAAATTCCTAATATTTATGTTTATTCACTTGTGCTAATATAGTTTATTTCTCTATTACAACATGCCACAATGGACTACAACCTGCTAAAAAAAACTTTTTGTTGGATTTTTGTTGAATAAACCATGTTAATAAGCGTTCAAAATATTGTATAAGAATATGATGACTACTGAAATAATGGTTAAAAACAACTCTTTCCAAATAAATTTAAATTCATGCACTCAACCTAAATCTGCACTCAGATTATTTAAATAGGGGTAATATTGTTTGAAATAGTATGTGGTATGTGAAATATGTTTATTTAAGTTGAAAATTTAACCTATGCAAATAATAACAAAATATAATTGCTTTTTAGCTCTAGCTGTTCACAGAATAAACATAATATGTTTATATATGTTTACAACCATATATGTCGTTTGATAAACATATTTTACTATATCCAGGAGCAATTTAAATCACTCAACAAGGAATTTCAAATACAAATAGAATTTGATAAAGAACCTATCAAATATTAAACCTTTGTGTTTGATCAAAACTGTAATTTTTTTTTCTAGCGGTACCAATTAGCTAGAGAGTATTTTTGGTTACTTTTGTTTACTTATTAATCGCGTATGATATAAGAGCTACCCTGACTGAGATATTAGGAAATAATAAGTTGTACATTTATTATAATCTGTTGTTTGTTTATACCGGTTAACAATATCTAAGTTGGATATAATTTAAATCCAATGAAACATTTTTATTTTTACTATTAACAACCGTGAGTACAGAAAACATATATTTATAAGGAAAATACAAAATATATTAATTCTCCTTTTATATCGTAATTTGTAAAAGATAATCGTGATATGATTTTGTTAGGCTATGATAGGTTATAAATTAAAAGGTTAGGAACTCTTAATAGGTTATAAAATATTGTAAAATATAAATACATATGTGAAAGACACCAGAAGCTGTGTATGATTATATACTGAGTTGTAAATATAACGCTTAGCTTTCCCGTATTGGTTTTTACATTACCAACTAAATATCCAATTATGTGATCACTCTCATATAGGTGTTGAACATAAAATTGTGTCTGGAAGGATGCTACTTAATGCTATAATACATTATAATTAATTAAAGCTAGCAGTAATGTTGTTTTGTAATTCATAATTTTATTATAGTTGTGTGTTATTAACATTTATATATATGTTACTAAAGCTACATTGGAAAATATTAAAATACTGAAATTATTAAAAAAATATTTTTCTTTCGAATTTTTAATTTTTAAAATATTAATAAAAACTAAATTAAATTTTTGCGATAACCATTTACACTACATTATAAATCAAACCCTAGTATACTCGTAAAATACATTTATTTCGTTACAAATCCGAGGGGACAGGGAAGTAAATCATTTTGTAAAGTGACAGAATCCCATTTCAAACAGAAACACAATAAAGAGTTTAATATATGACCATCAGTTTTGTTGTGGCAGTAAAAAAATAAAATAAAAATACGGCGTTTGTTCAAGAACGTTACGTAATCAAAAGTAATATAGAATATGTGACGTGTTGGAATTGGTATCGCTATTAAAGTGGAAGTTTTTTGTGTAGCTAAGATTTATAAAAAGTAAAAGTAATAGTATTTGCAACTATGTATTGTCTTTCTCCCCTTACCCAAGTAACGTTTAGTTTTTTTTTTATAGAAGAAACGATTCACCAAAGACGTGATGAAAAATGTCGGCTAGACAAGTTATTTTATTTAAATATTGATATAAGAATATAATGCAATAAAGATATAAACAAAATGGTTGCAATAAAATATAATGGAGATATAGAAATAAAATATTTTTTTTTAAATATATTACTCCATCACCAATATTTTATTTTATTTTTTTTACTGGGTGCTTGATACAATAGTTAGGTATATAAAGTTCACATCTAACGAAAATATTTAATAATGTCTCACAATAAGAAATATAAAAATATTTTTGTAGATGCGGTTATTATACTTCCTTATACCTCATAAGCCGTCAGAATTTTCAATTTTGCTTCTATGGTGGCAAATCCCTCCCGATCAATCCTCTCTCACAAACTATACTATCTCCACAAACCAAAATTTCATCAAGATCTGTTCATTAGTTTGGACTCTAGATTACTACTGAATACATGTATACATTCAAAGAAGCTCAAAACAGCTATTTTCGGGATCATCTATCTATTTTATTTAGACACCAAATACTTAAATACTTACATATAAAAAATTAAATGTATGTATCATTCGATTTACTAAGGTAAAAGGTTGTAGACAGAATATCTACCCTAACCCTTCAAAATCAGTTACAGTACTACTGTTAATTACGAAATTACCTTTCACGACGACCATGATTTTCATTTTCAACAATAATCATTACATGTCGGTTCACCAAATATTTAAATTAATTTAATTTTGCAAGTTGCCTGTGAACAAAAAGGATCTATAAATTGGTCCTTGACGTAGTAATATGTACCTTTAAAAATGTTTTGAAATATGATATCTTCTTAGATTGTGTCTATGGTTAAGCTTCACGATTATGTAAGTATGTGTGTGTGTGTGAACCTTTATGTTTATGCGATGTGTGAGTTATAGAGATTGGCGTTAATAATAATAACTTTTTCAACACAACTACAAACAATATATAATATATAGTTTTTAAATAATGAAATATTTTCATCCACATAGACCATTGAGATTATGACCGTAGTTCACAAGACAAAAACAATTTTATAATAGGTTTAGTAATTTCTACCAAAGTCGTTTAAACAATAAATCTTTATATGTAACTTTTATAAGAAATTAATATATACATTAGAAATATACATTTTTTTACTACGTACTCACTTAGTATCAAAACACTTGTTAAGTCGTGGAACTGGCTTTAGGATACCGTTATCAACGAACTCTGCCGCCTGTCCATTTAACCTTTCTGCAACAGTTTCTTTCAACAAGTAGACGCTCTCCTGTAGCTTTCCACCAAATATTCCTTAAGTTTTTGAAAAAAGAAAAAAGTCTAAGGGAGCTAAACAAGGACACTTCTAGTTTACAACCCAATGTACCACTATAAGCCGCCAATAGTCTAGTCCTTAAAGTTCACCCTTAGTCTATGTACGAAAACAAAAGAAAATTAAAACTGTTTCTTAGTCACAATTGAATTTTTGAAATTAATTTAATAACTAAATAGGTTAATCAGCGTGTATCTATAATGACAAAGCAGCCATAAAAAAACGTACTTATGTTACCACATCTATGACCATTTAAAAGTAATAATAAATGGTAGTTACACTTTAATGTTATTAAATTTTACAAATACGAATATTTAAATTAATAGAAACCATCCTTTGAATTATTCTTCGTTATATTTCACCTTCTGAGTTCATCAACATTTAAATTACTCTTAGGCAGATATTTTATTGTATTCCCACTCCGTATCGGACAGCCAGGAAATAAATAGAGTCTTGTTCCATTGTCATTATTCATAGGGTATACAATTTACAACTATAGTTGTAAGCGTATTTCTTTGGAAAAATTATTTCGGTTCTGATATTATAAAAAGAAGATATGTAAGATACCATTTATTAAACAATCAAGATCATGTATATATATAATGCAACGACAACTGTTTAATATCAGGCTAAAATTAACTAAAAGACAGTGTTTAATTCATCAGACTCAATAATTCATCAGTGTTTACAAAACTCGTCACAGTAGTATCATATTCTGTAATAAGTACTGGCATCCGCTATTTAAAATTAACTTCTCCCCCATTACTTCTCTAATCAAAGATTTTAATACCATTTTGATTTAAACTCATACACCATTTTTCATAATTAAGTTTTATTCTGAGAAATACACATAAAAATGTGTAATAACTTATCAAAAGGCACTTCGCTTTTTAAAACAATGTTATATAAAACGTGGATTTTACTGCATAATATATCTCTCTACAGTAAGTCTCCATGAAAACTGAACTTGTCAATTTGATCCCCAGGTATACAACACACTTAACAGGCTTCACAATATAACGCTTACAAAATTCATAATTTAATACCAATTATTTTCATCTGTCATTTCTAATCCTATTCTAAAAACAACAATATTTATACTTCTTCAGTTTAATTAATCAGAAATTGGTGTATGAACAGTCGTATTCAAATATTTCACCCCTTCATCACATATTCATTCATACAGTCCAAAGAACTTCATAATATTATGTATGATGTGGTTAATAAAATTAAACGTGCAGTATTTGAAATTCAAATATCCGGAAGTTTGGTGGTCATAAGTTCCTGAGATTTATCGCCCAAAATATTTCCTAAATAAATCATTTCCTGTGTTTCCATAACTTACACCAGTTTTTTCTTACTATTATAATTTTCAAAAATTATTATATTTAGACCTTCCTTTTTTATGTTTTGTTCATTTATGGATACCCTCAGTGGCTCCATATATTAAGTAGGGGCATGACAATCGTGAGGTAACCAAAATGGATACAATAATTATTTTCATGTAGTCTTAAATTATATCTCACCCTTTAACCTTTCCAATCCCGTCAATATTGAGAAATCCAGACATTATTATATTATTAGAGGACCAGTGTCTCTATTGTATATTCTTTCCTTAATTTTTTTTAAAAAAGCTATGTTGAAAGAATGGTTTTTTGCCTTTAAACAACAAAGGAAAAAAAACTTGTTTTAAATACTTTTATTGAAAGAAATATCATTTTCAACTATCAGCTGACTGTTTTAATAAAAATTAATTTCAGTGTTTATTGGTAATGATAAACGTTTGTTTTCTCAGTGATGACCATGAAGTGACCTTTCCATATATCATTTGCCTCCAAGCTCTGACAATGCATCTATTGTAAATTCCTGTCACTTACATGTTGGTAAATAACTCTTATCAAAAGTATAATTACAGACAATATAATCATTTGTATTTGATGAGTCTTTCATGAATATTTCAATATTCATACAGATAATTGTGGGTAACCTCTCTAGATATTTAATAATCGTCTGTATTTGTATTGACAATTTTATAGTAACTATAATTTAAAAAATAATAAATACCCTACATATATTATTATTTAAATTCAAAATGTACCATTATTATAAAAACATTTACAATTTAGCAATAATTTTATGCAAATATTCGTATTTATCCTTTACAATAATAATTAAAGTTGTGTTAATAATAAGTTGTACTCTTTACATTATTTACTGCACAATAAGGTATATAATATTGTTGAAATTGCTTAATATTTGAATAAAGTTCCATTTTAAAAATTCAATCAAATATTGAACTCAATCTGAAAAAGTAAATTTATGTTAATATTGTTTGGTGATGTGTTTACAATTTTCAGAAAATACATCTCATGGATTTTAAATATAAAAAGATTAATTTTAATAAATCGATAAATAAAAAGTGGAAATATGAGACACGTTAACTAATAAAAGCGTATTTATCATGTAAAACAACAACCAATATCGGCACAATAAATCTACATCAATGATGGCACCCATTAATCTTCAAATGAAATGAAAATTTCATTTTCTGCTAACACCGAAGTAAAATTTGTACACGATCTAAAGTCATTTCTATGATAGAACCTATTGATTAAAAGAGCTGAGGTTATTTTACAGTTTCCTTAGGTGCACCAATATAATATTATCACTAATACTACAGAAGATATTATTTTAGAAAAGTATCAGTAAAATATTAAACTACGAAACAAGTCAGCTCATTAACGTTAAGCCGATTGAGGAAAGCCGTAATAGTCAATATTTGAAATAGGAAGAACATTGGAGAGAATTTCAAGCGTTTTAGTTAAAGGTATAAAAAACAAAAATGATAAATTCATCGGGGTATATTATACGGAGTTCGTCAAATCCTTTCATAATTTTGAAAAAACTCAATTATTACGTGAACAGTGAGTATTAAATAAAATTCTTTTAAAGGTGTATTAACCTGCCATATTTAAAGGACTTGCTTCATTATTAATTGAAACTAACTTCACCGCATTATGTCCAGAAACTTATAATAATATTATCGGCAATATGGTTGCTATTGATTTGAACACTGAACACTAATATAGAACAGTAATATTTTGTTTTCTTTGTTTAAAAATACTTCTTAGGAGTTTATGGGTAATATGTAATTTTCAATAAAGAGTTTTTAAAAAAATAAGAAAAGCTTATCAAGTTATAAATTACTAACACTTGCGCAGCCATAAATAACTTAAAATGATTAGGTTTATGTTGAATAATTAAAAAAATAAATCAGCTAGTTGAAAACGTTTGTTATTTCAATCAGAACATAACAGAGGGTAATATTAAAATACCATATTTTTTGCTATATTTTAATTTTGTAGTTTTTTTTTTTTTTTTTAAAGAAGAAACACCATGGGTCTTTATTTGGTGGTCAACCAATTTAGTTAGCACTAGTATGAACATGTGTAACTCTTTACCTTGATTAGAAGCTTGGAATTAATCCACGACTCAAATACTCCTATGTCAGTATCTTCAACTAGATCCTTATGTTTGTGAATAGGTGTCACCAGTGTTGAACTCTAAATCCAACTTTTCTTAGATCATATACAGCTAAAACCAAATTACCCTTTTCTTTTTTTTCTGTCCTACAAACCGAGATGTATATTATCGTGCACCAGAATCTGCACCCATCGTTGCCTCTCTTTCCATAACTGGATGATGATCTGTACTGTTTTTCATCCGGTCACCAAAAAGAGTTTCCCTTATAGAAAAACTTTTACTTACCAATTAACACTCATAACCAGCTATGCTTCCTTATTTAATTCCTCAAACACTGTTACAGCTCTTAAAGACCAATGATGATGAGGTCTTTTAGAGATGATGTCTTCTGTATACCCCTGGATCTAAATATTATAAAAAAATTTCCTATCCGCTAAATTTTACTCTGTTCAGCAATTAAAGAACAACGCCACTGTTAATACTATTTATCCACACTTGGAGCTATCAACATTCTTGAAAGAATCGTAGTGTTTAGCCACAACCAGAGCAAGTATATAGACTATAGTTCAATAGTCTGTTTTCGACATAATTTACTTTGAACTAAGAATGATAATATAGTTTTTTTCTATATATGACAACCCTCCGTTACAAAGTAAAGTTTAGAAAGCCCTGAAAGACTGTGCATAAGAAACACTTTTGACTTCTTTTAAAAATTTGATTTTAATAATACTCCACTTTAATTCTGTTTGTAAAATTAACTCAGCTCTTTTATTATATTCATCGACATTTCGAATCAACCTTTCCTAAAATACAATTTAATAAATATTTATATACAATTTAAATAATAGGTTTGGATAACATAGCTCATGTATCAGTTTGCCCCTTAATAGTATCACATTAGAGCTCAAATTATGTAAATAAAGAGTGTACACTGATTATATTTTCATATATTAACAAGTGTGATTAAAGAGAAGTAAAAAAGAACGAATTAAAAGTGAAATAGAAAAAAATGAAGGTAATCAAAATATTACCGCCCCAATACTTATCGTACAGTTTAACGACACTGTATTCTAAGCACATTTTGTCTGACAAGGAAAGTTATTGCTGCGTAGTGCCGCTGGATTACACTATTAAAATTCCACAGCCATGCATAATTAAAACAGGAACTCTACTCTGGGCTCTCGTAATTTGATACAGTCTTGACTTAATTGAAAATTATAGTCTGTTCCTTATAACATTTTCATTCTGTGTTATGTTTGGTACTTGACTTTTTTTATTTTTTGCCGTTACAAATATATAAGCAAAATATATTGTTTATTATTAAAGTTATTGTTTTGTTTGATAAAAATTGAAACTAAAAAGGTAAGATCTCTTTTGTTTAAATTATTTATCTTAGCTTGTAACTGATAAAACATTATATCATTAATTTATTACTAAATCATAACAACAACATTACATATTGCTCAATTCCAATGTGATTTATTATTCCGTAAAAACCCTCTGCACAATCGCGACTCTGTTTTGAAAATTATTGGTTGTTAGCAACAATCAAATAAAAATGTGATACATGTAAGTGCGGATTAAAATGAAGATTATAATATACAGATCCCTATATTTTAAATCTTTTTTTTTAAATGTTATACAACGTAATTTAAATATACAACTTTCAAATGAAAGGAAAGTATATGATATTTTTTTGAAACCTTAGTTGTTAGTATCGATGATGGATAAAGACTAAAGAGATTTAAAGTAAACACATTTATATTTTACTTACAAAATAATAAACATAATATATATATATATATATATATATATATATATATATATATATATATATATATATATATATATCAATGCACGACAGTAATAATTGTTATGTATAATCCATAATATAGGTGGAAAGGGCACGTAAAGAAAAAAAACTTACAAAGTTCAAATTCAGATTTAGAAAACTGTATTTTTTTATTAGCATGAATACTGAACTGTCAGATGATAACAAGCTAATGTTACACGACAAATTTTAAAACCGGTGTTGTTGTATGACGTATAAAGTATAGAAAACATCAAAAATAATAAAAAAATAATAAAATCTGATTCATACATGCAAAGGATTCTTGTTCATATAAATGTGATTTTTTTTTTTAAATAACTGACAATATTGCAGTTTTTAAAAATTTGAAACAACCAAAATCAGTAACATAGAGCTTTAAATTTGAAATAGATACTTTGTTCTTTTATTATAATTACCATTTTAAATTTAGTTTTCCTTGAATAAATTTAGATTAAATAGTTTTCCTTTTCCTAAAATTTATGGAATAATAAATTTAGTAACTATAAATTAAATAAATATTGGTAATTTTAAGAACAATGGATTATCGTAGTTAATTAATATTGTTTAATTTTTAGATTAATTCTAAAAATACCATTTCATGGTAATAAAATATACGAGAGGAAATTCAATTTTCAGTGAAACCTATGTGTTTGTTCGTGGTAATGAATAAACGAAATTCTGATGCAGGTGTATAGAGCTTAAGTTTGTTATGCAGAGTTCAATCTGCATATTTAAGCGCGCCCTCCAATGATAACCTTCCTCTAATAGTCTCAATATTTTTGTTCGGTATATCTATAATATTTTTTTTCACCAACACATTTACAAAATTTTAAATTATTAACTGATAACAAATTTAAATATTGAATATTTTGCACCGTAATTGAAACCAAACAAAAATTATAAACTACTAATCTGAGTCACATAATAAGCAACATAAAATTATAATATACACGAGTTTTCTAAATCTCATATTTAAATTTTACATAAGTATTGTACGAATTCATATTACCATTTTTTTTATATTATCAACCGTATTACCTATAATTTGTAATTTTGTATTGAATAATAAATTTTGGATAAGTTTATCAAGTATTAAATATTCTAAATAAATATGATTCACCAATAGTTAACATTACATCGCACGTAAATTTCTGTGTATTAAGTATAATAATTATGAATAAGCCATTTTTTAACCTAAAATATTACTTCATGTTATTATTATATCTTCATTGCATTACCCAATGATCTTGACCAATTCATCATTTGTAATACTTGTTTTCATTGTTTGTATTTAGTATTGTTGTGTATGATGATAATTTATTTCTCAAAAAACTCCACTTTGTTGAAGATTTTAAAAAAAGTTTGATTTATTTATTTTAAGTAATTCATTTTATTTTTATTTTAAGAAACCGATATATACTTTTAAAATGTAAGACTCTTACTATGATCTAGTAATGGAATCTCGTTTTAAAGAATAACAATTTCCTAACTCCCATTAAATTTATAGGGTAACAGAAAAGGTTGCCGATATATTTTTTTCTGAAACTACATCTCAAGATGTTGATTTAACGCTAACATAAAATATAAGTTTTTATATAAATATCTGTCAACTAACGAACGTTTTGACATAACGTATTGCCGCATAATTGTTTAAAAATTAAGTTATAAGAATAATGAAATATATGTATATTTCTTTTTTTACAATAGCACAGAATTAAGGTTTCATTAACACGTTGCTTTTATTAAATGCCTGGTTGTTTTATGGTTCAAAATATTATACAAATTTTAAATGTATGAGTTTTACGATTACGTTTTTAAATACAGAGGTTCATGATATAATTTGCTTTTCTGAATTAGTATTAACAAGTTATATTATTTTATAATTATATCTTATAAATTACTATATATATTGACTTGTAAATTGCTATAAATAGTCCGAAAATTACACGTCGAATTTTTTCTTTACGCCAATTAAAGTTAAATTAGTATAATTTAAAAGGTGTAATTCCTATTACGAAAGTGATCTTAATCTTTTTTCGTGTTTACAATATAATTAAATACATATCAAGTTATATATATATATATATATATATATATATATATATATATATATATATATAATTTAATATATAGAAATAAACAGAATGTATGCGTGATATATGTTACATAGCAACAATACACTGTTAACTCATATAGTTATTCCATCAATTATGTGAATCAATGGAGACGAAATATCACCAGATGTGTCAATATACATATATACTATTTCATAACAGGAAACCCAAGGTACACTATCATGGGATTAGTGTCCGAGGTAAGCGTGTTATCATGAAACAAAAGTCGTAGCAACAAGTGGTCATCTAGTAAAGTATACAAACTAGAAGACCTTCGTAATTATAATAAAAAATCTACAAACATATTTGCATCTACTATTGCTTTGTAGGTTCCGTTGACACATTGATAGATGAATTTTGTGTTTAAAAAATTGTTAGGCAATGAGAACGAAACTGTTTAAGTAAGCAAACACTAAGACGCAATATTATCTACAGCATTCCAGTGCTAATTTAAAAACTATGATATTGTAAGTAGCATTTATTCCGAGCACAAAAAATTATAATAAAAAATATTATTATTTCTAAATGTAAATTATATTTAGACAAACGGAAGAATCAAACACTAAATTGTAATAATAATAACAGTATTCATGTTTAAATTAGAGCACACAATGCTTGTAGCTTTGAGATTGTAATTAGTATTAATTCTGATCACTATAACCTATACAAATTTGTTGAAATTTTCAAACGGTTTTTGTGCTTGGAGGAACTGTAAACATTAAGACATAATGAACATTATTCTATTATTCTAGTTAACATTGGGGAAGAATGCAGAAGCTTTGAGATTGCAATTAGCATTAGTTCTGAACACAAATTCATATAAAGAGAATGTTATAATTTGTAAATGTATATTGTACTAAGACGAATTGAAGAAACACTAAGTCGTAATAATGATTATGGGATTCTAGTTTATGTTTAGGCAGATATTGCACATAGTTTGAGATTGTAATTAGCATTAATTCTTAGCAAAAAAATCTATAAGATATACTTTATAATTTGAACCAATGATGTTATATCTTTTTGTTTTTACAATTTTATTTTATTTATTTATTGTTTTACAAGTGGGTGGTATTTCACACATAGCTTTTATTAAAACCCATTAATGTATTGGTATTGAAAAGTCAATCAATTATTTACGCCATTATTATTTACAGGAATAATTTACATGTAACAATAAAATCCGATTGCAATACAAGTCAGTAAAATAATAGTTTAAAAAACCTTCCATAACCAATTTACATAAATTAAAACTGCTGGAGAACAAAATTAGGTTTAATATATCTCTTCCTAAATGACGACAAACAGGACATTCAGCACAAGGGGTGGTAAACAACTTCGAAATTAAATTCGTACATTTCCTTGCATCCATTTTTCATGATTAGTCAGACGTAAGGCACACATTATGTGTAGACATTAAGTCTTTCGTGTGATTCCCTCTCTTCAATTTATTACATTTTTCGTTAATTGACCTCCTTCTCTTACAAACTTTTCACTAGCTGTTTCCTTCAATTAAATTAGAATTTAATATATATATTTTTTAAATACTTAATAACTTAAAACGCTTTTAGTTCTGAATTTTTAGTTATATATCATTATATTTCGAATGGTTGTTTAAATTATACAGGAATAATATATTGCTGTGTATGGTATTTTAGTTTTATACATTTTGAGAAAATCATGTTCTTGAATAATAAAATTTCCTAACAGTGTAAGTAAATAACATTTAACCAATAATGAATTAAAATTAATAATAACAAACTATAGATAGTAAATATTCAAAAAAAACTTATATGATATATTCCTCCCCTATCAACAAAATTAGAAGATAAAGTACACACATAAATTAATTTAAAAATAATATTAAGTAGGGTCAATCATATTACTTGATTCATCTAACAGTAGTTTAAATAGTAATGACTTATTAATATCTTTCAATTTTATTTGTACACCATCTATAATAGATAATTATTGGGTATAGATATTCATTGCATGCTGGAAATTAAAACTAAATTAACGTAATAAATGTAGATTTATCGCCTTAAGTACTTTAAAATATTCATACTTGCTAATCTGAGAGATATTATCGTGTTAATGTATTTAAACAATTGTAGTTATTGTTTCTATAAAACAGAAAAATAAATTGAATATAGGTACTTCAATAAAGAACTGTTGTTTTATATTTGCTTATAAGAACAAATTTGTTCGAAGTAAATTAACAAAAAGTGAAATATAAATATAAATAATACCTTCTGTAGAAATACATAATGTGGCAGAGTACCAGATTAGTTATAGTTTGTATTTGAAACTCAAGCATCACTGAAGAAGGCGACATTGATATTATTGAAACCGTTTTTGTAAAAAAAGTTTTACTTGTGAGAAAATGTGTTCAAGATTAATTTTATATCAACCCACGATTAAAAATTATTAATATAACAGTTGGACAGTTGGTAATATGAATTTATTCAGAATAGTTTTGATATTGATATTATTATTTAATTTCAACGTCAAATTATAAAAGAATATTATTGTCGGAATATTACACACAATTACAAAGAATTTCAATAAAGTGATCTCTTTAAATTTAAATAGTAAAATGAAAAACAAATTGAAATATTAAATATAATGGATATTGGATTCAAACATAATCACATTTTCTTTAAAAGAAATTATATTCACGATTTTTACCAAGTAGAAAATAATTACAGCACACATAATGCGTCTTATTTATAAAAAAACAGTTGTATTGTTGCCAAGTTACAAGTCGAATAAATATTACAATAATATGTGTAACTTGTCATTTCGGCAGTCATTGATATTTTTAAAAAAATATAAAACGTATAACAAAATCTTCATTTATAAATTAAATATTGGACTTTATGTTTGTTGTAACAATACGGTAGCAGAATTATATCTATTTCATTTGTGTTTGGGCTGAAAAAATATCCCTATGTAGTGTAGAGAAAGCGTATATAAAATGTGTGGTCGGAATAAACAATAAACTTAATGTGTATTGAAATTGAACTATTAATACAATAAATAACTTCCTTTTTATTATATTTCCTCACAATAAAATTATTCAAATATATTTTTTATCAAATCAGGTTATTAATTTTTTCGTCTATATGATAGATATTTTGTAACAATAAATCAAAGTATTTTTAGTAAACTTTGTTCAAAAAAGGTATTATTTTTTTTATTTTTTGTTATTTATATAAGGTCTTTGTGTTATGAATATTTTTTAATAAAAAAATAACGGCTTAAGTATTGTATGTACATTTTTCTTATTACTTATGTGTGAATTACAGATAATGGTAATAGAATAACATTTTACTCTATATAGTTTTCGGAGAATTTATTTCTTAGTTGCATGATATCTAGGTGTAAAACAAGTTTCATATTGGTAGTAAAAAGAAATACTAATTGAAGACTTTGAACACTGTGAGATTTTAAGAGTGGCCCAGTAATACGGGTACGGTTTAAGTAGCCAAAATTCTTAGTTGTGAAACAAGAACTATTAAAAATATCCTTGTCACTTCTTATTTCAACATTCATTTTAAATTTAAAAGAAAATATAATTAATAAATACATTCTTGCCAAATAATAAATATATACCCAATAAATAATATACAAAACAATTGGTTCAGACGTAACAAAATTTGCATTCCCTTCTAGAGATTTATTTCTAATAAGAAAGTACTTATTATTGAAGCAATATTATAATTATGTGTAAAATATAAAAAAAAAAAATTAATTGAAGTAGTTGTATATTTGTATTTTTAAGTTATAGCATTCGTTTACGCTGTTTAAGAGAACTATACTACTAATTATGTACACAGTAGATCATCATTATTCTTTAGCGTTTTATTATTAATGATTCCTATTATAACAGAGTTATCTTGAACGAAGGCAGGTAGATGAAAAGGAATTAACAGAGATATATCTTTCATGTAACGAATCAAGTAAATTTTCTATTTATTCCGTTGACATTTCCTGCTACTTTTTCTAGTTTGATTTATGGAAATGGCTTCAAAAACCATTACTATAAATGTATATAGAGCTCAAATTTAACTTTAAACCAAACAAATCCAGGAAAGTATAGTATATAAAATCCAGATATATTTTTACAGTAATTAACCCTTCAATCGTTAATGTATAGTACAAACGGGAGTAGCAATCCCAGAGTAACATAGCTTGTTGTACGCTTTTCTTCCTGTATTATTCTGATAAAACCCTCCATATCATCTTTAAAATGATATCTTTCTAACGTAAAGTTACTTGGATTATAAACGTAGACCATAAATTTGTATGTCATTTTGACGTTATAACATATACTGTAACTGCTATAGTAAATATTAAGATTGTATTTTAAAGACTAAACAAACTAAAACAAAGCTTTAGATTTGATTAGCAATTATATGCAATAATGATGAATAGATATTTGATTAATAGGAAGAGTACAAGGCATGTTTACGTATATCTTTAAAATGTAAATGTGAATAAAAATGTAACAGATTAATAATAAAATATTCCATCTATTAAAAAGGTTCACTTTCAAATGAATAACTTAGTTAAATTCTACATATGACATCTTTTAAATAAATACTTGTACCCAATTAGATATAAAACGTTCATTTGGAATTATTATTTTGATTTATCTCTTTCAGTCCTTTTTAATCAAGTACAATGCAACGTTGCCATGGAAAGGCTAGATTAAATTATACGAAAATTAATGACAGTGCATAAGAAATTGTCGTGGTAACAACCATTTTAGCTTCTGGGATAAGGAAATAAACCTCTGCTCCTAATTCGAATTCGTTTCAACTTCTTTTTGAACAAAATGAACTAAGTAACTGTTGATATTTGCTCAAGTCTTTTGCTGTTTAGGTAAATACTTTAAATTCGTACAGGTCTTTTGCTGACATCGTTATTGTATCATGTAAATTAATTACAATGTATCAAAAAACGGCATAATTTACAACGACATAGCATACAGATGGAAATCCAAATTTTTGTAAACAATTTAAAAACAAAATATATATATTTTTTTAATATTTGTGTTTTAATAAGAAACATATCTATTTAATGGAATAACAGTCTTAGGTAACATTATTGACTGAAGTTTTACTAACTCTCTGACTCCTAGAAGGATTGTTAGTGTAGTATCTTCTTGTCATAAGTTTTCAGATACTTCGAAGAAAGAGCATAAGATATATAAAGTCATTATTGTCTTGTATTTACAGTACAAAATTTAAAACATAGTATAAAAGAAAAGGTGTAATATTTTGTTCGAAAGGCCGTGAATATTTTCATTCATTTCAATTATATCCTAGTATATAAAAGATAAAATAATATTAAATATATTAAGAGTTGCCAGGATTAGGCTAGTTCCTAAAGAAAAAAATTAAACAAAATAGTCATTCAATCAAATAAAATGTGCTTAAATAAAAACTACGATTGTAACTTTACTTCACTGTCATATAGTTCTTTTTTATTTAAAAAAAATCATTTATTTTAAAACTAATAATAAAACTTATACCCCAAATGTGTTCTATCACTGGATATAATTGTAAAAAAAGTATATATTTAATAATAAATATATTACTTTAGCTTACAGAGTCTTTAATTAACTTCTTTGTTGAACAATAGTTGTATTTATAAGTTTATTACATAGATTACACAATAGTAATCGACTGAATCGAAAAACAGATATTAATTCACAAATCTTTTTCCATTCATATAAGTATTTTTTTTAACCGTTATTGAATATCCTGGACAATTAACAACATTAAAAACGTGAATAAAATGTATCACACACGCACACACGCACATTTATACATTTTATTCACGTTTTTAATGAAAGGGAATATATATATATATATATATATATATATATATATATATATATATATCAAAAGATCATTTGCGATATTATTAAAAGGAAATATTAATTATTTTCTTCTTCACAATATAACTTTAATCTTCTTTTATTTCAAAGCGTTACAACTACTTAAATCTTTGTTACTAAGGTCACTAATCAAAGGTCTTTGTACATTTTGATATAAAGATATACCAAAATATTATCTTTAACTTTTATAATTTAGTAAAGTATAAGCTTTAAAAATATTTCCTCAAAGGTAGCTTGTATCTAATCTTGTATTTTGGAATTTTCGAATGGTAATTAATTAATAGTAATAATAATATAGTGAATCTTATTTTTAAAAAATATTAAATATAATACTATTTAAAAGTAATATATATTGTAAATATCAAATACTGCCAAACAATTATTTTTAAAACATAAATAATAATTGACATTTTGCTGCATAATCAAAAAACAATATTTACCTAAGAACGTTGAACTCAATATTTTCTGCAATGAGAACTTAAAATGTTATTGGCTATTGTTGTTGTTTTCTGAATTCAATTAATTCTTTTCGTAAATGTACAAAACCAAGAATTAAATAATATATTTTCATATTCATCGGTAATATCTTATTTTGTTTAAACGTGATCGTTACTTCATTCATAATTACATGTTTGACTATACTTAATCTATAAACGTTCTTTGTTTCCAAATAAAAACTTTTTTAATCACATGTTATGTTTTCTAATGGTCCCTAAAGGGGTTATCAGAGATACCGATTTTTATTATATTAAATATTCTTCGTTCAAAATAAGTGTAATATATTATCATGTTCATAAATAACTAATCCTGACTGTTGACGGCAAGAGAATAATGATGAAACAATTTTAAAGAAGGATACCCTTAATTGTTTAGAAACAATGCAATTTAAAATTAAAATATTTACTTTTTACAATAGTATATTGCTGTTTATAATTTGATTTTTTTACATCGTTACGCCAAAATTAAAACATAATGTAATTGTTCAACAAAAGTTTAAAAGTGGATAACAAATTACAGTGACAACTGCCAATAATGTAATATTGTATATATTGCTGTTGTGTTTAAAATTATATAACTTTTTTTTACATAAGGTACACGAAAATAAATACTGTAGTTTTATAATTCGTATAGTTCCAATTAAATAAAGTAAAAAATTCTAAATCCTAATTTAAATAATGAACTACATATTTACAAGTAAATCCAAATCAACATTTTATAATGTTAACAGTTACATGTTACATTTCAAAGAATGATAATGAACTAGAGAAGCAATGATTTTTCATGCAGGTGTAAATAGTGTTTTAACTATTCATTCTTAATCAACTGTATTACGATTGGTTATTTATTACTGAGATAATAATGTAATAATTCCACAGGTAAACAAATTTTATAGTAATATGTGTCACCTATCTCTTACAAAAATATATCTTGGACCGTGCAGCCTAGTCAATATATCTTGACCGGTATTTACCGACATATTGCAATTAGTCATCCTAGTTTCTGACATATTAATTGTAATTTATATCTCAATTACAGTTAACAAACGGACTGACCCAGTTGGATATTTATTTTTTTTTAATTCCTCATAATCAAATTATATATTTTATTATAAAGTAGAAGACATTTTTATGTATGTTCTATAAAAGATTAGAAATCTTCTTTATCAGACTATTTGAAAAAATGAATATGAGTCGGATATGAAATCATTCCCTAGATGTTTATTAGTGAATATTTGTGTGGTAAAATTTGAAGTAGTAAAAAGGGAAAATATTCACCAATCTTTACAAATAAAATGTAACCTAGTCATTTAAATTTAAAGACATATCCTGTTTCAGTAGAGTTAAAAATGGAATGGGTCTAAGATGATATAAAGTGTTTACAGTCAGATATTCTATTGATAAAACGACACGCCGACTAGATATCGTTAGTTCACTGAACACAAAACTCATTAAATTCTAGCAAAAAAGTTTATTGGCGCCACGTTGTTGACCAGGGATCGTAAAGTCCTAACAAGGAAGTTACTTTAACGGATAGGAAGGATTAAATATATTTGAAAAATCTAGAAAAATATGTTTTTTAATGAAAAAATATCCAGAGAAGGTTACTTAGACTGGTATACATTATACGTAGATAAAGAGTTAAATATCACATATATATATTTTTGTATTTATAATAATATTTGAAAGAAAGTTATCAGTTCAACCGTGAAATATTTAATTAAATTTATAAATATATAATACAGCATTTCATCGAGATAGGTGACACAAGTGTACAACAAGTGACCACCCAATTACATAATGCATACCAATATACTAAAACTAACCTACAAGCTAACAAAACGAAATTGAGAAATTGATAAAAGGGACTTCGGAGCACATACAACAAAACAATCGGTCCAGTATGACCGAGTGTATATTTATCACACCTAACTTTATTTATTATTGAATCGCTGTTCAAGTTAAATGTGTAAAGATATGTCTGTGCTATAGATATAATAGTACTGCACACCAAAACGTACACATAAGCCTATGGAAACTTCATAATAAAAATTTTTTACAGATAAATATTAATTGTGTTATAAAAAAGAAAACACTCTTTGCGACGGTTTGGAAAAAGCCAAACGTCTCAAGTCCATTTAAAACAAGTTAAATTGCCGCGCTAAACCTTGTAGAGTGGGGACGAGGTGGGGCGATGACGTCACGCCAGTTCGAGAGCAAACTTGCTTGTTCGGACGTGAAAAGTCAAACTGCCTTAGTTCCTATTTTATTAAGAAACTAAATTAGTAATATAAATAAATATTCAGTAGAGTCAACCGACCAATAATATCAACAAATAAATTTAAAATCACATAAAACAAAAAAGTTATTCAAGTTTTTAGAAGGGCTCAAAAACCTAAAATTTGGAAAAAGAATAAATTCAAAATTCAAAAATCGTAGAGTCATAACCAAGTGGGGAAGTAACAATAATCACAAATAAAAAATAAGTAATAATAATAATTAACAGGTGAGAATGGACTTAGAAAGTCATTCTTGGGGAGTTTTTTGGAATTTTTGAGTTGAAGGGGGGATCATTTAAAAAATAATAATAAGTACTATTGTAGAGACCACAATAGGGCACAATAATAGGTACTTAGAATCAAATTTGAAAATAAAATAAGGGAGATATAATAATTACAAAACGTAAAACTTCAAAGCCCAAAAGCGGGTAAAATAAAAGTTTAAGGGGTAAAGTAACATGATAATTATATGTATTTAGTATGTAAAATGGTAACACACCAAAGCAGAAGTAATAATATATAATGGGGGGGTTTTTATGAACATAAACTCATACGACACAAACTTAAGGACTTCAAAGGCGAATAACTCGACAACCAAACGAGTTATGGGAAAAGTACAAACATAGTTTTTCGTCGTAGTAGAAGAGGAACAAGATTTCGTCAAAAGAATTTTGAGAAAGGACTTATCTCAAAATTTGAAAAGGGGAAAAATCAAACTTCGGGAAAAGGGCGATAACTCGCGAACGAAGCGTAGTAGAGCGATGAATCAAGTTCCACAAGACCCACAAGATGGAAAGGAAGAAGAATCCGAAAGGAACTTTAAAATCGGTTCGAGCGTTCGGAAGTTATAGCGAGTTGAACGAAAAAACGTCAAAAGTAGAGATTTTCATGCAAAAACATGAAAAGTTGCGCGCGCATCCTCAAGCAGAGTCTAAAGTCAGAATCATCATGTTGCCAACATGGATCAAAGATAACGTTAAAGAAAAAATACTATAAATTATTAATTAAAAGGTGTTTTAATTAATAATTAAGGAAGAAAACTATTCATTAGTCAAAAAATAGGACTAATAAAACATATAGTGTAAATATTTCAGACCAAAAGGGCCTGAAAACACATAATATATGGAAAATACCTTTTTCCCAAAAAGGGAGGAAAATTGGCTCCAGAAAAGTGGATTAATTCCCACTGACAGGGAGACCGAGATTTAACCGTCGAAAGACGATTACTTTTGATTTGGAATCGACGCTTAAAGGACGTTTCTTCTGCAACCGACTCTGAGCTGAGAGGAAGATTCAACTGTCACTCTACTAATTGGACTTAGAATAATTTCAACTTTAATCGATCTTCAAGGCGACTTAGAAGAATTCGATACCAGCATTCAACTACATAGCAGCTTACAGACTCTGGATAGAAAACATCACATCACCATCATCCTAATAATACAACAAATTCCAAATCCAACTAGAACTTCTATTAAAGTGTGAAGGTATCTTATACTTAAGGAATAATTCGCAAATATTAAATTCTTTTCAAATATAACGTCATTAGGGGAATTGTTACAAATTAAATTCATTTTAAACCTCTGCTTTGGTGTTGATAATAATTAATAATTTAAATACGACTTTTTCAGTACAGGAAAGACTGTTTGTGGTTCTGTCTGGAAAGTCAAGCGCTTTTATTTCTGTTTAATATATAGATAATATTACATTAATTAATGTTGTTAAATAAATAAATAGTTGTGTTATTGTTCAATTAAATTGTTTTGTGTGATTAAAAAAGTTTTGAATATAAAATTTTTCTGTGCAAAAGAGGAAATAATATACAAATAATTCATTTCTAAATTTTGTTGTGTTTTTAATATAAATCCATTCTGTGTATGCTATTAACTTTGTTTTAACATGAATTTTATATATGTGCTCTGGTAATATAATTTGAAAATTTTAAAAGTTATCATCAGAACTTAAGAGCCGATTTCTCCCAAAAGGCACGACCTTGGAGAGAGAGAGAGTTAATCTTAAAAGAGTTAAATAATCGAGCATTGAGATAAAATTCAGGGAATTTTGCGTTAATTAAAATTTAGTAAGTTTATGAGGACAAGCTCATACTTATTAGAGCCAAGAGTTGCAAAATCTTTGATTTAAAAAAGTAAAAGTGAGCATCTTGGCCTTGCCCGCGCCTGCTCTGAAAGGAAAGGTAGTTCGCCCAGTCGGTGGTGATCGTACAGCGAGTTTAAGAGTTCGTGATAATAGTGTTCCAAAAAAGGGAACAAGAATCTTAAATTCGTGGAGCCAGACGTAGAAAAGCGCAGCGTGGCAAGTGGCGTTCCAACGTGGGGCAAGAAGAACCCTACTCGAACACACTAACGGAGCGAGCGGTAGCGCGGCATCTTGTAATATAGTTTTTAGTGCTTATTAAAATTCCATTTTGCTTCTTAAATGGAAAATTCAATGAAGTTATCTGAAACGCATTCAATCATACAAAAATGTGTATAAATAACCAATTACTTAATTAATAGCTAATTCAATTTAAAGTCCACAACAACAAATGCTTCAGGTGTGGCAAGTTTTTCATAATCATCACTAAGTAAAAACGTTTTTAATATTTATTACTTACACGTCAATTATTTGTATAGTTGGAACAAGTTGCGTAATAAACAACAGTTCTGAATTGTAACGTTGTTTTTTTTTTTAAACTTTATATGAGAGTAATTTGTGACTTATACATGGGAAAACCTTAAATTTAAAAATAATAAATTAATAATTTTTGAGTCAATCACAACGCATTCGCAGTCGATCTGTAACAATTGCGTACCCTGTCATCGACAACACATATGCAATCAATGTACTCAAATTATTTAAGTAACCATAAAGATTTTAAATCATGTTTTATTTTCAAATGTTTGATGCTTATGGTAACAAAATACGGAAAAGGTGAATATTTTTAGCTAAAATTGGCTCTAAATACAATATCGAAAATTACTAAAAAACCAAAACGGCGCCTGGCATTTCTCTTTGACCGATGGAGTTGCTTCTTTCAACTGATTAGATTAGAAATGTTTACAGTTTTTTCTCATATGTTAAAATGCCTTTTTATTTCAGTATTTACATAAACATGTTTATTTCATTCAATCCCTCCCATTCCTCTCATCCCTACTGATTACCAAGATCAATTTAAACGGCTGCAGTACCCAATTGCACTTTGCTACGCTATGACTATTAACAATGTACAGGGACAGAGTATGAGAGTAGCTGGCATAGATCTGATGAGTGACTGTTTCTCCCATGGCCAGTTGTACGTTGCGTGCTCCAAACAGTTCTCCTGAAAGCTTGGTAATCCATCAGCCTGAGAGGAAAACCAGGAATTTAGTTTACAGAGAGGTCCTAACAATTGAGTAGGGGGAAGAATCTGAGGGATAAATTAGATAGAAAAAAGCCTTGACTGTTGATAAAGCGGATGTTGAAACCTACCATCATATGCTCTCAACATTGCCAATGTAATTAAGTGAAAGTCAAACTTAGTAAAAACTTTAAATTAAAATGATATATTAATGTTAGATAGTAGTTTACAGGAATAAAATTTTCAGTGCTTTCCTAAATAGCGTAGCCTTTTTTTTTTTTTTTTTTTTTTTCATGACCACAGTAGGATACGCACGGGTATTCAACTAACATTAAAAAATATATATAATTACGTTAAAAACACTGAAGACACCAACCATAAAAATCTAATGGTGTATGTGTGTGTGTGTGTGTGTGTGTGTGTGTGTGTGTGTGGGTTTGTATACGGCATTAGGGAGGACGTCACGTACACTCTTAATGCCGCTACCGAGGACTCGAGTAGAACCGAGGACCTGAAACAGAGTCCTCGGTAGTAAAGTCCTCGGTAGCGCCATTAAGAGTTTACGGCTAATTTGTCGTTATGCCCGCTAGATGTCTCGCCTGTAAGGTTTCTCAAAATACACACTTCTCAATTTTACACACAATTCAGAGCAGACGAGTGTCACGGCTGATGCCACACTTTCGGATTAATATTTATACCGAGACCACGCTGGGTGACCTGGGTATTATCTAATCTGTGAACCTGAGATCATATTTTAAAGTCTGTTCGTATTATAAATTATCGATGTAAGAATGGAAGAGTAGGTAGACCTAACAGTAAATCGAATGCGTATAGGCTTACACTTTCTTTTCGTGCGACAATCGGTATAATTATTAGAATAACAGTGATAATGAATAATATTACTTGATACCTTATTATGTAATAGTTTATAAAAAAAATTTAAATATCTAAATCGTTTAGAAAAAATGGTACAAAATAGACTTAATATATAGGCATGCTTCGTATTGTAATTAATGTTTTTTTGAAGAAATTATTATAGAACCTACTAAATTTAATATAAATTCTAAAATTGCTATCCACTAAATGAAGTTACCTCCAAAATTCAAAAGGTGCTTATTTCAACGAAATAACATTAGAAAAAGATTCTCAGGAGGTGTGGTTTATTTAGCAATTATCGTCCCGGAAAGGATATATCTGCAAATTCACCAGTCGACCGTTTTTATTTGTCACCATTCTTCTCAACTTTCGTTTTCAAACCCTTGTCATGCCGACTGGAAACTCATGATGAATCAAGTAATGTATGCTAATTACCTACAATATATTTCAATTCTATTAGACAATTATACAAATTCTTCAATTATGCAGGTTTCGTCTCAAAATTTCGATTAATTTGATACTAAGTTTCATATAAATACGTCCATTTTATGACATTTATATAAACTGTACAATGTACAATGCAAAGAAAAGGTGTTTCTGGTTCATTCCCTTAGAATATTGTAATCATAGTTAAAATTTCTATTTTCAAACAGTTTGTTTTATAAGTTCATCAAGTTATATACAAATAGGAAGTAAACCACTTTGAGTGAAGTACAGGAACTCAGACGAAGCGCAACGCACGACATTTATATAAATTGTTTATTTTAATTGATAATAGGTTTTATATGTATAGTTTGACTTTGTGTTTTAATATTTAACAAACTCCTGTGGTTCGAAAAATCTAGAAGAAAAAATTGATGATGAATCACATTATTTGAAACGCGTCTGTAACAAAATATTAATAAGCTACTTGGATGGTTCTAAAAAATATAATATTTTATTTATCATCTCTATTTATTTAAATTACGCAGCTAGAACATTAGAAAATATGAATTTCAAATTTAAACCACTTTCTTCGAGAGGGTGGGAAGAATAGATTTAAATACTAAGAATATATACTTGATATGTGGAATGCGACAGTGTTATAAAACTGAAAACCCATAAAACATCCTAGTTTTACTTAGACATGATAAAGGCTGGGCCAATTCACCACCTGATGATAGGCCTACTCTGCATTGTCCTCGTTAGGCCTAATGTTGCTGCTGCTGTAGCCGTATCTTCCACCAAATTGATGATAAAACCTTTTTTCAAGTTTTAAAATAGTGACGCATTGCATAAACAAAGTAAAAATGGTCCGATTAATATGAAATTTAGGTTCAAATTAATCAAAATTTTGAGATAAAACATGATACTGTATACTGAAGATTTTATTTTTTATTTTTATTATTTTTTTTTTTTTTCAAAATAACTAAAATAGATTGTTGGTAATTTTCATACAGTACTAGATACACTGTTTTTAAGCGGCATGACAAGGATTTGACATCTCAAGTTGAGAAGAATTGTGATGGATAAAAACGGTCGACTGGTTAATTTGCAGAGATATCCGTTCGGGACTTATGAAGACTTGTTTTAATGCTAGTATTCTAACGGAAGTAGGAATGACTATTTAAAAATTATATTTTTATTTAAGCTTAACACAACTGAAAAATACGATAAACACTGATTTTTCATTGTTCACAAATTAAATTTAAAACAGGATATATTTTTGAATATGTAATAGTTACTCTTATATCAATTACAATTTTTTTTTCAAAACATAGTACCAAAGTCGTAATCAAATGCTAGTAACGTTATTAAAATATTTACGAAAATAAATATTATTTGATATGTAATTTTTATCAACATTTATATATCAAACTAATAAAAAATGTTTAATTAATACGTCCATTTAACTTATAACTTAAAACAGCTCTCGCTGTTTTGTAATAAATCAAGGATAATAAATTCACTTTAAGGAAATATAATAGTAGGCCTAAACTAAAACTACTTCATAAACATCCTTGATGATAATTTTATTTTAGTTACTCATCTAATTACAAACTACATACAGTGTATAAGTCATTTATTATAAATTGCCAGCTAATTACACACAAACAAAATTTACAGTTACTAATTCAAATTTCTTATGGGATAAACCAGGTTCTTGACATAGTTTTTAATGTCAACCCAACGCTTTTCTTTTAGGCATTCATGTTTTGATAGGCATTCTCTGCACTTGTCTTTGCCAGGGACTTTCCTCAAGGCAATAAAATTCTTCATCTCAAATTTGATTGCTGCCTTCTGTTCTTCCGTCCATTTCTTAACTTCCCTGTTAGTTTTACTAACACCTGGTTCGTATTTCTCATCCGACTCATCATCAGACCAAAGCTGTCTCTTTATTTTGTTGTTTTGGTTGACTCTTGATTGTTACCTAATGTTGACTTTGCAGCTTATTTTTTCCCCGCTATTAGGTTCTCCCCACTGTTAATGTTAAGTTAGAACTGGCTTATTTTTGCTGTTTGATAGGTAGATTCCGGTAATCTGTAGAACTTCTTATATGTAGTTGAGCCATGACCCACAAAGTTGCCAGCTGGTCAACTTGGGATTCTGTTATTTCATAGGCAGCGGCTAACGTAGCTGCCTCCATTCTAATAGCAATTGTTGTTACTCTATTGGGATACTTTAGTGGTACCTCAGCCCTCAAGTAACGGATTACGTCGGCTCCACGGTAACACGATGTCGTGGTTCCAGGGACAGCAAAGAAGTATGGGTTTTCTGGTAATACTCCACACTTATGTCTGTATTTTAACAAGAGGTCTGTCATTCTTACCATTTTTTCGGTGAGCAAAACTAAAACTTGCCTTCAGAAGAGTTTAATAGCACTTATTTGTGGATTTCCAACATATCATCATGTGGAACCAGAAAACATCCTTATTCAAGTTTGGATGTGCTGGCATCGGCAGTCCCTTCCATTAATGCAGACGATGGTGATATCAAAATTTCTGAAAAAAATAAAATCAAGATTTTTATTTCAATTTGACCTATTTTGAACGGTTTGTTTAGAGTGAAGTAAACAAAATATAACAGTTCACTCAAATTTCAATGTAACTACAGGATTTTTTAAATGTAAAGTAAGGGTGTAAAACATTCCATATAAGTATGATTTTAAAGTTATACTTTAGGCCTATTTTTAAAAGTTTTAGTTAAATGTAAAAGTTATAATTTTACTTTCAAGCTCTATACGGACAAAATGGTATGTTAAAAATAAATTTGCTTGCTAAATTAATTATATTGTTGATTGGATGACTATTGATAACCAAACAACTAATAAATACTAAAACGTAAAAGTAAAATTATATCGTATTCATCTAAGGTCTACCATTATAGAAATTGTACTGTTCACTGATTATGTTTGACATCAATTTAAATTATATTATTACTCATAAGTTTACCTGGAGTTGTCGGAATATCTTTTCCCAACGTAGTAGTTGTTACGTCAGTAAATGGTTCAACTTCACCGCAATTGGATTTTTCTGGACTTGTCTGGTTGAAGGAGTATTACCTGTAACAATAAACCGTTGTAAGCAATACTTATAATAAGCTGCCATCCTTGACTATTTAAGAAATACTTTTGATATATGGTTTTGGATTTTAATAAAAATTAAACTGTTTATGGGGTAGATCGTTAACATAGGCTAAATATAGACTTCTTTATAATCATCCTACTTGTTGATAATCACAATTTAATTCGGGGTCGATTGATGTCAAAATTGATATTTTATTTTAATGCATATGGAATACTTCAATTTACAAATTTTTTGGCTGATAAAAAAAGTTATCAGCATGGGATGAGTACTGTCTCATCGCCGAGTTATAAAACAAATTCAATTATTGGTGCTTTATGTAGCTCTTAGTCGAAACAGTTATAATCCATAGATGTCAAAAAAGTCATTTTGAATCAGTATTTTGTATAGATTTTTATTTAGCAGCGTAGTCACCTTGCCGAAGTACAGGATAGTTGCCGGAACTCCCCCTCTTACCGCCCTACTTCCGATCACAGTTGGACATCCTATTCAATATTTGCTAATATACTAATTACGTTGGGACTTTGCGAAACACTACACTATTCCAAAACATATCGACCTTCTTATTTTTTGCAAGATTTAAACATATTTTCTATACACAGTGCGTCTATATGCAGGTGTAATATTTCAGAATTATGTTTAGAGTATCAAAATAAAGAAGAAAGTTCTAATATTTTTTTTTTTTCATTTTATATTTATGATTTTTCTTTAAGAAATTTTTGGAACGGATTTATTCTGTCCACATTTAATTTACAATTTTTGAATGTAATTTTTTACCAGTAGGCCTATATGAACGTTTGATTGGCCAAAAGTCCTGCAATTATTGGAATTTGCCACAACAAATATTGGTAAACTACGTAAAGCATAGAAGACTACGGAAAGTCTGTGTTTATGTTCAAAATGTCCACCAAGAGCTACTTGACAATGTCCCAAACGAGTATAAAACGCATGTATGGCTTTATTTTTAATTTCATCTCTAATTTTCTGTATTGCTAGTCGTATTTTTCTATCAGGTTTCAGATTTGTAGGTCTATTGTTGTAAACGTTTATTTTCAAATAGCCACAAAGGAAATAAACTAAAGGATTTCAAACTGGAGATCTAGAGGGTCGTTCGGTGGCCAATTCGCCCAATACATCTGTTGGGCGAAAAGCTGATCTAATTTCGCACTACTAGGGAATAATGAATGAGAAATGAGAACCTTTGGACTAAGAGTTTAAAACCAATTAACTTTGGGGTAGAATACAACCCCTAAATAATTATTCTTTAAAAACATATTTTTGGAACACTCTGTGCAGAAAAATAATATTTAGTTACATTATGAGATTATCAAATGTAAACAGCTTTCCAAAGAGATGTCACAAGAATATTTTTCCTTGTGTTAAAAATGGCCGAGTTAATAAGATAAGACTGTGAAATTTGATTCCACATAACTTAGTATCCAAGTAAAATAAAATGATTATGTTTTCACCAAAATGGGGACTTTTTAGGAGTATTTGAAGGGGGAAACATTAATATCGTTATTTAAAAAATACGGGAAAAATACGTTTAATTTTTTTGGAACACCTTGAATATGGAACCTGAGATTTGGCACTCCTTGTAAATAGATCGAAACAAGAGCTTTCCAATAATTTGTCTATTACATTCCTACGCCAATTAGAAGCTGAGATATTTCAATATATGCAGGATTTAGGCGACGGACTCCAAATTTTTTATATTTTTTTTATTCAAAACGGACTTATCAGTAAATTTGATGTTTTCACTTTCATCATAACTTTCTCTGTAAAAAAGGGTAAAGAGGTAAACTAAAATCGTTACAAAGTACAAACACGCGGTCAGTTTGCAATTTCCTTTTGTAGGCATACCTTTGTGGTAACGTCACGGAAGGCCTACGTAATAAAACAGGAGCTGTAGAAGGATGTCGGAAACAATTTTTGATTTGTAAAGTTGAGAACTGAGGTCACCATAAATATTATTGGATTATTGTGATATCAAAACCGAAGTTACACAATATTCTATAGTACTACCACACTAAATATAAACCCATATCCTTTATAATATGAAGAAAATAATATTAAGATGAAATATAGGCCTACTGTATGCACAGTGTTTCTGTAATGCACGGAGATAATTTAGGGGGTGCTTATAAGAGTCAAAATTAAAAAAAAGTTATATAAACACATATCCGGTAACGCTTTTTTACCAGCTATCCGCCATTTTGTTTTTTGTTACTAAATAATTTATATCTTTAGAACAATTCGACGGATTGATTAGAAATTTTGCACGATACTCATCAATATACTCTGTTGGAAAAAAATAATTAACCTGTTCCAAGTAATCCGTTTGAAAATTACGGTAATTTAAAAATTTTTAAGTTATTTTCATTTTGAATTTTTTTTTTTTAATGAACTCCATTTAAAAACAATTATTGCAACAAGTGGGTTATTTTTTACAACTAAGTCTTTACATTGATGAGTATCATGCAAAATTTCAACCGAATCGGTCAAGCTTTTCTAGAGATATAAATTATTAAACAAAAATTAATATGGCGGATAGCTGATAAAAGAAGCGATTCCGGACATATGTTTATAGATACAATTTTCTTTATTTTGATCCTGTATACAGCTCCGACGTCATATCCGGACGATCTATTTATCGACAGCAAGTATTTTTCATCGTATGTATGTCGAATACATCCATCAGGTACAGTCGACTCCAGCTTACAACCGAGTTTAATCTGAAGTTTACAAATAGGCGCACACTACATGTATTTATTGTTTTGATTTTATAGTTACAGAAAGATATCTGTGTTTTCGCTCAATTATGTGAAAGCACGAATTTGGACATTCTGTAAACCCAGTAAAATAAATATAGGGAAAAGATTGGTTATCACAAACAATTTTGACATATGTTTCTTGACTGATTTGTGGCCTTAGAAACCGAAAAAGTTAATGGTAGCTTTTTGTTTTAATAATTTAAACATGTTTAGTCTGATAGATTAAAATTAGGTCAGCGGTACTGACAGATTTATTTTTTAAACATTTAAAAAAATTTAAACATTTAAACATTTTCCGGTTTAGTAAGTAACAGTTAATATTTCATTCACATTCAATATAATCAAATGTAAAACTGTGCAACAGAAGTGATATACATATTTACAAAAAATATTGACATCATAAAAATTAGTTATACTTCAATATAATCCTAGAATTGTTTTGGTATGAAAAAGTATAATTTGTTATAATATATTTAAAAATATATAACTCACCTGGTTGTGCATGAGTATCCATCAACAAAATTGTTATTCCAGATATCACAACTATCCAAATGAGTTGAGCAAGAAATAGTAACTGAGACCAATACATCCGTTCCCAGGATTATATCCGTTCAACTGAAGTTATAAGAAGTATGATCAAATCTTAAAACTCGATGTGTTTTTTTCAGTAACTTGACAACTCATTCATAGTAGCTATTTCAGTGAAATATACCACACTGATAATTCATAAAACAACATTGTTACAGCTAGCATTTTTTACGCGTTAAATGTCTGATAAAATTACCATTCAGGGCTACTTTAAATTTCGAAACCAGGAAACTATAAGTTTAGAATTTAACGGAGAGTTTACCTTCAATTAGTTAAATGAATATATAAAACGTCATCGCTGCAGCTTATACCACATATAAATGTAAATTTTATAAACAAAACAAGAAATGTGCTCACATTTAGGCAGACAACCAATCTATATTTCATCATAAGTTTATTCCAACTTCGAGGACATACCCAATGATTTAATGCATGTCCTATGCGCGTAACCTAATACAGGGTTACAAGGACCCCGCACTTTAACTCAATTACCTTTGTATTACATTTAAATTTCTAGTTTGTACTAACAAACACATTATATATTTTTGCCCACAATTATTAAATTAGTTTTAAATGAAATTAAAGTTTAGACTTTAAAAGTTAGTTAGGAGTTAGGCGCAGTAGAAAATAGTCTAAATTATTATTGAGTTTAGGTTTTGATGGTTTTAAAAGTCTTACTATAAGAACTCTGATATGTTTAACATCTATACTTTATTATACAATTTTATGTTTCTTAGATTGTGGGAGCTTAGTACAACTATTTGGAAAGATGGTTTGTTCAATAGTTTTGACAGTTATGCCATTCGATAGGAAATTAAAAGGGCTACATTAATTTACTCTTGAGAAAATGTCAAGAAATTCCGACTTTTGTATGACACACGTAGACACATACTGTTGGGAATTACTGAACCAATTTTGATCAAACGTAGCCTAAAACCTCCTCAGATGTCGCACATACATGTGGGAAAAAACTACATTATAATCCAATCAGTGGTTCTCGAGTTATAAATCGACAGAGAGAGAGAGAGAGAGAGAGAGAGAGAGAGAGAGAGAGAGAGAGAGAGAGAGAGAGAGAGAGAGAGAGATTTTAAGTTGCTTGTCTAAACTTTCATAAGATCGTCATAGGCCTCAGATATAAATCAACATAGATGACCTACAGGGTAGATATTGATTTTGAAAATTTATTAAAAATGGATGATTATTTTGGTTTAGAAATAACTGAACAGTGTGCTTAGTAACGAAGCAGAATTTACTAATTCGACTGTAGTTTCTGATAGTTAATTTTAAATATTCGTCGGAGTTACAAAATTTATTAAGATGAATAAAAGGTTCATTTTATTTTTATTTTAGAGGTTTACTCTTCTGTATTTCTAACTAGAGGAGAGTGGGTAAAACATATATTTACGAAACGTTATTATAGTTTTATTAGTTTTTGGGTGTTATAAAAATAAATTTAAAAAATTAAAATTAGGTAGTGCGTAACTTAACCATTTGAGAAAGTTATTAATGCAGAAGAGTTTAAAGGAGTGGGCCGTAGAGACTGTATCGGGACATCTAGTTCTACAGATTTCGTCTTAGATAAGGCTGAGAGGAAGCGTTTTTTGTAGCTACAAAAGATGCTAAAGTTTCTCCTCGCCAAACTGTTGATTTTGATGGGAATAAATAGTGAAAATAAAAATAAAATGAAATCCCCGAACGGAATAAAACAATGCAACCATCTTTCATATAAAATATGAAATTGCACATTGGGTATTTAGATAGATTTGGTCCCGCTAACCTTTTGATTTGATGTAATTTTATATATTACTTTATAACAATTGTTAATACATTTCTTATATCGTAATTAACGGAATTGAATAGTCCGCCATGGAAAGTTAAGGTGCTAACCTTTAGACATTAATTACATGAAATCATCGGTACTGTGGCGCATGATAATCCAATCAGTGGTTCTCGAGTTATAAATCGACAGAGAGAGAGAGAGAGAGAGAGAGAGAGAGAGAGAGAGAGAGAGAGAGAGAGAGAGAGAGAGAGAGAGAGAGAGAGAGAGAGAGAGAGAGATTTATGCATAGAGAGATTATATTGGTTTTATGTTAATTTAATTAATTGAAAAAATACAGTAGCATATCATTAGTACCAAAAAGATGTAAAAAATATA
Source organism: Aphrophora alni (assembly GCA_963513935.1). Lineage (NCBI taxonomy): Eukaryota > Metazoa > Arthropoda > Insecta > Hemiptera > Aphrophoridae > Aphrophora > Aphrophora alni. The sequence goes on from OY740768.1 coordinate 136,476,593, forward strand.
GTCAGGATTCGACATTGAAAAAATATTAAACCGAGTTTCAACTCATAGTTCGAGAAAAATAATATTACTAGTCACACTTGAAAATTAATATCAACTACGGAAGTTGATTTAAAGGGACACGGTAGTAAAAAAAACCTGACGGGCGGAAGCGCTCTCCATCTTCTCCCTCTCTCTCACTCTCTTGCTCTTGTCTCGATGTAGACTGTAAACTGAAAGTTTATATTTGCGCAATTCATCATCAATCAACAAAATATTTAGCGCTGCATATAATATCTCGAATAATAACATAATATCAAGGTTAATACGTATGGCCCCAGAGTTTACTTTCTGCTTTAAACTCAACAACGAGGGTTTCATGTAAGTTGTGTCTGTTATTCATTGTATGATGTAATCTCTCCAGTTTTGCTATTTACAACTGTGGGGACGTGTGTATTGCCCCACAATTTGTTATGAATGTAATGCCCCACACAAGGTCAAATGAACAATATGAGCCAATAAATATAGGAATCCAAACACACACACCCTTGCTGTAGACGTATTACCGTTAGGTTCGTACCATGTAAGTTGTATAAATAATCTTGAACAACTAGATAATCGTCACAACAATTTACAATCACACGTAAATGATTTATGACCAAAAAACATACTTAAAACAATTAGATGGCATTGACATTTTAACAGTCTTTTATAAAACATACAAAGAACATTTTGTGAAAGTGTTAATGCAAAATATTTATAAATACGCTTTTCGTGATAGTTTTTATAAAATATGTAAAGCCAAATGAACCCGTAGGAAGGAAATTAGAAATAACCTGTAGTTTTTCGATACACAAAATTATTGAAACTAGTTATATTATGATGAAATTTACACAGAACATTTATTTATGGATAGAATACATTTTGAGAAAATTTCATTAATAGATATTAAGAAATATTCGAATTATAAGCGAAATCCTACTCTGAAGAATAATTTACAATCATGAGTAAACGATTTATGATCAAAAAACATACTTAAAACAATTAGATGGCATTGACATTTTAACAGTTTATTATCGAACATACAAAGAACATTTTGTGAAAGTTTTATTGCAAAATATTTATAAATACGCTTTTCGTGATAGTTTAACTCGAAAACGGTGTTAATACCAATACTAATAATTTAGTACTAAGTAAGTAATAAATTCTAATATACTTAAGTTTCGGGGACGAAATACAAAGGGGTCTGACTACCATGTCGATGCCCCGGCCAAAAATTTCCTTAATAACTCATGAACGGTGTTAGTACTAATTCTATTAATTTAGTACTAAAGAAGTACTAAATTAATTGTAATATTAGTTCGGGGACGAAATATAAAGAGGTCTGACTTCCATATCGATGCCCCGGTCACGGATTTTCCTTAGTAGGCTAACTCATGAAACATATTAGGACAAATTCTTATAATGTAGTAGGCTTACTAAATAGGTATTAGTGGTTTAGGTTTCTCGGCCGAAATTCAAAGTGGCTGGTTTACCATATCACTAGCAGGGCTAAAGATTTTATTTAATAGCTCGGGAATGGTTTTAGGACTAGTTCTTATAATTTAGTAGTACTAAGTAGGTACTAAATCATTGTATACGTTTCGGGCTAAATCATTGTAGTCGGGCTACCTCGTCACTAGCACGGCTAAAGATTTTCTTTAATAACTCTGGGACGTTGTTAGTACTAATTCTAATTATTTAGTATTAAATATGTAGGCTACTTAATATTGGTATACGTTTCGGGGCCGAAATTTAAAGTGCCCGGCGTTTTCAGGTCGCTGGCCCGGCTAACGATTTTCTTTATTAACTCGAAAACGGTGAAAGTACTAATTCTATTTATTTAGTACTAAATAGGCATTAATATGTAGTATTAGTTTCTTGGTCGAAAAAAAAAACGTTGCCGGCCAGCGACATGTACCTTTTGTAAGTGAAATAATTATGTTTGCGAATGTTAAAGAAAGTCTTAACACATTAGTATAAAAATTATTTTCAAATGTAAAGGTCATTAAATGGAAACCAATAGTTTCAACACAACCATAATATAATATGTTATATACTTTATTAAATGAAAGGTAAAAGCTGGTCCTACCCCTCTATCGGCTGCACCAATAGATAGGACTATCCCTTCCAAAAAATGGAACAACAAATGGCTTAGATTTGTAAAATATATACATGGAACAACAAATTACGCATTATATTACATGGACCAGCATGTGCCAAAAAATATGTCTATATAAATTTAAAAAAGTATATGTCGCACAATTAACATACGGCAAATCCACATATATGTGTAAATTCAAAACTTGTCAAATCACTTGCGATTTATAGACAGCTTTTGTCGGACAGCAAACTGCCTCTTAAATATACAGGACCTACACCTGTCTAGGTTGTCGATATATACATACTGTATATATATATATATATATATATATATATATATATATATATATATATATATATATATATATAAGAATTTGTTCCAATGTTGTGGATTTCTATACATAAGTGTTCCATTGCTGATGCGTTTGGCCTTTTCTGATGATCATCAGAATAGGACAACTTTATTTTATATTTCAGTGTATAGCCTATGTATTGCATACTACTTTGAGTCTTAATTATTTTTATAATTGACTTCTACTTTCGTGTACTGTTAAAATAATTTTACATTTAATAAATCATTGTAGACTAAAGATTTTTGTTTTTAGCAATGATCTTAATAGCAATGAACCCTAATAGAAGTTAGTATTACTTCAAAAAAACTATTCGTCAATTTAAATATTACAGTACATTAGAAATCCTTTAAAATTGCTAACAGGTCCTATTTTACATCATAATTCGTCTCAGAATTAAAATATTAATTTATTTCGTTTCCAGATTTGATGTTTAGAAGTTCATTTAAAAACTAATAATCTCTCGGGAAGTGATAAAATAATTGTTATACTAGCGACCGAAATATTTGGTAAAACTCCATTTTTAAAATAAAACAGCACACAATATGTTGTAAGTTCTACTATTTTTATTGAGTCTTGCCGACCATGGTTTAGTCCGTGACTGGATTCATGAGGCAACTTATCACAGACATCTAAAAATCATAATTTAGAAGAGCAAATGAAAAGAACATTTTGACGAATTTTTATTTTAAAAAACTGTTGAGACATAGTCTTGTGAAATGAATATTGAGAGAGATCCCACAATATATTTACCCGGCGAGTCTCTCCACAATGGTAGTTTTAGAGAGTGTGTGAGAGAGAGATTGTGTGTATTTTTTTTTTAAATCTAACAAAAAAATATACTGAAATATGCAAAAAAAAAGCAAATTTTAATTCTTTGGAAGAAAGAATAATGTTTGTTTGGCCTCGTGAATGCCCGTCACTAGCAAAACCATGGTCGGCAAGACTCAATAAAAATAGTAGAATTTACAAAATATTGTATATTATGTGCTGTTTTATTATAAATTTTATATAAATAAGAAAAAAAACACGTAAACCTCAGCTTGGAAACGCTTCTCGTACCAGCTATCCGCAATTTGGTTTTTTTACTAAGTAATTTTCCAACTGTAGTAAACTAGACGACGACTCTAACTACTGAGCTATGCGTTCCTTTGAGAATCAACACAGTTTTACATTTTTTCCCCCATGTTTAAAATAAAATGTATTTTAAAAACACAATTTTAACCTTATTTTGTGAATGGCGGTTAAGGGCTCGTGATTATGTGGTAAGCCGGCCCAGACTTAAGTTATGCACAGTTGTACATATTAAACTCGCAGCTGTTAGAACAGAAATATATTATTTACAGTATGATACGTAAAGTATAGTTACAAGTCCATTGTAATTCCTTCGTTAGTTTATTTTATTATTATTTTTTTTTACATGTTTTTAAATCAAGAGGCATATAAAAAATTTAGAAAAACTCATATTTAGAGTTTTTAAAAAAACTCTGCTAAGAAAAAGGTAAATGAATTTCATCAAAGAAATATGTAATATGTAGCCTAATATTTTTGTTAAAACATTTTAGTTAAGATAATTACTTCTTAAATAATAATTATCTGCTGCAATTAAGTTGTTACGGTTTTACTGGACACGGAAACTAGGGGCATCTATTAAATCGTTCAAGAAGAAACATCTTTTTAGAGTTAACCACTTTTCAAATATTGAACCAAGAAAATAATTCAGTATCAAATGTAAACCTACACCATAAGAAGAAAAAAAACTTCCTATAAAACACATTATATTAGTAGTTGTTGTAATAGTTATATAGTCCACCATTATCAAATAAGTTTACAATTTACGTTTACAAACTGCGTTATTGAGACAAGAGTGATAACGTGAGAATAACAACAGAAACTGGCGGGAATTATACCAATTCTTATGGTCCTACCCGTTCACTCAGATATTAATTCTATTCAGTCTGTGCAGGTGAAAACATTAAACATTCATACTAAACTGATTTGTTTTATGCAAAAGATCAAAAATGTAAAAGGCCACCAATTTTAAAATATACAAAATGATTTTTTTAAAAATTTTTACTCTGATAAAACGTTACTTAGAACTCGTATACCAATTATAAATTCATACAGTATCTATTTCAGGCAGTCCATTAGTAGAAAATATTTTATATTAACAATCATATGACGTGGCCTACCCGTCTAGCGATTGGTGCTTTTATACTGTTATCCAGTATTTCATATTAATAACAATATTAAACTAAACTAGCGAGAAATTGTTCAAAAAAATTCGTACACTTTTCTCGTAATAAGATTTTATATTCAATATGCGTTTCAACGAGTTATAAGTTATCTTTGTAGCTGTACACGTGAAAAGGGCGACTTTATCGTTGAAACGCGTAGTGAAAATAAAATTTTATTACGAGAACAGTGTATGTTTTTTTTTTAACAAACTTTATTTCATAGTTTTGCTATTTACATTATATCATTCTATAGGAAATTTAACGAGGTGAAAAAGTTACTGGACACTTTTTATAAAAATTTGGAATTTATTGAGTTAATTCCATTAAAAAAATTTAAACAGCCGCCATTTTAAAACCGATTATTGGGAACAAGTTGGTTTTTCTTTTCTTTTTTTTTTTTTTTTTCAAACTATGTCTTTAAGTTGATGAATAACGTACAAAATTTCAACACAGTCGATAAGGCCGTTCTAGAGATATAAATGTTTCAGTTTAGAAAATAATAATACAGGGATAGCTGGTAAAAATCGTTTCCAGACATATTTATAGACATATTTATATTTACGGTTTTTTTTCCTTATTTTGAATCGCGGTACATATTTATATACGTAGGCCTATATACAAGTTCAGGTAGTGTATTTATAATTGTGCAAATATAGCCGAGAATAAAATTAAAATAAATTTTAAAATGTTAGCGTTAGTAGGTTGTGATTGTTTTTTGAAACAATTAGCCTACTCGGTAAATTTTCAAGTAGCCTATTGAATAGTTTGAAGAGCCATACTGTAAGAAATTTTTAAGCGTAAAAGTAATGACGTAAGTTTGTTATGTAGAAAGTCTAGTTTTGAGATTTATTATGCCAAATATTGTTCTGCGTAATTGGGATCCTCCCACCCTAAAGCAAACAGCAGTATCTCAGTAAGTTCTAACCATAAAAACCTTAAAATGGTAGACCATAATAAAAACATTTGATACATTTCTATTCTTATGTTATATATTTGATTATTTATTATTATTTTATATTTTAGTTTGTATTTTGGTCATTATATCAATTATGAAATATATCATTTTGTTAGTGTTAATATGATTTGTTTTGTATTATAAATGGGTTAATAAAACTAGATTATTACAAAAGTAATTTTACCGTTACTTTGTAACTTATAAAATAAATACCAATTACTGGAAATTCTTCCAAAAGTAATGTGGATAAGAATTACATGAAACTTGTAGCCTATTTATTATTTTGGTAAATTCCATTCTTATTCTATGTTTACTTTATTTATTATTTAATTTTATCTTTGTTCTTAAAATAACTTATATAGTTCGCTTAAATATATAGGCCTAGTCACACTTGAACACTCGTACCGCCGCCATATTTAATCGCACTTGTATTATTTACTGCTCATTTCTAAGATAACGTTAACACGGATGTTTCCTTTTTGTTTAAATCGCAATTTTTTGTTCTTTAAAAAAAATTAAAATCAAGTTTGAAAATATTGCAAGTTCTTTTTATTTTTGCTGGTCAATGAAATCCGATATCGAAATTTTCAAAGAGAGGAAACCTCCGTTATTTTATCTTATATCTATTAGAAAAAGAAAAAAAGGGATTTCTTACTTCTAAATAAAGCAAGTACAAGTAGTGTTCAAAGGAAAAGTACTGTAATTAGACGTAGGCTATGGTGTGGCTATCCACATAGCCACACGATATATATAATGTTGATCATATAAGAACTACTCAGTTGCGCGTGAATCATACTTTTACAAGCAAGGGCGGATCCAGGACTTCGCCACGAGGGGGGCGCTTCCGGGGGGTAGGAATACCACCCAGTAAAGCGGGGGGTCCGGAAAAAAATGGGATTTTTGTTGTAGTCTAAAACGTATTTTAAGGCAATCTTATCTTAAAATGTTATAAAATGTTTACTCATAAAGACCAACATATATATTTAATTGAAGGACTCTTTTTTTTTATTTACATAAACTTATAAGGATTATGATGATGTTTTGGAGTTTTATCTTCATATACAACAATCAAAACGTCTATATATTAAACTGTAAATTTTAATAATACATAATTTTACATAGATTTAATTATATGCCCGTCATATAATGTCATATGCTACGTCCTTCGACATGTTTAAGAGAGTACTAAAAAAAGGGAAGAGAAGGGCTGGATTGCGAACTACGTATGACGCAGTTCTTTCAGGTTTTCCTTTTCCACGAAACTGGTTCCTCGAAGATGCTTTGTTTCAATTTTAATTTTATAATTCGTATAAAAACTAGATAAATTATAGAAATATTTAGTTATTTCTGGATTCAATAATTAACTGATATTAAACAAATAATAATAAAGAAAAACTGCAGAAACTTAATCTGGATGAGTTTTTCTTTCACCTACAAAATTTGTAACCTTATTAATTATTGAAATAAAGTTTCAATGCATAGATAAAAAATTCATTAAATTAAATCGGCTGAAACGCAATGAAATGTTAACAAATTTGGTTTTAGTACATCATTTTACTGATTTGTGCCCGAAATTGATTACATAGTATTATGATCAAGTATTATCAAATCAACAATTTATCAACAATTAATTCAACGATCATGAGGCACGACAGTCTAATGCTCAAACTAAACAAACGTGATCATTTATTTAAGAAACACAACACTGAACATGTAAGCCTACAAAAGTACTGTCACTCAATCAACTTAACACAAACAGACCGCCTTATCGCAACCGGCGCCATCGAACTTCCGTGACGTCTTCGTAGGCCTACGTGTTCTATGTCTTCAGATATCAGGTTAGCCACTCACTCGCCTACCTCTGTACCTTAGCGCTATTTCGCAAATAAGCTTTCATATCACTGACATGGCCGGATCTAGGAACCGCGAAACCCCCCGATTCGGGGGGGGCGGGCCCTTAGGGGGCCCAATGGTCCTCTACTCAAAAAATAAATGAGGCTAAAATAAAAAAATAAATATAAAATATTGAGTTCAAGCAGTGGCAGAAAAGGTTTTTAACACAAAAGTTATAATTTAATTAAGTGTAAGACAAGAGATTAAGTGTTAATCTCTAAACGTTTTACACTTATATTGTGTACGGTTCCCTCCTTCCCTCTATCCATGTCTGCTCAAGGGGCCCTTGGAGAAATTTTGCTGGGGGCCCTCAATTTGTAGATCTGGCACTGATCACTGAGTACTTCATTTGACAATATACTACCGACTTTAGAACGTCTTTAGTTTTCCTTGTACAGTATACAGTATTGCAGCATAGTCGTATTTTACTTTACTTACTTGTAATTTCTAAATTAACTTTTTTTTTGCTAACGGGGGGGGGATCCATCCAATCGCCCCTCACTGGATCCGCCACGGTTTACAGGTAAAAGGCACTACTTTAAATACTGATACCGTAATGAGAGAGATGTAATGAATGGTCAGTCACGATATTTTTAGAAAACATAAATTACAGACTACTGTAGAAACCTTTCTTATCAAACTTTCCTAAAATAAATTTTAGTTTTATTTATGTTACAAATTCACACACATATAGAACAAAACAAAGATATACATTTTCGGTTTAAAAGACAAATTTTTTCGTCACCACTTGTAAATTATTTCCTAGCTATTTATAATTTTTAACAGTTTAGGAAGTCAGTTTCTTTCGATTGAGTACATCAATAACAGTTATTACAATCCACCTCAATGTAAAAACGGCAAACGGTCATTTTTTGGCTAATTTTTGGCAATCTATAATAACAAATCCTTAATATTTTTGATAAAAAGATATAGGTTTTAAATTCGTTCCTGACCATTCTGTTCCGGTTAAACCAAAGTTCTGTGCAAAGAAGTATTTATTCCATAACAATAATAATTATAACCTTAAACGGTCCTAATGTGCGATTACTTTTATTCGAAACTTAAGCTTTTTAGATATTGTGTTGAAATTTGATATATGTCTCAATAATATGTGTTTAATATAATAATGAAATATAAATGTCCAAATTTTAAAAGATTACCATTAAAATTGGATTTGATCTTTATTATTGAAATATGTTCATATTGATTGTATTGAATTTTTGTAGTAATGTAATTGCACTGCCTTAAAGACAACAGACACTAGGCATTGGAGACATTAGCCTAAAACTGTTAACAAAACTTTTAGTTTCTTTTTTACATCAACACACTTTAGCCCCTTTGTTTTATTAGGGGCGGAGGCTACCAGAACGACTACTAGACTGCTAATTTTGCAGCTTGGTCATTTAATTCTTAGGTCTACAATCAATGAAACATGAAGTAATACAACAAAATATAATGTTAGGTAAACTCTAAACATATACTCAATAATAAACACAAACTCTTGGTGTTAGATCAATTTGGACGATGATCATAGATCATGTCTGATTGACGTTTATGTAACCGGCCACTACATACCGGCCACCAAGCCAATGCTAAATTTTACAAGGAAAGAAGAGTTGTAACATTATTTCGTAAAAATTTGGCATCTAGCCCTTATAATTAGTTATAGATTTGGTTGTTAATACATTTTCCTAAGTTGGCCTATGTCGTTTAAAATGGCAATTTCAATCTATTTATTAATCAATTTTATATTATATATTTGTAATATTACCAAATAATCAATGTTATTTTTATAATATATTTTTAATATCTCCAGAAGTTTACATTTCTACTGTGTTTTTATTTAACTTTTTTTCGAAACAGCTACTACCTATGCAGCTTGAAGCCCAAACTACAGAGACCATTGTTTCCTGTTGGGCTGTTCGTACGATGATACTTGAGTTTTTATTCTTTTAACATATTAATAATAAATATAAAAACAAAATTAAAGAATACGTTCAGTAAAGACACCTTTTAAAAATTTCAAAATATTATAATAAACAAATTAATATAAACTCTCAGAGTGCAATTAGCAAGAACGCGTAAAAAGGTCCTCGGTAGCGTACTTTTTATGAACGCACGAGACCTCGCTTGTAGAATTTAAAGTTCGTAGGTCTCACAAACTCGCAATGTTGTTAGCGAGGGCTCATACAAACTCGCAATGCAGTTAGCGAGAACCTGTCGTCAGGTCCTCGGTTTCGTTATTTATTGAGAAACATATGAGTCCTCGCTAGTTGCATTCCTAGTTCGTAGGTCCTCGTTATCGGACTAAATTTAACACGTTTTTAAAGTTAAAGTTAGAAATCTGTTTTTTTTATATAATATTGTCGACTATGTAAGCAATACCAATCCACAAAAATTAATAGCTTTTTAAAGGTTTTTCATTATTAAAATAATGTTCTAATATGGAGACCTCGGTAGATAAGATGAGAGTTTATGAGTCCTCGCTACTGCCTTTCAGAGTGTGTGAGCCCGGGTCGAGTCGTACTAGGGGGGACCTCATACAAACATGTGTGTGTGTGTGTGTGTGTGTGTGTGTATCTGTGTGTGTGTTACTCAATCACGTAAAAACTACTGGACCCATTAAGCTGAAATTGTACATGGACATTATTAGTGTCCCTTGTTAATACATAGGTCTATTTTTATCTAGAAATTCCATCAAGGCACCGCCCCACTGGCCTTGAAAACTCCCTTAACACTCAATTATCTAAACGTCAACCCCGTACGAAGGATAGGTACTCTGCTAGTTCAATATAAAATTATATATATATATATATATATATATATATATATATATATATATATATATATATAATATTATATACAATTAAATTAATATATCTCAGAATGAAAAACATATTTAAAGCAAAAGTTGGGCATCCGTACATTACTTGTGAGATAAAGTTGTGTTTTTAAATTGTGGTTACAATTATTTAAAACTTTTAAATAATAAGTAATTTGATTTTTAATTTTTGTACATCCAATAAATAGACGTCCATTAAGGTATTAATATCTATTCTAAATTACATTAAACATATGCGATTTTTAATGCACACATAGTTTCTGTCATTCATAACGTTAATTATTAGCAGTGGAAATTAAATATAATTGCATTTGCCGACCGCAGATGATGAGCACCTGCCAGACACATTGCATTATCACACGTACAGAATATTTTAACTATGCGGGTCAATTAAAACTGTCAAATAAATGTAAAGTAATGTGTATCTCTGATCCTTAATTATTATGATATGGCGGCATTCCTCCTTTAATTTTGCAGGCATTTTAAGGTTTAAATTTGATTATTTACATTATTGTTTGATAAAAAACCACATTTCAAGTAACCGTTAATTGAGAGTTATGCACTGTTAAATTCCTTACCGAAGAGATTATTTTTAAATTAACGTAAAACCAAGACGGATTTATAATAGAGTTTTTGGAATCTAGTGTATTGTTCTAGCTTCACTTGAGTATACCTTTGTGTAAATATTTATAAGTTTATCTACATTGCTGTTGTTAATACAGCTGCTGTGTAATTAACTACTAACCAAGTAATATAATGAGTCTCCTTGACGGTCCTGATTTGGTGATAAGAGTACCACACATATGACTAAAGATTTTTATAAATATATACATGGCCTGTAAAATATTTGATTGACATTCTTTCGAAATTACTTTTAGTGATTTTTAATATGGAATCATCAGTATTTGTAATTTACTAAGAAGACTATATTGATAGATTGAAAATTGCGCGGCAATATAATGGGACCAGATTCTAGAGCTAATAAAAAAAAAGTTTATATAAACATAGGTTCACAAACGCTTCGTATTAGGTCTGTTTTCAATTTTGTGTTTAAAAAAATACGTTATAATAAACATTTGTATTGTATTGAGTGATTATTTGGTCTAAACGTTATTTACGTAACTGTTCATGAGTATACTAGGAAACCAAGACTGTACTTGGTTTATGTTCAAAATTGCGGACTTCTAAAATATTTAATTTACATCTCGAATACTATTACAAGTTTCCCTTTTACAGAAAACAAATATCTTTTTTTTTTCTGTATGTCAACAAAACACGGAGTTATCGACAAAAAAAACTTAATATCTTTGAATTTGTTTACAACATCAAAGATCAACTTAAAACAAAAAAAAATTGTTATTAATATAATAAGATAATTTCAATAATTATGAAATTCATGATAATTATCCAATGCCTTTTAAGGTATCAAAATTGAAAATGTTACTTTTAACAGTTTCAATATGAAGACTATTGAAATTGCAGCACTTAATAATAATTGAATTATGTTATAGTTTTTTCTCCATAAATTTGTAAATGTAGACTATTTATAAAATTGTACAATTATACCCATTTTGACGCAATATCGTATTTATTTTCAAAGATATAACGTTTCGTGTAAACTATTTAATGACCCACAAACGCGAAAAAAAAAGGATTTATATTTCTTCGTTTAGAGTATATATTTTTTATCATATCCAAAGATATTGCAGTTCAATTTTGAATCGCTCACTATAATAATGTTCTCTTTGAGATACGTAATATGCAAAACAAATATGTATTAGTTACTGTTATAAATTGCATATTTATTGTAAGAGACATTACAGACAAAAAACTTTGTATTTACATGAAAATAAATTTGCAAATTTTTAAACAGGATTTTTTTTTTAAATAATATAGTTTATACAGTATTATTCATTGGATGAGAGCGGAAAGGGTGTGTTTTTAAAGGCAGTAATTATTTGTCAGTTAACTCTATAAATCACAATGTTGATAACAACAATTTGTTTGTTTATATTGTGTGTGAACTCATATGGTAATGAAATCTGAATCCCCAATTGTGGTATATTTTGCCTTTCCAGAAGATAAGTGCTAATCGGTTGAATAAATAAATTATCTATGTTTATTTTGGATGCAAATAACAAAGTCTATAAATAATTTATGATAATACTTATTGTATATACTTACTTTATAACAATACGTTGTTATGTAAATTATGTTTATTCATATTATCATATAATAAAGTGTGATTCAGTATATGTTTATTTTTTGGAATCTGCATTTCTACACTTTATAGATCAATAATATTTATTCCTATTAATAACATATATACGTTCAACTTATATTTTGTGGGAAGTATATAAACCCTCAACATGTTTTCTTTCATTGTAGTTCATTTTATAACATGTTATAAACTTGTTATTAATATAATGATTGCAACCAAGTCTCATGTTTAGATCAATTGATACCAAAATGACTAAACCAGAAACTTTGCCAAATGGTTTAAGCGATTCTGGTAAAATCTAGATGGAAACATTATGTCAACGGTGGAAATTGTTTGTTTTTATTTTAGTTGGACCTAGAAATTAACTTATTACTTAACCTCGCGATTAACAAAACCTTGTCGGACATATGGAAGATGGAACTCAACATAAACTTTTGTCGATAATCCGAAGTAGTGTCGTAGATTAGTGTAAATTCTACTTCCATCATATTTATTTGGAGTAACGTGTTACTAGAAGCATTTGGTGATACGACAATAAATTTCGTTATTTAATTCAAAGTTATTTAATATAAAAAAGTTAAATAGTAAAAAAAAACGCAACCCTAATAAAATATTATCCAAATACAATATATCCGTGTTTATTTTCATAATATAGATGCACGTAATAGGTGCAATAACATGTGAAGTACAGTGTTGTCCAAGGAAGGAATTTCAATAATTCGCGTGTCGTAGAATCATACATTTGGATCGATTTGGATAACATTTTGCATGAATTATTTTTTTAAAGTTATGAACAGCTGTTTTGAAACACCTACTTCTCAAACTGATTATTTAGATTACGTATCAATCTTTTTCAAATGTTGCAACAGTTTCAGTGCTAATTGACAGGACACCTGATTGTTTTTTGTCTAATAAGCTACAAGTTTCTTTCAAATGTTTGTCCCTTCCAAGGATATCTTTCTTCTGTTTGTCTTATCCAAGCATATTGTTTTTGTGTGAAAGTTCTTCTTGAAACACATGATTATACTCAAGTTGCACTAGAATTATAGAGTTGATGATTAAAGCAAATTATACGCTACAATTTCAATGAATGGTCGTTAAATTTATTTCTTAAATGAAATGGAGCGTATTATTAAATGGGACAACACAGGTTACACAATTGGGAATAAAACCAAATAATTTATCTTTAAATACTTTAAATGTTTCATTACTGAGAGGCGAATAATTAGAGATATTAAGAATTATTATTTACATTCTATAAATAAACCCTTGGATGTTGTAGTAAGGAGATCTCATGGTTACATAAATCACCGTTGTGTAATAATCCCAAATCTATGACAGTTACCGAACATCTGTGGTCTGCTTACGTTTAATTAACGTAGATACTCATAACCATGGACAACAAACTCACTTTGATATTGCTATTGCTTTGATATGGTACACAATATATCACAACAAGTTTAAACTGGATGTACTTGGCTATAGCGAATAATTTAACCATAATTAAGGATTACATGATAGTAAGTACTTCTGGATGATAAGTGGAATTGCTACATCAATAGCTATATATTTGTATATATATATATATATATATATTATTGAAACTAACCAAATAACAGCAAACACGATAAAATTTATTTTCAGGACTTTATTTAAACTAATGACAAAGGTTAAACAAACAAGGGGTCCTTTAATTAAATATGTTTTAGTGGGAAAGTCAACATAGGAATGATTTATATTTTATAAAAAGTAAGGTGAGAATCATGTTACCTTTCTTAGACTGATAAAACAATGATGTGAAAACAGTACTAAATATACTTTTTTAAACGTAGTGCCCAAATATTCGTTTACCGAGCCCGGGAGGAAATGTTTAATTGAACAAAGGGTCGTACCCAGAATTGTAAGTTTGTTTACAACAGTCGTTGTACTGGTTATTTGAAATGTGTTGTTGTGTATATTACCACTATCCTCGTAGAAACAACATGCAGAATATGAATCAGCAAATCTGTTTTAATTTTAATGTGTTAAACGCTCAGTAAAACAGAAGATATGAAGTAAAATATTGTTTAAAATAGTCGGCATATTGACATTTTAAATTCGATTTTTTAGAATGTCAATATAGTTATGTATAAGTTCATTGTAGTCCCCAAACAAATTCAAGTTCCTAGCTTATATTTTGTGCTCTTTATTGTCAACATGTATAGACAACAGTTTATTATGACGACAACCAAAACGACGGTGAACGGATTGGATGTCGATAATCTTTTCATTTATTTTACTTCCTAAGGCTATAAAACGTAAAAATCAATAAAAAAATGAGGTCAAAAAAGTTAACGATTATCTCCTATTAAATATACTTTGTATGGTAAATGAGTAATAAATATATATTATAATCTTTTGTTTTCATCTTGCAGAGTGATAATATTAGTATTTATGATTAATACGGTGTATCGGCATCAATAGCAATATCAATATGGAAAGCTGCGATAAATGACTTATTAACCAGTATAAAATAACCTGATTTCTCTAAAAAATATATCTTATTTACAAATCTTTTAAATAGAATTGATGACCAAATACATGTGGAAAAAAGAGAATATTTCAACAAATAAACGCCATTCGTTAAATCTAAATATACGGTCATTATTTAAAAAAAAAAAAAAAAAAAAAAAAAAAAAAACACATATTTCTACTATCATTAGTATACTAAATTATGTATATATTGTTTGAATATTGAATATTGTGAATAATAGCAAACGTATTTAAAAGAAATTGAAGCACGTATATAAATGCCTGAAAATATTACACACATTGCATCAACAGAAAACCGTTTTAACTACTTAAAGTTGTCATTCAAAATACTTGACATTATCAACAATACATTTATTTTCTAGTTTTATAATACTCTTTCAAGAACATAAAATGAAAATTATTTTAAATGAGTTAAATCCTGGAATACCTTTCCACTTTTTTAAAAACTAAACCAAAAATCCGTGATCGTATTTTGTAGTGGATAAACCAAGGATTACATTTTGTAAAATTAGGAGAACACCAGAGAAAATCATTTTTCGTGATACGATAAAGTTGTTCTTATGTGTAAATATTACGAATGAACAACATAATTTTTAAGGGAACGTGTTTAATTTTTTTATCTATATTTTCCTCGTTACAACTCAACCCATTTTTTTTTTATTAAGTTATGGAAAATAGTTTAATATCTGAATATTTGTTACTTGTATAAGGCACATTGTTTAATAACACTATGTTGAGGATAAAATGTATCATATTTAAAAAAAGCCGAATAGGAGAATAAATATATCAAATGTTACATAAAACAGCTATTGACATATTGACCGTCAATTTTATTATTTGAAATAAAACCATGGTATTCCATTCGTATAATTTCTATAACAATATTGGCGTATTATTTAATTTAAAGAATTCCTACACATCGGATGCAATTGTTAATCACATAAATAACATAATATCCACACTACAATGTTCTGGATTATGTATAATTTCAATTTTATCTGTTAATTAAAAAACATGGGGTAAAAATATTTAATGTCATACTACATAGCCTACTAAAAAAAGCCATCTGGGCAATGCTGCCTTGACAAGGAATAACTTTGTTTTGCAATAACTTTGTGATTTAATTTGACACTAACAGAATATTCTGCAGTCAAATTAAATCGTAAGGTCCGCTTTTGAAATTCGTTATTTTATGCTTTGATTTTCCCAATAGCACAATTTAATTATAAATAAAGATTGTTATGTATTACGAACACACACAATTAAGAACAATATTGTATTTAGTCTACTTTTAATGGAAATTGAATATATTATACAAATTTATATAGTGGAAATGTATACGCAATTGAATTATTGAGAATATACGAACCATTTATTATAAAATAATACGTTTCCAAGAACCGCTGCGATGTAATATTGCAAGTTCTAACATTCTGCCAAATATTATGAAAATATTTTAACGAATTTTAAAAGGCATTCAATTATATCCTTTAGATACAAAGCCCTATAGACTACAAAAGTTTACATAGATTTTAATAATAATAGCACAAAGATTTTAATGAGCATTAAACAGTTTTGAACTGTTTCTAATTACTGTACTAAAAATTTTATCATTTGAAAATATACAAATTGTATCAGACTTCAACAATAACCATTCTGATTATAAAATTATTTTCATTCTATACACTTTATGTGTTACTATCACTATAACTGGTTGTTTTTCGACCTGTGGCTATACATAAATATAAATATTTAAGATATTTATATATGTTTCAGTTCTATTTATTTTACTTCCTAATACCTTAATAATTTGTATGCTGTCTCTGTTAATTCCTATTATGGTTGAAAGAAATTATTAATTACTATAATACATTAATTGCTTACCTGATAATTATAATTAACATTTTATTTGTTTTATTTTTACGAAATAATCTTTGAGTAGTTATTTTGTTTTTCATATATATATATATATATATATATATATATATATATATATATATATATATGGAGATCACGTTGTATAGGAAACTTAATAACTAAATAACTTAGTAAGTCAGAGTTCCGAATATAAAACTTGGCAGTTATTTTTTATTTTGACCAACATATATTTTTAATATAAAAATGAGTAGTTTTTATCCTACACAAGTGTACATTAATCAATATAATATTTGTTATAATATATAATTATTATATTTCCTCGTATATTTACACTTCCTGTTTTTTTTAAATAAAGGCTGTATCAAAATATACAAACAAGTTTATTTCTATTTACTATTTTATAAGATTGTCATGAGGTAAAACCATGTAAATATTTTGTTTTTTTGTCAGATATAAACGTAAAATAAATCGTTTAATTCGGTCTGCTTCTGGCAACAATAGATGATTTAATATTGTTATATATTATATGAGATATGCAAGTATTCCGTTTCTCCTAATAAACGCCAAAATTTATTGGCATTGTTTGGAAAGTAAATATTACTTTAGATTGGAAAACTTTTAATTAAAACTCTCAGTCATATGAACAATTCTTTGCTGAGCCACTGATATTAAATATGATTTAGAAAAATATGAGTACAAATATTACGGACATACACAATTAAGAGTAAAATATTGTAAAAAATAGGGAATAATATAGGATATAAGTTGCTAAAATAAAGGAATATAAAAATATGAACAGTCGTTGTGTCAAAAAAATTACATTTTACCTATATCCCAGAAAAAAAAATTATTATTCGAAAACCATTAAATGTAATATTTTGTAATATAAGAACTTATTTGTTTATATAATTAAGATAATCAAACTCCTGTATAAATGACGCTTTAAATGTAGGTTATGGAGGGTTAAATATATGTGTAGTATAGAAAGCTTGCGTTGAATTGGAAGATTTTTTTTTTTTAAAAAAAGCACAATTTATAATTATCTATTTGTTTGTAATAAAAAAGATTTTTTTTTTGGTTTTAATAATAGTTTTAGTGAGCATAAACCGCCAAACTCAACATTGCATAAAATATGACTATGTTTTCCCGCAAAATATCATTTTTGTATTTATAAAGGAATACAAGAAGTCCAATAGAGTATAAATTACCTCCCGTTATAAAGTGAATCGTAATACTGATAAATACCAACACGGCGAAGTTGATTAGTGTAATGTTTGCTCCCGACTAGAGTATTCAGAACAAATGCATGCACATTACGAATATCAAACTCGCGTGAAAATCCGACACTTCTGCGAAAAGTTATAAAAGAAATTAAACGAACAATAGACGAAATTAGATTACCAAAGGCTTAGAGTCCAAAAACCTGAGCACTTCAAAAGTGGTGGGGAGACAGTGCGGCAAATTTTCGAAAACTAAACATTCAACGAAAATAATACATTTGAATTAAAATAAAGTCATTAAAAACAGAATTACTAAGCAAAGTAAATTATAAATTAGTATAAACGTTTAGACGTAATTCGCGGAAAAAGTTGAAATTAAAAGAAATTTGTACTTAGTCTAGAGAGCCCGGAGGGCTACCTGGTTTAGTACCAAAAAGTAGATGTAAGTATCGTACTCAACGATTTTCGGGCTTACTTAAGCTCTACTTACGCTTTCACTTACGTTCTTACATACGCTCTTACTTACGCTCTTACTTACAAAATATTTCTACGATCGTTATGTAACTTTTATTGGATATTGTATTTACATACAGAAAATCTAAGCTCTTACAATGTCGCTTACTATATGATATGATAAATAATACGATAATTGAGGTTTGTTCGTCTGTAGTAGTTGTAATTAGGTTTTTCCAAAATATTGATTCTTAATATAATTTGTCTTTTTTTTTTTTTGGACATATAGACACCAGCATCTCTTGAATTGCTGTTTTGACCTATTAGTAGATCCGATGTTTTAAATTTCAAAAATAGTCTTGTAAAGAGAATAAAATAATATAAATTTATACACACAAAAATGTATATTACAGTAGAGAAAATTGAATACATCCAATTAATTAAATCTTTCTTCTTCCTGAATAATTATTCTAATCAATACATTTTAAATTTCAACTGTCATATCTACCTTTACAACAATAGACCATTGTATTCACTGGCATAAAAACACATTAATAACTGGTAATTTAATTACTGCAATACCATTTTATCATTCTGAACTTTGAGGGCAATGATAATCTTCTTTTTAATCAAAGACTGGATTAATTACCAGGATTTTGTTACTTAACGTTAAAAAATGTGTAATATTGTAACACCTATTAATGCGTCCATACGCTTAAACCTCTCTCTCCATTAGTATATTGAAAACGGATATTTTAATATTCAATTACAGCATGTGTTACGTTTATATCTGACGTAAATACAAAATATTTACATGGTTTTACCTCATGACAATCTTATAAAATAGTAAATATAAATAAACTTGTTTGTATATTTTGATAGAGCCTTTATTTAAAAAAACAGGAAGTGTAAATATACGAGGAAATATAATAATTATATATTATATTGATTAATGTACACTTGTGTAGGATAAAAACTACTCATGTGTATATTAAAAATATATGTTGGACAAAATAAAAAATAACTGCCAAGTTTTATATTTGGAACTCTGACTTACTAAGTTATTTAGTTATTAAGTTTCCAATACAACGTGATCTCCATATATATATATATATATATATATATATATATATATATATATATATATATATATATAACCACGTCCGTTCAGAAGACCGCTTTATCACGTCCCCTGGAATTACTGAAGTATATAGGGTTTTCGTCGCAGTATATAGGTCATTATCAATAATTTCGTGTATGGCCCGCTAATTAGTTATTACGTATCTTTTAAAATACGGGAGATTTTTTTTCTTTTAAAGCCCTACCAACAGCACGTCCGTTCAATTTTCAGCTTTCTCACGTCCCGAATATACATTTTAACTAAAGGTATTTCACGTAAGTGAAAGCGTAAGTAGAGCTTAAGTAAGCCCGAAAGTCGTTGAGTACGATACTTACATCTACTTTTTGGTACTAAACCAGGTAGCCCTCCGGGCTCTCTACACTAAGTCCAAATTTCTTTTAATTTCAACTTTATCCGCGAATTATTTTCGTCTAAACGTTTGTACTAATTTATAATTTACTTTGCTTAGTAATTCTGTTTTTAATGACTTTATTTTAATACAAATGTATTATTTTCGTTGAATGTTTAGTTTTCGAAAATTTGCCGCACTGTCTCCCCACCACTTTTGAAGTGCTCAGGTTTTTGGACTCTAAGCCTTTGGTAATCTAATTTCGTCTATTGTTCGTTTAATTTCTTTTATAACTTTTCGCAGAAGTGTCGGATTTTCACGCGAGTTTGATATTCGTAATGTGCATGCATTTGTTCTGAATACTCTAGTTGGGAGCAAACATTACACTAATCAAATACGCTGTGTTGGTATTTATCAGTACTACGATTCTCTTTATAACGGGAGGTAATTTATACTCTATTGGACTTCTTGTATTCCTTTATAAATACAAAAATGATATTTTGTGGGAAAACATAGTCATGTTTTATGTAATGTTGAGTTTGGCGATTTATGCTCACTAAAATTATTATTAAAACAAAAAAAAATATCTTTTTTATTACGAACAAACAGATAATTATAAATTGTGCTTTTTTATAAAAAAAAATCTTCCAATTCAACGCAAGCTTTCTATACTACACATATATTTAACCTTCCATAGCCTACATTTAAAGCGTCATTTATACAGGAGTTTGGTTATCTTAATTATATAAACAAATAAGTTTATATAATATAAGAACTGTTATTATATTACAAAATATTACATTTAATGGTTTTCGAATAATTTTTTTTTTTTTTTGTTGGGATAAAGGTAAAATGTAATTTTTTTGACACAACGACTGTTCATATTTTTATATTCCTTTACTTTGGCAACTTATTTCCTATATTATTCCCTATTTTTTTTTACAATATTTTACTCTTAATTGTGTATGTCCGTAATATTTGTACTCATATTTTTCTAAATCATATTTAATATCAGTGGCTCAGCAAAGAATTGTTCATATGACTGAAAGTTTTAATTAAAAGTTTTCCAATCTAAAGTAATATTTACTTTCCGAACAATGCCAATAAATTTTGGCGTTTATTAAGAGAAACGGAATACTTGCATATCTCATATAATATATAACAATATTAAATCATCTATTGTTGCCAGAAGCAGACCGAATTAAACGATTTATTTTTCATAAGCGATTATATTCATTGTAAGTTTAGGAGATATCTTAATCTTACTTATCTTGTTATCTTAATATATTATATTATTGGTTATTATTTATTCTACTGACATTTCATGAAACATATGTATTAAAATAGTGTAATTTATTTAAGTATACAAATTTCGTAATACGTTTAGTAGAATTTAATTACTAAACAACGATACTGTATTTAAAAACCGCTAAGTTTTACAATAAACTTTCACATCCATGGATGGCGGAAAGAAAGGATATTACCACAATTAGTTGTGTTTAGGTTTATTATCTTAACAGGAATAGGTTTTTCTTATGTTTTTTTTTTCAGTGAGGTTATTAACAATTCTCAAATCGTCAGTATAATGTGTTGAAAAAACGCTAAGGAAATGTATACCGGTTACACGCTCTAGAATATACGTCAATGTCCAAAAACGTATAATTTATGTCAAATCATGTAATAATTACATATATTTCGAAGTAATAGATTAATACTAGTTATCTATTATTTGTTTCACTTAAAAAAATATTCGGTTCTATAGCCAGTTGTTTAAATGTAACTATTCTTTAAATGGAGCCTCTTGTAAATCGATATAGTGTGTATTTAATTTAAAGGTTTATTTTCACATGTTTACCGTTATGTATACCCAATTATATTTCTAGCATTCATCACTATTGCATAAGTTCGACTTTCTCAAATCGTCTACAACTGTAAAGATGGGGCATAATCAATATATCTTATAACGCTACACATGATTAAACCATTATTTCCTTACGGTCAGATCCCTCTTAGATTCCTACGTAATTCCCTACAGATTCCCTCTTAGATTCTTAAGATAAAACAACTTGAAAAATTGTGCATCTCTGAACGCTAAGTCAAATATTCTTGCACATATTTCAACCAAAGGTGACAGCATATGGTATATTAAACAATTCTTCTTAATTATATTCTAAATCAAGGAATATTTGTGCAATCGAATTAGTATTAAATTTGTGTAATTGTGTAGTCAGTAACAAAATAAACACATACGTCGTCTTTGTATAACTAACTATTTGTATAACTTTTTTTTAGGTGGCCATTCTTTCTTGCCTAAAAATATATTAATATTCTGGAAGCAAATTTATATTTTGTAATTAATATAAATAGCTAATTGATTACTATTGAAGGACATTTTTTTTCACAAATATTAGAAGAAAATAGCCTATATCCATTCATCTATAATTTATGTGTATGTTTATAAGTCAAATTTTAGTAAATATATAATTAAATATTTATAATTCATTTTTAAACATACTTTACTTTAAAAATTACTTTAAATTAAA
Source organism: Aphrophora alni (assembly GCA_963513935.1). Lineage (NCBI taxonomy): Eukaryota > Metazoa > Arthropoda > Insecta > Hemiptera > Aphrophoridae > Aphrophora > Aphrophora alni. Next base: position 136,499,304 of record OY740768.1, read on the forward strand.
ATAATTTTACAAAGATAAAATGATTACGTAAATAAATAACAATAATAATAACATTTAACAACATAAACCTTAGACTTATCTATGGTTTGCCTATATAGACATTGCCTATGAACAAAATTAGGTTTAAAAAAATTACATGATTTTAAATGAACTCTAAATGTATTAAATACTATCTGTAAAAATCAATTCTTTTACAGAAATCCAAAAGTTTGGTATTTAATCAAAATTAGCAATATCTCTTCATTGCACTACAATTAATTTATAGCTATAATCTGTAATTGTACACATTTATCCCATATAAATATCATGTTTTGACTTGAATGAATTAAAGTGAACACATGCATATTTAATGGAATTAGTTTTTATTTAGAAGCCTTAAGAAAGTTGAATATCAAATTATAAACGTTTTGCGTCTCACAATCTTTTACAAAATATGCAGTCAGAAAAACTAATATATCAAGGGATCATTTAGAGAAGAAATTGTTTGTTATGGATGGTCTAAAACAATAAAATGTTAAATGCACTACAATTGTAACAACTCTTTAAATTGTAATAATATATATTATATATATCTACGATCCTTTGTTCTAACTAATATCTTACATAAACTCAATTGTGACGTAGAAAATAATTATTATGGACATGTTAAGAAGGACTGTGAAACTAAAGCAGGCCAAAAAGATACAAGTAAATTTAACTTAATCATCAAAGTGTCATAAAGTGTTCATAAAATTCAAATATATTTAATAAATCAAGCAATTACTACTATAACGGTTTTCTATATTAAATTATACAAAAGTGTTCAAAATGGCTAATTCACGTAAAATATCATTCAAATTTAGTATAGTTTAAATACCTTCAAACTAAAACTATAAATGACACACGACGAACGTTTAAAATAATATGAAATGGTTTTGTTAGACCGTCAGCGGCTTCATTGCAAAATGTGTCGGTTAAAAAATAAGAGGTTATACAAAGGTTTCATATGTTACCCTCACAAAGAAACAAGATTTGGGTTTTATTCCACAATTTCAATCTGGTTTAAAACTGTATTGTAATTACGTTAAACTAAATTTCACAAAATTGTATTAAATCAAATGTTACTTATAATTGTGTATGCTTTAATATACAAGTACATAGTTGTTTGTAAAAAAATGTATAATGAAGTATTTATAAGGTTTTATGTAATTAAATACTTATACACAACCTTTATTGTCCGTATCACAAATTATCACGTTAACGATACATTTAGAAGTATACAGCAAGATGTAATCAAATTTGTATATTCCTCCATTGTCTTGTTGCAATATAATGTTCTCCAGATAAGAATTGACTTTTCGTACGTTTAATACATTATTAACCGTAACTTATGGCAAACACAGAGAGCCATGAAATTGTGGTCATAATTTTTGTTTAACACAATGTGTGAACTAATATTCAATTCAATTTACCCCCCCCCCCCAGATAATAAGCACGTAGACTTCTCTTTGTAAGAAACAACTCCCAATTTTTTTAATATCTTTAAAGAGCTTGAGAAGCCGTCACGAATTTTCTCTAAAATAAGACTTTATACGAAAAGTAGGATTTCTTTTAGATATAAAGAACATGTCATGTCTCGTCTTGATTTTCGAATAAGTAAAACACACACCTTTTTAATTAAAAGAGAAAAGATAATAAAGCGGACAAATTAAAAAATAATACAACTTGAAATATTTCACTTTTCATTTTGTTTTCTACGGTATATATTAATGGATTGGATTTTTAAAGTTGTAATTACTTCTCACACTGTTAAACAATAAATACAGTCATCCAAACCTTCCCTCTTACAATAATTAAACAGCTTTATTTCTTGGTGGAGATATAATAGATTAGTTTCTTCAATCTAATCGATAACTCTTTTTTTTTAATTAATTACTTAAACGACGCAATATATTTATTTTCATTTTTCTGTTATCGACGAAGGATAGAGAGTATGCTCAATGGTATATTAAACTTGGAACAATGAGATGGCTAATTGATGCAGGGATAAATGAGATTTTGATAAAACACACGATCAAGGACTGTTTAGGCATTCTGAGGCAATTGTCTAATGAAATATAGCAATAATAAAATGAACAACTATTCACTCAATAGTGTTGTTTAGTTGACAAAATGGTTTTGTATTTTATTAAATCTATATTATGAATTGTATGAAACAATTGTATTAAATATTTGTTGGTACAAATATTTGAATATACGTATATGTATTCCCATTAAACATTCAACAGTGTTTCCCACATACAAACTTACATTTGGTAAACGGTCCTCACGTTTACCTAGAACTGTTTTTTTTAAAACAGTGGGAATAAATTTTGCTAGATATGAAGCTTGAAATGATGTAAAAATATATTTTATTTTACAAATAAAGTTTTTTGGAAATTAATATTTAATTCAATAATTCGTATCCATTAAAGTCACTTAAAATTGACAGTTCCTTTCTAATAGATTGTTAATACTAATTAACAGTTGGTTATAGAAAAGTTCATAATCCTTCAGAAGTTTTCCTTCTAATACTTTATATTAAAAACGTATAAAATCGACGTTGATCTCAATACCACTGTAATCACAATACAATATTATTTCCAATAAAGTTTTAATTAGATGTTCAGTCGAAAGGAAGGATTGTTCGAAATAACAAATACTAATTCACAAAGTATTATAATACAAAAGAAAAGTCTTGATGTTAACATTTCTCCAGACACAATCATATTAAACAGTAAAATCTTATGTTTTTCTGTTGCAGAATTTTTCTGTTACAATTATGTTGTGGCTGAAACTCCAACTACATTGTATTAATTTGTTCCCTGTTAATTAATGACTTAGTTCATTCATTAGAAATCATTTCCAGTGTTTTAAAATATATATAATTTTTATTTAGTAAAATAATGATTTTAGGTCAATTTCAGATTCATTTGACGTTTTATAATAATGAAGTATAACTCAGAAAATGTGGTTTACCTAATCCTTCAAAAAATATCCTTTACAATGTTGTGTAAAATGAATTGTAAACGTTGCTAAATTGTGTGCAATGTCATAGAAATAATTTGTAATTTTATCTCCCTTTTGACAAAATTATATTTAAATGTTCAAAACTTAAATGAAACTTCAAGTAGAAAAGTTACAATTGCATGATATTTAAAAAAAGTAAGTTTAGAGTTATAATCCAATTACCTGATAGTACTGTATATAAAACCGTAGAATTTATGAGAGATAAATCATATTCATATTACGATACCACTTCAGACGTTTTCTTTTACACACAAGAAAGTACAAATACAAACGAAGTCACATATGTTAAGGTGAATGGGAGGGGGAAGTGTTTTCTATGAAATGCTCATAGAACGATTTTTTTTGACTTAGATAAAAACTATATATTTTGTAATTTTTTATTAACTACAAAAATAAGATTGATCATTTATAGGTCAGTTATAAATAACTATTTGGTACGTTTTTAAATATATTTTTTTTTAGTAATATATCTCCAAAGTTGATGATAAAAAAAACATTCAATATGACATTATTTATAATGTCAATTCAAATTATTAACTTTTTGATTACTACTTTTAAAGTATGTATAATATTATTTATATTGCATTATATTACGTATGCCTTTCAACGCAAGTCTGTGACAATCTTTCCTACATGATTTACTACAAAATACGCTTTACAAGTTTAATATATAAATATATTTAAAGATGGATTCTAAAAACACACAACCTCGTAAAGAAATTAGTACCATGAACGATCCTTCAGACCCCTCCATAAATAAAACGATTGTTGTAACAATTGCGAGAGAAAAATATCTATTTCATTGGATACAATTGTTTACTTTTGAATTTAATGTTTTTCTGAATAAATAACTTTTCCTAAAGTCCAAGGTTGGAACAGTAATATTTGGTCTAACATCTGTTAAATTCTCTGTTTGATGTAAATTGATAAATTCTGTGATAAATCGAAAATTGCAGAACATATATGGTCCGAAAATCACAAATTTAATTGGGAAGAGGCAAAAATCTTACACCGGGAAAGTAATGACTTATACAAACGTAAAATAATTGAAGCCTCATATATAAAACTAACGGACAATCCTATCAGCCAATCAAGTATAGAAGTAAGGCCATTATGGCTCCCATTATTAAAAAAAAGAACTAAAATTTTATTATAATACCCCTACAACTAAAAAACAAGCTGAAATTTTACTTGTTAAATCGCCACATGGGGTTGTAACCCGCTCTCGGGCTAGGAAGCTTAATACAACTAACAATAGGCCACTCCCCTAATAGTTTGTCACGCCTTCTGGACCACGTCACTTGTTGCTGTATCTTTGATACAACAACACGTATTTGACGTTAGTTGTGTGTTACCGTGATTGTGTTTTTTGACTTCTCAGATTCAGCTCTGAGATGCATGCTTAGATATTAAGGTTGGTGGTATTCTTATTAAATTTTACTTCTTACATAGGCTTAGGTTCTAGTTTCATGTTTCTTTAGTTTTTAGTCACTTGATAACGGGAATTGATTCTTATTCCCGAAACTTCGTGTTTTGATTTCTTAACACACAAATGATGGCAAATTTCCGATAAATATGATGAATTTGTTTTTCTCTTTTACATTATAACAATTTTTCTTAAATATTTAAAAATAAAACAGTTATTTGTTCAACTAGTAAGTAAAGTGGCACTTTTTTTTTTAACTCGGCAAGCCTCGTGCGTCAATTTTATCGAGTTTAAAAAAAACACTTTGCTCACGAATTGCACATTATACTTTGTCTACAGTTGTTATTTTGTGACAAAAAAAAACATACTTCAGCAGTAATACAATAGTGTTCAACCTCACGTCAAAACTGAGGTTATTTATGAATATTACAAATTCTTCTTCTTATAGTGCGCTATCCGTTTCGGACGTTGGCGACCAGCAGGGTAAGTTTGACTCTGTTGACAGCAATTCGGAAAAGTTCAACAGATGTTTTTCCGGTCCATTCCCTAAGGTTATGCAACCAGGATATTCTTCGTCTTCCTGGTCCTCTCCTTCCATCTATTTTTCCCTGCATGATGAGCTGCAGCAGAGAGTATCTGGACTCATTTCTCATGATGTGTCCTAAGTATTGTAGCTTACGGATCTTAATGGTGTCCAACATCTCTCTGGATTTCTTCATCCGTCTTAGAACTTCTTCATTTGTTACATGCTCTGTCCATGATATTTTGAGCATTCTCCGGTACAACCATAGTTCAAAAGCTTCAATCCTTTTAATCATGCTCTTGTTTACTGTCCATGACTCTGCTCCATACAGAAAAATAGAAAATACGTAACACCTCAAAAGTCTCATTTTTGTTTCAATGGTAACATCATTTTGTGTGCTCCACTCGTTCCAACTGCTGATCATTGATAAATATTCGGGCATTGTCGTTTCGGTGTTTGGAGATCATCATGAATTTTGTCTTTTGACTGTTGATATCAAGGCCATATTTGGTACTAACTGCTGCTATATTACAAATAACTTGGGTGAATTGTTGAGGAAACGGGATTGCCAACTTCAAAACTCGGCAATAGAAAAATACTCTTAGTGTAAATACACTGTCAATCATCTTTATAAATAATTACTTTCTTTTTCAACTTTAAAACGTTGTTTTGTTGTTTATTTATGTTATTTTACATGTAAGAATTAATCTAACCTACATACGGGACATTTCCTGTATATTATAAATCAATTCAAATAAACTTAACCTAAATTTCGTTGTGTTCGGTTGCACATTCAGAGTGGGCAATGTTAAACTGTTGAGAAATCAGCTGTTTTGCAAACTAATTTAAATGAACAAAATGCCACTTTGTCAACAACTGTAGACAAAATATATTTTTTACATAGTTATTATTTAATTTTAGTTAAGTGGGTGAGAACAGATCCTTAATTAAATTATGAAAATATAAATCTAGCTTTCACAATCACTTCTTATGTGACATACAAAGACAGACAGGTAAATATTTGGAAACACTATACACAAACAAATTATGCAATTATACGTGTTTACACTAAATAGAATATATTTTCTAATCAGACGATTTACAGCTGAACTCCTAATGCTTATACTTCCAATCAATCCCCTTGAGTCGAGGACTTTTATTTTATTGAAAGTAATTGCTTTACAGAGAGGTCAAGATTGGATTGTCAAACCTAAAGCTATACTACGATAAGGATAAACTTTTGACTTTTTACTAAAATGCTTGATATTTTTTTAAAAAATTTCTAGGAGATGTTTTGTTTCAAATAATTTAAAGTACTTACATTTTCAGGAAAATAATGTTGACATTTGTATGTAAATTACACAACATAAATGCAAAATTAAAACATAATGTAACTCTACATTGAAGGTGTTGACTAAAATAGAAGAATATAGTATCTATAGAACGGATTTGTAACTATTAAAATTAGTCTATTACCAGCATTACCAATATATAAACAATTAGTCAGCAATATAATCAGCAAAAATATATTACACAAACGTAAAGGTCATTTAAAAGCGATATAAAAACATATGGCTTCAGATTTAACTCACTAACAATTGCCTCAAAATTTACATATTATACAATGCAAAACAACCTCAAATAATCTGTTATTGATGTCGCTTTTAAAATATTATATTACTGTCAAAACTAAAAATTAATGAACACATGGATACAATTCGAAATGTATTTTAATTTATATTTTGACATAAGTACAATAGCATATGAAAAAAATCACACCAAAGTAATAATAAAATAATAACAAATATAAGAACATAGATATTCACACTAGTCTTATTTTTAATCCAGAAATTTAGTCAAACAAAATTGTGTTGTACGTGTTTTATTTTATTGTAAAGCATTACATGTATGGATATTTTTTATTTCATGGCAAAGGTAAGACTTCAGTTTTTAGATACATTTGAACACGGCTGATTATCTTAACTGCCGTAGTGTTGTGAAACAACACACTACAAGACTATTGAAAAAGGTAATTTATTTAACAATAGTTGATTTTTTTCACCCCATCAGTGAATATGGTACCAAACCACATGTATGTTTAGTGGACTTAACGATGTCCTTTGGCACTTAACCAAGTGGTGTAATGTTGTTTCAGATATACGACTCGCTTCTGTGTCTACTGTCAATTGTCTTTGTTGTATTGAATTCCGGTTAACCTGTTGCAATAAGATACATGACACTCAAGATAATATAAGATGTATAAACTTTACCTAAACACAAAATCTGATTTATAGTTAAATATAATTTGATTTTATACATCAAAAGCAAATGAAAAAAATAATAAAAAGTTTAAGTCTAAAATATTTAACAGATTTTATTATTATACATTTATCGGACATTTGCCATCATGTGTGTGTTAAGAAATCAAAACACGACGTTTCGGGAATAAGAATCAATTCCCGTTATCAAGTGACTAAAACATACAAAACTTTCAAAATAAGGTGCTCCGATGTATTGTTGATGTACCATGGTATATAAGAAATGACAACTTGCATAGGGATTTGAAAATGGATACGGTTAAAGAAGAAATAAAAAAGCAAGCAAGCAAGCACAGACATCGCATTGAGCAACATGAGCATCCGGAGATACGCAGATTGATGGATACAACAGGTTTAGTTAGAAGACTGAAACGATTAAAACCATTGGAATTATTGGACTTTGGACATTAAGGGAGTAATGACCAATGGGTTATTTTCCCTCAAAGTGTATATATTATTAAATGTAAATTACTAGATGGGTTTGTACTCAGTTGTAATAATAATAATAAAAAAAAGAGAGACTAAAAACTAAAGAAACATGAAACTAGAACCTAAGCCTATGTAAGAAGTAAAATTTAATAAGAATACCTCCAACCTTAATATCTAAGCATGCATCTCAGAGCTGAATCTGAGAAGTCAAAAAAACACAATCACACTAACACACAACTAACGTCAAATACGTGTTGTTGTATCAAAGATACAGCAACAAGTGGCGTGGTCCAGAAAGCGTGACAAACTATTAGGGGAGTGGCCTATTGTTAGTTGTATTAAGCTTCCTAGCCCGAGAGCGGGTTACAACAACGTAGCAATTCTACCACGTAGGAAAATAGCAAGGTATTTTTTGTTTAATTCTTTAGATACAAAATCTTCTACAATTAATCTGTAATCACAACTCTTATAATTATCTCTTCCAAATTTAGTTTATTCGTTTTTACACAGAGAAATGATTTGTTATATTCCAAAAAATGGTGTGATTTATTTTTATAATTAAGAAAAAAGTTCGTATTAAGTTTTAGAGACCCTTTAAATAAAATAAAATTATGAACCCCTTGTTTTTCACATTTTGTTCTTCTTTTATTTTATTTTAAATATAATGCATTTGTGAATTACGAACTAAAATCTATTATTTCTTCATAGTAAATAATGAATAAATAGGATTACGGATGAAGCAATTAAAATAAAATAGATGAGAATAATACATTAAATGAGTAAAAGGATTCCAAAAGATAATATATATTTGATTTTTGCGTGATCTTTTAATCCAAAATTTTCGTTTATTTACAACGATGACTAAAATGTTTAAAATATAACAAACCAATAAATTTCTAAATTTTCCTTTCTAATTTGTTAATATCAAACTTGATCCATTACATGTTATAGGATTACGCTTTTAGATTATCTTACCTCCAACTCAAGACAGAGAGTTCAGTAATATGTTATTATTAAATGAATGCAACTTTTTACAACACGATACCATTATAATACCTTTCTTAGTACTGCACGATTAGTAATGAATATCAAAAATATTAAATCTCGAATATAACAAGAATGAGTAATGAGAACAACTTGAGACTATCACGTACGGAATACATCTTCGGGGCTTCTTAAAAGTTAAACGTTAACGAAATAGAGAGAATATCAAGGAATGATGGTGAATCATACCTCATGAGTTTAACAGGATGAGGTTACCATATTAATCATGCTCATTCGATGATATTCTCTCTATATCGTTTGAGTAATTAAATAAATTAAAAGAAATAACCTTGCAATGAAACCCAGTCAACAAGACCTTTTAAACCTATTTTAATATTATTTGAACACTTAAACCTATGTTATTTCCAAGTCAGTGAAATGAAACATATATTACTTTAAATATATAAAACACTATGAACAGAGATTTTCTTTACACAATTCTCAATGAAATTACAAACGTAAGGAATACACTTGTAAAACGCAACATACAAAATAATTGTACTAAATTTAAACTCAATATTTTACTATTTCTGGAGTAATGATTTATTTTTTTGGAAAAACAAAAAACGAAATAGCGGATAGACAGAAAATGAAGAGGAATTCGGCTGTATGTTATTTGAAATTTGTTATTGGTTTTGATTAATATAATCCAAAAATGATTAACCAGTCCACCTTTTACACCCTGAATATCTCTAATTGAATAACTAACAGTTTAAACTTAATACTAGTTTGTAGCTTTATTATTTAATTATAATATATGAAATAGGTCGCATTTTTATGTATTTTATAATAATTTCACCAATTCATGTAGATTTGACTATTATTTGGTACAAAATATATTGAATTGAATATCATAAATTTCACAACGACAGGACCAACTATCTGCAAAGACAAGTATATATATATATATATATATATATATATATATATATATATATATATATATATATATATATATATATATATATATATATTTATATATATATATATATATATATATATATATATTTATATATATATATATATATATATATATATATATATATATGTTGTGTCTGGATGTGTGAATTTTTACAGTGTCATGTGTATTGTTTCTGATTTTATTTACTAATGATGGTATGAAGCAGAAATGCGTATAATTTAAAAGAATAAATACGTGTTACTAACGGAAAATAAAAGAGTATTTATAAATCGATATAATAGTTATTGATTATTTTATTGATTTGGTTTTGTGTTGGTATTGATTTGGCCTGTTGTATCTACAATTATTATTGACAATTATTGAAATCAATTGTTAATAGAACTACATAAACCTGTGTTTACATTACACATTCAATATGCTTGAAGAAAAAGTTACATGTAATACTTGATAAGTGTTTATACATAAATTAATATAAAACTTGTCCATCAAATATCAAATATGTTTTCAGAAAGTAGGAACATTGGGATAGATTAAAAAGTGGTAGAGAGATATACAAGAATAATGGATTAGGAATATTGCATACAAAATTCTCCAGAATATATAAAAAGGTTGAAGGTTGTTATTTATCATAGAAAGGTACCTACCTGGAATATTATACAATGGGTTTAAATTTTTAAGAATATGTACAATCTCTAAAACGAGTAATTATGTAACATTCTAACTTACAAGAAACGTGTATTTGAAAAATAATAATGTGTTAAACATTATAAAATGTTGTTAATTTAAATAAATTTTACATATTGAGATACGTTATTGAGAAAATGTATGGAAATGTAGTTTAATGCAAATTTCGTTGTTTAGGACAGTAGAGAAAATTAAATTTCGTGTCATATGAACCAATAACTAGGAAATTGAAACGTTACTGATAGGACATAGTTGTGTTTTTTAAATTGTGCTTAGAAATATTTAAAATATTTAAAAATCTAATTTGCATGTTTTTAATTATCGAATGTACAATTAATTTGTACATATTAACATATTATCATCTGTCAAATATAACGGTACTCAATATCCGATTTTCAAGCACAAATAGTTTTGGCACCACGAATTGTTAATAACCTTAATTATAAGCAGCTTAAATTAACTACTTTCCCGACCGCAAATGATGAGCACCTGTCAGACACGTTGGATTATCACACATTCAGAAAATGGGTAATTATCCGGGTCAATTACTAAAACTGTCAAAGGAATGTAAAATTATGTATATCACTGAGTCTGCATGAATGATGCGCCGTAATTCCACAGAACATTTTGCAGGGATTTTAGGGTTTACCTTTGATAATATACGGCAGTGTTAATTAAAAAACAACATTTTAAGTAATCGTCAATTCATTGTTATGCACTGTTATTAAACTCATCTGTTTAGAGTTATTATTTGATACTGTAAGAGATTATATTGAAATTAATGCAAAGCGAAGGCGAAGGATTTATTTTAGACTTTAGTGTATAATATGATACACTAAATATAAATATAATAGACTATAGTTGCTTAAGTTATGATGTGAATATTTGTTAGTTTATCATAATTCCTGTTGTTAATTCAACTGTTGTCTATTGTGAATTAGAGCTTTAATTCAATAAACGTTAAAAACCGCATCCGATAATGAGCATCCGTAACGTAGTTTGGCAGTCGAAAACTAAACGTTTGCGACCTATGTCTACGTAAATATTTGTTCTTATTTTTAGCTATTATCATATCCAGAAATATTGCCTTAAAAGTTGTAATAACTTTGTATAATCATCTTGTCTTTGCAATATGCACTATGCAATAAAAAATATTAAGTAGTTATTACGTTATATTTTTATTATAATAGATATTATACATCAATACCACTTTTTATTTACATAATAATAAATTTACGAGTTTCTAAACAGGCTGTTATTTCAGAATATACTTCATTATACATTAGTAGAGGTTGAAAAAGGCGTGTTTACAAAGCTAGTTATGATTTATCAATGACCACTATAGCTCACAATGTTCAGTTAAGCAATGTGTTTGTTTAAATTGTGTGCAAACTCATATAACGTATCCGGCGTTCCAAACAGTGGTTAATGATATGTTTTATGTTATTGTGTCAATTATGTTTATAAAAACTATCACATGTTACGTTTATTATTTGGACATTGTATTTACTTACTTTTGTCTTGTTGTTATTTTGGCTGATGTCTGTAAACACTTAAACATGAAAGGTTTTCAAATAAGTGCATTTTATTTAACATAGTATGAACCTGTATATAATTATGGTAATTATATTTAACCCAATCGACAATAAGAAGATTAAATAAGAAACTATGGCAAATGTCTTCAATGATTGTGTTTAATTCTGTATAGAAACAGACCTTCAGTGGTAATAGTTTAATTTTTTTTATGTTATACGTATAATCTAGGATTATACTATAAAAGTATTACAATAGGATTGTTGTAGATTATTGTAAATTCTACAGCCAATATATTATTTTCCAAATGTGTTACTAGACACTTTTGGAGAATTGATATTAAATTTAGTTATTATATCCTGTGTTATTTATTATAAATAAAGATAAATCTTACAAAATTACTAATAATAGTCCTTGGCTAATAACTAATAAACATAATTTCAAGATATAGAAACATATAAATAGCTGTGGTTAGACACAATAGCAGGTGATGAAATACAGTGTGTTCCGGAAAGGTATTCACATGTTTTACGTGTCGTGGAACTTTAGTTTTATTGGGCCGATTTGATTTTTAATTAACAGTTTACATCAATGATTTTATATTTTAAACCATTTGAAATGCATATTTTATTACAAATATTTAGGAACTAATTATTTGAGTTCGTGTAAAGCTTTATAATATATTTTTCCAGTTTCATTCTAAACTGACATCATACTTAATTGCACTTATGGTAAGAAGCTACAAGTTTCTTGGTATTGTTTGCCCCGTCCAAGGATATACTTTTTGAGTAAGTGTTTCATGAAAAACAAGCCAATACTCACGTTGAACTAGAAGGAGATAGTCGAATATATTTAAGGCAAATTCACACTACATTTTTCTTTGCCCGGTCATCATGTTTAATTTTGAAACAAAATAGAAAACAGCAGAACAAAGTTTACAGAATAATAAATAAAACTATATAAAGATGTTTCATTACTTAAAATGTTCCCTTAACAAGTTACGAAAAATTCGAGATTTCATAGATTTGTAGACAGACTGTGTAAATAAAATTCCATACATTGTACAAATACGTTGATTTTCTTCTTACGAAGATCTCACAATTACATTAATCATGTGTCTGTATTAATCCCAAATGTATGACAGTTACTAAACACCTGTGGTCTGCTAAATCTGTTACGTTTAATTTACGACCGTACTAATAAACAAGGTCAACAAACTGGTGATGTTAGTGTTTCGGTGTGCTAAACAATGTAACACAATAAGTTTGAAGTGTTTACATGGATATAGAAAATAATTTTATCACAATTACCTTAAACATAATGATGTTTTACTAATAAATTGTAGATTATAGTAAACAATGCAAGACGATACGTGTGATAGTTTGTTATGTCAATAAAGATTAATTTTATTTTCATTAACCTAAACACTTTAATTTACAGAAAACACTTGCACGTTTATTTAATATATATATATATATATATATATATATATATATATATATTTGTTTTATTACTTGTATTTAAAAAAAATGACAAAGTTTAAACCAATAACTTTACTAATCATACAAATATTGTAAATTTAAAACTCAACATGGGATGTATTCTCATTAAAAAAATGGAAGTTTAAAGGTACCCATCATCTTATTTACTTAGCCCGATATTACAAACTGATCCCCTAAATGTAACGGCAAAATTCCGGTGTTCTGGTTTAGAAGGAATTGGTAAATTGTATTGATAGATCGACTTGTCTTACCCTGTATTGTAAGATTGTTTAAAAGAGTTGTTTTACAGGTTTCATAAGCCTTGTAGTTGTATATATCACTACTGGGACTACTAAAGTGTAAATATTAAAAAGTCTCCCACCCAATCATTTGTGTATGTCGGTTCTAAGTGACTTCGAAACTAAACATATGTGAAGCAGCATCCCTCTCGTTACACTCGTGTAGGTAACACGACCGTGCGGTCATAACTATATGAATATCACATTTTCTTAGTTGGTAAGTATTCGAAATTTCGTTCATGAAAATATCTTCACTATTTGCCATCACAGAGAGTTAGGAGTTAGTATCATTACGTATTGAATTTAAATGAGTAAATCTGTTTCTAATTTGAGTGTGTTATAAATTGAATAACACGATACATGAACAAAAATATTGCTTCGACATAATTTTCACATTTTAAATTCGATATATTTGTATATCAATAGAATGTTGTGTGAACATACTATAATCCTCTCTACCAAATATCAAAATCCTAACTCATTTTGTGGTCACTATTGTTCTAACAATGGCGATAATGACGGGTCAGACAATGACAGCGAACGGACGGCTTGTCTAATTTCATTTGTATTATTTTCTATCCTGTTAATCAGTTAAAAAGAGAGAGAGATCAAACACTTAGACGTTTATCTCGTATTATTTATATACTTCGTATGACAATTTATTCTTAAATAAATATATTACTCATTATGTTTATTCATACATAAATACAATATTATTATGGTCTGATATGTAATGCTCTGAATCCGTCATCAATCGCAGTATTCAAATGGACAGGAAAAATTAGACTTATTTTACTGTGTAAAATAAACTGCATTCTTCTTGAAAATATATCTGATCTGCACACCCTTTAAATAAATTTGATGACAAACTACATCTTGTATTTAACATAGGATAATCGTACAAATAAAAAACTTTACTAATACAATTTATTTAATAAATTCTACACCTATTCACACTGTCTTAGGCATACACAATCATGTATTAATTGTTTTAATATTTAATATAGGGGATAATAGTAGATTCCGTCATTTTCGAAAGTAATTGAAGCGTTAATTTAAATGTATTAAATGATCCTACACTTTTGTACCGGTGTAAAAGAGTTCACTATTTACCTAAGTTTATGTAGAATTTAATAATACTTTCAGTTCACGTCTTCTATGATATATTCTGTGTATCCCACATAAAATGTTACAATAGCTAACTTTTGAATTATAAATACATTATGATAGAGTACTTTAAAAGGGGAACCTTACTTTTATTTCATGAAGTTTAAAAATCTATTTTGTAAAATATTAATAATTGCCGCCATTTTCCAATGTAGCTGCCACTTTGAATTTTGTTATAAAACAGTTTGTATTTTAGGGTTTTTTCAGATGTGAAATAATATTTTATGAATGTTTTTTTTTGGATATTAAAAAATAATAATAATCTGTAGCCGTTTAGGATTTATAGGTACATATATTTCAGAAAATTAAACGTTTGATAGGCCTACAATTAATTAATTCCCACCTAAAATGTTACAATAACTAACTTTTGAACCGTTGGGGTACAAATAAGTTTTAATAGGAAACTCTCCTTATTTTTTTAAGCTCTAAAATGACGTGGAAATCAATTTTGAAAAATGTGTTAAAGTTCATAAATAATATTATGATTTATTTTAGGAATTTGGTATTTTGGAATTTTATGAATGTTCCATTTTCCTAAATCAATTTCAAATTTGACCAAAGAATAACTTTCCATTATAAAAAATAGTAGTTACTAATTAAAAATATATAAATTACTTTATCATATTTATAACTCAAAAGTTAACTATTGTAACGTTTTATTTTATATGTATTAAATTTTGTAATGTGAATAGTTGTCTATTTTATTATTAAGCATATAAGATTGTCATTTGTTTCCTGTTAAAATTATGTATAAAAGAGGGTCAAATAAATAAATTTTCATTACATTTCATATTAGGATTGATTAATAGTATATATATATATATATATATATATATATATATATATATATATATATATATATATATTTCAAACTTTTTTTTTAACATAGTCTAAAAAATAAATTGTTAATTAAATATAGCAATACATTTCTGTTTTCTTCCGTTGTATACAAACCAAGGATTACATTTTGTAAAATTATTGGAGCACCGGTGAATATAACTTATCGTATTACGTTAAAGTACAGTTTACGTAAAATATATTACATTTTAAAGGAACGTTGTCATATTTTATTACGTGCCGTTTTTCTCATAATAAATAAAACAAAATATTTTTACTTAACTGTATTTAGTCACCAAAACCTGTGGATATGTTAAATATGTATTAGACGCATTTTTTTAGAAGAGCGTGTTAAATGTTTATATTATAATTTATTACCTAGAGTGATAATTACCTAGAGCAGCTACCAACATATAAACAATCAGTTAATTTTATTTATTGAAATATTGGCACGGATTAGCATCACTATAACTATTTGGTCGATTAATTAAGTTAGCATAATACCTACACAACAGATGCAATTGTTAATACTGCAAGTGTCATTACAAACACTACAAATACAGCATGACGGCCATCATATTGTAGCATTCATAAAATAAATCTGCATTTTGTTATCGGCAGTCCACTCGCCGTGCCTCTTATCTTCCGTCTCTATCTAAGTACAGAGTACAACGGCTGGTTAGCGAGCCGATCTAAAACCCGTGATCTAGTCTACCTGTAGTCACACAATGTCTGACATCCATATTCAGCTACGTTAGAGAAAAATTTCTTTCTTGGACTTCAAAATTTCAACCCTAGTTTTTTGGCAATGTTAATCTACAAGTTTTGTGCGTTTTAGTTCTATAATGTTTAGTAAATTTTCGTTTTCACGGCACAAGCTTACGTGAACTGCGACAGGATTTTCCAGCTAATATGCTGGTAGAAGAAACACAGCGAAAGATCTAGACATGTTTCGTCCTGTTAACAAAACACGTTTTATCCAACTTAGCTTCAGTTTCATGTGCACAAAAGTGATGTAAAAAAAAAAAAAAAAAAAAAAAACTAACTTTATTGAACTTTAATTAAACTCATATTGTATATGTGCCTAAAATTTATTTCAGCGAATATGTTTTCTTAAAACATTCTTTTAGATGTAGACTTGTGTAATTAATTATAAAATATATAAAAATTATTGGGTGGAGCCTGCATGCAAACTTTCGGTCCCAACAACCTCCCAGAGGTTAGTTTCTAAATTAAAACAATTGACGTCAATTAATAAAACTTAATATTCAAAATTTTCTTTTTAAATAAACTTCTCTTTTTTTTATAATAAATTCTTTATCTAAAATATATATATATTTATTGGCCAATATAGCATTTAAGAAATTTATAAAATAAGTAATATTATGTAACTGTTTTAGAAAGCTATCATTTCATAAAGTTAAAAGGGGGGGGGAAATAAAAAATCAGTATCTTTTCATCTTTTTTTTATTTTTGTAATTTTTACATTTAAGGGCATATAATCTTTTTTTTGGATTAATTATAATCCAGCTAATTGTTAAGCTGTGCTCATTGTCTTTTGTTAAATTTTGTAACTATAAAATATATAAACTAAAAGGGGGGGGGGATAAATTTTCAGACTCTATTGATTAATTTTTTTTTTAATTATAATATTTCACTTTAAGGGCGTATAATCTTTTTTTAAAATATAATATTGTTAATCATAAGGTGTTTATGATAATTTTGTCTCAGGATGTCTTTCTCAGTTGTAAATGATAAAATCTGAAACGTCGAAATTTCTTTTTTTTGTTCAATAAACTTGAGCCTTGTTAATTACTAAATTTGTCTTTGTCTTTTTTTTATTTTTATTTTCAAACATTGTTACCAATTGGTTCCGCCTTTCTTAAATTTAAGTCCCCTGGTAACATGTTTCTGGTAGCAGAGCGTGGTTAATTTAAATTCTAGCGTGGTTTTCTCTAAATTATAAAGTGGTTAATTTTAAATTCTGGAACCGTAGTTAATTTTTTCAAAATTTTGCATTGGAACTATCTAAATTTAAATTCAAAATTATCTTTGTTAAACAAGGCTCATTTTTATGTTTTGCAGCTTTTTCAAATACTGCACAACTGTTGCTGATGAAATTTTTTTTTATTTATTTTAAATATTTAAATCTCTATAAATCTATAGTCTCTTTTTTTATTATTTATTTATTTTTATAAACATTTACACAAAAACTTCTAAACCAATTTCGATAAAATTTTTTTTATTATTATTTTGTCTGCTTAAATATTTTTTTTTATATATATATATATTTACATACACTGCACACTAGTCATTCACTGAATTTGATCCAGACAGCGGGCTCATTCGGGAATTCCAAAAAAAATTTAAATAAATAATAAAACCCAAAAATAGTTAGAAACAAAAAAAAAAACAAAAAAAATATTCAAAAATTTCCTTCAAAATTTTCTCGAGTTTTCTTTCGCTTGTCTGTATCAATTCATACTTACACACACACATATATACACAACAACTACACTACATATAATACTTGAGTCTTTCTCTGGCTCTTTCATTTTTTGCATCATCTTAAAAGAAATTTTTTTTTTTTAAATTACTTGGTTTATTTTTTTAATAATTATCAGCAACAGTTAAAATGGCAGTGGATTTGCTGCGATTAGTGGACCCGTTAAAGAACACGGAGCTTGCTTTTGAATTTTTTTTTTGTTTTCGTCATCTTGAAAGAAATTTATTTTTATTTATTTATTTTTTTTTTAATTTTATCATCATGGCGGTGGACTGGTTGATGCAGATGGTGGCATTTGTTTAATAGTAAATTGAAATGTTGAACACCTTTTAATAATATATCATTGTGTGCAAAAATTTTTTTTCTTCTTCCAAATTATAGGGGCCCAGTTTTTGTATATAGGACGACATGGTTGGCCTGTTTGTCTTGATTAAATTATTCGGTTGTTCGTCTTTTTTTATTAGCAGGTCAACATGTTTGTTCCTTAATTAGTTTTTTATTAGGGTTGAGAAAACCGGAGTTAGGTTTTCTCACATTGTGGGTCACCTTTTTATACTGTCTTTTTGCCACACCTTTTTTGCTACACTTCTTTTACACCTTTTTTTTTATAATCACTTAAATATTTTGATGAAATTTTTTTTTACACAATTTTTTTGATTAAATTAAATTCCTTTTTTTTTTGGGGCACATGATACACATATAAGACCTTAAGTCAAACACCACATGCCCTGCCTTGTGCAGTAAAACAATCTTGACTTCCCAACGTTTCATACTGCTTCTTTGTTTATTTTTCAAATGGATTATTTGTTTAGACCCTTCAAAATTCTTTTTTTTCTCACGGAAATTGTTAAGAGCCGTGAATAGTTTAAATTTCTCTTCGTATGGGAGAAGAGGAATTTAAAAATAACGACGCTGAGCATGATCTGACCCAAAAAGGCTTCAGGAGTTTTTCTTTTATTTTTATTTATTTTTGTAATTAAATGTTAAGGTCGGCTCAGAGGATACTCCCCCCCGTCTGAGTCCGACCTTTCCTGAAGTCCTTAGTGCTATGCACTTTTCCCTCCCCTGGTCCCCGGAGTGGTCACCTCCACTTGGTTTCCCGAGGTGCCACTCCACCCCTTTTCCCCACGTACCTTAGAGTACAAAGTCAGTTCATGCACAGCAATGTCGACCTTTGCGTCACCCTTCAGCTCTTTCTGTCCTGGGCTTATCCCAATCATAGGTGGGAAGAGCTGAGACGCTATAGAAATTTCAAAATTTAATAAGTAAGTGCCGAAGGAGGCTACACCCTAGAGTGGTGATTATAAAAGCATTATGAAGCGTTGTTTCTATCAGGTGCCCCGTTTCTAAATTTTGTAGGAGGCCCTTCTGGCCCCTTTCTTCAGAAGCTTGTAGGAGGCCCTTCTGGCCCCTTCCTTAGAATCCTTTTGGAGGCCCTTCTGGCCCTTTTCTAAATTTTGTGAGAGGCCCTTCTGGCCTCCTTTCTGACTCCACCCCAACTCCGTCTTTCGGGGGGGGGGAGAGCTGTAGCATTCATAAAATAAATCTGCATTTTGTTATCGGCAGTCCACTCGCCGTGCCTCTTATCTTCCGTCTCTATCTAAGTACAGAGTACAACGGCTGGTTAGCGAGCCGATCTAAAACCCGTGATCTAGTCTACCTGTAGTCACACAATGTCTGACATCCATATTCAGCTACGTTAGAGAAAAATTTCTTTCTTGGACTTCAAAATTTCAACCCTAGTTTTTTGGCAATGTTAGTCTACAAGTTTTGTGCGTTTTAGTTCTATAATGTTTAGTAAATTTTCGTTTTCACGGCACAAGCTTACGTGAACTGCGACAGGATTTTCCAGCTAATATGCTGGTAGAAGAAACACAGCGAAAGATCTAGACATGTTTCGTCCTGTTAACAAAACACGTTTTATCCAACTTAGCTTCAGTTTCATGTGCACAAAAGTGATGTAAAAAAAAAAAAAAAAAAAAAAACTAACTTTATTGAACTTTAATTAAACTCATATTGTATATGTGCCTAAAATTTATTTCAGCGAATATGTTTTCTTAAAACATTCTTTTAGATGTAGACTTGTGTAATTAATTATAAAATATATAAAAATTATTGGGTGGAGCCTGCATGCAAACTTTCGGTCCCAACAACCTCCCAGAGGTTAGTTTCTAAATTAAAACAATTGACGTCAATTAATAAAACTTAATATTCAAAATTTTCTTTTTAAATAAACTTCTCTTTTTTTTATAATAAATTCTTTATCTAAAATATATATATATTTATTGGCCAATATAGCATTTAAGAAATTTATAAAATAAGTAATATTATGTAACTGTTTTAGAAAGCTATCATTTCATAAAGTTAAAAGGGGGGGGGGAAATAAAAAATCAGTATCTTTTCATCTTTTTTTTATTTTTGTAATTTTTACATTTAAGGGCATATAATCTTTTTTTTGGATTAATTATAATCCAGCTAATTGTTAAGCTGTGCTCATTGTCTTTTGTTAAATTTTGTAACTATAAAATATATAAACTAAAAGGGGGGGGATAAATTTTCAGACTCTATTGATTAATTTTTTTTTTAATTATAATATTTCACTTTAAGGGCGTATAATCTTTTTTTAAAATATAATATTGTTAATCATAAGGTGTTTATGATAATTTTGTCTCAGGATGTCTTTCTCAGTTGTAAATGATAAAATCTGAAACGTCGAAATTTCTTTTTTTTGTTCAATAAACTTGAGCCTTGTTAATTACTAAATTTGTCTTTGTCTTTTTTTTATTTTTATTTTCAAACATTGTTACCAATTGGTTCCGCCTTTCTTAAATTTAAGTCCCCTGGTAACAATATTGCCCAAGTACAATACTGGATATTGCACAATTTCAATTTTCTCTCTTAATCAACAAAGTGGTTGATATGACATGCCAAAGTACGTGATAACGCAACAATCTGCCTTGATGAAGAAAACCTTTCTTTTACAGTACGTCTATAATTTATTTTTACATTAACTGAATATTCTGCAGTTTAACTAAAATCCTAAAGTCCTTTGAGATATTTATTTTATGCTTTCATCTTATTAATATCAGAATTAAATATTAAAATAATGTTAATCACATATAAATATACATAAAATATAGAAAAATATAGCATAGAGTGAAATTTTAATGAAAATTGAACACATTATAGTATTTGACATTTGTACGTACGGAATTAGATAAGAGTAAATACGCAAATTATTGAATGTAAATTTGTTTTCTGTATTTAGGCGTTTTCAGAAATGATTATTTTACAGGTAATGTTGCAGATGTTGAAATTCAGTCATGGCTATTAATTAAATCATTAATAATCTCTAAATAGTGTTGAATAATTTTAAAGTTCCATAGACTAAAGAACTTTTCTTATATTTTAATATGGACAGAGGAAAGATTTTATTAAGTCATTACTACAGTTTTCCACTACTTCTGTGAATAAATTTTAAATCATATTAACATCTTGCAAAATACACCAGATTTCAACTATCATTATTG
Organism: Aphrophora alni; assembly: GCA_963513935.1. NCBI lineage: Eukaryota > Metazoa > Arthropoda > Insecta > Hemiptera > Aphrophoridae > Aphrophora > Aphrophora alni. Next base: position 136,521,051 of record OY740768.1, read on the forward strand.
TAACTTCAAAATTATACTGAATGTATAGGCTATACTATTGTGTGTCATCTTACTATACCCATTTATTTAATAGGTAAGTACAGTCATAAAATATTTGCATATTCATTGGTTATAGGCTACCTATTTTACTTACGAGTGAATATAATATATATTAATCTCTTTTATGATTGTAATAAATTAATAATACTCTAATATATTAATTATTTATAGAATAATATAAATCATAGTTTCATTTTTTTTTTTTTTTTTTTGCAAAATAAACTGTGTGTTTAGTTATTGTTTATCTTAATTTACACTGTTTCCAAACATGAGAGCATGCCTTTTATATAATAAATGGAATCACTCAAGGTACTTTTTAGTTGCAGTATAATTCATTTGAAATATAACTGTTTATTAAGAGTGAGGTAGAACAAATTTAAAAGTTAAATTTGTTTATGAAACTTAATCTAGTTCATACTACAAAACAGAATTATAGGTTTTGTCGCTACAGTCATTAATCTCAGACATCATTTATATCGTCAAAATTTATATACACAACAATCATGTATTTTGTTTCTTTGCGGTTTCAAAACGATAATCATATGTAATAAAAATGAAACAAATCATTTATAGCAAAACTAATCAATCGCCAAAATTGAAAATACTAACTAGTTAAACAATGAAATAAGACATAATATCTTAAATCATTTAGCTAATAAGTTAAAAATGATCTATTGGTGTTTTAGAAACATTTATTTCTAATTTGTAAATAAATTAATCAGACTTAATTAATCATTGTATAGATTAAGCTGTACAAATCTAAACATTTCACAAAAAAATAGTTAATTAAAACCCACTTGGAGTCGATGAAAAACTATTTTCACTAATGTGTGTAGTATAGAATAGTAATAGGTGTAGCGAAAGCTCTTGACAAATTGTGAATCGTATTTCATATTTACGTTAAATAATCTTGTTATATTTTACACTAATTCAAACTACAATGAAATAATTATAATCGGTTAAAAGATTTGTATAAAGAACTCAATTTATAGAAGCAGTTATTTCATTAGATTAAATAGTTTAAAATAATTATTGTAGTTCCTGTTTAATTAGATTTTAATAAAAATATTAATGTGTGATAAAGTTTAAAATAAATACTTAAAAATACTATTATTTATAATATAAACTCTAAATATTGTTCAATAATTCCATTTCAGTGCTCGGTAAAGTACTAAATAAATAAATGAATCCAGAAATTAATTATGGCAGTCATCGATTAAAAAAAGTAGAATACAATTACCTATAAAGTTCAAAATAATAAAATGGAATTACAGTAATTGAAGGTTATTAATGCGTTTTACGTCAGTGAATACAATAGTCTATTGAGTATAAAGCTAGATATGACAGTTAAATTTGAGAATGTATTGATTCGTAAAATAATCAATAAGGCCAAACATTTAATTGGATATGCATTTTATTTTCTCTACTGTAAAATAATATACTATTCTGAGTACACGTTAACTATTTATTTCTCATTTCACACACGCACACACACACACACGCACACACATACACACACACACACACACACACACACACACACACACACACACACACACACACACACACACACACACACACACACACACACACACACACACACACACACACACACACACACACACACACACACACACACACACACACACACACTACGCCGGTTGATGACCCCACTAACGTAAGATTATTGAGAGAAAGGCAGAGAGTTACACCTACCTTTATTCTAACACTTCAAAACAATTATTTTACTATCACCTTAATTTTTTATTCAATCAGACTATATTATTTTGACAGAATATTTATTTAAGTATTTATGTGTGAAAACGTTTGTGCAATATCTTTGGCCTATGATTAATTTTAGTTTCAAGTTGGCCGATGGTGCTACGGTAGTTTCAAGTTGTTCCCGCGCCTGACGCCCCAGTGGACTTTGTCATGGTTCCTGAGAGCGCACGCCAGGTTCTTCTACGGTAGTTGAGAGCGGCCACAAGGTTCTGGTGGCGTAGACGTCATGTGGGAAAGGCAGACCAAGGGAAGGTGGTCGAGGTATCTACTCAGAGTGATGTTTCAAATCGCTTTGTTTGATGATGTCCAAACCGCTTGGGTACGGTTCCGCTGAAAGGCTGCAAGCGTTGGGGTAATGGCGACAGGAGGTGTCGACGCCATAGTTACGTGTCGGAGACGCTGCCACATGTGCTGAACTAATGTCAGCGGCACAGCGTGGCCTGGCAGGGTCGCCACGATGCAGTGCTGGGGCGACTGTTGAAGGCAGTGCCACAACTGGCCGGTAAAGTACAAGTTAATAGGACTGTTCAAGGCACCGATTCCACGCTGAGGCCCAACCTGGTGGTGATCAACGAGGAGGGGAGCGTATTTCAATCGTTGGTGTCACCATACCCTTCGAGAATCGCAACCTGGCCTCCTTTGTGTCTCGGGCGGAAAAAGTGCGAAAGTACGCATAGTTGGTGGAGGAACTCCGTGGACAGGGTTACGATGTGACCATGGATGGCTTAGTGGTAGGAGCTCTCGGTGCCTGGGACAAGAAAAACAAGGGGTCATCAAGAAATTGAGGATTTCCCCTCGTTATGCGAATGTGATACGTCTTATGGTGTCAGACACATTCGCTGGTCACGGGACATCTACGTGACTCATGTAACCGGCCACCAACAGAGGTGATTGCCTTCGACCCTGGGTGACTTTTGACTTTTTATTTCTTGTGTAATGAATTGCCATATGCTATATTTTATTTAGAGACTATTTTAATAAAGGGTGGGTTATTTATATTTATGTTATATTGTTAATTTTTATTTATTAATTTATAGTTTTATTGTTACTTTTTTTTCCACTCCATATAGTTTCGTCTTTGTTGTTGTTTATTGTTTCTTTTTATTTTATAATAGTTGTAAGTCCATGGGCCAGTCTCATTAGAATATTTATTGCTTGACGTTCATAGCTATTACTCTGTATGATATATGTACAGAATAATACATATAACATTTCTATTATTATCATTTTGTTTTGTTCACACTCTGGAGCTTATAAATAATTTGTTATAGACATTTGAACTTTTTCACGAAGTTTTTGTTGCTCCAATGAACTATAATTCGTAAAACAAGATAAATTAATGTATTATTATTATTTGAATATATTATATTTAAATTGTATATGTATGATAAATTTTCTGCAATATTTTGACAGAATATTTGTTTTAGTTTTTATGAATTAGTACGTTTGTGCAATATTTTTGATCGATTATTAGTTTTAGTATTTATGTGTGAGAAAGGTTGTGCAATATTTTTGACCATTATTAGTTTTAGTACAAATGTAAGAGAAAGTTTAACAGATTATTGCTTTTAGTATTTATGTGTGAGAAAATTTGTGTAATATTTTTGACCAATTATTAGTTTCAGTATTTATGTATGAGAAAGTTTGTGCAATATTTCGACAAACTATTAGTTTTAGTATTTATGTATGAGAAAGTTTGATGATTTTTTTGACCGATTATTAGTTTTAGTATTTATGTATGAGACAGTTTGTGCAATATTTTGACAGATTATTAGTTTCAGTATTTATGTATGAGAAAAATTGTGCAATATTTTTAACTGATTATTAGTTTTAATAATTATGTGAGAGAAAGTTTGTGCAATATTTTGACTGATTATTAGTTTTAGTATTTATGTATGAGAAAGCAATATTTTAAGAGATTATTAGTTTTATTATTTATGTATAAGAAAGCTTGTGCAATATTTTGATAGATTATTAGTTTTAGTATTTATTAATTGTGAGAGAAAGTTTGATCAATATTTTTGACTGATTACTAGTTTTAGTATTAATGTGTGAGAAACTTTCTACAATATTTATGGCCGATGATTAGTCTAACATGAAATTTGTAAACCAAGATAAATGTATGAATATTATTTGAATAATATTTATGTGTGAGAACGTTTGTGCAATATTTTTGACAGATTATTTGTTTTAGTAATTTATGTATGATACGGTTTGCTTATTATTTTGACTGATTATTAGTTTTAGTATTTATGTATGAGAAAGTATGTACAATATTTTTGACCGATTATTAGTTTTAGTATTTATATATAAGAAGGTTTCTGCAATATTTTTGACAGATTATTAGTTATAATAATTATGTATAATATGGTTTGTGCAATATTTTTGACCGATTATTATTTTTAATATTTATGTATGAGACAGTTTGTTCAATATTTTGACAGATTTTTAGTTTTACTATTTATGTATGAGAAATTTTGTGTAATATTTAGATTGATGATTAGTTTCAGTATTTATGTATGAGACAGTTTGCGCATTATTTTGACTGATTATTCGTTTTAGTATTTATGTACGAGATACTTTATGCAATATTTTTGGCTGATAATTAGTTATATTATTTATGCAAGAGAAAGTTTATGCAATGTTTTTCACGGATCATTAGTTTCAGTATTTATGTATGAGAAAGTTTGAGAATATTTGGTGAAATCATTAGTTTTAGTATTTATGTGAGAGAAAGTTTGTTCAATATTTTAACAGATTATTAGTTATTTATGTCTGAGAAAGTTTGTGCAATATTTTTGACCGATTTTTAGTTTTAGTATTTATGTATTAGAAAGTTTGTGACGCTTGATTCCCATTTACCCCATGCTAATAGTATTAAGTACCTGGTGCGCCTAAAGAAGTTTACATTTCAGAAAAGCTTGACAATTAATTATATAGTTTTAATTGCTATTTTAATTTTGTTGCAGATTCATTATGGCAGAACATTATTCAACATCGACGACATCAATAGAGAAAACTCCAAGTGTTTTTTTAGTGTTGTATTAAAAAAGACTAAAACAGGGATGAAAAAAGTGAACTTTAAAAATAATGTAAATAAATATATTTCATTTTTCATTGTTATGTTAAAACAACATTTTTTATATCTATTTACAAATTTGTTACATCAATAAATATTTTTATTGAAATACTTGGCTTGCGTTTTATTTTTAGTAGATACCAATACTGTCTCAACTGTAAAACGTATATGTATTTAGAAAGTTATTGCTTAGTTTGATAACTGGTAGAGTACAGCACTTTCCTACATTTAAACAGAAAATATCAGGAAAATATAATGTTAAAAGAAGTCAATGAAGTTGTGATTCAATCATCAGAGTTACCATGAATACTTCAATACAAAATAGACCTCCTAACAACTTCTATTCACTGGATACAAGTTTTTGTAAGTTTTCAAGGTATCAGGAGAATATTATGTTAAAAGAGGTCAATGCAACTGTGATTCAATTATCAGAGTTGCCATGAATATTTACTAAGGGGCAAAAGGCGGGGCATGAATGAAGGGGGATAGGATAGGATAGGCGGCACAAAGTGGAAGGGAAGGGACAAAGATGGGGGAGGGACAAGGGGCGGAGCAATAGTTGAGGGGGAGGGGCAATGGGCGTGGCAATAGTTGAGGGGAGGGCAGGGGCGTGGCATGAGTGGAAGTAGAGAGGCAAGGGCGGTCCTTAAGTCACGTGGTCACCTCCACCAAACTTTTTCCTCAAATATCTCGGTCTCTACTGACCTCCTATCAATTCATATTCACCTGATAACAGGATTTTGTCGTTTTACCGTAGTATTAGGAGAATATAATCTTAAAGGAGATAAATGATAACTGTGATTCAGTTTTCTATTCTTAGAGACCTCCTATCAAATCTTATTCACTTGATAACAAGTTTTTGTCGTTTTACCACAATGTCAGGAGAATATAATGTTAAAAGGGGTGGATGTAAACTGCGTTTCAGTTTTCCAATCCCAATAGACCTCCTAACAACTTATATTCATTGGATAAAAGACTTTTTGTAAGTTTTTAAAGTATCAGGAAAATATTATGTTAAAAGAGGTCAATGCAACAGTGATTCAATTATCAGATTAGCCAATAATATTTGGTAATGGGCAAAAGGCGGGGCATGAATTGAGGGGGATAGGTAAGGGGCGGGGCAAAAGTGAATTTGAGGGGCAAAATTAGAGTGGGGTGAGGGGAGGGACAATAGTTGTAAGGAGGAGCAAAGGGCGGGGCAATGGTGGAGGTAGAGAGGCAGGGGCGGTGCTTAAGTCACGTGATCACCTCCACCACTGTTGTCCTCAAATATCGTGGCTCTACTGACCTCCTATCAAATCATATTCATCGGATAACAGGATTTAGTTGTTTTACCGCGATATTAGGAAAATATATTGTTAAAGGAGATGGATGTCAACTGCGATTCCGTTTTCAATTCAGATATACCTCCTATCAAATCATATTCACCTGATAACAGGATTTGGTCGTTTTATTGCAGTATTAGGAGATTATAATCATAAAGGAGGTAAATGGTAACTGTGAATCAGTTTATAATTCAGATAGACCTCCTATCAAATCATGTTCACCTGTTAAAAGGATTTTGTCGTTTTACCGAACTATTAGGAAAATATATTGTCAAAAGAGGTGGCTGTCAATTGCGATTCCGTTTTCAATTCAGATATACCTCCTATCAAATCATATTCACTTCATAACAGGATTTTGTAGTTTTACCGCAGTATTCGGAGAATATAATCTTAAAGGAGGTGGATGTTAACTGTGATTCAGTTTTCAATTCAGATAGACCTCCTGTTAAATAATATTCACCTGATAACAGGATTTTGTCGGTTTACTGCCGTATCAGGAGAATATAATCTTAAAGGAGTTAGCCCAATGCAGCGGTGATTCAAACAACAGATTTGCCATGAGTATTTAAACACCGATAGACCTCCTTACAACCTCTATTCATTGGGTATCAAGTTTTTGTGTCTTTTAAAAAGTATCAGATGTATATAATTTTAAAAGAGGTCTATGCTGCTGTAATTCCATTATTAGAGTTACCATGAATATTTCAATCCCAATGGATCTCCTAACATGTTCTATTCACTGGATAACAAGTTTTTGTAAATTTTCAAAGTATCACACGAATATCATTTTTAAAGAGGTCTGGATTAATTTTTTTCTTGTGGAAATTGCTCCATTCTACCTTAGAATAATCGAAGCAATAGCTTACTCAGTTGTTATGTTGTGTAAAATGCTGCATTTTACCAGACAACAAACCAAACAAATATATTCTCAGTTTATATGGCAGGAAGTACAGCAGTCTACCATACATTTCCTGCAAAATATTGCTACCTGCAAGATAATTTTTTTTCTGTAAGAAACAGGAAATGTGTTAGGAATAACTCAATAAATTTAAAAAGGCATTTTTTTATTATTTTACATTTATTCAATAAACAATTTTTATGATTACAATTTTTCAAATATTTTTTCATCCTAGTACATGCAATTATTAGTATATAATAATTGTTTATATAATACATCTCACTACATAACCACTTGTAATTACATTATACAATTGACATAAAACTATATAATTTTTGTTTCGCCTCTATAATAAAACCAAACACAACACCGAACTCTTGTTTACATATGTGTAACACATCGTATCTTCTGAAACAAAAAAATAGAGAACTATAAGAAAATCTGCAAATACTTTAAAATAATCATGGTAAAACATTAAACTACATTAACTCATACTCGCACATTAAACTAAATAAACAAACAAATAATTTCCAACAATTTCCAATAATTACATATAAAACAACTTAATGATTTCTATAATTTCAAAATCAATACCCTAATTATTAAAAACTTTATGTTATTTTAAACTTTTTCTTCTCATTTATAACAACAGCCCCTAATAAAAGTAAAGTATCAACAGGCTGATGATGTAATCTATAAATGGTCAATATTGTTTTCTCAGTCTGAAGTATAGAGAGAGATAACAACACACAGTTTGCAGAGTAAACAGTTGATAAAGCAAGGCCTCTACAAGACAACTCGTGTCTAACATACACTATCAGCCCACCAGCACGATAATTATTATTGCAATTACTAAACATATTGTTTTTTTTTTGTTTTGTTTTTTTAATTAACCTCATCATCATAAATCCAAGTTTCGCAGAAAACAATGATATATGGTTTATAATGTGAACTCTCCAATACTGTTAAAAATGTGTCAAAGTTTTCCCTCAAACTACATATATTTTGACATAGTATATTAAAAAGTGAAGGCATCAATTGTTTATTGGAATGAGATATTACAAGACTGAATTTCACAAACTAAAATTACAAGTATGAAAACCAACACAAACACACTCTCTCACACAATTTTAGTTTTTTATTAAAATTTATTAGGGTTTCTGTGTAATAAGGGACCCAAGAGTTAGTTAAAGGTAAGGTTATGTAAGTACTTTTACATTTAATTTAGTTTTCGGTGTTTTTCGTCTATAAAAGCACTTACTACGAATGTTCCAATTGTTTTTCCTCCACTTATTGACAATATCCCAACCGATGATAAAACGCAGGCACCGCATTACTTAATGCATCTATGGTATTAAACTATGTGTTCCGAGATAAATCGATCGGTAGGAGAGGCACAGTAGTGTGCGCAGCAAGCTCTCGGGATTTATTCCCACTTGAATATAATTTCTGGAGTTTTCTGAAAGATCAAGTGTACAAAACACAACCGCAAGACTTGAAATAACTGAGACACCGTATTGTTGAGGAAACTGCACGTATTCCTGTAGATGCGTTAAACAATGCAGTGTCTGCGTTTTATCATCGGTTGGGTTATTGTCAAGAAGTCAAGGGAAAACAATTTGAAATTGAACATCTGCTATAACATTCATGACGAGTGCTTTTATGTTGTTATGGATACAAAACACTCAAGACAAAATTAAATATACTCAATTATTATTTTGTAAATATTTGAACAGCCCCTATTTTTTAATGAATAACGCTCTTGAAATGCGGTTTGCCGCATTTATCTCTGCTTTACGAGGCCTTTATAATTACGTTCGTATGGACCTATGATCACATTTAAGATTCTCCACTGACTCCTTGTGGGCCTCTATTGAATTTTAGGATCGGTAAGAGCCTTAGAATATAGTTCTTTAGTTCCCAAATGGATTTGCAGAGTTTTACTCTTCTTGCCAAATCAATATAAACGATATTAAGCAGTCTCCAAACTCTTCGGCAACCGTGTAAATGCATGAAAATATTTCTACACATATTTGCAGATATATGTGTGTATAAATATATACATATTAAAAACTAAAAACTCTTACATTCAAAATATGTGTGTACATTTACTCTCTTTAAATAAAAGCAACTTTTGTATAATAATTTTAAACATTTTAACAAAAATTCTTTGTATTGAAGTTTCCACTTTCAAAAGACTAAGAAAAATTTGTCTATTCTTAGAATTTTCACGTTTCGTTTTATGCGTAATATGTAATCCAACTATACAAATTCTGTGTACAATACCTTTACTTTAGTAGCTTAAAGCCTTTGGAGCTAATGACAGTAATAGATGGAAATCTTCAAATACAATTGAAATAATAATTGAATGAGAAAAGTATTCATAAGATACATTTTAATTGTCAAAACAAAAACCAGATGTAATTGTAAGTAATTTGAAATTAAAAAAAAAAATAATTGAATGATGTTATCAAATTTTCAAGTGTGTCTAAATCAAAGTTATAAATATGAATTTAAAATTTATTACATGTTGATATAACACCTAAAATTTACCTTTATTGTTATATGTATATATAATTTCGTTGTTACTAATATCTGTTAAATATTCCATCATCATTTTGAAAATAACCATTATAAGTATATTAAAAGATGAACCATTATACTACAGCTGGTCAAACAGATACGTGTCGAATTTGCCTTAATCATCACAGTTATATAATGTTCACAATTAGTAAACATAAAATTTAAATGTATTTAAGGATTTATGGAAACATATTATAATAGCATTCTACATTAAATTAACCATGTAACTATTTTAAATGGCTAATACTCGTAACATATGATTCTTTGATAGCAAAGTTCATAAGCCTTCAAACTGAAACAAGAATCGATACGTTATGCACAGCTCTAATAATATAAAGATCTTTTCTTATACCTACGGTGGCTTTCTTGCAGAATGTGCCAGTCAAAAATCAAGAGGTAGCAAAAAGGTTTAACATATTAGCATTACAAGACAATGGGATTTGCGTTTGATTTAACTGTCACAATCTGGCTTTGAAAGTGTATAAACATTACACACATGTCATAAATCAATAAAACAAATATTATATATTGTTGTTCATGATATAGTAAACAAGTTCATAGTTGTTTCTGTCAGTTGGAAAACGAAGCAAACAATGATTAAAAAGGTTCTAAGTAAAATGAACACACGCATAAGCCTTGATAGACCTTCTATTAAACTAGCATCTAATGGTAGTGGGATATGATAAAATGTGTAAGAAACTATTGTATATTCTGATATTATCTTGTTGCAATATCATGTTCTCCAAATAAGAAATAGTCTTTCTATAAGTTTCCTATATAATTAATCTTAACATATTTAAAGTTAGTAAAGGTAAACTCAGAAAAAGTGAAATTGTGGTTGTATTTTTTTTTTTTTTTTTTAACATTTGTGGTAGGGCAAATATTATATGTCATTCCCCCCTCCAATTTCAAAAAAAGAAGCTTGCAGAATAATCTCACAATTGTGTGTATATTGAAGAGCTTTAACAGCTGTTACGAATTATGCTCTTAAAATAAAAATTTGTATGCAAAGTGAAGACTACTTTAGACACAAAGGAGATGTCTTGTCTAATTTATGTTTTGGATTTAGTAATAAACCTACTTGTTAATTAAAAAAGATTTCATAAATAAAGGGGACAGATAAAAAAAAATTGCATTTTTTTTTACGGAGTATATTAATAGATTCGAATTTTGAAGACGTAATGTCTTCTCCCCGCTATCAAAGAATAAATACAGTTCCTGTAAACATTCCTTCCCACATTAATAAAACAACGTTATATCTTGATGGAGGTATAATAAATTAATGTTTAGAGAAGTGTAAGGTATATCTTTAAAACAATTTAATTACTTAAACGACGCAATAAAATCCTTTTCATTCATCTGTTAACGATGAATGATAGAATATTTGGTCAATGATATGATAAACCTAGACAACAGGAGTAAATGAACTATTGATAAAATACACAATCAAGGATTGTCTGGGTGTTTTGAGTTGCCTGATAAAGGATAAAGTAACATAAACCCCTAGTACTTCATACGAGGGTTTAGTTGATATATTGGCCTTACTTTTTAATACATCTATATTATGATTTGAATAAAACAATTGCATTAAAAATTTATTTATACACATATTTGAGTATAAATAGTTGTATTTCGATAAACATTTATATATAATCCCAACGTACATTTTGTAAACAGTCCTCCCAATTATACGCAAACTTTTTTTATACATTGGAAATGTCTTTGTTAAAAACATAGGTTGGAATAGTTTAAATTATGTAAAATCTACCTCAGTTTACAATGAATTTTTTATGAAAAATAAATATTTAATTCAATCGCACCCGTTCATTAAAGTCACTTATAATATATTATTATTATTATTATTAATTTTTATAGGGAAGCTAATAATACTTCAGAAGATTTGTTTCTAATAATTTATAAGAAAACAATGTGTTACATTTTAGTGTACAACATCATCAATGATATTAGTACAACTGAAAATACACAAATATGTTACTTCTAATGACGGTTTTATTGAACGTTTAGTGGAAAGGAAGGCTTGTTCCCAATAAAAAATACCATCTCACAACGTATTACTTAATAGTAATAGGAAAGAGAAGTTATTGATGTTAATATTTATCCAGTCACAATAATAGTAAATAATAAAAACTTATGTTTTCAAGTGTTGCCAAAAATTTTCTGTTACAGTAACATTGTGGCCGGAACTCCAACTGCATTGCAGCAATTTGTTCCCTGTCTTATGTTAATTAACGTGTTTGTACATTCCTTAGTAAACTCTTAGCAAACATTAGCAGTTTGTTTAAAGTAGATTTCTTCATTAAGTGTTAGTGATTTTAGTTGTATTTCAGAATCATTATAACTTGTTTAAATTACGGACGCATAGTCTTTAAAATATGAATAGTTTTAAACAAATAAACTTATCAATATGTTATATAAATGCATTGTAAACATTGCTATATTTAATGAAATCATTTTTTTTCATATTAATTGGATTATTCAACTATAAAAACCTTTTATAGATAAAATAATAAACTCAAACATTAAAACCTAAATTTAAAAACAATTTAATTCATAAAAAATAAATTTGAGGAAATTCTTTGAAAATTGTTGGTACAAGTAATGCTTTGGTCATCAATTATAAAAAAATGTGCATAAGCTTAAGTTGTTTAAGGAAAATTTCAGTTGTAAATTTTTTATGAAAAACAAGTAAATATATATATATATATATATATATATATATATATATATATATATATATATTCTTATAACTTATTGATATATCTGTGTTTGTGCTCATTAATAATTAAAGAAATGATATAAATATTTATGTGTCTATAAATAAAAAAATTGTAAACGTTTCTTTTATAAGGCACGACCTTGCTTTGAGAGTTAACAGAAATTAAACTAAAGTAAAGCAATTAAATTCCAAAGTAAAAAAAATAAAAAATAAAATTTTTTAAGGATTATTATCTAGACATTAAACGGGAACTCCACCTTTAATACAAAAATCGTTCTATTTGTATAAACTCAATTTTAAACATTTTCCCCTTATTTGACTGGGGTTACTCATTAACTTTAAAAAAAAAACTCTAACTTTCATCCCCCTTAAGTGAAAAATAGTTATTTGCCCCAGCAGATAGAACTGCACAACCAAAAAAGATATGAATATAAAATTTATATTTTTATATAGGTAATGAACCTATGTACAACCTAGAATATGGATTTTTTCACTGTCCTCTTTTTTTGGTACAATAATATTTTTTATATTTTCCTTGAACATTTTTTTAATTTTTATTAAACAATATATATAAAAACAATTTTAAAAACCCTTCTAAGCTTTATGTTTGAAAACCCATACTACAAGTTGTAGAAAATATATGTACATTTAAAACAAAACAAAATTTAATGCTCTAGCTATAATACTTCTCGAGTTTTTTCGGTTTCCGTTTTTGGAAACACGGAAAAAATGGACTTTTGGGAAATGCGATAAAACAAAAGTATTGCATTTTCCTTAGCAACAGATCTATTTACTCTCACAACCTCTCTAAACAATTGAAGACTTACTGAAATAAAACTGTCCTGCCCCATAGGTTAGGCCTTCTTTTTCTTTTAATTTTTCCTCTTTGTATATATTTATCATCCGCAGTTTCCTGCGGTAGGCCTGAAATTTCTTGCTCATTTTGTATTTGGCTAACTTCACCTTCCGCCCATCTCTTCTAGGCATATTTTCTTTTCTCTTGCAGTCCTGTTTTGATTTTTGTAGTTTCCAGTGATGATTCACAAACATAATTTCTATAGTTAAATTCATTTACTACCTCGGCAACAGCTGCTTCGACAGTTCGCTTCGACGCATTTCGCGTTTTTGGACATTTGTTCCAAATCACACTATTGAGGCTCACATTTGCATTCTGTGTGAGCCCCATTGCACATATTTCCAGCAGTGCATTGCCTGCTAGTCTCTTGTAAATAGGAAAAATAAGTTTCAGTACAATTTCTGAAAATAGCATTTTTACATATGTCGTGTGGGCTCCTAACCTAACATAATCTAACCTAACCTAACCTACAAACAGGTACTATACTGATAATATAACCTTCCACTTCAAAACAATTTATCTTTGAACTAATAAACACTAAATTAAAATCCACTTATAAAACATACTAGGCCTACTACTGTTGACTAAACAAATTATGTAAATTGTTGTGTCAAATGTCAACATAAACAACAAACTAATTTAGTTGTGACATCTGCTTCTGTCTGCTAAATTACAAAGATACCAACATATGCCAATGAAAGAGTAAGTTTGTTGTTGTATAAGAATTAAAGCACTACTATAGAAAATGCTCAAAAATAAACACTGCATTACATGTAATAGTTTATGATGCAGACGCTCCACTGAGCCTTGGAATCGGCAGAATTTGACCCGTAAACCTATCGTGTTAGCCTTATCAAACAGGTTTATAATAACTTTATATACCAAAATGTTCAGAAAATGTCTCCCAATTAAATACTGTAAAAATATAAATATATATATGTCTAAAAAGAGATTTTTAGGGTGGAGTACCCCCTTAAATCCCGAACTGGTAGTTGGTACAAAGTTGAATAACAGCATTTAATCAGATCTCGTCTTAAATAAGATCAATTGAAATTAACATGGTGAGCGAGTTGCTATATATATATATATATATATATATATATATATATATATATATATATATATATATATATATATATATATAATTATTCTTGTAATCTCTACGTTCCAAGTGACTTCCAAAAGTTGGAACCAATTGTTTAATGCCGTCGTCAATAAATTAAAGCCAAAACTGGTTACAGTGCACACATAAACACATAAACAAACAATACGATAATATTTATAAGGCTACCTACATTATAAAATGTAGGTTCTATCTTTGTAGACTTTCTGATATTCAACAACTTTTTTATTTGATAATAAAAATAATCATAATAATTATCAACTTCATTAAACGAAACACAATTAAAATATTTGTATTTAATAAATAACTATCAAAACTATAAAATAGAAATTACATTCACAATCTTAGTTATTCAGAGGGAGAAAGAGGGAGAGAGAGAGAGAGAGAAGAAGAGAGAGAGAGAGAGAGAGAGAGAGAGAGAGAGAGAGAGAGAGAGAGAGAGAGAGAGAGAGAGAGAGAGAGAGAGAGAGGGAGAGAGTGAGAAATATTTCAAATATTGTCTTAACATGGAGAAGTAGAGTATATTAAAAGCCCTCACTGAACCCAATACTGTCCAATGTTAAATATTTCACCAAACAGCTCTTAAAACAAGTAATTATTATTATTATTTGCTACTTTTCTAATTGAACTATTGTATTTAAATAAAGTACCACACATTAACTCAAAACTAATACTTTTTAATATTTCGTGTCAACTACTGTCGTTTAGTTTAGCTTTCACATGAACCATTAATAAACTTAGCTTCGGTAACACAAAATACATTGACTATGACATGCACACAAGCACATACATTACACATTTAAAATAACCCCAGTCATTGTACTGATGTGGTCGGCAACTTTCAGTTTTAGTACCTGTCACCGGTGATAACTTCAAAACAATTGTTATTGTTGGAAAATTTGTACTACTAACCATGTGTTTGAGTACATGGCATAGTGAACGTGTTTTTCAATAAGAATAACGCTAAAAAGAAATAAAAAGAAGCAAATATGAGTTTAAATAATATGTTATAAATATTATCTAACCAAATATAGAAGTGTGTATAAATAGAACAAAACATTTTAGGTATAAACGACAGACATTTTTTAAATTACTAAGGGAAAAAAAACATGCAAAAATTTCAACTAAATTGAAAACAGAAAGTAAATACAATTTATATAAACATGAACATATTATTACAACAACAAATATAATATACAGAACTTTTAATCTATTCAAACTGTTCGTTTAGTAAAACAATCTCATGAACTGAACCCAATATCGAAATGGTTTTTATGGGCATTGAATTCCCTAATGAGAGACAGAACACTTTCATTTAGTTTCTGATATGGCAGGAATCCG
Source organism: Aphrophora alni (assembly GCA_963513935.1). NCBI lineage: Eukaryota > Metazoa > Arthropoda > Insecta > Hemiptera > Aphrophoridae > Aphrophora > Aphrophora alni. The sequence goes on from OY740768.1 coordinate 136,536,814, forward strand.
ATGGAGAATATGGAAAATCACCACACATTATGCAATTCTGCGTATTGAATATAAAATGAAAATATTTAGATAAGTAGCAGAGCTGGTTATATATTAAAATCGGAAGTAAAACTTCAACATTGATTGACAGCAATTTTCAACCCTTAAAGTGGATTGTAAAAGTACTTACCATTCTGGGTCTACACTCACTTGAAAAGAGTTGGAACGAATTCAGATTTTCTGGGTACGCTGTAACATGAGGAAATAACTTACTGTACACTACCCATTCATTAGGAAATATAGTAAAGTATTGACTCAACAAATCTAGGTTATTTTCCATTTATTTTATTTAATTTAAATGTAGGTGTTTGCAAAGTCATTGTTAAGTGAATTTATTGTTATATGATATTAGTGAAATAACTTTGGTATAGGTTCTAGAGGTGTGTCATGATTTTGGTATGGATATTATGAAAATTAAAAAAAAAAATACAGAATTTTATCAACATTTATTGCTACAAGATTATGAAGAGTTGTGGCAAAATAACTGATTTTTTATTAACAGTAAAATTTGTCGATAACACTAATTGTTTTATGATTAACGTAATAATTTTGCATGTAACGATTTACCTTTATAACAAAACTTCGAAATTCTTCCATAATCATGTTTTTCTTCTTTATTTTAATTTGCGTCATAATAAACTGTAGGTACATGAATTAAAACGAATTAACCAAACAATTATGCATTTAACATTGTGCAATTCCACAAATATATAACCTAATCTAAGGACTCCGTTGCATATTAGTTTATGTGAAATTATCAGTAACCTAACTAATTATTGTACAGGTCAATAATTGTCCTCTTTATCGAAGTAGGAAATTTATAATGTATAGCTAAAGGTATGAAAGAAAATTTCTGAAAATTAAATTAATTGAAACTCCAATTATAATTTAAATAAAAAATATGAAGTTACAATCAATCATGTAATTATTAACAACAATATACGTCACAATACAATGATTAATAGTACAATCCTTTTAAGTTTTTTTAAGAACTATCATAGACAATATTTAATGTTTCGACGTCTTTAGGATAACAAAAGACTCTATAAGTGTTTATTATGCTTAATTATGATTTTAAGTACATTTTAAAAGTTAAATAACTACATCAAAATCATGTGAATGAAAAAGATCAACGTGACGAAATTAGGGACAAGTTATAATATAGATCTTCTAGAATACCATACAACGCTATAACAATAGAAAATGTTTAATCTAACAATATAAAATCATTTCTCAGTACTAAAGAAAAGAAAACAACACACGTGTTGAATAAATTCTTCATGTGAAAGAAGAATGATCCAGAATGGTGCAGGATACTGATACCTGATTATATAGCTTTTAGTTAATTCATGATACAAAGTTATGGACTCGAAGCTCTGCAGTTGCTTAAATTATAATATGGTCTTATGTTAGATCGATCTATATCATCTTTCCAATCATGCCACTCTTCACAAGCTCCTGGTATTTTTCGACCCTGAGTCTACTAGAATTTTCGAAGGCTATGGATTTTTATTTTAATGATTTGTACATCATTTTGTTATACAGTGAAAATGAACAAGAGCTTTATCGTCTTTAACAGCGAGAGGGAAAATAAAGTGGAATACAGATAATATAAAAGGAGATCATATGATAAGCGGCCAGTCATTTTCTTATATGTAAACAAAATAAAAATAGTTTGCTTAGCAAAAAATGAGAAATAGATTTTGGTAATTTCGCCTTTCTAGTACTGCACATGCAAACCTACTTAATTCTCGTGGTTAACTCATAGGTAGCAAAAATTTAACACCTGATTATCACATTATTTCGATGAAAATGAAAAAGGAACCATTAAAACCGCAAATTTACAACATATGTAGACAAATAAACAGTAAATAGTTTAATTTCAGGATTACTATCACTTTATTATTCGAAAGTTCTACATTATAAGAAGCAAATATATCTGTGGTTTAAGTTACTCCATATATAGACCGTGGAAACAGAGTATTATCACAGGAATGTTAAACCGGTTTATGTTAGAAGAAATAAAATTCCTTTATCTATTATATTTTAACGGTTACGTAGTCATTTCAACAATTTGAAACAGATCTAAAAGATTGAATTAATTACATTAATCCGAAAGGTAATCTACTGTAATCGTAGTTATATATTCATTAAAATAATACTAACATAATTCATTAAAATATATTGAAATCGATCTCCAACATTTTTAAAAATTTGTTAGTTAGTTTCTTCCTTTTTAAAAGTTTTTGATTTGATAAGTGGTTTTTTCAATTTATATTCAGACAATTTTACAATCCACTAGTTTTTGCTCTGATGACGTAAAAGCAGAAAATAACGATATTATTTGAACATTTTTTAAGAGATTACATAACTGTTTCTATACTATGTAAAAAAAATGTACCTTGTTCTATGTGAAAATATACAAATCCCCTATTTTAAAGTATTAGATAAACTCTGTTATAAAAAGTATTTTGTATTTTTTTAGTAAATTTTAATACTATTTTATACTAAACTATAAAATAAAGATACACTTTCCGGTAAATAACGAAACCAAAGTTGATCGTGATTTGTATTTCGTTCCATGAAGTGTTCAATGATATTTTACAATAGTATTTTCAATTAACAAACAAAATCTAATCTAATACAGATACCTTACCAGTTGGAAAATTATGTTAATTGTATACAAGAAAGGATGATTTAGAATTTAATTTGTTGACGTTGTAAAATTTGGTAATATTGAAAATAAATACGATATGTTAATATGAATGCGCCTTTTCCAATATAACATAAATAGAGCAGTCGGCGGGTTGAAAGTATGATTTCCCTAAGGAATTTTATCCTCAATATACGATCAGAAAAGCCAAGAGTTTGTTGGTTGTGTTATAGGCAATAGTATGCAATATTATACACTACTAAATAACTTTGTCAGGTGATTATGTGTTTGTGCAAATTTACATATAAATAACAGATAAAAGGTTTACATTTATTTTAACATTATTTAGTTGTGGAACACCAGGGAATTTTTTTATTGTGATCGCTACCAGATACAATATTTCCATGAATAATTAAATGGTTACAAAAGCATAAAATAAGTCCAAATATTTTCCCCTATGAAACGACAGTACGTCTCATGTGTTTTATAAACAAACGAAATTATTCCTTGAACAATATAGCGGGAAAACAATATGATAGTCACGTAAAAAACAACAAATAAATCGAAATCAGTATTAAGAAATGTCAATTCGATCACATTAAAAACTGGCATAAAGAAACTTTCCTGCAACGAATGTCTCAGTTTCTACATTAGCCAAACAGGAATCTCATTTTATAAAAGGTTTAAAGAACACTTACCTCCAAAAAACACTTAAATTCAACAAAATTTAGTTCAGCAGAACATACAAGTAATAAAAATCACACGTATTCAAACTTCATTAGTAACATGAATATACAACACGTGTGCAGGAAAGGACGAATAATGAACTCCTTAGAGTACGAATAAGGCTTTCAAAATCAACAAAATTCATTTTTTGAATGACAAACTCCTTGTCCCATCTAATATATTAGACAACACTAATCAGCAAACCAGAAATGTACAATCAGAAAACTGATAACTGAAAAAAAAAAAAAAAAAAAAAAAAAAAAGGATATTAGTTTATATAAAACTTCAGTGTACCTCTGAAGATGATAGCAGAGCTATGGAAATGTACATAAGGTAATATAAACGCATTATACAGTTTTGTGTAGTTGTGTCATCTTGTGGTCTGGGGTTTTTCCTAGTTCAACTTCAGTGCCGCTTGAATCTCCATGGCGTGCATGTCACGCTTTTGTACTTGTTTGTGTCCTTTAAACGACCTCCAGTTGGAGTGAACAGTATTGTTTTTGTTTGTTATATTGTGTTCTGTCTTTTTACTTAGACATAACTGATGATGGGAAATACCGAAACCAGTATGAGAATAACACGGGAATAACATAAATTTTAAAAAGAAAAATAATCATAGGATTAGGAGACGTAAAAATACATTCTAAACGTAATTATCCTAATCCGTAGGGTAAATAGAGCTAAAATTAAACGCATGTTTAATAAATGTCATTCTTTTCTCATTTAGGAAAATGTATATAAATTAATTGTTACTATTTGTTTTTACTGTGAAAACTGTTTTTACCCAATAAATAATATTTCGTCTCTATTTTAATGTCCGGCATAAACTAACCAAAAAGTGTTGTGGAATCGAGCTGTTGAAAAAATATGTTTCTTTCCTAGTAATGGAAGATATTATTCTTAATGAATTGTGTCAGTATTTTCACATAAATTTTACAATCCACATATATGCATACTAACAGAGTATATCTAAAATTTAGTGTAGATGGTAATACGAAACAATATCACTATAATTTTTATTTGTAAAAAAGGAATTATTTATTCTACTACTTTCAACGTATAATACTAGAGATAGACAGTACACCAATATTCTTAAGTGATTCTAATTTTTCTGGAAAGGAATTGTTGGAAATTTTAAGAGAGTAAATTATTTATATTTATATTTTAAACTTTAAAAAAATCAATAATAGAATAAAACGTACATAATATTTGATATGTAAAAAAAAAACATTTAATTTTTATTGCTTAAGTCAATGTAATTAATTATAGTGTCCTAGAAGGAAAATGTCATGTAGGCTATTTATTGGAAGAAAATAATAACAACCATTCATTTAAACATAGATACGGACACGTTTGGTTTCCAAACAATCTGCCAGTTTGTATTTTTTAATCATTGTAATTTTGGTAGATCATATAACTTATTCAATTCAAAATATGCACAAGCAATTATTAAGTAAAATGTTATTGCAGGAATTGAGACCTGATGATGGTGCCAAACATTTTAATTTCCCCGTTGAACAAGATTGATGAATATTTTTTTCAGACGAAGCTACATTCCATATCCTGGATCTTTTAACAGACACAATTCAAGCATATGGGGATGTGGAAGCCCATATACAATTTTTGATAAAATACGCAACTTGCCTAATGTTAATGTTTGGTGTGGTGTGATAAAAATTCGTCTGATAGGGCCTTTCTTTTTTTGCTGAAAAGATAATTAATGGAATTGTTTATCTCGATATGTTAATCAATTATTGATTTCCTCAGCTGGATGAACTCGAAAAGATTCAAAAACTTCATTTCCAACAAGATGGCGCACCCTAGCACTTTAGTGCATTTGTCACAGACACTTTGAATGAAAAGTTTGTACATCGATGGATAAAATTTAATGTTACAACAGTCGGTACATAATGGAATTCCATGATAATGGAAATAATGAGATGATTATTTAATTCCACAAAACAGCTTTAATTGCGACATATGTAACGGCGAAACATATGTCGCAATTAAAGCTGTTTTGTGGAATTAAATAATCATCTCATTATTTCCATTATCGATGGATAAGCTGGCAAGGACCATACGCTGGCCTCTAAGGATTCCAGACCTGACACCTTGCGATTTCTTCTTGTGAGGGAACATCTAAAACACAAAAACATTTTTTATCGAAAAAAAAATCGTGACCTGAATCACTTAAGGAACCTGATTAATGAATCAATGACAACCGCTAACAAAGACATGTTAACTAATGTTTTGGCAGATCATGATTATCGATTGGACATTTGCCGAACGACTAATGGCGCACATATTAATATTTTTGTAAAAAACCGTTTCAGACGACGATTTAGATAAATAATAAACATCAGCTGTAAATAATTCTGTGTGAATTTAAATCATGTTTAAAACCCTGCCATTATTTTATGATAACCATTATTTTAGATTCTAACCTCAAAATTGTAAGCTGGGATTGGTGTATAAATATCAATCGTTTGCCTCAGTTTTATAGGGAGGAGTTTAAAACAAATATTAAATTAATCCACCTCTAAATTCATAATGAAAATGTGGAGAAAAGTTTAAACCAAAAATTTATTTTAATCTAGATTTTGTTAGGTTTAGTGTAAACTTCAATTAAAATTATTGACCTTAGTGTTTATGAAGATTTAACAAACAATGTACTGTAACAATTCCAATACGTGTTGTATTTAATGCAAAATGTTAATAACACTTCCATTATCTTTGTGCGCCGAAGTAGAACTGCAAAAGTTACACAAAAAAAGCCAGAAGATGTAAATTCATGAATCAATGCTACTGAAGATAACTTATATAAAAATGTATATTGTAATTAATTACCATTACTTAATTTGGGGGAATGTGAAGCTCTGCTCAGTTACCCCATCATGAATACTTTCGGCCTATATGTTATAAAGCACAAACACCTCTTTGTTGCGGTCCTACTTGTAGAAAACAAAGAGTTGTTTATTCGTTTCTTGTGGATGGCGTAGTTCATATTGAGAAATCAATTCTCGAGGAGTTCCCCAGGGATCTATACTTAGTATTTACCGGTTATTGATCTATATCTCTAATACCTTACAATATTAGAGAAGTAAACACTGTCCTGACCTGTCATAAAAAAGCTAATGACACCATTTTAACAGTTTTTGGTTATGAATATTTTTGACCTGGAATAATCTTTAACTAAATCATTGGTGACAGAAAATTGGTTCATCGCTAATGATCTTAAATTGAATAAAAGTAAAATTCAATGATATCAATTCCATTACAAACAGTTAAAATCCAACAAAATCAAATTCACCACTTATAAATAATTATAGACTCATAAAAAATTTGAGGACTGTTAAAAGATATACCGTAAATTACACAATATATTTTGTTTCAAAAAAAGAATTCCACTTGTTTAGCACGTATTGATATAGCACTCCATTCAGACCACATTCCAGACAGTGGTTCGAGGAATGTCAAGCTAAGTAGGTTAGATGCTTTGTTAGCTTCCCATTTACGTTGGACATTTTCTGGTTAAACTAGAAGATTTTCAAATCGCTTTTCATCACTAACACTACCTGTTCTCTTAAATTTAAAGGCGTATATTTAATTAAATAGTAGGAACTATTTTATGAATCTTTCTGGTAAAATCTACTTTTACCTGCGCATATGTTATTCCATGTAAATGAGAAGGGGCAACGCCTATTGTTTCTTGTATTCAGTACATTTCTTCAATTTATCATTGTAAAAGAATACATTTGTAGTAAATTTATGAACATGTTAAGAGACTGTATTTAAGCCCTGGTATTAAAATATAATTATGTGAATAATTTGCAATTTGAAATGTTCGAAATGATAAAAAACTATATTGGAAAAAAAAAAGTTGATCTCTTTCCTGTGAATATTTTCTGAATCTATTCAATATTTTAAGTAATTAATTATATTACGATCAATCATGGAGGAGCTACTCTCGTCTGATTTTTTGTTGTTGATTTTTGAGGGATTCCATAACTAAACAAAAATAGTTATATTTAATTGATTAGTGCAAATATTATTTAACCTCCTCTTTCCCACAATTATAACAACAAAACGTAACAAAACAATAAACCAGTATCTCTGTAAAACACAATAATTTGTTGTTAAATCCTCTAGACTTTTCACCATTCAGAAACATAAAAATTCCTATATCCATTGTTTCAGTTATTTTGTAATGGCAATGGCGACTAATGGATTATGCTTGATAAATTAATGCAATTACATTGCATTGGATTTATAGCTAAATTGAAATTTTTATTTAACCACACAATTTATACAAATCGTTCAGTTAAATGTTTGTTCTATTTATTGACGTTCATGGGGTTTTATCCTGCTTAAGTTAAACATGTAAAAAATACATGGAGCATAATCATTTTAATAAACTTTTATCAGTAATATACACGTGTGATGTGATCCTGTGTGTACACAAAAATACACATGTATAAACAGTTATATTACATTTGTTGTTTCTAGTCAATTCCATATACTCTCTAAATAAAACGCTAGAATACTTATAAAAATATTTAAGTTTTAGGAATGCCTATTTTATATTCTATCCCAGTTTGTTTATTATTTATTCTCAGTCAACATTTGATTTTATTAATAATCAGGAATCATCAAAGAGCAAATTTGAATTGGATCCTAGGAGGGGCATCTTCGTACATTTTGTACATGATAGGAGGCGTTTAATTGTTCCAGAAGGAAATAAAATTAAGGTCAAGGTTAAACTTTACGTAATCAGAATTTAAAAAGTTTGAAAATGTTACAAGTTCAAAGGGAAAATAAAATTAATTGTTTATGAGAATAATAAAAATTAAGTATGATTCTCAAATAACTTAATTAAACAGTATGCTTGCTATTTTAATTTTAAAAATATATATGGGTAATGAAAATTAGTAATATTTTATATGTGAACTAAATACTCTTAGTTCTTTTTAATACCTTTTAATAATAAATTACCTTTCATGGTCCGTCTTGTAACTTCAGTCGATTCCTATATTACTACATGTTTCGGAGTCATAACTCCATCATCAGATATCCGTTAATTTGTTCACTCTTTAGAGCTGATTTGTTCACAATAACACTGCATAATTTGACTTGGTAAAATAATTTACATTTGTGTACAAAGTGCATCAATACTGAATACTAACAACGAGTTTGAGATAAAAAAAAAAAAAAAAAAAAAAAAAAAAAAAAAAAAAGATGAAATTTTGGATCAATCAACATTCATGTGTATGATGCACACTCAACCACTTTATCGATGGTTAACAGAGATAAACGTCAGTAGGACTCATCTCTTATACCGACAGTACTTCGCTGGACATGCCAGCGTGTACATCTAGTGAAATACATAATTGTTTTAATAAATTTTTGTGTCAGTGTACGTGTTATTGTAAATATTTTAATGTATGATGAGCTTTTCAGACTGTACAATTAAACCGATATCTGATGATGGAGTTACGACTCTTGAAACATGTCATAATATAGAAATCGACTGAAGTGTTAAGACAATGTAATTTATTATTACAAAATTTATTTGTGACTTGTTACCACAAAATGCATCTATATTTTATATTCACTTATTAGTACAATATTCCTGTATTGAAAATTGCAAACTTTAAACTACATTTTCCAAGTAAAACTATGAATGAAAAAAATATATAAGATAGTGGTTTAGTTATAGGTTTTAAAAATCACTTACCACCGATAATAAGAAACAAAAAGTATTTATTTTATTATTCTACTCATTTATCCTACAAGTTATAATGATTTACCTATGTCTGAAAATGGATATCATATCCTTGTAGTACTCGCCTAGTAGAGATTCAATTAAAATCGTGTTACACTTTCAAACATTGATTTTCTTTAGCCCAAACTACTTCAATAAAATAAACAATATCTCCAGTACCAAGAAATCATCTCCAAGTATATATTTGGATCGTAAAATAATATATCCATCGCAATGATAACGGGCTACAATAAGATAAAATATTATGAAATTGTCAAAATAGATTTATTGATTTATGTTTGAAATGTGATTACATTGTTGTTCAAAATGATACAATATGTTTTTACACAACAAGATAAATAATAAAACAATGCAATAATAAAATATGATTTTTATGAAGCCTTGCGACTTGCTTTAATAATAATTGTATATTACTTAACTTCCGTCATGCAGTCGTAGTTGACTACAGTAAGTGTAGCATATGGCCACTATACCTAAGTCACGATTTTGTGCTACATACTTTGACGTGTAACAACTATTTATGTTTATTGGGTTTGTCCAATAAATAGTAGTTATCAGTGTGTGTATTTATTTTTGTTATCCAATGACGGTGCAAGAAATTCCGAAACAACTGTATTCATTGAATAAAAACACCTCCTAACAAAAACTGCATTCAGTTAAATAGTATTCTTTATATAAAAAATTATTCAGTACTGTTTATTGAATAAAATGTACTGCCTGAGATAATACAAAAACATTAAAATAACATTTTTAGAATAAACGAAGAAATATCAATATGCTAGGAGAGTGAAGCACGAATATGAAATGATAACATATTTCAATCTATTGATGAAATATTTAAATAATTGAAATCTTTTCCTTTCACCTTGGAAATAAAGCTCGACATAATCCGCTCTTCTAAGTAGAACCCATATTGGATTCTATTTACGTGTTGAAGTGTAAAAAGTTCTTTGCATCTGGTAGAATAATTACAGTACTTTAAAAACTAATCATATTAAACATCTAAAAATATAATTCTATCGTGTTCTCTTATCTGAATTTATCAAAAAATCTCTTGTATTTCCAACAAATTAGGTAACTCTAATGAGATAAATTTGTAGATATTTAAATAAACAAATTATTGAAACACAATATTCCACAAAAACCATTTTATTTGTTCAGCGCATATAAAAGAAGATGTTTCAATGATTAAGTCATTACCCAGTCAGTGTGGATTTTGTGCCTGTAGCAGCTGAGGATGATGACTTAAATATAGTAATCTCGTCTTGTATTTGTGTTGCACAATTAAAGTAATTTTTTTGTGGAATATTGTGTTTCATTAAACAATTTATAACTGATTATTATATGATGCAGCTATCTAATAAAAATGGAAGTTAGGTGAACCACAGGTAATACCTATACTTCTACGCATTTTTATTCTCCTCTTTAGAATTTTAGAATGAAAAAATTAATGTCATGTTTGGGTAATATATTTAAATAAATATAGAAAGCAATTAAAATTATTTAAACGGGGTCTATTTATAATATTACTGATTCTGAGAAATTATTAACACCTACTTATCAATAACTAATTTATACTCTATTTTTTTTGCCATTGTTATTAAGTTATCCCAAAAGGAAAACTGCAAGTCGTTTAACGGTAAAAGATGTTTTGTGAAGACGTTATTTACGCAATAAAAATTGTAAAAATTTATCGAAAATATTGATTTAATAGTAAACGTGGGAACAAACCATGTGGAGCTATATTCATTTTAGAAAAAAATTAAAGGGTCTTGCAGCGTTATAGGTGCTACATGATTATTTTACAGTATTATGTCAATAATTATTTAGAAAATAAAAATCAGTTTTATACATTTTAGATTAGTTGGTTCATTTTAAATATCCTTTTTTTTAATTTTGAATAAGAAATTTGTCACTTCTGAATATCAATGTTTTAATGTAACAAAGTCCGACATATTCAACGAATTGAATTTGTTTAATGTAAAAGGCTGAAACTTACTGATAGATTGGAGCAAAATATTCCACAATAATATCAGTATCACCCTTACGTACAGTTAAATTAATATTTCTGGGGAAACCCCTGAAGGTTTAACTATTTATGTGAAGAGTTAACTGTTATCCATTGTCGAAAGGACAACGACAGGCATAAATTCGCGTTCTTTAAAATACGATGTTTCTCCGTAATAAAATGGTGGTGCTTTCTTTTTAGAGTGTATGTATTCTTATTAAAACAATTTTAAATTTAACCAGGTATGTGTTTATTTTTTTCACAAATACAAGTAAAATAAAAAATCTAATTATTTATTATATTGATAGATATTTTATTTTTTATTTGTGTATTTTTAAAACAGCTAAACCAATCAAATAAAATATATCTTAGTGAAATATTTAAACTAAACCAACCAAAATACCAATATTTTATTCTTATATACGAAGAGTCAAACCAAAAATTAACTAAATTTAGATTAACAATTTAATTAAATATAATTCAACGTACCGTTGCCAATAATCAATTGTGTAGTTTTAATTTACGCTCCTGCCGTTTCGGATATTCTTCACACAATAACATAATTTCGGTTGGAGATTTCTTCTGTATTGTCATCAAACACATAGCATTCCTAAAATCAATACACAATAAAAAATTCAGTAATAAATAAATTACAGCCACAAAGACATATACATGATTGAACAACGTGTATAGTGGACCCACAGTCTCGAACATACTGCTGCGTATTAAATTTCATACATGATTCTTGGTAATTTTTATTAAAACAGTTTCCTATACTGCACCTTTTAGAGAAAACTTTTAGTAAAGGATTGTATGTTTGTAGTTTGCCTTTATTTATTAAGTTCATTTCAATTGCAGTTAATTCAAAAGCAAATTCTAAATTAATTCGATATGTTGGAAGAAATTAACTACGTTAGTTATCGAAGTGTATTAGTTACACGTTTTAAAATAGTTGAAACTCTAAGCACACTAAATATGAAATGAAAGTTGTAAAATATAAGACAAGAAAATTGTACACTTTCCAAATGTAAATAACCGACAAGAAATGAACAGCAATGTAATTTACTGGAACGTAAGAAGGCAAAATGTGTAATACATTATCTAAGGAATTTTAATGGATGTTATACCGAAGTGTATTTGGGTAATAAATCGGAGCTGCAGTGTAGATGTGGAATGTTTCTGATTCCTTTTGAAAATGTTGGTTCAAATTTTCACCAGACATTTAATTTAATGTATCCGTATAATACAATATACAGTACAATCTCCAAAATGTACGTATTTTGTATAATTATGTTTATAAACAATATGTTATTTAACTATAGTATAAAAAAAATTAATAAATAAAGTGAAACTGGTAATATATTTTAATTTCAGTTAATTTTTATTTTATTTTTGTTATCTTACGATTAGACTTGAATAATTGTAAAATTATACTGTTAAAAACTTTATTTCTTTAAAATATCTTTGATATTTTAAGTGAAATGATTGATAAATTTATATAACAATATGTTCTTTTGGAAATTAATAATGCTTTATCTGTAGGCGGTAGTTCGTTTATTTATTTTTTTTTAATAAATAAACACACTTTATTTATTTAGCTTTTTTTTCTAAAACACAGAGTCTTAAGTACACGTAATACATGGTCTTCAAACAATATTGTTAATCCGTTGTTGATGCAAATATTCCTATAGTTGCCACAAAAAACTTATTGTATTGTAATGGTTCTCTGTATCTACTTTTATTTTTATAGTCCGTAACGTACCGTTTATGTATAAACCTGCGAATCTATTTTGATTAAATGTGGTAATTATATTTACTTGAACTTATTACATGCACTTTACAGCATGTGATTTATAAAATAATTTATAAACAACCTTCAAGTATTTTACTTACTTGTGCTCAACATAGGTCGTATATATAAATTATTTAAAAAAATTAATCGATGAAACACAGATTTAGATTAAATACATTTATTTAAAATACATTATTCTTAGGAACAGAATTGCTTTTTGTAGTATGAATTTTATTTCGAGTAACATTATCAAAGTAATAGTATTTTTAAATAACCTAAAGAGGAGTAATAGTGAATAACGTTGAAATAGGCAATATATTTCTTCCCTGAAAGCAGATTAAGTGAATTTTTTTAAATATTCTAAGAGCTTTATTTTTAATTTAAAAATTATATTATGTTTCCACATTCAACTATATTATAAAAACACGGTTTTGTACCAAATGTAAACTATCAATGTGGGATATTTAATAAATCAGACAGAATCACATATCTAACACAAACAAGTGAACAATTAAACTTGAGTATCAGTTCCTTAATTCTAACAGTAGTCAAGCCAATACGTGAAAAAAAATACAATTAATTAAGCGGAAGCAGAACAAGATACACACCAAAGTTCCTTTTGAAGCTTTATTCTTTGATATTTCTCCAATCATTAATTTTTTTTTTTTTTTTTTTTTTTTTTTTTTTTTTTTTTTTTTTTTTTTTTTTTTTTTTTTTTTTTTACATATGATGCTTAGTTGTTTTCAAATATGTAAAAATTGTATGTTTAATAAATTAGAATTAGCGAATGAACATTTGACTTAAACACTTAATTTGTTACTATGTACACTGTCAATTGTGTTTTAAATTAGAGCACCAAAATTTTTGGTGATCTAATTTAAATTCATTTAGATTATAGTATAATTCTATGTATAAGTTTTTTCATGAAATTAATTTAATGTGAATTTACAGAATATAACATTTTCAAAATTTTGGTATCATTAAAACCCATAATTAAAAGTGTTTGTTCAGTTTGTGAATTTTTTAAGAGATTTGCTTACTATTGAAAGTGTGTTATGTCTTATATTGCGTAATATTTTACCACCTGATTGGGTCATGGACCGGCATTTAACTCCTGATGTGCATGTTATTTGTATCTAGAATAATAATGTGTACAGTCCTTTATTAACAACAACAAACAATAATATTTGAAAATAACAGGAGTAATAATAACGAAAACATACAGCAACCGTATGACGTCAGTTGTGTTGGGAATACATGGTAGAAAATTACTAAACACCAAAACTGTAAAATGTAACTTTCGTGTACTTGAGTTTATGATGCAGGACACCTTAAAGGACTTTACCTCTAATATTGTCCATATATTCCTTATATGTTGTAAATAAATAATTCTTAAATGATATAATAAAGGAATTAAAATCAATAGAGAAATTATAAGAAATATTTTTCCATTTTAATACACTAGAGTCGTGAGGTTGGACATTTTAAAACAACAAAAATGAAATTCATTATACGGTGCAAAAATATGACATACATTTTCTTACTCACTCTTCCCAAAAATAAAAAAAAACACTATTCAATAAAAATATGTGTTTGGCAGTTGTCAACCAAAATGAGGGGGGAAAAAACTCTTAAGACGTCTTTAGGTAAATACTTACAAAACAGTACCAACAAAACCCACCTTCAGCGTTAATTACATTGGATTAGAGTCGAGTTTTAAATAACGATATCGAACTTTCATTATTTTTTTTAATTATTTATTTTTTGGGAATTTAAACACGGGTTTAGATTAAGAATCTTCATATTTCACTTACATTTGAATGTAATTTGTGAGAGTTATTTGGAAAAATACGTCCTTTATAACCGGATTGGCCGATTTTTCTTGTTTTGTTAAATGTAATACTAATAACATGTAAAGTTTGTAATGTTAATATATTTTACAATATCATAAGTAATGACAGTCAAATCTACCATTTCATTTACAAATACCAGATGACCTATTGAAGGTTGTAACTTACTTGATAGAATGGTGGGTTATTTGAACTATTCCTATTCATAATGGTAAACTTTATCTATTGATACAAAGTTCTGTTGGTTCGACAAATAACTGAACGTTCATAATTCAACACAAATATCCGTAGAAGATATATTAAAAATCCTTTAAATATCAAGAACTATGACTATAACTAACATACTTGTCTTGTAATACTCGTAGAAAACGCATATTAGTTTGTTAGCGAAGCTCTTTCTTCGTCTGTGTTTTACCAATTTTTGTTTAGAATGTTCACGATTTTTTTTTTTTTTATATCGGTGTCTTGGAAGGTATGTGAAGTATTATCATGCAAGTTTTATTTATCTGATTTTCTCTATAGACAGACCGTTAAGATTCGTAGCATCCGTTTGTTAAAGTACTACTTGTGTTACACCTTAGGTTTATGGAGCTTTAGGTCAAAAGGGAAGTTTTTATAACGATGTCTGTCAGTTGCTCGTTTATAGTCAGTGCAACCCTCCATAGTTAAAGTTCAGGACAGTTTTAATGAAATTTGTTTTATAGGGTAGTTGCCATAACAAAAAATGTTTATCTACATTTTTAGGTAGTTATGTGTCCTTATTATGTAACATAAATAAATATCTAACTTACCACATGTTATTGAAAGCTCATTTACAGTTATAATTGTATAAATGTAGTTACCTTTTGCATGAGTTCTGCTTACAGTACAGTTCTTGTTTCTTAATAGTTTTCTTTTTTTTAAAATTTTTAGTTTGATATTTTGGCCAGATTTGGTCAGATAATTAACGAGTGAACACTTGTGTGAGACACATAAATTATTTTAAACAATTAAACAGTGCAATGTGTCCCAAGTGTTGTATCTTTTGTTTCATGTGCTTTATGTGTTTATGTGTTGTGTAATGTTCTCATTTGAAATTTTACACGCATTTATACAAATGCAAAAGAAAAGAAAAAAAAACCCTTCCATAATGCATGAATGAAATAGGCGAAACAATCGTAACCAAAAAGAAAAGAAATAGAAAATTATTAGGAAAAAAGAACTGGTCTGTAAGCAGAACTCATAAAAAAGGTAACTATTTTTATAATTCCCAGTTCATAAGGCAAAAACAAAATATTATAATTGTATAGACGTTGTTTAATGAAAAAGGTAATTTATCATTTTATTATTCCAGAACATAAAATGTATATAGTCTTCACAAATATATCTGAGAGAAATTTTACACTAATAATTTTGCTATTTTCTGTATTTTAACAATGAAAAAATTGTAACGTTTTATATAAAACAATTGCAGAGACATTGTTTTCAACAAAACATTCACTTTACGCAAATAATAGTTATCTTAAATGAATTAACTGTTTCTTCATCCCCGTGTATATGTTTTAACATCCTTAGGGAATACGTAACGAACCCAGACTCTCATTATTGTAGGTCATAACAATTAACTGGAAATGTGGCAGTGGTAAATGAAATTCTTTGTCTACTTTATTAGTTAAGGGAGCACAGTTCTTGCAAGAACTCCAGTTACCCAAAGTCACTTCCGAAATTCGTGAATATGAACTGAGTAATTTCATTTCAACATCAAAATGAGCACTTACAACAGTGATGGAAGTAATAAGTTGTAAATTGAGACAAGACAAAAACATTTATCAGTAACTTAAAAAATCCAAAATTCATCTTTTAATTGACAATTTAAAATTAATAACAATATTATTTCGTCATTCAGTTAATTATTTCAAAGTATGTTAATATTAATAGATTTAACAAGTATTTTAGACAATACTTTTCTTGAAAATTTCTAGCTAAAACCAAACACAAACTTGTATACACTCGTTAATGTATAGAATAAAGTTCCATCTTTTAAATAGAAGTAAGATCGTATTTTATTCTTTTAATAAAATCCATGCTAATTAATAGTATCCATTCTTCTTTTAATATTATCCATGCTAATTTCAATAAAGATGAAACCTAGATATGGTTTTAACAAATGAAATCATGACAAATATAGAGACACAAACTTTGGCAACTCAAATGTGGGAAAAATCGTCGCTGGACAATTTTGTTAAAGTAATGGGAGATTTTGGGAGGGCAAAGTATTTGAATACGGGAAAGAGAGAGAGGGGGGATTGGCTTGGTGGAGAGTGGGGGTCTGGAAGCTACGGGGATGGAATATGGAAGGGAAAACAATGCAAATTATTTCTATATATGGATTAAACCTAGTGAAAACTAAAGAAATGGTTACATTTTTCTTAATCGAATGTTTAAATCACAAACTGTTGAAATGAAATATAATGAAATATTTTAACATGTACATACAAGATTATGAATATAATAGCACAAATTTATATTGTTGGTTTCACATCTATGCACAACATTATATTTAATAAATAATACTTGTAACAAGGTGTTGTGATTAAGTATGTTTTATTTTAAAGTCTGTATTTACATTTTAAACAAAAATTGATTAGAATCCATAATGTATGTTCATATAATTATTATTAAACATTATTATACATATAGATTATGTTTTTTTAACCATAACTTCAATATAGGCTATATGACCAGATATGATGATACCTATATGGTATATCAATAAGTAAGATTTAAATTAAAGCTGTCGCATGAATTGGTTGGTATTATATGGGTGTG
This sequence comes from Aphrophora alni, assembly GCA_963513935.1. Lineage (NCBI taxonomy): Eukaryota > Metazoa > Arthropoda > Insecta > Hemiptera > Aphrophoridae > Aphrophora > Aphrophora alni. The sequence continues at coordinate 136,554,472 of OY740768.1, forward strand.
ACGCGGAAGTATCAATAACATTAAAAACAGTTAAACTCCGGATTTCATTATTTGATGAAAACAGAAATTATAATCTTGGCGATGTTTTGCTTTTAAAATTATTAAAATTGATTTCTAACTTTGTCAGAGCTAAACTAATTAATAAATTGAATTTGAAACAAAATAAAATATTGTAGTACACTATAATTCAATCAAATAATATAACATCCGAAATAACACAATAATAGTAGTTTAAATAATTCTAAATTGTAAAAACTACTTAATTATTTATAGATATAATAACTGAAACAAACATTACAATGGTGTCAAAAACGGTTATTTTTAAATTGCTCTAATAGTTTCATCAACTCTTCTTAAAACTGAATGTAGTTCGCAATCCCGGAATATAAAATTACGTAATGACCATATAGAAAAACTCTACCAATTATTACGAGTTTTCACTCTTGATTTTAGCGAGCAATACGACTTTCAATAAACTTTCATAATATGTTGTTCTTGACCTTTTTATTTATATGTTGCGTTATTTATTTAGGTGATGACATTATTGCATATCTACCACCGACGAAACGGAACTAATACATGAGTTTTTGAACTTATATTAGTTTTTGTACCTGGTAAAATAGTGTTTGAATATGATATACTGTTTTACTAAAAGGTCTTACTGGTATAATATATAATACTGTTTGTGTATAGTTTTCGCAAAGTATTTTACTTGTCATTTTGTTTAAGATTTTTTAATAAAGTAGTTGACATCTTATAATTTTAGCATTTCACAATTTTCGCACGCTAATTTAACTTTGTATGATATACTGGAAACAAATGAAATGAGTATATTTTTTTAAGAGAAATCTTTTAATCTTTCACAGGCTGAAATGAAATGATGACACAAATAAACATAAATTGTTTGATTTTAATAAAACTAACTATCCCTCTACATATACTGTCCCTGTTAATGGATTAGATTTCATTTTCGGTAATATATTTAAACTTATTGAGATAGCCCACAAGACAGAGCTAGAAAAAAGTATTCAATACTTCCTGTAATAGCCCAGAAAACTGAACTACGTAAGGTTTCATATACTTCTGATAGAGCCCAGAAGACCGAGCTAGAAAACGTAACCAATACTTCTCGATAGAACCCAGAAGACTGCGTTAAATAAAATCCAATACCCTGAGAGACCACAGAAAACCGAGCTAGATAAATTATCAAATAAGTCTGAGTGAACTCAAAAGACTGAGTTAGAATAAATAACCAATACTTCCTGAGAGAGCCCAGAAAACTGATCTAGATGAAGTATCCAATATATCTGAGAAAGCTTAGAAATTAGTTAAATAAAGGATCCATTACATCTGATTGAACTCAGAAGACTGTGTTAGAAAAAGTATATAGTACTTTCTGCGAAAGATTAGAAGATTAAACTAGACCAAGTATCCAATACTTTCTCTGATAGCACGAAAGATGAGCTTGAAACAGTTACCATTTCCTGAGAGATTCCAGAAGGCTGAACTAGAAAACGTATTGGAGAGATGTTGCCATCTTACAGACTCTTGACTAAAAGAGTAATATCGGTAAAGCAGAAGCAGTGAAGAGTCTACTGGTCTATCAGGCCACTATTTCAATTTTATTCGAAAGTGGGGACATCGACGGTTTTAAATATACCTGTAACAAATATGTATATTTTTTGCTACAATGCAAAATAAATTAAAAATTGTCAAGAGTAGAATGATATTTCAACATTTGAATATTTTCATGTAATTATACTCAATTAACATATTTATAAAATCCCAACCTGTAGCAACATCAAAGATCGCCTTTGTACTTAATATTTATACAGCATGCTTACGTTGCGTTCTAATATTACTGAGATTATCTGAGGTTCGGTTATAGCATAGGTTAATAGCATGCATACTTCTTGGTTAGATACCACAGAATATAATCTGAATTTAATAGCTTTGTATTATATTGTGGCATATTACAAACTAAAACACTATCGCAAATACATGTTCTACTCGCTATAAATACATCGTAGCCTTTATTACGGGTTTTTAATAATTAATTAGACTATCAAATACAATTTACTGCTTCATTATTTAATGTACAACGAATATTTTTTATCTAATATTTGTTTCACTACATACACTGTAAGTTAAAAATGTTTACTGCTATAATCGTGAGAAAGACATTTTCGCCTTATGTCATGGAGACTCTTTTACCTAAACATATTAAGTATAATGAAATATATAGGAAGGGAATTTATTTACACAATAAGGGAAAAGTATATTTTATATATTTTTAAAACGTCAACACAAATCACAACTTTATCTTATTTAAAATGTTCTTTTTTCACAAGAAGGTACATGCACAACATACCTTCAACAAGTATTCTCAGAAGCAAGTTGAATTTGATAAAAAATATAACTTAATGTCCTAGCCTAAGTATATATGTTTAATAACTTATGTTATATGTTTAGCGATAACACTAACCATGTAAATCTGCTGTTCATGAAAATTACATTTCGTGTGTAGCTTCGACATTATAAAATAAATAAATTGATATTTTCTTTGTGCAGTTTTTATTTTAGTATAAAAATTATAATTTATTAAAGCATCTAGTAGGAACGCAAGAGGTCTAACATTTTTATTAATACATTCTGAAGCATCTAAATTTGGCAATGTGTTTTTTTTTGGAAACCATATCTAATATTCCTTCGTACATTTTGTGACTGAATTTATTTTTCAAAAACTGTTTATACTGATTGATGAAATTTGTAATATCTTGAAATTAAAATATCAGAAAAAATCAAACATGTTCAAATACTAATATTAATAAATTATATATCATTTTTTTAATAATACTTACAATATTAGGTATACATATTACAGGATGAGGCGGTCCACCCGTACACAATGTATAGTGGGTAAACTATATGAGATAGATCCTTCATAACAAAGGAAATCCCCTCTTCTCCATAATAATTTGGAGAAATTATTTTTAAATCTCCAAAACGCGCCAAAGTTTTACTTCATTTATTTTTTTTCACTCACTACACATTACGCACGGTTGGTCTGCCTCATTCTGTATATTGTAATTACTATACGATAAAACATATAATATACATTTATTTATTAACAAATTATTAAGTTTCATATCTCAAATGATAAAATCAAAGTAGGTTCGTTTTTACAAATCGTAAAAAGAGACATCATGTTTTAATTCCTAGGTTAAAAAAAAAAACATGTCAAATATTATACATGATTTAGTACATAATCATAACGACTTTATATCAATGTAAAAAAAAAAAAAATACTGTAACCCTAAAGAATAAAAAAAAGAGTTAAGCCAGAGGATATTGGTATTCTATATTACAAGTAACAATATTCATTGACCTCATTTTAAGCATTGTTACACTTAACAAAAAGTTTCAAGAACAATATTTCCTGAAAGTAAATTTAAACAATAGAAACGTTTCAACTCTAAGCTATAAATATATTTTATCAATTCAAGTGGTGTTTTAGTTTGTCCAAAAAGTATATCATACAACGTAACTTTGTATCGCAAAATGTTTAATTAATATTGTAATAATAATATCTACAACGGTATATAGAAATATAGCTATACAAGTAACGTTAGTATATGTAAGTAAACAAATTTAAGGAGTCAAACAAAATGGTGTTACATTAAATAATGTTTGCAAATATTGCACTTATGTTTTATTTTACAACACATATGTGTTTAGTCATATAGTTTCAGTCATATAACTGGATTCTACTACCAACGATTAAATATTTGTGCTTCGTCATTTGAAAAATTTCTAGCCAATCAAAAGTGTTGATGTAACATTGAAAGAGGACATTTGCGGTATTTGAGAGTTTACAAAAAAGAAGATTTTCTAGAAATATTTTTTAATGTTCTATAACGTTCTATTGACCACTATGACCACATTATTAATTTTGTGAACCGTGGTTTTCTGGATAATTAAATGATCAACAGAAATACGTAATTCAGATGGATATTATTATATAAATAAGGTAAAACAATACAAAATCAAATAATCTACTTTCAAGTTTTTTCTCAAATAGTATGTACCTTTGGGATGAAAGACGAGTCTCAAAATGGAATGAACAAATGATATATTTAAAATAAAATTTTTTACTTCATTATAAAAACATCAATATAAAAAATGAAGAGGGAAAACATGAATATTGCACGAGTTTTGTGATACATACACATGGTAGATTCTGTAATATGTGTCACCGATGTAGGTCATCCATTTTTAGGAAGAAGAGATTGAACTTATTCCATTCAGGAGCTTTAAATGACTCAACTCTCAAGTTTCATTCATTAAGTTTTTTGTACATAAACAAATACATTGAGATAATAAAAATAATGCTGTTATCTTTTCACATGAATGTGTTTAAAAATATCCTACCGCCTTCTTTGATTCATTATTACATCTATTCTCCATAACCCAAATAAATAAATAATTATATATTAGGGACATGTTTTTATTACAACAATTTCTTTTACTGCAGTGTTGAGGAGAAGTAGTTTTTATTATTGACATTTTACAGAAAACATCTTTACATCGCTGTTTAATCCAATCACTAAATATATTCTAGTATTCAAGTGTTCCTCACAATATATACTTTATAGTTAGATTTATATATTAATTACTTTCCATTCATCAAAAATGAAGACATTTATTGAATTGATCTCTAACGATGAAAAATATTAGTTGAAAAAATATTGAATACAAGTTTAATGAGAGACCTTATAATTTTATAAAAAATCAAGTGATAAATAGTGATACTTTTCTACACCACTAAACCTAAACTGTATTTAAAATAAATATAATCAATACAAAGTATATGTAATACAATTTTATTAACCTTAAATAACTGTTATTTAAACTTTTTCTATTAGTCACAATGTTATAAATGGGTGATATGGTGCATTGACGCTTTTAAATTATTGAATGAAAAGTCTTAGGAATTAAATCCATTTGATTTATAGAGAAAGATATAATATACTGATTTAGGGCATTGGTTAGATAATATGTATTGCAATATATGAATAGAATGCAATATTTTTCTCTAGAAGTATATATTTTTGTTTAAGAAAATACCGCAATGTTATGAAAAAATAGGCAATACTTTATTTAAAAAAAAAATAAATTAAACAAATAAAATATTTACCATTGATTCAATTGGTTGGAAATTATTTGATTTAATTACGACTCATTTTTGAGAGAATTTTAATTTGGAACGCTTCAATCTACATCTTTACGTTCCAGTTGAATATTATTTTATAATTAAAATTGTTTTTTTCAGAAACAATATACATTGCGTTTGTTATTTTTTGTTTTCTTTATAACACTAATCAATAGATGATTTTCATTGATAATATATTTTAATGTTTTCCTAAATTCCATAAGATATAGATTCTATTAACACAAAACTATATTGAAATATTCATTTTCCTGAGACAATAGACATTGTAATCACGTTTCTGTAAAACTTTAACGTTTCTCATTTCCACATATTACTTTAACATAAACATGTTCAATAATTTTGTTTTCAATAATAATGTAGTTTTTAATTTATTTAATTTATTTTTGTTTAATTTATCATTAGGCACTGATAAAAAATATAGCCTACACTCTTTCGTTAGTAAATGTATTATACATATACGGACATATAAAACTGTAATGTATAAAAGACAGGCAGAAATATAGTTTGTACAAAAAAAGTGTTGAGTTTCTTGGTATATAATACACATGCATTACATGTGACATCTCAACGACAGCTTCGTCGACACATATTCCAAATTCAATATACAGCAGTATGTCCCGTGGAAGTTTCCTTCATCCCTATAAATAAGTTTCTAATATTGAAATATGAACACAATACCTCTGAACTTGGCAGTTGTATCAAATTTCATAAATTTGTGTAAAATATAAATATATGTAACTAACGGAAAAAATAATAGTAACAAATCAATTTAATATTATTTTTAAAATGTTTCAATTATTTTGAAACTAAAAGGTTTATTTGTAATATTGTACATGATATGAATAATGTTAGAGAAATTAAAATTCGATCAGCGAATATATACAGGTTTTATTAAATGAAAATGAAACATAATTCTACCTTAAATTATATAATATATGTGTAAATTATGATAATTTAAGAAATCACAGATTAAAAAATAGATTTTTAAAACGTGTAACTATATGTAATGTGATATGTTTTGTATAGTGGCAATAGTGTTTTCTCGTTTTACGTGACGGGAATTGTGAAAATAAATTATTTATAACAAAATTCAAATTACCTAGTTAATAATTTATCGAGTGTAATAATGAAATTATATATTAGGTAAAATAAAAAAATCTATATTTATAACAAAACAATTATTATATTTTTAATGTGTGTATTCCAAATGTTGTGATTAATTTCGTTCAGTACAACCAAACAAATTTCGTTTCTATGAATTTCGTTTATTCATAGTTTGTAAGTATATTATTTTATTTAATACTTGTTAGAAATATAAATAAATGTCAGTTAAGCGAGATATTTTCAAAGTGTAGTTGTTTAATAACTATTAATTACCTTATTTAGAGGTGATGAAGTCGAACAATCCTTATGTAGATATGATTACTATATCTTCTTCATATGACGCGTTTCGACTATTATTCAGTCATTATCAAATAAATATACAAAAACAAACTCATAAACAACACAAAACACACGTTCAAGATTTTCACATTTAAAATCACTTTACACAATTTAAAAAACTTTATACATGTGCACACGGATGACGCGCGTTGCCGGTGACCGTTCTCGATAACGTTCGATCGTCAATTGAATTAATAGGTAGTCACGCGATAAGGGTCTCCGTTGTTGAGAAGGGGTACACAGTTCTATACGTCATGAACCGCAATTATTGTTCTTAACACTATCGATTAGGTCAAAAATGGTGTGAGAATGAAACTGTAGTTTATTATTGAGTAAGTGGTCAGGGTTGTTTTTTTGCATTTTATAAATATTGAACTCCTCTAACGTGTTCATTAACGGACCTTTATTGCAGTGATGTAGTATTCTTAGATTAGTGTTAATGTCCGTGTAATTATGATTAGTATCTATTAAATGTTCAGTGAATTTGGAGTCAATTTTTTTGGTGGTGGGTCTTTTGGAAGAAGGAATGTGTTCTTTAAAACGGGTTTTAAACGTGCGTCCGGTTTGGCCTATGTATTTTTTCGGACAATCGTTGCACGATAGCTGGTAAACACCGCTGCTGTTGAACTGGTCTGGGTCTCTTGTTTTTTTCCGTTTTAAAATGTTTTCTAAATTGTTGGAAGTCCTGTATGCTATGTGGTAACCTTGTTTTCGAAAAATGTTATTTGCAATATGTTCAACGGCTTTGTTGAAGTCTACAGCAATGTATTTTGGTTTTGGGTGATTGGCTTTTATAGTTTTCCTTCTTTTTAGTTGTTTCTTTATTATTTTATCCACTATTGAGGTGTTGTAGTGGTTAGAAGCAGCTATATGTTTTAAGGTGTTGATCTCCTGCTTGAAGTCTTCTGCATTCATGGGAATGTTCAGTAGTCTGTTCACAAAACTGTTGTACGCTGCAAATTTATGTGATATGGGGTGGTTAGAAGAGGCGTGAATGGTGTGGCTAGTCTGTGTGGGCTTTCTATATATTTTAAACGTGTGTTTTCGTTCTGACTTAGTGATGGAGATATCTAAGAAGTTCAGTCTCTGTTCACATTCTATTTCACTGGTGAATTCTAGGTTGGGGTGAATTTTGTTGAGATAGTTCAATAAAAGACCGGTTTGTCGTGTATTGCCGTTGTACAAGCAAATGATATCATCCACATATCTGAAATAATAAATTATCTTGTTGTGGTGCTTGTTGATGTCATTCATGATGTAGGTGGTTTCAACATGATTTAGAAAAATCTCGGCCATAATGCTAGACAGCGGTGAACCCATAGCTAAACCTTGATTTTGGATATAGAATTTTTCATTGAATGCGAAATAGTTCTGTGCTAGGCAAACGTTCAGTAGGTTGATTAATTCGTTTATCGATTCATTTTTTAACTTCTTATTTAGGCGTAAATTGTTCTCCAGTATTGACACTGTTTCACTCACTGGAACATTGGTGTATAGATTCACAATGTCGAACGAAACTAACGTAGATCTATCTGGGATGATGACTTTGTTTATTTTATTGATTAGGTCCAAGTTATTCTTAACGCTAAATGTACCGTCAAAGGTGACATATCTTCTTATTATTTTGTCCAAAGTTCTTGATATTCTGTAAGATGGTGCATGCATAAAATTCACGAGAGGTCTTATGGGGTAACCTAATTTATGTATTTTAGGTAAACCTTTGAGGTGTGGAATGGCGGGTTTGATCATTTTGGCAAATCTCTTCTGTGGTTCTGACAATAGGTGGCTACTCTTATTAATTTCTGATTTAATATTATTGTTAAATGTTTTTGTGGGATCCTTACTTATTTCATCGATTTTATTGCTATTTATAAAATGTAATGTTTTGTTAACGTAATCGTCATTGTACATGACTACTAGAGCGTTTCCTTTGTCAGCTTTTGTGACTATAGCATTGTTTTCCGTTAGTTTAATCTGAATATTCTTAGCAGAAAAATTATCTTGTTTAAAAGTAGGTTTAGTATAATATGGTTTATTCAAAACTGTGGATTGTACTTTGTCACTAATTAAACATCGTGTGACGTTCTGCTTATCTAAAGGTAAACATTGAATAGCGGCCTCAAGTCTAATGAGATCTTGTTTACGGTTATCTTTCACTGGGCCTATATTATGTTTTAAACCTTTATTTAATAAGGCCGTTTCCTTATCGTTGAATATGATGTTTGTACAATTAACGATGCGTGGGTGGAAGACATGGTTTGATTTGTACTTGTCCGATTGTTGTTGTTTGCGATCCAAAAGATAGTTCAGTTTCTTATCGATTATGTTCTTTTTATGGAGCATGTATGGTAATGTTGAATTGTCAATGTTTAAAAGTAAATCTTGTAACTCCACATAATGTAAAATGCTAGCTAACTCCAAATGAGTTTTGTATAGGACTTGATTAGTTCGTTCCTTCTCGCCATATAACCATTTGATTTCCCTCGATAACCATTTCTTCTCGGCCATGGTTTTAGTGTATTGTGCGGATTTAGATTGACTTCTAATTATGACGTTAATGTACTTAGGTACAATATTATTGTGTTGACACACTTTGTTGAATCTTATGTTTTGAATGATTCTGTGCAGTCTCAATTTATTATTCTTGTATTTGTAGGCTAGATTAGTTTGACTTGCTGTATATTCCATTTTTATTATGTATGTAGCCCAACTGGATTGTAAATAATTAATAACTATTAATTACCTTATTTAGAGGTGATGAAGTCGAACAATCCTTATGTAGATATGATTACTATATCTTCTTCATATGACGCGTTTCGACTATTATTCAGTCATTATCAAATAAATATACAAAAACAAACTCATAAACAACACAAAACACACGTTCAAGATTTTCACATTTAAAATCACTTTACACAATTTAAAAAACTTTATACATGTGCACACGGATGACGCGCGTTGCCGGTGACCGTTCTCGATAACGTTCGATCGTCAATTGAATTAATAGGTAGTCACGCGTTAAGGGTCTCCGTTGTTGAGAAGGGGTACACAGTTCTATACGTCATGAACCGCAATTATTGTTCTTAACACTATCGATTAGGTCAAAAATGGTGTGAGAATGAAACTGTAGTTTATTATTGAGTAAGTGGTCAGGGTTGTTTTTTTGCATTTTATAAATATTGAACTCCTCTAACGTGTTCATTAACGGACCTTTATTGCAGTGATGTAGTATTCTTAGATTAGTGTTAATGTCCGTGTAATTATGATTAGTATCTATTAAATGTTCAGTGAATTTGGAGTCAATTTTTTTGGTGGTGGGTCTTTTGGAAGAAGGAATGTGTTCTTTAAAACGGGTTTTAAACGTGCGTCCGGTTTGGCCTATGTATTTTTTCGGACAATCGTTGCACGATAGCTGGTAAACACCGCTGCTGTTGAACTGGTCTGGGTCTCTTGTTTTTTTCCGTTTTAAAATGTTTTCTAAATTGTTGGAAGTCCTGTATGCTATGTGGTAACCTTGTTTTCGAAAAATGTTATTTGCAATATGTTCAACGGCTTTGTTGAAGTCTACAGCAATGTATTTTGGTTTTGGGTGATTGGCTTTTATAGTTTTCCTTCTTTTTAGTTGTTTCTTTATTATTTTATCCACTATTGAGGTGTTGTAGTGGTTAGAAGCAGCTATATGTTTTAAGGTGTTGATCTCCTGCTTGAAGTCTTCTGCATTCATGGGAATGTTCAGTAGTCTGTTCACAAAACTGTTGTACGCTGCAAATTTATGTGATATGGGGTGGTTAGAAGAGGCGTGAATGGTGTGGCTAGTCTGTGTGGGCTTTCTATATATTTTAAACGTGTGTTTTCGTTCTGACTTAGTGATGGAGATATCTAAGAAGTTCAGTCTCTGTTCACATTCTATTTCACTGGTGAATTCTAGGTTGGGGTGAATTTTGTTGAGATAGTTCAATAAAAGACCGGTTTGTCGTGTATTGCCGTTGTACAAGCAAATGATATCATCCACATATCTGAAATAATAAATTATCTTGTTGTGGTGCTTGTTGATGTCATTCATGATGTAGGTGGTTTCAACATGATTTAGAAAAATCTCGGCCATAATGCTAGACAGCGGTGAACCCATAGCTAAACCTTGATTTTGGATATAGAATTTTTCATTGAATGCGAAATAGTTCTGTGCTAGGCAAACGTTCAGTAGGTTGATTAATTCGTTTATCGATTCATTTTTTAACTTCTTATTTAGGCGTAAATTGTTCTCCAGTATTGACACTGTTTCACTCACTGGAACATTGGTGTATAGATTCACAATGTCGAACGAAACTAACGTAGATCTATCTGGGATGATGACTTTGTTTATTTTATTGATTAGGTCCAAGTTATTCTTAACGCTAAATGTACCGTCAAAGGTGACATATCTTCTTATTATTTTGTCCAAAGTTCTTGATATTCTGTAAGATGGTGCATGCATAAAATTCACGAGAGGTCTTATGGGGTAACCTAATTTATGTATTTTAGGTAAACCTTTGAGGTGTGGAATGGCGGGTTTGATCATTTTGGCAAATCTCTTCTGTGGTTCTGACAATAGGTGGCTACTCTTATTAATTTCTGATTTAATATTATTGTTAAATGTTTTTGTGGGATCCTTACTTATTTCATCGATTTTATTGCTATTTATAAAATGTAATGTTTTGTTAACGTAATCGTCATTGTACATGACTACTAGAGCGTTTCCTTTGTCAGCTTTTGTGACTATAGCATTGTTTTCCGTTAGTTTAATCTGAATATTCTTAGCAGAAAAATTATCTTGTTTAAAAGTAGGTTTAGTATAATATGGTTTATTCAAAACTGTGGATTGTACTTTGTCACTAATTAAACATCGTGTGACGTTCTGCTTATCTAAAGGTAAACATTGAATAGCGGCCTCAAGTCTAATGAGATCTTGTTTACGGTTATCTTTCACTGGGCCTATATTATGTTTTAAACCTTTATTTAATAAGGCCGTTTCCTTATCGTTGAATATGATGTTTGTACAATTAACGATGCGTGGGTGGAAGACATGGTTTGATTTGTACTTGTCCGATTGTTGTTGTTTGCGATCCAAAAGATAGTTCAGTTTCTTATCGATTATGTTCTTTTTATGGAGCATGTATGGTAATGTTGAATTGTCAATGTTTAAAAGTAAATCTTGTAACTCCACATAATGTAAAATGTTAGCTAACTCCAAATGAGTTTTGTATAGGACTTGATTAGTTCGTTCCTTCTCGCCATATAACCATTTGATTTCCCTCGATAACCATTTCTTCTCGGCCATGGTTTTAGTGTATTGTGCGGATTTAGATTGACTTCTAATTATGACGTTAATGTACTTAGGTACAATATTATTGTGTTGACACACTTTGTTGAATCTTATGTTTTGAATGATTCTGTGCAGTCTCAATTTATTATTCTTGTATTTGTAGGCTAGATTAGCTTGACTTGCTGTATATTCCATTTTTATTATGTATGTAGCCCAACTGGATTGTAAATAATTAATAACTATTAATTACCTTATTTAGAGGTGATGAAGTCGAACAATCCTTATGTAGATATGATTACTATATCTTCTTCATATGACGCGTTTCGACTATTATTCAGTCATTATCAAATAAATATACAAAAACAAACTCATAAACAACACAAAACACACGTTCAAGATTTTCACATTTAAAATCACTTTACACAATTTAAAAAATTTAAAAAACTTTATACATGTGCACACGGATGACGCGCGTTGCCGGTGACCGTTCTCGATAACGTTCGATCGTCAATTGAATTAATAGGTAGTCACGCGATAAGGGTCTCCGTTGTTGAGAAGGGGTACACAGTTCTATACGTCATGAACCGCAATTATTGTTCTTAACACTATCGATTAGGTCAAAAATGGTGTGAGAATGAAACTGTAGTTTATTATTGAGTAAGTGGTCAGGGTTGTTTTTTTGCATTTTATAAATATTGAACTCCTCTAACGTGTTCATTAACGGACCTTTATTGCAGTGATGTAGTATTCTTAGATTAGTGTTAATGTCCGTGTAATTATGATTAGTATCTATTAAATGTTCAGTGAATTTGGAGTCAATTTTTTTGGTGGTGGGTCTTTTGGAAGAAGGAATGTGTTCTTTAAAACGGGTTTTAAACGTGCGTCCGGTTTGGCCTATGTATTTTTTCGGACAATCGTTGCACGATAGCTGGTAAACACCGCTGCTGTTGAACTGGTCTGGGTCTCTTGTTTTTTTCCGTTTTAAAATGTTTTCTAAATTGTTGGAAGTCCTGTATGCTATGTGGTAACCTTGTTTTCGAAAAATGTTATTTGCAATATGTTCAACGGCTTTGTTGAAGTCTACAGCAATGTATTTTGGTTTTGGGTGATTGGCTTTTATAGTTTTCCTTCTTTTTAGTTGTTTCTTTATTATTTTATCCACTATTGAGGTGTTGTAGTGGTTAGAAGCAGCTATATGTTTTAAGGTGTTGATCTCCTGCTTGAAGTCTTCTGCATTCATGGGAATGTTCAGTAGTCTGTTCACAAAACTGTTGTACGCTGCAAATTTATGTGATATGGGGTGGTTAGAAGAGGCGTGAATGGTGTGGCTAGTCTGTGTGGGCTTTCTATATATTTTAAACGTGTGTTTTCGTTCTGACTTAGTGATGGAGATATCTAAGAAGTTCAGTCTCTGTTCACATTCTATTTCACTGGTGAATTCTAGGTTGGGGTGAATTTTGTTGAGATAGTTCAATAAAAGACCGGTTTGTCGTGTATTGCCGTTGTACAAGCAAATGATATCATCCACATATCTGAAATAATAAATTATCTTGTTGTGGTGCTTGTTGATGTCATTCATGATGTAGGTGGTTTCAACATGATTTAGAAAAATCTCGGCCATAATGCTAGACAGCGGTGAACCCATAGCTAAACCTTGATTTTGGATATAGAATTTTTCATTGAATGCGAAATAGTTCTGTGCTAGGCAAACGTTCAGTAGGTTGATTAATTCGTTTATCGATTCATTTTTTAACTTCTTATTTAGGCGTAAATTGTTCTCCAGTATTGACACTGTTTCACTCACTGGAACATTGGTGTATAGATTCACAATGTCGAACGAAACTAACGTAGATCTATCTGGGATGATGACTTTGTTTATTTTATTGATTAGGTCCAAGTTATTCTTAACGCTAAATGTACCGTCAAAGGTGACATATCTTCTTATTATTTTGTCCAAAGTTCTTGATATTCTGTAAGATGGTGCATGCATAAAATTCACGAGAGGTCTTATGGGGTAACCTAATTTATGTATTTTAGGTAAACCTTTGAGGTGTGGAATGGCGGGTTTGATCATTTTGGCAAATCTCTTCTGTGGTTCTGACAATAGGTGGCTACTCTTATTAATTTCTGATTTAATATTATTGTTAAATGTTTTTGTGGGATCCTTACTTATTTCATCGATTTTATTGCTATTTATAAAATGTAATGTTTTGTTAACGTAATCGTCATTGTACATGACTACTAGAGCGTTTCCTTTGTCAGCTTTTGTGACTATAGCATTGTTTTCCGTTAGTTTAATCTGAATATTCTTAGCAGAAAAATTATCTTGTTTAAAAGTAGGTTTAGTATAATATGGTTTATTCAAAACTGTGGATTGTACTTTGTCACTAATTAAACATCGTGTGACGTTCTGCTTATCTAAAGGTAAACATTGAATAGCGGCCTCAAGTCTAATGAGATCTTGTTTACGGTTATCTTTCACTGGGCCTATATTATGTTTTAAACCTTTATTTAATAAGGCCGTTTCCTTATCGTTGAATATGATGTTTGTACAATTAACGATGCGTGGGTGGAAGACATGGTTTGATTTGTACTTGTCCGATTGTTGTTGTTTGCGATCCAAAAGATAGTTCAGTTTCTTATCGATTATGTTCTTTTTATGGAGCATGTATGGTAATGTTGAATTGTCAATGTTTAAAAGTAAATCTTGTAACTCCACATAATGTAAAATGCTAGCTAACTCCAAATGAGTTTTGTATAGGACTTGATTAGTTCGTTCCTTCTCGCCATATAACCATTTGATTTCCCTCGATAACCATTTCTTCTCGGCCATGGTTTTAGTGTATTGTGCGGATTTAGATTGACTTCTAATTATGACGTTAATGTATTTAGGTACAATATTATTGTGTTGACACACTTTGTTGAATCTTATGTTTTGAATGATTCTGTGCAGTCTCAATTTATTATTCTTGTATTTGTAGGCTAGATTAGCTTGACTTGCTGTATATTCCATTTTTATTATGTATGTAGCCCAACTGGATTGTAAATAATTAATAACTATTAATTACCTTATTTAGAGGTGATGAAGTCGAACAATCCTTATGTAGATATGATTACTATATCTTCTTCATATGACGCGTTTCGACTATTATTCAGTCATTATCAAATAAATATACAAAAACAAACTCATAAACAACACAAAACACACGTTCAAGATTTTCACATTTAAAATCACTTTACACAATTTAAAAAACTTTATACATGTGCACACGGATGACGCGCGTTGCCGGTGACCGTTCTCGATAACGTTCGATCGTCAATTGAATTAATAGGTAGTCACGCGATAAGGGTCTCCGTTGTTGAGAAGGGGTACACAGTTCTATACGTCATGAACCGCAATTATTGTTCTTAACACTATCGATTAGGTCAAAAATGGTGTGAGAATGAAACTGTAGTTTATTATTGAGTAAGTGGTCAGGGTTGTTTTTTTGCATTTTATAAATATTGAACTCCTCTAACGTGTTCATTAACGGACCTTTATTGCAGTGATGTAGTATTCTTAGATTAGTGTTAATGTCCGTGTAATTATGATTAGTATCTATTAAATGTTCAGTGAATTTGGAGTCAATTTTTTTGGTGGTGGGTCTTTTGGAAGAAGGAATGTGTTCTTTAAAACGGGTTTTAAACGTGCGTCCGGTTTGGCCTATGTATTTTTTCGGACAATCGTTGCACGATAGCTGGTAAACACCGCTGCTGTTGAACTGGTCTGGGTCTCTTGTTTTTTTCCGTTTTAAAATGTTTTCTAAATTGTTGGAAGTCCTGTATGCTATGTGGTAACCTTGTTTTCGAAAAATGTTATTTGCAATATGTTCAACGGCTTTGTTGAAGTCTACAGCAATGTATTTTGGTTTTGGGTGATTGGCTTTTATAGTTTTCCTTCTTTTTAGTTGTTTCTTTATTATTTTATCCACTATTGAGGTGTTGTAGTGGTTAGAAGCAGCTATATGTTTTAAGGTGTTGATCTCCTGCTTGAAGTCTTCTGCATTCATGGGAATGTTCAGTAGTCTGTTCACAAAACTGTTGTACGCTGCAAATTTATGTGATATGGGGTGGTTAGAAGAGGCGTGAATGGTGTGGCTAGTCTGTGTGGGCTTTCTATATATTTTAAACGTGTGTTTTCGTTCTGACTTAGTGATGGAGGTTCAGACTTACATAAGGATTGTTCGACTTCATCACCTCTAAATAAGGTAATTAATAGTTATTAATTATTTACAATCCAGTTGGGCTACATACATAATAAAAATGTAGTTGTTTATCTATTATTAATTATATGAAAGCTAGGGAACAAAATAATAGAAATATACAGCTAATTACGTTGATCTGGTATGACATATTAGTTCCTTTGTAACTTAAATTAGATATGTAAAACAAAACAATATGAGAATAATTAACGGGTAATTTCAATAAATAAAATATTCCCTGTTAAAACAATATAATATACAAATAAGTTATATGACACACATTTTACTATCAATAATGTCAAGTCAGTTGTAATAATATCATGTTACTGAACTTAATAGGGGAGAATTTTAATATAATGTAAACATAAATGTTCTAAGCAACCTGTTTACAAAATATGTGGTTATATTTGTATAGCCAGAAGAGTAACGTTTAAAAATTACGCTTATTCAAAAATTACGATCTTCGTAATAAAGCCTAAAGTAGATTGAATGCTTAGTAATGCAAACTATTGAATATCTATAAAGATAATAACTAAATTCTTCAAAAATAACTCCTTTCAAGTTGAATGGGTCAAAAACAAAGCCTTTGTAATCTTCGACCAAGAAAATGATTTGAAAAGATATAATTTATGTTCCAAATTCATTCACGGAAGTTAAATTTCATTTTTTATTTTAAATTCGTTGCTTTAGATTTTTAAAAAAACAATCAAATGAGGCGAAATACATTTTTTTCTTATACTGGTATCCATTTGGTTATTTAAAAATCTCCATGGAGATATTTAGTTTTTAAGAAATACATGAATATACCAAAGAATTTTAATGAAATGTAATCACATCTAAACTAGGACATCATTTTGTCATTCTACACGACTTAACTTCATATACACTAAAAAGGAATGGTATAGAAGATAAGGAAATCATTTCTTCTAGTTTACTAAAGGAATGCAGCATCGTGTGCCATTGTCAAGTGTCAAGTTTGGTTATATATGAAAATATTATTTTTCTATAATACAGTTATTAAGCCTATATCTGTTTCCACATTCGATCAAGTGATCTTTTCATAGCTGGTCCAACCTTTCTTCGTACAACTGATGTTTATACCTTGTCGCTTTAAAAGAAATAGAGCTTTTTACACCCTTTTACATGATTTAAAAATTTTCTACATACGATATATATAATCATACATTTTTATTTCTTCCAACATAACTCCATTTTGTATTTAATTTCGTGTTGTACAGATCGTAACTAAATTTCTAAAACATGCTTTCTGCTCAATCTGTATATAAATATTTCTTCGTCAATGTACGTGATTAAGTAATCATATTTATACAGTAAGAATAGTAAAGTTGTAGTCACTGCTCATATTTATGTTAGTATTTTACCACGTCGTTTTACATTAAACGACTATTTTCAGTGCATATCTATCTCTTCATACTTAATTATAGTAATATTTATATCATCTTCCACTTATAACCTTATATATAACTCTATAACCCACACGGAACGCATAAAATAAGTTCTTAAAATAAAACACTAAACTTATTAAACTATTTATGCTAAAGACCGTAGGGGCTTTATGGTATTCCTTTTCAATAATTTGGGGGTTTGAGTACGCGCGCGCGATGGGAGCTTACGTGCGTGTGCATGTGTACGTGCATGTGCGTGCGTGTTTGTGTGTGTGTGTGTGTGTGTGTGTGTGTGTGTGTGTGTGCGTGTGTGTAATTGTTGTTGTACGTCTAAATACATAAAACCTACAGTTTACACAAATATTTTAATTTCTTTCTAAATGGATTTAGTTAGTTGTTAATTTAAATTTAAGTTTTTGTTAATTTGTAAGACCGTAGGGGCTTTATGGTATTCCTTTTAAATAATTTGGGGGTTTGAGTACGCGCGCGCGATGGGAGCTTACGTGCGTGTGCATGTGTACGTGCATGTGCGTGCGTGTTTCTGTTTGTGTTTGTGTGTGTGTGTGTGTGTGCGTGTGTGTAATTGTTGTTGTACGTCTAAATACATATAACCTACAGTTTACACAAATATTTTAATTTCTTTCTAAATGGATTTAGTTAGTTGTTAATTTAAATTTAAGTTTTTCTTAATTTTTATTATTTTCTTAGTTATTTTTTATTTGTTCATTGTTTTTTATTTGTTATTAATTTGCTGTTAATTTCACTTTTGTTTTCAGTCATTGTGTAAATTTTATTTTTTAATTTTAGCTTTTCATTGTATTATTTACATATATTGTTTAACAATGGGGTTAGGTGGTAGAGAAGACTATACAGTCCTAAACTCGCCCCTAAATAAATACAATTCAATTCAACTTCAATCCTCATTTATTAATAAAGGCAAACGACGAAATGTTTAAAATTTCTTCATATTTGTTATATTATAATCACTGTAATTTTTTGACGATCGTCTCATTGATGACTTGTAAAGTGTAAGATATTTCATTTTAATTAGTTATCCTCTCATAATTTCCACTTTTTTTCGTTCTAAATTGTATCATTACTAGTTCCATTTTATCAGCAAAGTAATCCCAACTTTCTCAACTAAAATAGCAAACCATAACCCTATATGTAAATTTGTCTCTAGTATTTATGAAAGATACAACATATTAAAATCGTTAAGACAAGCACAATAGGTTAACTAAGTCTACAATAGCTTGCCAACATCTTTAATAATAATAATATTTATAAGTGCCGGAATCAGTAATTTAAAAGTTTTATAAACTTTACTAAAAGAAACTATAAAATCTTAATTAGTCGGAGGGATAACATCTGTAATGCTACTAATTGCGTTGCTTTGTTTATAGAATGTTTGAGTAAAGAGCTACAGGACATGAGAGCGTGGAATAGCGCGTTTTGTATTTAGAAATTAAGATGGCCTCTTGCTAACCTTTAACAGAGTTTTATTAATTAACTGTGTCATTACGAGAAGAAGCTCAATAGTATATTCCAATTATTTAATTAATTACTCAAAATTCAAAACATATAGTAGGAGCAATTTAGTATACAATGTTTTTAAAACAAATTTAGTAGTGATCAAATATTTCATTGACTATAGTAGATTGATTTTTATTAAGATATTTAAAGCACATTTTTAATGTATTGTTGTTATTTCTAATTTTAATAATAGAATATTTCGTTACAAGAATGATAAAATTATGTAAAACATTCTCGCAAAAGTACAAGTTTGTATTGGGATGCAAAATAGTGTTGGAGGAAATAGATGTTTAATGTAAACAATGGTTTAGTACCTAGGAGAAGGTTAAGTGAAAACAACAACATGTGCGGTATAATAACAATAATCTTATACGCGGAATATATAAAACAATATTTTTATTTTAATAAATACTTGTTAATTTTTAACGAAATGAAATATCATAAGATAAATAAATTGTACATTACAAAAAAGTAATATTTTTCAATATATTTAAGAAAAATATCCGTTGTTACTCTATGTTAATATTTCTAAAACATCGAGTTCTGATGTAAATTTATGTATAATATACACAATTTTTAAATTACAATTTGATAATTAAAGGACGGCTTAATATATCTTGCTCTAATTCAGATAAGATCATGAAACAATGAAATATTTTATATCTACAGTGTGAACCAAACCATAGATACCAAACACAGAATCCCGTGAATTCATAAAATGTTATTTCACCGGACCTGTTTACTTCTTATTAACTATTGTTTATTTCTAACACTAAAAGATAAATATTGTAATAATAGGACACAACATCAATTACTTTTACAACAAATATTACATGACGATGCTGAAATATTACAGAAAGTGAGATATCCCTGCTCAATGGAATCAGGTGGATATTTTATTGAGAAATGAAAGAAGTAATCTTATATCCAGTGAGTAAACTGGTATAATTTGAAAGGATGTGCGTAATAATTGCAATGTTAAACACAGTTCCATTGTAATTTATTTGCTTCTATATTATAAAGATTCCCACATAAATTCCGTATAATTTTGTAAGATAAAATCGGAAGAAATTACATTTAGTGAATCTTTGGGACAATCTCTTATGGTTCATAAATTTCTATCCACTCTGTAGATAGATTTGTAATACAATTTGTTTCATGTCTATATATAAATTAAAACCAAAGTTATTATAGATGATTTGATATTTTTAAACCCTCCGTTTTTTAAATTATACTCAAAAAAATTCACCAATTAGCTTCAATGTGTATTATTTAACGAAAAGATGAACATATAAATATTGCAAGATATGTATTATATACATAAATTTATTATTACATTCAATCATATCTGCAGTTTATATCTCTAGTGGTGCCAAATTTTATATATTGTTAGTATTTGTTATAAAATATAGGTTTTAAACGAATGTTGAATAATATATATATTGCGTTCTTTACCACTGATCAAACGTGAATTAAGAAAGCGAAATATTATAAATAACATAAAAAATATAAAAACTAACTTAATATCTCAAAAGTAATTAATAACTAACTAATGCGAAATTGTCATCATGTTGTAGTATTTCTTATAATACTTGCCAAGAATTTACATTAATTATTCATTTAACTTTGAATTCAGCTAATTTACCATTACTCGTCGCTATGGCTTGGGGTGGTACTTTCAAACTGTCTTAGAAAACAAAGTAAATTAAGCCTTTACTTGAGGCATTTTAGTCTCGTTTAATTTTTTATTCTTAGAGTCTGTCGTACTGTAACATCTAGTTAGCAAACACTCTTACACGGTTTAAAAAAACATTTACCTTCTTCACATTATTGTATAAAATCACTTAACTGATAATCAAAGAATGAAGTATATAATTGTGTGAAGCTGTATTTATATTTTGTTTTGATAAAACTTGCAAAATATAAAATCGTAACAGTTCAGAATATTTGTATGTCTAATGTAATGAATACGTATATTTTGAAACACTGAAATCACATCTAATGTAGATAATAATTAAGATTAAAAAAAAAAAACTTCTCAAGCACCTAAAAGCTCACTATTTACTGACCAATTTATATAAAGAGTCATTCAAATTTGTTTAGCATTGCTGGGTCTAATATTTCCATTACTTTAGAAAATAATATCACACTAAAAGTATTTATTCGTTAATACAATAAAATTTCAAGTGAAACATACACGACCTAGACTGGTATTCGAACCCAGGACCTTTGGCTTTACGCGCCACTGCTCTACCAACTGAGCTATCCTAGTCGCTTCCCAGCACAGGGAGCAGATCTCTCACTTGACTTTTTACTTATATTGCTGCAATTTTGAGTTTCTAAACTAATTACCTCGCATATGCGACATTGAAATATATTTTTCGCTTGAAATTTTATTGTATTTTCAATACCTGCTAAGTAAAAATCGTATAAGCGGAAAAATTTATAAATTTAATTTAATTTATTCGTTGTTTTAAAACAGCAACCAAATCATACAAACATAATGATAAAGCTTATGTGAAATTCGGATTTTACATTTTTTTTATGAGCATTTAATTGGGTTATTTGGGGACTTAAAAACGTTAACATCGATAGTAACAAAATTAAAGATTGTAAAATCGAACTCAGCCAGTCAGAAATTGTATATTACCTTAGGTTGTAAATTTTATCCACTGTTGGAATTAGTTACGGATTTTTGGGTTGCGCAATTTAGATTTCATTGGATAATATTGATATCTCAAAAATGTTTAAAATTATATTAGTTTTTATTATTATTAACTATAAAATGATGCATAAACGTACCACAATAATTAATTTAAAACAATTCTGTGGGTTTTATTAATTACACATATGAATATTATAAATTATATTTTCAACCTAAATTGACTAATATTTATTCAATATTGAATACAGAATAGTCAATTGAAGTTCATTACATTGAGTTTCTTAACTTATTATAAGATATTACTTATATTGTTACATAAAATGAATTTGAGTTTCGATATATTGAATATTAAAAAGAAATATCTGATTGATGTGATATTAACATATAAAGGGAATTTGGAGTGCAATATCAGTGAAAAGACAATACATTTTAAATCATTTAGAAGAAGAGTGGTTGGGCAAATGAGGAAAATAAAGTTATATTATAGACGGAAGATATAGGCTTGATAAAAGTATTCAATAAAATGAAAATTTAGGTCTAAAATCACTTATCTCATTCGACAATGGCACCCATGAAGCGTCCCTTGAATAACCTACAGTTAATGACATCCAAATATTATGTTTTCCCAGTTATGTTTAGTGTCCCTTTAACAACCTACAGTTAATGACTTCCTCATATTCTTTCCCAGTTATGTTTAGTGTCCCTTTAACAACCTACAGTTAATGACTTCCTTATATTCTTTCCCGGTTTTGTTTTGTGTATTTAAATTTCAGTCTGGTAGACAGAAAAAAGTTTATTTTTATTTCATTAAAATTTATTGGTACATTTAAGAATATGTTCAAATAACTTTGTATATCTGTATCCCCTATGGATATTTGCAAATTAACAAATATATACAGTGCAAAAAGAGACATATTTTAAGAGGGGAATCTTTTCTTTTAACCTAAAGCACCTAATTTCAAATAAACACTGACATTTTATTTCCGAGAATTAATGCATTACATACGTTTAAAATATTGATTCGAGATTAAAAATAGAGTAGTTTGGCGACACTCAAAGAAAGTGTTAAACAATTTGAGTGTGTAATGAATCGATTCAATATGTTGTGTGAAGCATTTGCATTAATAGCTATCTAACTCTCAGAGTAAACTCTGAAACGACTAAACGAAGAATTGTGAAGGAAAATAAATTTGTCAAAACAACTTATTGACGAAGTTCTTAAAGTTAGTAAAGTTAACTTACATTTAATTTAGTAAAGTGAACGTATATTGAATAAAGTTAACTTACATTTATAAAACGTGACTGTCTTTTAGTAAAGATAAGTTACACAATATAAACCTTTACCTATTCAAAGACGATATAATTATAGCTATTTTATATTGAGTATGGATTAGGTCCACGTTATTAAATGGGAACTGTGCATTTTTTACAGATGCCCTCAATACAAAACTCTGCAAAGAATAGCGTTTAAAACTATTATACTCGTATTAAATAGTTACATAAAATATATAACTATTATCATACAATTAATAATTAAAATAATAATTTATATTATTATATAAGGGTTGCGTTATTTCTCACAAACTTTAATTATGATTCTATTATTATTTACATTTTTATCTCATTTACCAATATAGCACTCATATATCATCGAATTTCTGGGCGTCATCAAAGCTTGATAACACCTAGTTGTATGGTTTGGTAACAGTTTAATAACAACTTACAGATAAATTTAGGAGATTTAATTGTAATCAAATAATTAAAAAATAGACTCAGACACGTTAAAACAAATTTGAATATCTGATAATATAAATGGGTTCAAAAATAATGAATTATTAGTTATATAAGTTTTTTTTTTACATTGGAAACCTGAATTATCTATTAATAAATAAAACGTAAACATAAATAGTATGTTTATTTATATAAACGCGTTTCAACGACGGAGTCACCATCTTCATTGGTTCACGATTTACAATAACTAAACTATAACATTTATATTTTATAAAAGGAAGATATGGCATTTATTATTGGAAACGCTTTATTAAAAAGCGAATAAATAAACGAACTTATTGTGAGAATTTGTGTTGAGTTTAATTATATGAATATACCATCTCACAAGTCAAACTAAATATGTATTAATCTGTGTTAGATTTGATTTCAGAGTTTAAACATATATAGTTACGCAGAATATATATATATATATATATATATATATATATATATATATATATATATATATACTTCTATACAGAATTTTGAAACAGTTTATGATTATACGTTATACAAGTTTTATTAAAGTGAAAAGATTATTTTCTTCATTGATTAAGAGTTAATAGATTTTGTACAGAATAAAATACAATATATGAAACTAACTATAGTATACCTATTTAAAATATATACATATACCTGGATTTCCGTCATGCAACTTGTGTTGTAGTTTACACTACACGTTTCGAGAACAGGTTCTCATCTTCAGGTGTAATGTTTACTCACATGTGAGCACGTCAAACAAAAATAAATAGTACAAGCACACACACATACATACAAATCACAACATAAAATATCGCACTGCACATTATAATAAAATTGTTTAAGTATTGTTTAAGTACGGTACACGTAAAATCAAAAATACGGAAATATGTATAAAAATGTTACGTTGTAGATAAAAATGTTACGAAAATATGTATAAAAACATTACACCTAAAGATGAGAACCTGTTCTCGAAACACGTAGTGTAAACTACAACACAAGTTGCATGACGGGAATACCAGGTATATGTATATATGTTTATATAGGTATACTATATTTAGTTTCATACTATATTGCAACTGGAGACATAAACAATGAACAATATGTGAGTTTATACAATAACATAAACTAAGTAAATGTTTCTAAGAATACATTCCTAAAAGTTGTTCCTATATTGATGTTACAGTAGGATAGATTCCAACAATAAAAAGACTTGTTATCGCGTCCAAAACGCCTCAAGTAACGGGTTAATTTACTTTGTTTTCTAAGAAAGTTTGAAAGTACCACCCCAAGCCATAGCGACGAGTAATGGTAAATTAGCTGAATTCAAAGTTAAATGAATGTAAATTCTTGACAAGCTTTATAAGATATTATACAGTAGCCTATAGTAACAATGTTGCATATAGTTAGTTTTTACATTTCTTTGGGGATCATACATTTTGTTTTAATTTTTTAACATTTTATTAACATTTCACTTTTCAATCCACCTTTAATAAGTTATAAATATTCATTATAAAATGTACTTATATTTTTTAAGATATAGCAACAATATTATATATCAAAAAAAGAGTTAAAGTGCAGATATGACTAAATATAATAATAAATGTATTTATGTAATATCTGTTGTTTATTTTCTACATGTTCATCTTTTCATGAAATCAGATAATATATTGAAGCTGTTTGGAACATTCAATTCACTCTAATATACATTACAGAGGCGTCAAAAAATATCAAAAGTGCTTTATTAGCATTGGTTTTAATTTAGATATACACATAAAACAAATGGAATTATGTTGAATAGACTCAACCATCTATATCTACAGAGTAAGCCGAAAATAGGGAACTATATAGAGGATGTCACAAACATTCACTAAATTTGTCTTAATTAAATTTTTAATAAAAAATAACAAAATAGAAATAGCAATATTTTTTTAAATCTTTTTTTATCATCATCCTTTAATTTTATTTGTTAACATTAGAGATTTTATAAACTATTACATTGTTACTTTCTCAATACCTTATCAAACTGTTTGTCTTCAATAGTTTTGCAGTAAGCTAAACGATTATATCTGCCATTTCTCATATTCTAACACCTCAGCTAAAGTAATATTATCATTGTTAATTCATTGATGTTATTTGTCCTGGTTTTATAAACATTTACCTATTAGTAGAATCAATAAATTAATTAAATGTACAGTAAACATGTTAATTAACCTCTACAAAGCAGATCAAATCACCTTTTATGTATTTCCGCGACGTTCTGTATACTGTATATAAATTTGTGATCATTCTGTAGGTAAAGGTATAAGAAATGTTGAGTCTTTCCTATATCTATCTAAATATATAATAAGCCCTCTTTAATATATCAAACTGTAATTTAAATATTGTGTATATTATACATAAAATAATATCGTAACTCGGTGTATGAGTAATGTTAAGATAGAGTAATATAACACGATAAATATGTTGCTAAGAATATTCTGAAAATATTACTTGAATTTATTGTTTAATATTTATTATCTTATGATATTTCTTTGCGTTACGAATACCAATTATTTAGTACTAATACATTTTATTATATATATATATATATATATATAT
This sequence comes from Aphrophora alni, assembly GCA_963513935.1. NCBI lineage: Eukaryota > Metazoa > Arthropoda > Insecta > Hemiptera > Aphrophoridae > Aphrophora > Aphrophora alni. The sequence continues at coordinate 136,580,645 of OY740768.1, forward strand.
ATATATCCTCTAGGTGCCTATTTTTTATTATACCGCACGTTTGTGCTTTTCACTTATCCCTCCCCTAGGTTGTAAACGTTTGATTAGATTAAACATCTTCTTCCGTCCTACCCCCATGTTGCATCCACACACACAGACCAGTGAACATCGATGGTTAATCATTTAACTTCCAAGAATGTTGGTTTTAGAAATTTGTATAATTCCTATTTCAAAATGTAGTAGTAAGTATAGAAATAACAACAATAAATTCAAATTCTCTAACGGTACATGCGCTTTAAATATTATCATAAAAACCACCTAATTAAGTTAATGAAAAACTGGTTTTATAAATAGAGGTAACGAATTGCATTTAAATATTATATTGAACTTACTCACGCAATGACAGAGTTAATTGATAAAACTCTTTTAAAAGTTTTTGCTTTCATCTAAATTTCAAAATACAATGCACATAATTCCTCATTTTTACGTCATATACATTATCCTGATCAACCCATTAGATATAATAAGCAACATAATTAGTACCGTTTAAAAATGTCATACTTCCACCAAATTTGGAATTTAATGTTTATTACATTCTACAACAATAATTTTATTTATTGATTCAGGTAATTTATTTATAACAGATGTGGGTAAATTACCTTGTGTTTATTTAAGCTATTGAGTCTGTCTTAACTATTATAATATGTTGTGTCTTTCATAAATAACTGAGTCAAGTTTACATCTAGGGTAAGGTTCTGGTTCGCTAATTTTATAGCTAAAGTTGGGATTACTTTCCTGATAAAATGGAGCTCTTAAAGTAACAATTTAAAATGATCCTGGAGTAGAATCGTTGAGAGGAAGATATAATAAAAATAAATGAATTACAGTTCACCAGGAACCAAAATCGAACAATAAAAAAATAACAGATATTATAAAATAAAGTACATCATAAATAAATTTGTGTGGTATAAATCGGGTACTGCTTTATGGAGAGAGTGGTTACATGTGTAAATGAAAACAATAATAAGTTGAAAATCTTTATCTCTTCATATGTTTTCAAATAACTCATTTCAACGACCACCCAATGAAATGAATGATAGATATGTTATTATAATTATAAGAAGGTATACTACGTACATAAAACATTATTATTTTTAATTGGATATATTGTGTAACCATTTATAATTATCATTTTTATAACCAATAGTAGCAGTACTTTTTTATTATATAAGATGATAAAATAACATTTGTAAACAATAAACTCTATAAAAAGTAAGAGTAATATTATGGTATTTATTCCAAGAAAATAAATTTAAAGTATAACGTCTTGGATTAACAAAATGTATATTAAGTTATATACATCACACCAAGCACAATGCAACAATACAATACATGTTCGCAAAATACAGTACACTAATTCACAGCACAGAATATGTTTGTAGCAAAGTACAAAGCATGATTACTTAATATAATTATTTTCTAACTGTATCTTAAAACTCTTTTTTTTTTCTTTGTAAGAAAATATTTTGTGGTTTCCGTGAGTGTTACGAGTGTTTCCTTGAATGTTTTTCTTTACATTTAAACCAAGTATTTAATATAGGTTATAATGAGGAATATCTTATAAATGGTGTTGTCATTATGTGCAGTTAGAATTCCTTGATTTTTTGGAATAAGATATGATAAAACACTAAAATTATAATAATCTACTTTCTAAAAATCATCTTACTGTATAATTATGAATAGTTTAATTATTTGATTGCGTCATTCGATATCATCAACCTCTACACTAACTTTCCTGTCACCGAACTATCCCCATTTTACAGGATCCCCTTACTGAAGCTAATGTATTAAAATCAAAGGCTCTCAAGGAGTTAATTAATTTATTGGTAATCATATTGAAACAAATGACTATACTTTCAATAATAAATATTTTATTCAAGACGATGGTTTGGCCATAGTTCGCCACTTTCTTGGCTGTTGGCTGACATTTATCTGAACAATTATGAAAACACATACCTCTATCGGACAATAATAAAATAGTTTTTTTCTCACGTTATGTTGATGATACTTTTATAATATTTAATGGAACCTATCGCCAAATAGAGATTTTAAAGAATTACAGTTCAAAACAAAACACACAATTCGCTCTAGAAACTGAATAAGACAATAAAATTAATTTATTGGACCTAACAGTTTTAAATAGATCAGATTTTTAAAGTTTAAAATATCCCGGAAAACCAACCACAACAGATATCACCATACAAGCAATTTTCCACCAAACTATCTGTTATAAAATGCCAGCTTATAATAGTTTCATCCATAGACTGATCACTGTATCACTTGATGCTAATAATATTCAGGAAGAACTAGATACAAGCAAATACATAGCCTCAAAGAACGGTAATAAAAGTGCTAAGGTCGACCAGCTACTCAGGAAACATTTAAAAAATAAAAGAAGAGCCGACGGGGAAAAAAACTAATGAAACATGTAGATGAACTGAGTACGGAAATATTCTACCGAAAGTCCTTACTAAAACCCTCAATAAAATAACCATTAAAATGGCTTTTAAAATACTAAAAACATCGTCTTCAGAATACTGCAACCTAAACTTACAGAAACCTATAGAGTCTAATACAGGACTCTATCAATATTAACGTGTTGAGATTGTCACTTTTTATATAGGTCAAACAGGGCGAAGCTTTAAAAAGCGTTTTAATGAACATTTATCTAAAAAAAAAAATATTAAAAAAATGCTTTAATACAAGATTCCATTATGCCCAAGATCATATGCAGAACAATCATGCATACGTTAATTTTGAACAAAATTGCGTTCCAATAAACCCATGCAAGAAAGGCGGATACAAGAGTGCCTTGGTGGAATTTGTAATAAAAAAGGCGTTTAAAACAGTCTAGATAATGTGTTGTTCGATTAACTTAAATTCAAATCCAAACTCCATGTAAGCCTAATCTCTGATTTGTAATCCCAACTCCAGTTCTTCCTCAAATACCGAGTTCTGTACCCGGCTCGTGTATTGTGTTTCGTTAAATATATGTGTTATTTGTTCTTAATGTTATGATGACTTCCAAGGAGTGACACTATTCTGATGATGGGATATAAATAAGTCACAGGACGGAAAATAAGGTTGGTATTTTAGTAGGAAATGATCTCTATATTGAAAGCAGACAAAGATATAGGATTAATAATAAAATTGTATTGAAGGAAAAGAAGATTTTCCAATTAAATCAAACTTTTCAAAGGCACACAATACTGGCGTCGTTTAAAAATCTACGGGGCGTGTTTTCAATATCACATTCTCAATTCCTTTTTAGTGTATTTCAAATTCAGTCAGGCAAACGGCCAAAGTGGTTCAAGTTTAGAAGTAATTTCCTGTTCATTGGTACGTTTATTTATATTTTGAACTAATTCTGCAAAATTATTATTATAATTATTATTATTATATATATATATATATATATATATATATATATATATATATATATATATATATATATATATATATAATTGGAGATTTTCAAATAACCAAATGGATACCAATGTAAAAAAGAGACATGTTTTACATTTACGCATTTATATATAGTGGTGACCAAAGCAGTGAATCTAAAATAAATACTGAAATTTTACTTTCGTGAATTAATTACGTTCTTAAGTTACAGATATTGATTCAAAATTACAAAATATAGTAGTTAATTTAATGAATTTTAAACATCATGATAACGTAAATGTATTGATTCAATATCTTGTGTCAATAATTTGTATAAATTGTAATTTAACTCTCAGGGTAAATTCGGAAACGATTAAACCAGAAACATTAATGAAATATAGTTGTCAAAACAATTCAATAAGTTGAGATTTAGTAAAGTTATCTTTAGTTACATAATACAATCTTTTACCAATAACAATACTGAAATGTTAAGTATTTAATTTCGATATAATTTTAGATCTTTTATATCGTTCGTGGATTATACTTGATTAAGTCCATGCTAAGCAAATAATATATATTTTAATGCGGGACTTAATAAAATTCTATTTATATCCATTAAAAATGTTACATTCAGAGACACATGTTTAAATCATTTCACTAGACGGAGACACGGGGTTTACTTCTGACACATACAACTTGGTAGGAGTTATTTTGTTTCAGGAAAATGTAGTTAAAATATTTAGACGTATTAAATACTTTATGTTAATACGCGTAAATTAAATTTTAGACTTTGTTACGAGGCCAGTAATATTTGAATAAGCGTTATATTTTAATCAATAATGACTATACAAACATAACGACAAATTTATATCTAAAATAGCCGTCCTGGGCATTTATGTTTAGATAGTTTTCAAATGTGTGTCATATAAATTAATTTCATATTTCATTAATTTTAATGATGAATATAACAATAAGGTAATAACAAATCTCCTGCGATTATCTATTTATTTATATTGTTTTGTTACTTAGCTTAAATCTAGTAAATAATAAACAAACAACCACACTTTGAAAATAATGTCGCTATTAGCACTTCAGAATGACTATATCAGTACAAAAACGAATGCTAAGATTTAATCTCACAGAATGGAACACCATGCTCCTTATCTACGGAAATCTACAAGTTACTCTAAAAACAATGTACCTGAATTGAAGGAAAGTAAAACTTTTCTCAAAAATTAGCCATTTGTTTATTTCACATTTTTAGAAATATGTAAAGAACAAAAGAGATATCTTATTTAAACTGTAACTATCCTATTGGTGTTAAACTGAAAATCATTGCTTTTAACGTAAAAAGATAGTATAGAATGCAACATCTTTGTAATTGTACTGATCTTTGTTAGAAAAGTCTTATGGATGGAAATACAAAACATTCTATAAAAGGTTTATGAAAGTTTTTCCAACGGTTCAACTTGTACGAATTATTTTCGTATTATATAACATATAAATTATACTATCGAATTAAGTGTTTTGTGATTAAAATACAATATACCATATCATCAAACTCTGAAAATTTCTTAACTAAAAGGATTTTTTGTGATAAATAAATAATAATCAAAATATGAAGTATATATAAATATATTTGTAAAATATATTTAATAGTCTTTTAAACGATTTGTAAAACTAAAAACAATTAAAATGTTATCAGTTTTTTTGAACATTTTGCTACAAATGAAGATGTAAAGAAACTGTCTCAAAGTAGAAGTTTATCTTGAAATAATGTTTTAAATCTTCCATCCAATTTAATAGCCTGTCTTCTACATAACGATTCATGCTTCAGCTATGACAATTTCTTTCTTATTTCCGTGTAAAGCAATTATGTTTAAAGTAAGACGATATCGGAGGAGATAATGGAAACCAATTAAAAAAATTCAACAAGCATTGTACAAGTTCTGGGTTCTGAGAGAGCATAGAATAAGAATCCATTCTACTTAATATCCTTCATAGATTGAATAATAACAACTAATGAACATTAATAAGTAAGGTTTAGTTAGATAAAAATTTTAAAATAATCCTTTTTATCCCTTAGTAATTGTATATATATATATTTCTCTGTGTGGACTCCGAACCTCTCCAATACGTCATGACAAGGTTTTCTATATAGAAGTTAAAATTACATAGGAACCTAATTTATTTTCTGTTTATTTGATATTTACAGGCAAAAAACCTTTCAATTATCATCGCCATGTAAAACAAATAAGACGTATAGAATATAATTTCTTAGCCATGGAATCGTTTAATACTGTTGGGTTTCTGATAGGAAAGATGAAAGAAAGAGATTTAATCCAAGACTACGTAATGAAACATGTAGATCCACTTGGGTTACCTTGGGATCCCCAACCCTGCTAAAGTTTCTAAAGCAATGGACGAGGGGAAGTTTTTTTTATTTATATTCAGAGATAGACAGTATTTGGTTATTTAAACATATAGCGTATTGTAGGAATTTATCCATCAGGATGAGCATGCATACTTGTAATCAGAAAAAATATCTACAAATACCATGTTGCAGTTTGATTGATCTACTTTGCGACTTACCGGGTTCATATAAAATAACACTGAGAGGGGGGGGGCTAAGGTACCATTTAATTAGAACCGTGAATCTAACATAAAGAATTCTCGAACCTTGCGCTACAGGAAGGACTATGCTCGCACGTCATAGATTTATATAACCAGACAGCCATTATTGACGAGTCCTTATTATCTAGTATTAAGTGATTATTGTCATCTTAGATGCATCCTAAGTTAAACTTACGTCACCTTTATTCTACACTAATGTTAAAATTCCACAAGGCCATAAACCTTTCGACCTAGTCTAACATTTCACTTGATTTTGGATTTAAAAATAGTTAATTACTTAAGTTAGAAGATGCGCGTATTGGCCAAACTGTTCCGGGCCGTCGGACCCATGTTTGCAAGACCAAGTCAGTCATAATATTATTATTAACCCAAGAATTAATAACCGACTAACACACTGTGAATACAAAATGGTATGGAGGGGAGTCCCACATCTCCAACATTCTGAAATAACCATGCCGCGCCTGATAACTCTGCTATCGGCAACTCATCATACCTCAATGTGATGAGGCCACCACAACTTCTAGGGAATGTTGGTTAATAGGTAGTTAAGATCAGAATTTTATTCTATTTCTTTTCAATTTGAGTTATCTACTTCATTTGAATATTTGTTAATATTGTGGTAAGGATCAGAATTAATTTTAAGATGATGATATTATCTCACATTTACGTTCACAATCAGGAATTCAGAAGCAGTTTTAGCCTTTGATCCAATTACATTTGGATATTGCTCAATTAGTTATTCAATACATAATTTGAGTTCACTTTGTGCATAAACTAGTAGAGATAAATTGAGACGATTTATGTTCATCGTATTGATCATCAGGCACATAAATGTTGATCGAAGTTTTAATAAATACCTTTGTAACTAGATTGGTAGTTTTTAAAATACTATCTATTAAATTATAGCTTGAAAAGTGATAAATGCAAACTGTATTGTAACATCTAATATTCTAATAACAGCACCAACCGAATAAAAATTCTTTAACATTTTTCGATGGCTGTAATCATTTTCGGTTTATCATTTAAATGCCCACAAAAATGACTGGGTATTGACTAGCTGTAGAAAACCTAATTTTTTTATTAATCTTAAATGTTTTTAGTTTCTCACAAGATCCAGATCACTATTTTAAACACACGTTACCAGTGTAGTCAAAATTGAAGATTACCTTATACAAACTGTATTAGTGATAAGCAAATACAGTTTGAATAATATTCTTACAAATTTCAATAATATATTCGCAAAGGAAAATATTTCGGTCATAAAAAACCATAAATACTTGCTAAATTATCCTTGACTGTGTTAAGTTATATACTTTATTGATTCAATTGTAGTAGTAATCAGCATTGCATAACACCTTAGACAACAGACTTAGAAGAAATTTAGTTACAATTAATGTGACATGATAATAAATGTTTAGTTGCGGTTGTAAATAAGTACAATATTTACAAAATATTATACATGTAATATTACAATGTAATATTACAAATATTATACATGTATACAAGTACAATATTTACAAAATATTATATATGTAAATAAGTTAATTTCAAAGCATATTTAACTATGCATTATTACTCGAGTGATCATAAGCTGTGTTATTAATTAAACTCTTATTTACTAATAATAATGGTAAGTGTGCTAAAAAAAGTTTGAAGTAATATAAATAACTTTAATTTATGGAGTAGAGTCTTTCACTTGGTCTCAAAACATTTTTTGACAATCCGATTGGTCGACCGTTTAAATCGATGTGATTCATATGTGTATAGTAATAAAAAATCCTATCTAGTTTGAATATATTGTGTTTTTGCGTATTTTTTGACTAACGAAATGAATAACATTTGCAATATTTACTTTAAAACAAATTAGTATAAATTATGCATAATATTGTACAACATATAAGTAATAAATGATTATATACTTAAGTGATTAGCTACTAGGTTATCTACTTGTTCCTGTTTCAACAATAGGCATTCAAGTGTATAAAAGTATAGTTTGATCGTTATCAGAGGTTTCAATTTGCTTTACTAATTTATACTATGAAGGAGAGATGAGTGAAAATGTTTATATTTGAAAGCAAATTAAGATATTTTAATAATTTAAGATTTTGAATTTAATTATTGAATTATTTGTAAACCTAACCTAATACTCTGACATAGATTAGTACATTATTTACATTTCATAACAGGCGTACCTATTATACGTTTTTATTTTAGTGTGTAGTTTTAGTGCAGGACTGTTATATATTGAAGTCCTATATTGAAGGACTGTAAAATCTTGAAGATTGAAAATTATCACTTTAAACATATTAAAAGTAAAGGATATAATATGACATTAAGACATTATGTCTAACAATGAAATCATGTAATCAACAAAACAAAATATTACCCTTTGAAAAAATATTATGTAATTATAATTTCGAATGTGTTTACTTTTAATGTGTTTCAAATGTGTTAAAATCTGTGTTTAGTTTCCTCTCTTATATATATATATATATATATATATATATATATATATATATATATATATATATATATATGAGATACTAGTATTAGGACCATATAATGTTAGAACTCAATTGTAGGTATTTTAATTTAGTAACAAATTATTAGTTCTTTGATTTGGGTTATCAAACTTTTCGTTTACCAAACGTTGATAATTATAACACCAATACATTGTTCAATAGTTATATACTAAACAAATATCTTCTGAATTGATCGATTAAGGTGATTAGCGCCGAGATACATATTTCATAAGGTCTGGTTTTATATATTGACTTTTGAAAAAATAAAGCATAAGTAAAATGTTGTGATTGTTCGTTTTTAGCAACAACTGTCAAATACAAAAAAGTGATATCAAATTAAATTGTGTTCAAGCAATAACTACCAAGCACTTCTAAATGTTCTACTCAAATTTTGTTCGTGGAAATGTTTGAGCTTATTTATTTAGTTTCTATTTTATAAATAACGGTAGGTAGATTAACTTACAAATCTAGTAAAATGTTTTATAAAATGTTATCATTAATTGTGTTCAGTATTACAATTTATACGATGTTTATAGTATATCTTAATATAATTTTGTCTTATAACATAGAAGTGTTTGTTTTGTTTAAGAAAAACATCACGTTTCTCAAGTCTGCAGTATACATTACTCTGACAGTAATTGCAACTTAACTATGAAGCTCGCGTGACCTAGTTTATTGTTTCCTTGCTTTAGGGTAAATCCGTAATGTTCGTATCGTGTGTTTTGTGTATAATGGTTTTGTTTATAAAGAGGAAATTGATTATAATGCATCAAACTGAAATATATATATGTACAGTGTCTGACCTTATCTTGAATAAATCACACAAATAATTAAATGGTTATAATCTCTATTAGATTACAAATAAATTGTTAGCTGTTTACATATATTCATGATTCTCCATTTAAAGCTTACACGGTTGTTATATATATATATATATATATATATATATATATATATATATATATATATATATCTTATCTATTACCCCTTTAGTGTCAACAACTATAAATAAATAGCAATACAGTAATTCCAATAATATTGCCAATACTAATATTCATTTGATATTATTATTTTAAATCTGTACATTTACTCTATCTAACATTTATTTAAATGTATTGTCAAATCTTTTTAATTCTTATTATTTGTATTTAGTTAGTTCTTATTACTTCTAATTATTGATCTATTTTCAATTTCTGAAAATATATCTGTTTTATTATGAAAATTTCCTAAATAATTGAAATGGCAAATGCTACCTACTTTAGCTCTGCCAGTTCCACCAGTACGATTTGAAGGTAGCAAGAATGGCAAGAAGGAAGACATTAAATATCATATAGTTCTTTAGCTCAGCCAGTTCCACCAGTGTTATCTGAAGACAAACAAGAAAGAAGACCTTAAGAGGAATTACATTCAATATGAAATGCTACTTTAACTCTCCAGTATTATTTCAGATATACCTTATCGCACACATCCACATTAGGGTAGTGATTGTTTGTTTATGTTCAGGTCACGAAAAAATGAAGGAGGTTCGTTTAGCAAATGTCTCAATCTCCCTCATATTATGAGAGCTAAGTAACTGTAATGTTACTTATAAATAAATTACTTCCTAAAACAAAGACTTTAAGATCTTATTAGGAGCACAAATAATAATTTGTTTTTGACATCAGTAAACGTATCGTATTTTGAGATATCTTTACTGTACCCTAGTGGGTACAGATATTTCGCCTATTATTCAAGCATTATGAAATCTATTTCATGTTGTTTCTTCTTGTATCGGTTTAAAATAAAACAATTATACATCATATTTATGAATAACATGTATGCACAACACTTATCGATTATGTAATGAACGCGGAAACACGTGTTTACCACATTAACACAAAAATGTTTAAAATTCAAATTTATGTGTTGTCCATACATTTTATACATAATTGGGGTGTTTGTTTTATTTTGAATAAGAGACAAGCATTAAACTAATCCAAGAAGAAACAACATTACAGTTATTTGATATTGCCTGAATAATAGGCAAAACGACGTTACCACTCGAAAAAACAAAACAAAAGAGGACATTTGAGCAGTAAAACAAACGATGGTAAATAAATTACTAACGTAACTAGTCCAGTGGGGCAATCAGTGATAATAATTTATTTCTTTATTGTGTTTCTACTGCATCTTGGAATTGCAGTACAAATTGTCTTCTATAATTTCTCAACCTTATGTAAATATATCCTTTAACAGATAAAACCTGAAAAATATTATAATTAATTTTAAATTTGATTTAGCGAATGTCTTAACGTCAGTATTTTATATTTTTTATTATTTAGCTTACAATAAAAGTATCCTAGAGAGGGAATCTTTTAAAGTAACTAATGCCGTGGGCGACACTTACTACCATCTGTTTGAAAGGCTTTATAAAGATCAACACGAAATGGAGGAAAAGATATTTTGTACCTTGAGGCTAGGCGCCTATAAGATTTTACTTGTTATATAATACAAATTTGTTGTTTATTGTGTTAACAGAAATCACAGTTATCACCTATCACTATATGATATCTAAACAGTTATTTATAAACAAATTTGTAATATTTGAGAGTAAAGCTGTTGTTCTAACAATTATAAATACATAGTCGTTTCATTAATCAATTGATCTATTTTATCTTGTTATCTACAAAATTGTGTCACAACGACAAGTGTCATAAAATATACAATATAGATGTTAATTTACGTTTAAAATAAAATTAAAACAATGTAAACAAGAACACCATTAAACGTTGTAAAACATATAAACAAAACAATAACAATATCTCAGTTGTTATATTATAGTAATAACAATGTTTTAACGAAACATAAAACGTTGATTATCATGCGTCGTTTTAAAACATTTAATGATCGTGCTTTGGCTTTCAGCAACTTAGTAATAAATATCCTTACTGCCATATTTCTGTAAATTCAGACGGAAGATTCTTCATAAAAAGAAAACTACAGATGACATTGTCTTTTGCTGTCATCCTTGGAAATGATATTTACAACGGGTATTATATGTAATGTTGCCAGTCAGAGAAAGACAGTTTCTATACAAATATTTTATGGGAATTTTGCAATTATATTGAACATTCTTTGTCGAGATTTATCATTAAAAATACATTAAACTTACTTCCACGTGCACAACACGTCCACAATTTGATTCCTTAAGACGAATTTAAAGTTGTAGTTGTAGAGACGATTCTAGACGTTTCAGGATTCCTCAAATTGTCTATCAATTTTGTTTTAGATATTTCTGAAATCACACCTTCTGAACCAAAATGTATATTGAAACAACAAAATTTGATTTTTCCTATAAGAAGAGAGATAAATTGGTCTTTCTAAATAAATCTAGTATGTAAATACGATAAATTGAAGACCAGTTATTATTATGGCTTATGTTACTATAATTTTACAAGAGTAGATCAAATTCTACCTGTTTATTATAAGTTTGTAGAAAATCGTATTTTAAAAAAATCTGTTTTTCGTTATTGTTTATAAATGTTTTGCAGCAATTTTCTTTTCTCTTGGAATACTACGAATAGATCAGTATATATTTTTCTAATATTTGTGTTGTTTTAAAAAGCCACAAATTTTTGATTTAAAAAAATATTTATTGGATATTCGTGTTTCCACTAAAACTAATTAATACAGTTTAAGAATTTATAAATATTATTGCAAGATATAATTTACATGTAAAATTTCTAGCTCTTAAAATAACTTTTATTGCATTTTGGACATCTGTATTACATTTAAAAGTAGAGATAATTCAGTTCCTCTTGTTAAATGATTACTTATAAAAAAAATATCTTTCACCAAAATTTGCTTTGACCTTGAAAGCAGTAAACAAGGTCATGGAATAGTGTTTCTTGTACGACCTAAGAAATGTTTCCCTTGCCTATACTTTTTGTTATGTACGAAAAAATCCAATACACTGATAGAAAATCTTCAGCTATAATAAATCTGGTATTATGTAACAAACATCACAAATGAATACATATTCTGAATAAAAAATAATTACGCACATTTATTATTTTGTATTAACGAAATTGGTAGATAAACGAATTCGTGTAAAGGAGGTTAACCGAAGTATCTGTTATATCTAAATACACGTCGGCTCTTAACTCCACGTTAAAATCGTTATTTATTTTAAAACAGAATTCAGAAGTTTAGATAAAAAATAGGATTGGCTATTTCATGAAAGTTTTAAAAATGTTGTCATAAATAATAGCTCAATAGGTCAACTTCTATTGTACTTGTACTTTAAGATATCCATACAAGTGAAATAGTTGTAACTTAAAATGGAACATAATGGAATATTTGATAACTTCTTACTAATGGAATTGGGTTTAATTGTTAAAATATGTCTTTGTTGTATTTTATTATTATTTATTTTATTTTATTTTATTCATTTTAAATCCAATCTTGAAGTGTTTCACTACCTAATACTACTACTATACTACATTTTATACTTTTCCGGTAACACGCAACTGAGGAATGTATAATATTTTGTTTAAACATAATTTTATTGGACACAACAAATGATCATGTAACTCAAAATAATTGAATATTCACAAATGTTAGATCGTATCGATTACAACTTGTATTCTTTTATTTAAAGCAAATTAATCAATGCTACGTAATCAATTGAGGTGCTCAACTGAATTCGTATCGTAATTATATTAATACGAAGGGGAGCAATCAATAGTAATTGGACATCCTTTGGGATTACAATATTTCAACCAATTGCTGGAAGATAAATTGTGCAATTATTCACTGCAGTGGAATTCTTTTTTTTTTTATGTTGGAATTTGATGGAGTACACGTTGTACAACATTTTGCTGACTATACAACGTTGCTAACTCAAGTACGTGATCATTTAATTTGAAAAAAAATAACATTTTTTGAAAATAAATTGTAACAAATAATTAAAGCTCCAACTATAACGAAAATGACCAAAGAATTTTAATGGAAACATATTTTCCTAATAAAGAAGATAATACAACATATTAGTAAAATTGTTATATTTCCATTAACATATATCTAATTAAATAGTAAACGATTACTAATTACAATCTTAGAATTAATCCTAAATATTAAATTGTTTTGGAATAAAAACTTATTTGACTGACATTTTAAATAAGTATTAAAAATTCATTATTTGTTTGCTTTTAATAGAACCTACATTTTTTGGTTGGTTTTGTTTCCCATCAACGAAACATTTCAACAGTCATTGTATGTCCAATTAACTAAAATTAGTTCTTAAATATTCCACAACCTTATTAAACCTGTAAGGGCACATTTAATTCAAGGACAACACTGTAGAAATATAACAAATGTATAGTTTCCAGAATTTATAAATTTATTCTCTATTTACAGATAGCAGAGAGAATTAATTTGACAATGAAAGTATTAAAATGATTCTAATTTACCCCTAACCTAATGATTCCAATCATTTTTGTTAATTTCACCTCAGTGCTCAACAAGATTGTAATGAAAGTATTGTAAAATCACAATAAATAAACTTAATAATACATAAACATTTATTCAACATGGCCATAAAATATTCCTAATTATTATATTTTGGAAATACCTTCATATTGTTATAGATTATATTCGTATATATATATAAATTCCTTTTTACAAAATAATAAATAGATTTTCAGCTAAATAATACGGTAGACACACTATTAAAATAAACAAATGTTCCCATAAACTATATTGAATACATTGAAATTTATGTATCTTTAAAATTTACAAATCTATTTCGTGTAAGATAATTACGTTTACTAAATCAAACGCGTTTCAACGACGATGACGCCATCTACAGTGAAGCATTATTTCATCACTAAATATGGCAACATTGTCGTTAAAACAAGTTCTATTTCATAAACATATTTGTGAAAAATTGTGTTCGAGTTTTATTTTAATTTATAACGTCTCACAAGTCAAGCTTAATATTTATATATTTAAAACAATTTTATAATATACCGTGTGAAAATATACTGTTTTGAAATTAACTATTTTTCTTTAACGCAAGGACTCACTGAATACCCAATACGGTATACATTTTAGGTAACATGTTAGTTTGGTATTTTAACATTACGAATAGTAGATGATTCATGCTATTACATCTCACGTACAAATATATAAACATTTTTCATTCAATTTTATTACAACAAAGAATTATATAGAAATCAAATTGGATAGATACTTAATAACATTTTTTTAAAGCATGGATGTAAATTTAAATCCTACATCGGTCGTTACATACATAATCCCATTAGCTTAAGCCACTGCTTCAACTTGAACCGCAAACAAATATTTCCAATCCTGTAATTACGTTTTGATAAATCTTGTTTCAAACCATTTACGTTTTGTAGATTTACGGATAAACAACACCCTTATAACGATTTGTAAAACGTTTTCTATTGTATATGTTATAATATATCATATTAAATTGGAAGTTTTATATTATGTTTTATCGGATTACATGAGTATAATATTTTTTAAAAAAAATATTTTAAGCGTCTTTATTTAGTTACAATATATATATATATATATATATATATATATATATATATATATATATATTATAATACGTGAATAAGTATTCGTATCAGCTGAGAGATATAGTTCAGGTGGTAGAGGCTTGTACTTATCTCATTGAATTTCGGAACAATGCCCATCAACAATTCGAGCCATTGTTGCTGGCTTTCACTCTTTTACTAAAGGACTTGAATTAAAAAAATAATCGGAAAAATCTACATACGTTATGAAACACATTTACTAAACACGCTCTTAACAGTTATCAGTGGAAATCTACAAATATTTTGATGATATGTTAGGTTAGGTTATTTTATGTTAGGATAGGTTAGGTTACATTATTTGTATACACGTCCTTGAATATCGAAAACAAAAAATATAGATAACATCTGTCTTAGTAAATGTATGCATTTTGCAACCTTCATTTTTTTTACTATGTATCAAATTAGATCGATACTTTTCCCAATAGAACTTATTTGGAGTCTTCTTTTCATATACATATTGGTTTTCGAAAGAAATTTAAGGTCCTTATGTCTATTCATTTCTGTCAGGGGGTAATTATTGTACTGCTGTTAGGTTATAATATTGTTTAAACATTAGTGATGATCTGCAGTATGTGAACCTAAAGTGTTTATTGTTTTTTTAGTTAGACTGAATATTCAGTAGCGTTCTTATGGAATCATTGTTAGATTGATATTAAAAATTATAATGTTTTTGATGTAATTTGATAAATTACTTTTATTGACTGACCACGTCTTCGGTACACTTTTTTTTCACTATTTAAATAAAATTGTTTTAGAAATTTATTATCGTGTTTTATTTATTTGTTTAACAATATATTGCTTATTTGCATCATTTATCTCAATTTCATACTTAATTTTATATAACATTGACTATAACTTGTCATAAAATATAATTAAATAAATAATTTTAACTGTGTTGTTACTTTAGACTGGAGTCAGTAGCAACTAAATGTATATGTATGAAGTTTTTTTATAGAGACATTACATATGTGTGAAATATTAGTATATTCTATATATAATTTGAAGATAATGACATGAACACACAATTATTAATCTTATTAAGAGAAATCGTCTGAATGTTATTCCAGGAGAAAGATTATAAATGTTTTTTTCCGACATGAAAAACAGTAGCGTAATCTAATGTGATAAAGCTTGATTTAGGTTGTCATATTTAGACATATAAAAGATTAAAAGATTATATGCAATTCAACTTTAAATCAGGTCTCATTTAATTAACATTGTAGAGATTTTTGCATATTTACAAAGTAATTGTATAGATATGCTTTCTGCAATTTCACCGGCTAATTTTGAAATAATTTGGAATAATAGGATTATGTTTTATATATATATACTATGCAACGGATTAAGGTAAAGTACACCGGTAAAGTAAACACGTATAATAACACAATATTCAATGCAGTAAGCACCAATTAGTGGTGAAATTATTATTATCTAATGGTATTAGAAATAATTATTAATTTATATTGGTGGAAATGGAAGTTTATTCTTCCTTTAAAAAACTTTATAACAGGAGGTGTGTACCTTCCTACAACCGATATTATACGGATATGTTGCGTCAGGGCAACACGAATGTTGTTAAATTTGTTAGGAATCAACTAAATAGATACGTTGTCCTTGTAATATCTAATACGACAACTGTGTGTTTGGTTTGCAATTTACCTTCTATTTAGAAACTACACCATTACTCTTCTCGTTTGTGTTTAGTAGTAGGCGTTTCACTTTTATTAAACCCCCTTTAATATTTTTTATTTGAATTAATCAAATTAAGACTTATTTTTCTCACCAATCCAATTAAGGAAAATCATGTCTTATTTAACTCTTTACTGGTGTCATTTTATCTATCAAACTGTTACTTCACTTAACTTAACTCTTTATCTCTTACAATGAGACATATCTCTTCCCAGTGCCTTCAGTTGAAGTGGAGATTATGTTCTGTCAAGGTTATCGTGATTATATTGTATTTTATTGCATTGTAAGATTTGAAATGGTCTCTGAGACGTTTGGTGCAGTTAATATACTATTATTGTTTATTGTTTACTGTTTTTTTAAAAATTATTTTATATTGTAGTTGCTACAATTTACTTCATTTAATAGCCTCTAGTGTAGGGAGAAAACATCAAATAAAGAATATTCGTTTTATTTGTTTTTTGTGGGAACAAAAGTCATTATTATAATTCTTATGTGACATTTTGATACTTTTTTATACCGGCTATTTATAAATTCAATAATTTAAAAAAAATTAAAATACATGAGACGTTTTATACTATTTTTGTAGTTGTTCGGCAGACCTAATATTAATTGTTTAGTTTTTTTTAATATATGGTACAATTTGAGTGTATACAATTTAAGCAATTAGTATTGTTCTATTTCAAAAATTATAAAACTTGCAGATATCCTTGAGTAATTAAATTGTTTGTCAAAATCGTGAAAGATTCACTACCCGTTCCTTAAATGTACGGTGTCATAGGGATACTGACGACATGTACATGATCATGGTCAGTGCAGGAAAGAAATATCTGTTGAGGAATGAAATCATCATGAATATTGGAATGTCTCTGCAACTTTCGAATACGGTAAATTATTTATGTCTTTAAATACAAACTGCTAGAATAGGTTGCAACTAATAGAAACTGAGTAAGGCAACACAAATACTAATCTTGATTTTCCTAATGGAGCATTTATTCTGAGAAATTATATTGCTGTTCAAATGATTTGTGTATTTCTGACACGAGTCAATTAAAACTAGTCGAGGGGACACATTTGATTGTGTAGAGAGATTCCATCCTATTAAAAGTCTTTTTTTAATATTATATAAAAACACAAAAATTAATTTTTATCACCTTTTGAAACAAATTATTATCCTTTTTGAGAAACGTTAATCAACGTTTAACCTCAAATAATAACAAATAAATTAACACCATGAATATAACTAGTCATATTTATCACGTATAAAGTTTGTTAACACAATGTGTAGGAAATATCTGAAAATATTTATAACGTATGTTATCATTTATATTTAGAACTTAGTCTATTATTAAAAGTCTGTCCAAAGGTAATATTTATAAACATTCAAAAAGGTAGAATCTAAACATTTTAAGTGAATTACATGTCTACAGACTTTTTTCTGTTATACAAATTGTCTTCATAATAAATCATTATTTTTAATGTAGAATTATTTCATGTAGTTTTTATATTCTATTAAGTATAGAATGCCAAATAGAAGATGTTTTTGATGTTCTCCTCCATCATCTTAAATGATTAAATAAATGACATCAGTGGTAGTTCATTTTATTAAATAATATTTAACTATACAGAAATATTAAATAACATACATCCAAATAATTTACGTCAGCTACATAGGAAGACAAAAGAACAACCAGAAGAGAATAATTTCCAAATAGTTATGTAATATTTAAAGCTGTCTTACCTCTGTTTTAAACGACGTTCTAAGTTCAGTTTATCAGCTCATTTATATCAGCTGTGTATAACGTTGATAAATTGCAGTGCTATTCCTACTTTATTGGACGTTAAAGAAAAGAATGGCAGGCAACAGCAATAAATTTTATGTGAATTACATGTCTACAGACTTTTTTTTATGTTATGCAAGTTGCCTTTCATTTTTCAATGCAGTCTCTATTTAAATGTGTTTTATTAATTATGGACAATCATGTATTAGAAACTAAGCAGCGAATGTAGATATAAAAACATGTATTGTTAAATTAAATAATTCCACTTTTGTTACTATGGTTAGGTCTTGCATTATTTCGTTTATCTGTTTTTACCAATAACACTAAACCCATGCATGTCCATTTTAAACGATTTAATATATGAGTTTTTATAGTAGAGGTCACACTGTTCAGATCATAATTCTGTTAGCAAATTACGAGCTTAACTCAACAATTTTTTTTTTTAATCTGCACTCAACCACGCTTTTCAATTTAATAATGGTCCACTTATATAATGTTTACTCTTAAATATACTGTTGGTTTTTATAATCCTGTTATTAAATAAATATCGGTTGTCTTATCGTTAGATTAAATGTACACATTTAAAAACTTTTTTTTAAAGGTCTGTCAATTATCGTAGAAAAAACTTCAAATAATTTTAATTGTTTACAAAATAAGCTTGGGACCATTACGTTTGTTATATCTCCATCATGTTTAAGTTATAATGGATAGAATTTGATTAATGTGAGGAATTTTAAAGGAATTATCAATTTCAACAATTAACACCTAAAATAACAAGTTATTCATATATTATTATAGAAAACTAAACACAACAAATTGTATTAAATATAAATTACTCCATTTATAATATTTTTCTAGTCAAAAATATAATTCCATTTGGAAATATTTAGTGTAGGTATAAGTTAAAATAATTTAATGTATTGTATGGTCCAAATCATCATAAGCCTACCCTAAATTTTCGAACCTAACATATTTATTTCCCACAATACGTGTTTTCTAAAACTCTCATAACATAACCATATTAATTGTAGAATTCTGTATAGTATTCTAGTATCAACAATAAATGGTACAGTTATATATTTACTCGTTAATGAAATAAACAATGGCTTACCCACGGTTTATATCAATAATGTGATCATATTATACATTAAAAGATTTTATTATATAAATGATTGATAGTGAAATCCAAATTAAAGATTTGCCACGTTTAAGGAATATATTGTAACAATATATATATATATATATATATATATATATATATATATATATATATATATATATATATATATATATATCGGTACTCTGAAGAGAAGACTTTTGTATTTTAATAATATTAAAAAATTTAATTAAAAAAATTAAATTAAATTATTTTATTTTATAAAGGTGCCTAAATACCGAAAATATTAAGCTAAAGGACTTTTGTAAAATTTATTAGTTTTCAACATTCACTGAAGTTAAATTAAATAAATTATCAAATCAATAAATAAAGTTGTGATTGTAATGTAGTATATTACAATATTGATCATTTAAATATTTGTCTAGATAAATAATTCCACTGCATATAACAGTTAATTTAGTTACAATATA
This sequence comes from Aphrophora alni, assembly GCA_963513935.1. Taxonomy (NCBI): domain Eukaryota; kingdom Metazoa; phylum Arthropoda; class Insecta; order Hemiptera; family Aphrophoridae; genus Aphrophora; species Aphrophora alni. The sequence continues at coordinate 136,600,886 of OY740768.1, forward strand.
ATTTAGAAACTCGTATCAGGTTTGTAATATTGCTAATCTAACTAGTACCGTATATTAGTAATGAAATATGTTAAACATTAACTAGAAGATATAATTATGATTAAAAGTTAAGAAATTTTCAAAAGCTCTTTAAAATAATAAAAATAATTTGTTAATAACTCACAGTTATAGCATTTTTGAATAGGTTCTCTAGATATTTTCAAAGTTGAGACTTAAGTAACAACTATTAATATTAACTGTAATTAATTTGAAATGATAGGATTTGTTCTTGCTGGAACAAAACTTAAATATCATGTCTTTATTCGTTACAGTACTCATAATGTATAATGCATTTTAAAGTTTAGAGCATTATATTGCAAGATCTAGTTACTTTTTAGTTGCTATGTTATTCAGATTAAACGTTTTGATTTGTTCAAAATTACTTTATGAAGTAATTACCAATCTACCAATAGGTTGAAGAGAAGTAGGTTTCCCAGATAAGCAATTTTTAACATGTCTTCATCACAGAACATGTTGAATTTTCTTACGTGCAAAATTAAAGAAGTTTTTTCTAATATATTTTATTGTTTAGCATTAATTATCTTTCAATTATTAAACTTTACGGGTTTTTACTGGAACATTTCTAACTAAAAAATTTATTATCTACAAAACTGCAAACATGAATTTGGATTTATTACTATTTTTAAATATAACTAAACGCCAGTTTCATGTAAAAAGCTTGGTATAGCCTCCAGCTTGGTATAGATTGCATTAACAATTTTACGTTTAAATATTGCAGAGATAAAAGACGATTTTATTAATTAAAGAAGATAATAGTAGAAATTGATATAATCCACACATTTTGTTTTCAATGGTTGGTATTAATTTTAAAGTTACATAATAGTATATATTAATACAAATGAAAATTAATTAAAAGTCCAAGGATCTGGGTTTAATCCAAATATTTATTTAAATTATTTACTTGATAGTTGTATTCTTAAAACGTGAGAAGTATTTACATGCATAAAATTTAATTTAATTTCAAATTAATATTTGTGTAATATACTCTGTTCATACTGTGATGTATCTAAAGGAAAAATATCGTTTTAATGTTCAGAAACTTATGTTTTTTTTACGAATCTTTAAAAGTTTCAAGAAAAGCTCAATTGGCTATTATGCATACATCATTGCCAAAATCTATCCTCTTCCAATCACATCAAGCGCGATATTTTCTATTGTCACTTCCTGACGTGCCGATCACTCTTTCTCCTCGAACGCATACTTTCACCTTCAGAATCAATAACCATTTGTCAGGCTGCGTTTTATTTTAGATTTAAAAACAACAAATCTTTTTCAAACACGTGATATAACGGCCGGAAAAGTTTTGAGTTATTAAGCTTAGAAAAGTGAGTATGACCACCATTTTGAAACCGGATGTGATATATATATATATATATATATAGCTTTTTTTAATATTCATGTTTTTTATACTAATAGGTATGTAAAGTTTTAAGTTTATACCCTTATCGACTTCGAAGATGAAAATGTTTTAATAAAAAACACAAACAGACAGACAACCAGAAAACTAAACGAGATAGGACTATGCTTTATTAGCCATTTCTTGTATAGATTGACTTGAAAAATCACCTGGTGACGTTTGATCCCGTAAATACTAGACATCCTGTATAGTTCATTTGCACAGTAGGGTTATAACAACTACTCAAATAAAACTTTGTGAATTTAGATGTTGGATCTAATATCGGAAGTACTTTTTAGTTAATAAAAAAACCCAATATATCGGATATATTAAGTTTAAATTGAGTAAATAATAGAAGACTGAGATACTGTAACAATAAATTTTATTTTTAAGCTACTCTTTTCCAAAAGTATAATATTAGCACATACAAATTGGGTTAATGATTGTGTAAGGTATTTCAAAAAGGTATGTCCATGAGTTGTCTACGTTTAACAGATAACAAATCTTTAGATAGAAGAACAAGAGAAATATATGGTTTAATTATAAGTTAATAATCTTATTCTACAAGTAATGTGTATTAAACTCATTTATAAAATAATATTTTTAAAAGATGTATTTTCAGTAAAATACCTTTTTCTTAATATAGTCCAAATATGCAATGATTTAACTACAGTTAGTTCTAAATAACACTATTTCCATTTATGTTTCTTGCTTCACTATACAAATCGAACTACAAAATATTTTGTACGTGTTGTTTGTTACATTCAATAAAGATCTGTAAATACAATTGTAACTTTTGAATTATTAATTAATGTGATTGTTTCATTATTTTCGTTTTATTCTCCATACAATATTCAGAACGATAATAAACATACCAAATGAATTGTAACAATCAGTAATGAATTGTTAATTTGACATCGAAGGACAAACCTTTTCATAGTTTTTAATTAACTGCAATTAAATTCAATTGCTTTACTAGTCGTCCAGTTTCACTATCCTTGGGGACTCGATCACTTATGCAAGTGTAAAGTACATATCCATTTCCGTATTTAATTTTGTTCTTCAGCTTGTAACTGAAAAAACTGATGGTACTAATGAAATGTAAAAAGGAAACGTAATTTGAAAAAAAAAATAAGGTAAAAAAATGCTTAATTATTATACATTTATCAAAGTTTTGGGTCGAATATAAAATTAAATAATCAATCATTGTAAATAATAACAGTATATTTATTACTTGCAATAAGAAAGTAAAATGTTTTGGTTATAAAAACAAAGTTAATGATAAAGCTAGTATTAGTTTTCAATGAGAAAATGGCTTTTTTTTATTTAGATAAATAAAACTGTTCCAAATATAAGAAAATTTTATAAAATATAATTCATTATAGAGAATATTTCATATTTCCAATTTTAAAATGGTGTATATACTGCTTTTAAATAACATTTTGTTGCTTAAGTAAAAAAAAAATTTTTAATTGTTGAAATTTTAATAGAAATATACGAATCTTTGAATTTTATTTTTAATTATAATGTAATAACAATACTATGACAGAAATAAGGGGATTGAAAAACCAATTTTTCAAAACAGTTTGAAACAATAGAAGTAAAATTATTAAAATGTCCTTTCCGGGATGCAAAATTATAAAAATACTGTCAACGTTATTTTAAATAAACATCTACATCGAGGTATGCATTATACCACACGTGGATACAATAATATTAATATTAATAACAAAAATAATAACTCACCTTTATAAAAATATTTGAAAATTGAATATATTAAAGCCATAGTATAAACTAAGTTATGGGCTATATTGTACAGAAAGAATCATTAAAAAAAAGTACTTGAATCCTCTTTTCGATAAGTTGAAAAAGGTTATATTTCTCAACCAAGAGCTTGGCTTATCAGTTTTTATTACATCATATAAAAATTAGTGAAAATAAACAGTATAACAAACACACAGAACACAATTCTCATAAAAACCAAACCACAACTCAGTTTGTGTATCACTGAAGAGGACGACCTTGTCGTTGAAACGCGTCTGATATTCAGGCGTATTTTTATTTTATGAGAATTGTGTTCTGTGTGTTTGTTATACTGTATAGTTTTTCTCATAAGTCAAGCTCAGCATTTAATATAGTGAAAATAAGTTCAATAGAATTTAGTACGGGCTCCATCACCCCTACCTTCCTCACAATTAGGCTGTTGATAAGACTAGTGAGTCAAAGCAGAACATTGCTTTTCCAACCTTTAACAACCTGTAAGGTATATTAATTAAGTGTTCAATGTATTAGCAAATAACAAATTCTATACATCCCTTTTTCGGTGTATTTGTTTAAATTTACTTTTGTTTAACTTCGTACGACGGTTTTAATCAATAGTTGAGGGAGAAATATTGATGACTCAGAGTGGTAGCTGTAGAATTTTTCGATTGCAAACAGTTGTAATTTACCTAGCAACGAAGTAAATATAATAATTGAAGTAAATTTGGCTATTTGTTATGAATTCAAAGTTTTGATTTTTAATATTTTCAATTTCATGCGGGTAATTCATACTACACACAAAAATACTCCTTATATAATTTGTTTGTTATTTCCTGAGAAGTATAAAACAATATTAATTTTTCATGCAGGAAAAGTCCTTATTATTAATAATTCCTAGTAGTCTTGGAATTAATTTTCATAACGAGGAAATTGAACGCTTGTCGTTTCAAGGAAAAGAAAATTGTTCTCATGTATCATAATAGTCCATTAGTATTTAATTAATTATCACTTAACAGTGAGTATAGTTATGTTTATACTGATATTGCAATATGAAAGGTCTTTCATTAAGCATAAGAATCTAATATAACTTAGCAATACATTGAGAATTCCATATTTCTTCATTATTTTTTCCTTATACAAGGAAAACGTTTGAGTACGAATAGAAATTCAGCAATTTGATGATTCCATGTGAGATTCCCGTTTCTTATTTATTTAGATGAAGTAAATGACAATAATACTTCATAATATGATGGTGATTAATAAATAAATTCCAATATATTGTTAGTAATACATTAAAAATATAGTTTGAACAAGAAAATAATCGTATATGGCTTTATTAAAATTAATATTTAATTAACTGCTTATATCTCATACATTTGGAAGCCGTAGATACATTTCAAGGAAAAACATCCAGCTTTGTGTAGTTTGATTTATGATTTGTTTTTTTCTTAAATTATTTCGATTCTATTAATGATCACCGAACAGTTCTAGAAAATAATTTCTTTTTGTTTTGTTTTGGTGATGAGTTAGTTGGAAGATTTTTGAACATTTAATAAAGTTGAACATGACCGTGGCAAAGCTTCTGTAAATGTATTTTTAGAGTACATATGACAACCATTGTTCAACTGTGCGTGTGTAAACATGATAAACAAAAAATAAACCATATCAATATAAATCTAACCAAACAAGAGAAAAATTTCAAATGTACGATGATTTAAATGAAATTATGCACGTCATCACATAAACGTCCTAAAATACAGAGTTGTATAAAGTCCCTTCCCCCCTACTTTTTCTACAATTTATACTGAAAGTGATTTTTCATGATACCATTCATTATATAGGTAGAAACTCTAACTTTTGAGATATTCTAAAATATTTGAGTTATTTGAGGTCAAAGATATAGGAGTTGGTTTACGAATTCTTTATGAGAAGATAGTCATGCGAGATGTTTGTTAACAAAGCCTTTTTCCCTGAAAACAATGGTGCAATTAAAATTCGAGACGGTTGTAGCGTTTCAAAGAAATCAGTAGGTCAGAGATGTAGGATTCGACTTAAAAGCTGTAGTGAGAAAATATTCATGCAGCATGTCGATTAACACTTCCCTTTTCCCAGAAAAAAAAATGATGAAATTTAAATTCAAAAGGGATATACCGTTTACAAGAAATAAGTAGGTCAAAGATGTAGGATTACATTTAAAAGCTGTAATGAGAAGATAGTTATGCAATATGTCGTTTAGACTACCTTTTTCCAGAAAAAAAATGGTGCGATTAAAATTCAAAAAGGTTGTTCCTTTTCTAAAATATCAGTAGATCAAAGGTGTAGGAGTCGACATTAACTTGTAATGAGAAGATAATCATACGACATAAAATATTGATTAATAATGACTTTTTTCTCCTATCAAGTATATCAATGTCATATGAGCAATCGTATTATATTTATTATCATTCTTTTTTATGATTGGAACAATTAAAAACGATTATTACTATATTACTTTTTATACTTAATTTATTTTAAAAAAGTCAGTATTAATCAACATGTCGCATAGCGTCACATTACAACTTTTATGTCGAATACTACACCTTTGATCTTCTGATTTCTAGGAAATGGTTTAACCATTTTGAAATTTCATTGCACCATTATTTCCAGGGGAAAAAGGTAGTCTTAATTCGGAAGTTGACTCCTATATGTTAGAACTCTGGTAACTCCCAATATTTTAGAATACCTCAAATGTTAGAGTTTTTACCTATATATTGAATGGTATCATTGAAAAACACTGTATATAAATTGTAGACAAAATTAGGAGGGACACTTTATAACCACTTGGTATTTTTTACAATAAATTTCATTAAATAATAATGTATAGGAAAACGTTTAAATATTTACTATCAGTTATGCAGCTCGTACTTGTATTACCCAGTCTATAACAGGACACATTTTATTTGTCTTCTGAATAACTAATTAACTTCGAATTAAATGCAGGTAATTATAATTTGCGTGTTTAAACTATTTGGTTTTTTTTTTTTACGTAGTAAAAAAAAAAATGGATTTAGTGTGAAAGTAATTAGAGGATTTTTAACAAAGGAAAGACGTAATTAATTTTGAATATACCCCTTGATTAGCATTTCCTTGCATGTTTCTCCTAAATTATTAATTACAATTTTAGTTACGTTTAACACGCTCCACTCTTTGTTCAGAATTTAATTACTTATTATTCAAAGAATACAATACATTTGACTGAAACGGGAATAAATAATATCTTTTAATAATAAACCTACCGATATTGTTCAAATTTGTATAAAGGGTAGATTCCAAGGTAGCTAACAAAACGAACTGGTTGCCGTCTCTCAAACAATGTTGGTATCTATGTTATCGGTAACAAAAAAACAATATAAATTGGCCATGGTACTCTTATAAAGTACTTTAGTTCTCAAAATTGGCTTAAACCTATCGAAGGAAGTTTAGATCTGCCTAGATATTCATTGTGTACAGGGCGTTGTTTGGGGGGGGGGTCATATCGTCTTTAGAGTGAGTTATAATATAAGGGGGAGTACATAAACCAGGACATATTATAATATAGAAGCGTGTTCATTCTAAAGTTATTAATGATACGCCAACCAGAGTTTGAATCGTTCACCCAAATGGTCAAACTTAGCTCTAAACACCAACACCATCCAGCTTTGATAACACCAAAACAAAAATTCCAATCAATCGTAGTATTATTACTTTACCTATTTACAACCAAATGACGGTGAAGCGTCAAATGAATGCAAGCATTGTCTTGACCAAAAAAATTCAGTATTTCGGGAAATTCACGTGTGAGCTTTTTAATTAAGGCTCTTGAGAGTCACCAAAATCTAAAAGGAGGTTCTGACATTTTTTCGAGAGTAACAATGAAACTGTGATAACACTTACTGTAATTTTAAAATATATACTTCCTTCATAGGAGTACATTTATTAATAGTGAGGTAGAACAAAAATTAAATTAAAGGGAAAAGCACAAAAACTTGAAAATTCAATGTGGTCTCTAACGTCACATTAGTTCTTTTGGTCGTAATGAGTTTTACGTGTGCCTAAGTTATTTCAGTTATATATTGGTTTTAGTTTCAAAATTAGATATTAGCCAAATACAAGGTTTAGCAAAAACACGCTTTTAATTCGTAATATGTTTTGACTGATTTTGGTATTAAAAATTATCTATTATGAAACATAAATAATAAGTATGTTTTATGTGTATACCCTAGTTTGGAGATTTTCATGTTGAAGTGTAGGAAACATAAATAAAAAACCAATATCTCCTATTCTAATTATTAAGAAAGCTTTTACTTCTCCTTGTACAAGTACAATATAACTTTATACAAATGTTGAATTGATGTCGTAATATTATTCCAGGATAAATGTAAAATCTGTAGATATCAGTGAAATCTTCATCACGTTCATTTACCACCATTCGTAAAGGATATTAAGGACCCCGGTCACGTTCGTTACCTTGTTATACAGCTTGTGTTCTTCAATTAGGTGTGATTTCCTGGAACAATAAAAATTTCCGGAATTCCCGCTTTTAAATCTTTGCCCTGTCAATGATTATATCGAATACTGTAAGCATGTAACTAATGTTTTATAATTATTAACTTGTGGATTAAAGTTATATTTGGACACGTTTTTTCTTTACGCTATGAAACATATTTAAAAATCATAAAACTGGGTATTGTGTGTAATAATCTCTCATGAACTGTGAGGGTGTATCATGAAGTCATTTGGGCCTCTCAGAGCTCATTTTACAAATGAAAATGAAGACCATTTTACTAAATGGTGTTGTAAACAATTAATATTATAGTTTTTGTCCATAATTCAGGGATATTTTGAACACACATTTTGTTAGTCATAAATACAATAATATTTTGTTTTCTCTATTTTTTGTGAAGTTAGTTGTAGATATGTTAATTTTAACATTATAAAGGGCCGCCATATTGGAAATATGCAAAATTATTTTTTTGTTTTGATACACAAGTAAATCGTTACATTGCACATACGTATACAACATCAATTGCTTATCTATTTCGAAAGTTATAATTTTTTTTATGTAATAAATATACATATATACTTGTAAATAAAAAACAAAATTGAAGATAGCCGGAAACTAATTAATTTTTATTTTATTATGTTTCAATTCAAATTATATGTTGTTTTGAAAATTCTGTTACAATTTAAAATATACCCAACTCTATATAACATGTTTTGCAAATATGATGAACATATATTTATAAACCATTATTATTGTACTACAATTTATTTACGACTAGTCCTGTAATTAGTATAGTAGAGTCAGGTTTTATTCGTTGTGAGTTGGAAGAATTTAAATTTTTTGGAAGTTTTTTTAAATTTTAACTCTAATAGATGAAATTTCAATAATTGTTGTTAATAACGGGTAGACCAATGTAGGCTGCTTTATTCCTTTCCATATATTTTTCTTTATCTTAATTTGTTTAATTTAAGTTGTTTATCTTAAGTTGTTTTTTGTTTAGGATTTAGAAGTAATATTGTTTTGGTTCGTTTTTCTTTCTTGTTTTTATGTATTTTTACTTTAAGTAATATATTATTATGTCATATGTCAATTTATTTGTTTTGTTTAGTTTGTTGCAAATAAATATTAAAATTATAATAGTCTTTCACTACTAAAATTATCCCGATAACAATTTGATTCCTGCTGTAGGAGACATTGCAGTGAATTCAGAAATGGACAATACAAAGATCTCCAGATCAGTATAGGTGGCACATTTAACAGAATATATCAAACCATACCAACTTCACAAATAGTAATATTGAGAGTGTTTCGGCCTCAAACATGATAAGAAACTAACTTCGAAGACTCATTAAAGGAATAAAAGATAAGGACTTTATATAAAACATAGGAAAATGCACTTGCTTCATGGTCGATATTTCCAACTGCATATATATTTCTCATTTATAGACAATTGATATAAAGCCTATGTAGCTATAACGGCTACCGCTCTAAGGTTTTACCAAGAAGACCCAGAACTTCAAATATTTCGAACCTCCAAATTATGATACTCAGAGGGATTGTAAACGCACCGAGGAAGGTACGCATTGTCTATATTCATGGAGTGTGAAACTGATGACAGTAAACGAAGAAATCCCTGCTGCTTTGAATCACGAGCGGAAAACACAAAAGCATGAGGCCGTCACTATACAGCAGCTGTTGAACAAGAGGAACGTCATGTGGAGATTTAAAAAGACCAGACCTTGGGACCTGATGAATTATTGGTGTACACAATGATAACTGTATGATAGTTGTTATAGTCTTTACTAAGTTATCTAGTGGAATTGATTTTTACTCACTGTGATATTACTTGCAGAAGGTCGTGATTAAACGACAGCTAGCTTTCCTCGTGCTAACGATATGCTGTTGATGCTGACTACTCTGTTAGAGCTTCCAGATTATTTGTAAATTAGTTGTAGTAATAATAAAATTAAAGAAAAACATTTTAAACGAACAATTTGAATAGATTTATTGTTTATGTGCTGAACAGACAATAATTGCATGTGATTTATTTGAACCAAAGTTAAATTGAATGTATAAATATTTTAATTTGTGCTGTAATAGCGTGTATTTGCTTATTGTGCAGTACTATTTTCAATCAAGTCGATTACTTTGTGTCTAAAGGCTTGCAGTGGGGTAGGAATACTACATCCAGGGTAAAAAAGTTAGTTTTTCCCAATCAACAGGGTTACCCATAATTCCTTTAGTACCTATCATTAAAGGGTAGTACAATAATTCTCTCCTGAAGTAGTTCTCTTATGGCCAAACTGGATGATTTGTTGAGTGAATGAAGGTTTCATCTGGGATTCATTGGATTGAAACTATATTACAATTATTGGCTTCTAAGGAGGTATAGTATTCGGTTTGGAAATATCTATTGATTTTGAGTTCTAATCCTCTTAGTATATTGGAGATTGTTTATTGTAGAAAAATGTGTTTTGTTATGAATCTGTAATTCCTTGGATGCCATCAACAATTCAAATAAAAAGTACTTTTGATCTCATTTCTTCCAAGGGGGTTAAAAAATGCCCACTATTAAATAATTTTGTAAACAATACAATTCCATTGAATTAGAGTAAAAATTAAAACAATTGCAATTAAAACATTTATTTTTATCTCTTTTAATAATCATTTATAATACCAAAAAATAATCCAAAAAACTTTTTCTTGTTAAAAAGTAACTTTTCCACAAATTATGTTCTAATATTTTTCTCTAACTCATATTTTGAATTAAAAAACAAATAGCTGATTTTTCAATTATGTATAATACTACAAACTTGTTGTATTTTCCGGATACATAACTAGTTTTGGTATGTTATTTCAGCTATACTTGTTGCCTTCAAATTGCAAATACGACATGACCCTGTCGGTCTCCCTACAACTTCACAGATCATCTACTAAATCAATCTTACATCTTACTAAATCTAATTCTACATCTACATATTTATCTATTTCAGTATATTTGTTTAGTAATTAGTCATTTATTGAATAGCTATCAGAACAGTACATTCATATCCTCAAAATAAAAACACATTGCAGAATGTCATTGGAAAATGACAGATGACAGGTTTTCATACAAACTAAACATAAAAGAACTTTTACCAACCACAGTAATATATTGTTTTACTATGTTTTGTTAATAGATACTTTTATTTGTTAAAATTATGTATATTAAGCCTAAAAAAAAATCGATGTAAATAAAAGTAATATGGGTTACAAAGTAATCAAAGTCGTAGTTCTTTTATATTTAAATCCGTTCTTTAATTTATCAATGTAGTTTGTTAATCGATGTAAAAGGATTTAAAAGGAAGGTAAAATAAGTTTTCGGCATTTTTCTGTGTGTGACGTATGTAAACCCAATAAATTACGATATTTCGAAACATGGGTAAATTTTATGTTCCCGAATATTTGAAGGATAAATTAAGAACTGCAGGTTCTTTAAAAAGGTTCACCTTATATTGCAACAGGTTTTCATGGCAACGACCACATGTATTCCAAACGACCACCATGGTTTGGACATTACTTCATGCATGTATTCATCAGTATTGTAGGAAAATGTATCTTATAACTTCCTCATTTAAATACAATACTTTATCTAACCACATATTTAACTAATATTATCAATTGTGTGTACAAGTAATTAGATCAATCGTTCCTGGTAGCATACCTGATCTCTACTCAAATATTACAACACCCTATACCAAACATTTCGAGATGTAATTAGATGTAACATTTATCCACACCACTCAAAATATGAAATCGATTAAGATATAAAAATACCGGAAAATTAAAAAAGGATATTTAAAAAAGTATTTTTACAATACATATTATGATAAACGATAAATGTACAAAAAACTAAATAAATTTAACTTTATCATAGTCCAATAAACTTTGTTGACAACAACTCTAAAGGTAACATGAATGTGCAATGAAAACAAACAGAAGGAAGTAATGTTTCCTGAGAGAAATTTCCAGTGTCTGTACAATACCAAAGGGAATTGAATGTAGTTCACCTGCTAACAGTTATTTAATAACAATATTTATTTTAAATAAGTACCTGTTGTTTTAAACAGTAATGATGAAGTCAAACAACACATCACACATGATTATTAAAGATATGTATAAGTATGTTAAAATATTTCTTTCCTCAAAAATTGAATACATCGTTCAAGACTGTTAACTTTATTTATTTACAACAAAATATTTGTAGAGCAATAAAAGTTAGAACGTAATACAAAGTTAATACCATGTAATTGTAAACATAAATCATATATTACACAACCATAGAGCATATATACAAATTATTTACACTATCACACACAAAAACGCCTTTCGATGAACCATTTGTGTGTTGCTGATTCTAATGTTGATTACAATTAAATCGTTAAAGTCATTTTTTATACTTATATTTTGTTTTAAATAGTTTTATTAATTATTATTATTAACATAAAATTTATTGAAATGTTATAGAAGAGCATAGATGAAATTTTGGTCAAATTGATTTTATATAAATATTTGTAATTTTAAATAATCACATTTCAAGTAATCGAGCATCAGTAACCAATTAATTATGTATTTTATTAACGTCCTAATAATCCTGGTAAGTAGGAAGGGATTCACTATTTTAGACAGGAAGGTCCATTATTGTTATTAGATTGGAAACGTAACCCTAATCAATTACTTAATGGAATATTATACTCTAAGATATTGTTGTATTATTGTAATTTATCTCGTTTAAGAACCCTTCTCCAAAGTGTATAAATACACAATTTAAACATTTAAGTATACGTTTTTTATTTAATTTATGATAAAAATATTCTACGGATAATTTATATTGAAATGCTTAAATGGAGATAATTTGTATAAATTGAGAATGAATTTAAATTGTATTTTTTTTTTTAATGAGCAGCATAGTAATTAAGGCTTATAAACCGTTTCAATTAGAATACAAGTAAATTAAATGTGTATGATTCAGACACTCAAACGGATAATTAAAAGTGTATTCTTAAATGATCCAATCGGCATCGCATTAAATAATCACCGTAACCTTAAATTATTTACTGAACATTAAACAAACTGTTTGATTTTTGTCTGAAACTAGTTGCGTAAAGTAAGGATATGAGTAGTAAGTAAAAATATTACCATCCTGTCCCGTGGTCTATAATGACCTTGTAACGCACCAGCGGTTTACATGTAGTTAAACGTGTCTTTTACTAATAACACTTACAAAATATGTAATTATATTCTAAAAAATAATGTGGTTGTTTGTAACCGAGTATATTAGAACTTTATAAAATGTATATACCAACTTATCAACTAAAATTTTATTTATTGATATTTTTTTCCTTATTTTTACGTATGTTATGCACACGTTGGTAACAAATTAAATATCCATCAACATTTTACAATTAACAAAGAAATTTTCTATAATATATAGTCAGACATCTATATATAATGTTGTAATATTTAATTCATGTTGTGTTTTTATTACAGAAATATTTGAATTAGTAAATGAATGGTTATGTAACTAGTTGGTCCCCTAAGAAGAAAGTCCTTTTTTACAATATGGATGTTTATGATAAATGCTGGTATAATAATTCCTAAAGTCCTGAATTGGAACAACTATCGGTTCCAGTTTAAAATGCTAAGATTGTTTTTGTAAAGACATTTTTGAGTGTATGACTGAAAAATCCTTGTATTTTAGGAGTAAAAATCTATTGTTCAAAATAATATTATATAATAATATATTATATTAATTCCTAAGTTGTAAATAAATGTATTTCAAACTCTCTATCCATAATGTTATCCCATACATGTTACTCACATAGGTGACTTATCTAGTCTATTATTCTTACTTATAAATTTTAATGTATTGAATGTTCATATTTTTTAATTAGAATTACTATTGTAGATATCTTTACTTCTTTCTTGCAAAAATAAAAAATTATAATTTATACGTGTTTCATATTAAAACACTAGAGACGTTTAAAGTTTAAATAAACGACTAAATTATCATATTCAATTTCCATTCATAGGAGAATAATACAAAAATGAGGAACAAATAAGAATAAATTTCATGAGGTTTGTCTTTGATGGGACAAATGAGAAAGACTACAAACTCTTCAAGAAATACTATTTCACAGTCAATATTTTGATTTTTTAGATTATTAAGAGTGTATATACCACATCATAATATGGTTATGGTAATAATTTAATGATTTTCTACCGTCTTTTTTGGTTATTATAGTGGAACAACGTGTTTTACTTCATTAACATGTAAAACAGGAAGGAAATAATGTTACACTGTCTAAGGTCATTTATATTTTAATAATCAGAAATATGAGATTACAGAAGACAATTATATTCTATGTGACTGTAAGAAAACAAACTCTTAAATTGTTATCATTTTACTTTATTTAATTCAATTTTTTTATTTTTTTTATCTATAAATATTCCAGAGTTTATTTTAAAAAGATATGCGTTTTATTATTTATCAAGAATTATATAGTTTGATTCTTTCCACAGCAGAATATAGTCTCGCAATATTCATATGTAAATCTCTGAATTGTTCGATATGATATTATTTGGTGTGACTCAAATTTGGCATTCAATGTAGCCTAAAAAATAACCTATTTCAATAACGATTGCCTAGATATTTCGTAAAAACGAAATGAAAACAAATTTGTTTTTGATAAAGTAAAAAATTTAATTTATTAATATATAAAAAATATTTAAATTATATTAAATAACTTATAAAATTATATAATCGCGATTGCTGGCGATTTATGAACGCACAAACATCAAATAATACAATTAAACTAAAATAATTTATTAGAGAATATTACTTCAAATAAAATAAACAGTCATTTAGAAACAATATAAAAAGCAGGACATTGTTAATAATTATGAATTTGTTGATTTCAATTAGTGATGCTGAGATTTATAAAGCCTGCGAAACCTGTCATCAAATTATCTAATGGATGTTTAATAGAACAAGAAATCACATTAAAACTTCTTCTGAAACAACTTCACACACCCCAGGTAATAATACAGAAATTTGTATCTTAAAAAAAGAGTAAACTATTTTCAAATAATTAAAAGTTAATTTTCTATAAATCCATAAAACTTTAAATCAGCTGATTTTACAAGAGGACATTTTTCATTTTTTAATACAAATTTCACTTTTGAGGTGTCTTATTTATATTATAATTCCCGAAATATAAAATGGTAATTTTTAAGTCGGTTCCTGATAGGATTCTTTCCAAGGATTTTCTCTCTCTCTCTCTCTCTCTCTCTCTCTCTCTCTCTCTCTCTCTCTCTCTCTCTCTCTCTCTCTCTCTCTCTTCCTCCCTCCTTAATCTTTTGTTTTACCCCATAAGTGCTTTTAAGTACCGATCTCAATCTCCTGTACGTTTACATATATTGTATTCTTTGCTGACTTTTTCCCTCACAATCTTTGACTAACCACCAACACCCACGAAGCCACTAAGAGGAGCGTTTTAAACATATTTTTATACAAATCACTACCGTGATTGTTTGTCATCAAATCTTGTCTGCTTAATTTAAGTTACTTCACGTCGTCATAAAAAAAAAAATTTTTGCTCACTGACGTAATTTACGTGACAAAAAAATATTCCGTTGTTACTGTTATATTATCTTGATATATTTGTTATATTTTCATATTTTTTGTTATATTATGACTTATTTGTTACATTCAATGTACTTTGATACATTTCTATGTATTTTTAGATTTAAAACACTATTATTCTCGTGCTTAGATATATTTAAAAAAAATCTATATATATATATATATATATATATATATATATATATATATAATCTTATATATATATACCCCATAAGTAATACCTTGTTATGATTAAAAACTAGAGCTAAAATTAATCGTTGCTGAAATTAATTAACTAAATTTCTACTTTAAAATGTAGTTGCTTCTTTTTCGCTAAAAAATCGACGTTTTTAAGTAATGTTAAAAATATTCAGTTCAATTTATTAGAAGACTGTGAGAAACAAAATTAAGTATTTTACTTCAAAACAAGGAATATTCTAACAATAAATAAAAAAGTAATTAATAGATTGCTTTTTGAAAAACGTTTGGAGGAAGTGTCATCTCCGCTTCTTCAAAATGACGTTTCCGCCCTAAATAAACGTCTAATTACGATCTCTTAATTGATGTTTTATTTTACAATCGTACTAATGGATACGAAATGAAAACTTATTTTTTTAGTTTACGGTCAGTTATCCAGTACATTTAAGATAATCCGTTTCGTCGTTTTAGAATATACAAATTATTAATTTGTTATTGAACAAAATGAATTATGAACAACGTATTAATTAAATACAGATATCATTTGTTCTGTATTTAAATATTCTTTGCTTTTAAATTGGAATTTGTTCACATTTTAATTAGAAATAATTATATATTTGTTGAATAGAATAAAACAATTTATTCGGACCCAGAAGCTGGTGTTTAATTTTTATTGAACAGAATTTAATACTATAGTTTTGTGATATAGATAAAGACCTAAAATAGTGCAAATAGCCGTACTGACTGTGCCAATAGAGAGTAGAATAGAGGGGAAATATTGAAAATGGCTAAACATAAAATGTTTATATTAGGTATATGAACTTATTGTCTTTCATTTTTGATAGTTTTTAATATAACCGGATATATTAAATCTGCCATATTGAAACTTAGTTTAATAGCCATAGGATCGTGTTATACTGTATATAATACTTTTAGAGTTTTTTTTATATTTATTATTATTATTATTATTTGTCCAATGGTAAAGTTCATTTTTTTCCATATGCTTTTTTTTAAATTTTATGTCATTTACGAAAAACCGTAGAATATTTTGTTTGAAATTATAAACACATATGAGGCATGATATATGTAAGTTGCATCACAACTTATTAATACTATTTTAATTCAAATTTAACAGTATATCTCTATTTGTTTAAATGATAAATAAAATAATATGTTATGATCTAAATAAGACTACCGTTTATTTCAAAAGTAAATATGGTATAATAATCTACGTATATTAATCCCCTTACGAAACTGTAGGAGGTCTTGTAAACCAATATATATATATATATATATATATATATATTAGTGATTTTTTAAATTTTAACGTACAGCAATAAATAAAATTGAACTGTTAAATATATCTTAAATATTCTTAAGAAGTCATTTGCTACATGCAAAGCTTATGTGCAATTTGCTCAGGACATATATCAAATATCAACTTTTATGTTTAGCCATTTCCCATATTTTCAATGCATTGCTTACTTTGTGAACATAATACATAGTGTTATGTACGTGACGTATTCATTATGGCTAGGATGTTTCATTTCTGAATCTATATATACCGAGGAAGTTGGTATATATTTACTTTATATCTGTGAAAGAAATGAACAATAAATTAATTAACTCACTACATAGTGAATTCTCTTCATTTATTTAAAATAAAATTGAGTTATTAATTTGACTAATATTATTTATATATGTATATTATTCGCAAATACCTTTGTAAAATTTATAGTTATTTATTTTTATATTTCTTTTGTAACTCTACTTACAGTTGGCTTGTTTCATATATTCCAAATAATTAACTTAATTAATCTCACGTATTATTATATTACTAATACATAATAATAATTGATTTACTCGTATAACTAATATAGCATACATATATTATTATTGACAACACCATTACTTACTCAATACATTGATTGAAGTTTGACATCTCGTTTTCATATTAAACCTGTCAACAACTTTGAATTTTAATAGTCAAATATTTTGAAATTTGATTACTTTAATATTTTATTGCTGTAAACTAGATTTATGAAGAAACATATTAATTTATTTGTTTTAAATTTTAGTTGTATGTGTAGTATTTTGTGTGTAGTTTGAAAATATGTTATTTCTTAACATTTTCGATTTCTAAACGGTTTCATATTTGAAGGAGGACCACTTAAGATGAAATAAGGATTTAGAGGCTGTATTTGAAAATAATTGCTAGTTACTTTGCCTCCTTTCTTACCTTTAATATCTCAAATCCAAATTTAAACATGATAACGTAGTCTAAACACGAGTTTTATTTATAAATTAATACTAGTGGAAAAAATATATTCGAAGTATTTAAGCTTTTGCAGTTATGGAGATTGATTTTTTCGTAATTTACAACTTTTTTTCTGTATATAACAAAAAAACATTAACAAATGACCAAGTTGTTTTGGTCATTGTAACGTATGCTGTATTTGTGAACAAAACTAAAATCCATTACCATTTGAGTAAGCTTTAAGAGGTTAACTTGTTGGGAATAATTCACAATAACACCAACTTGTTAATTTGTTACATTAACACTAAAAACACCTCCAATACAGAGTTCAGCGGGAAAATTTATATATTACCTTAAAGTTTGACTACACATTGGAAATAGTTAAAAACCTATATGTAAGAAAAATTAAAATTTTATTGAGTTTTATATTAACTGGATTGTATGTCAATTTAAAAGTAGAACTCAAATTTATGTTTTCCCAAAATAAAACAAATTTACATTATGACAAATATTTCCTTAACAAGCAGTTTAATATTACTTGGAATGAACAAATCACAAGCTTAAATTGTTTCATTTTCGACTACTTAATAATAACGAATTCATAATGATTTTCCTTAAGATGAAATCTATTTTAAATAAATACTTTTTTATTTTAGCAATAGTGATGTCAAACTGTGATTGAAATAATATTCAGAATTCAAGAAAATAATTTTCTTGCGATTGTTCAATATTTTACAAATACGCTTTTGTATCAACTAAATTATAATAAATTACTAACCTTAAGAGTAAAAACACAGTTTAACTATGCCAGCCACATGTTATATAGTTGATAACTTACTCGTTTATCACCTGGAAAAAAAACTACAGCAATGTTTTTTGTGAGTGCGGCCACAACACATTACAGCCTAAGAAGTACCTAAATAAAGCTTCCACGAAAAATAGATACCTCGATTGTTTGAATCGTACGAAGCGGGTAGCTAGACCGAGCGCAGATGTATTTTGACTTCGCATAAGTAAAATGTCTGAGTTAATGCAAATCAATAGATATTATTATTAAATGTTGAGATGGACTTGTGAAATAATATTGGATAAAGTAAAACTCGAACACAAGTTTTGACAAAAATTACGTTTACTTAATGAAACCTGTTTCAACGACAAAGTCGCCATCCTCAGATATTACCACTATTTTGTGTCACAAAGTGTTTTTAACTAAAGGTAACATTCGTCACCATCTACAGGAAAATGTCCCTATTATGAAGAGAAATGTGATATGAAGTTAAATATGTTACGAAGGTAATAATTGATATATAAAGTTGTTTGCCATACAACTATTCATAAGTGTAATTCTTATTGGTTCCAATTTAGCTTCTTAATTACGACGATTTAGGTTAATGTTTTCTCCCAATAATTCCAGAGCCATAATTTTCTCTAACTTCTGATTTAGCAAACTGGTCTGGGACATTGAGCTTCACATTATACTATAATTTGAATAAAATTGGTAAAGGTTATTTTTAAAAAAATAGATCACCTCAATGGGCGAATTTGTTTATATTAAACTACAATTGGAGCAAAAAAGCAAATTCAAGTGAGAAGTGCACGCCCTATGCTGGAAAGTGAGTAAGGATAGCACAGTTGGTAGAGCATTGGCGCGCAAAGCCAAATGTCCTAGGTTCAATGCCCAGTCTATGTCGTTCGTTTTTCATTTGAAATATTATTGTATTTTCAATACTAGCTGGTAAAAACTTATAAGCGGTAAATTCAATAAATTTAAAATTAATGCATTTAATTGATGACCCACGAAACTTAACATTTTTAGATATAGAAAAGAAAACCATACCTTTTCTATGGGAGGGGTATCCTTAATGGATACAATAAAAAAAAAAAATTAAATTATTAAAAAATATTCTGAGAAAATCGTAATTTTGGGTTACTTTTTTATGATAACTACCCATATCCCGTGATACAATTCTAATCTAAACGTCCCATTCTTTTGACCTACAGAGAAACTTCAATACAATACAGACTGTTCCATACATAAGATAGTCATCATTCCAATAACTTGGTTCAGCGGAACTGAAAAAAATTATTTCGATAAAAATGTCTATATCTTTGTATAAATCACATGACTTTCTTTATACTATGTGAACTTCTGGAGGCACATTAAGAAATACACTGACCTGATTCTTATGAAGTCTAAAGCTACAATGTATTACTGCATTCTTAACCTATGATTGTATCATTTCAGAATATAATTAATTTCCTTTTTCATAGCACTAATTAACACTAATGTAAAAAATTGCAAAGTGACAGTATTGTCTAAGGTACTGGGGTAATCCCGCTATCCCCTTGGGGTAATGGCGCCCTGAAATAACTTCACTAAAGTAATTGTGTTTTAATGAAAAAATAATACATAGAAAGTGAAAATAAAAATATTGAAATTAATATTATATTTATAATCATAAAAATCCTTTCTGTTGTATATTTTTGTAATTACACAATTAATTTATACTAAATACAATTTTATAACAATTCCAAGTGATTAAAATATTAGAAAATATGTGTTAAAATATATAGTAGCTGAACAGAGCATATCCAAGGTTAAATTCTAAATGCTTATAATACGATCCACACCTTAATATCCACATAAAATATATTTGTTTTTGTGAAAAAAAATCAATATGTTAAATAGTTCTGATCTTAGGAAACATTAGAATATAGTGATTTCTATAGATATATTTAAATACATCTCAACTTCCATACATTAACATTTTACGAATTGAATTTTACACCGAGGTACCGTCATATTGCTCAACAACACCTGCTGTTTATTGTTCTGGAGAATAACGCAATGATACACTGCTTATCCTTTAATTTAAAATGTAAGAAATTTAATAAATATATAGGATTCTGTCAGATCAAAATTATTGACAATTATTTGAATAATAAATCAAACTAAATTATCTATAAATATATCATTAATTCTTATAAATGTTTTTCTAATCTTCAATTTCGGATAAAATATATACCTATCGAGAATAATGATTTTTTTGTATTGATGAGTACAATGATGAATATATATATATATATATATATATATACCGGGTGTTTCAGACCACATGGACACTATTTGTAGCGCCTAAACGAAACCAGATACAAATTTCCTTCTAATTAGAACCCCCCTTTTTCGACCCCAAGGAATTCAGGAAAATTATTTTCGGCGCTCCTCAATGACCCAAAAGGGCACTTTTGGGGGGCAGGGTGGTGTTTTTGGAAAATTTTCTAAAAGAAACATAGGTCGTGTGATACCTCATTTTAATGGTCTATCTTTTCTGAACATTTTGGAGCAAAAAAAAAAAAAGTTGTTATCTTTTCATTACTGTAAAGGGTGTAATTATTATATATATTAAGAAATGTTTATAATTTAACTTTAATAAAACTTTGATATTTACATAATATGGAAACATTTCTTACATAAAATTAAGCTAATTTAAATCATGAATGATGTTTAGTGTACGTTCAAGGAACAGATTTCCCAGAGGAACTCAGCTTTCAATGACCGTGAATCAACAATTTAACAAAGCTCTCATATTCGGTTAAAGTAATTTCTTACTTATAAAGGAGGTCGTTCATTATTCCTTTGTTACAGATTATTACATTTTTAAAATGTAATTTGTCCTCAAGTCTTTAATATTTTATTTACATGTTACTTGAATTACTTTTCTGGCAATTTGTCTCTGTATAAAACTTAAAGTTAATTTTAATTTTCATACACTGTTTGTAAACTATCTTCATTGAATATTTATAGTTATTGTCGAAGAGTGGAGAATGCAAACAATCAACACTAAACAGTACAGAGGATAATTGTTATTTAAATAAAATTGATAATTATGTTTTCCTTACATTGAGTCTTAATCTATTACTACTATAAAAAATGCCTAATTGTACATGGGGTGTAGATACATTTATTTAACAGTGAGAAAACTTGAGCTATTAAATAATGTAAAATATTAATTGAATATTGTATCACCAAAATAGTCATTAGTAAGTATTTTATTTTAAACTATATTCAAACGCTTTTCAGGACCGAAATCTCTACAATCTTGAGTAGAGGTTGGGACTTGAGGAGAAACCTATGAATTGCCAAAAATTGGTCACTTGACATATTACCTGTATACAGTAACTTGGCGTCTGGACCCTTGGCTACCTGCGAGCGCCCAGACCGTCCCCCCTCGCTCCCTTCCTCACCCAGCTGTTTCAGTGATAAGTCGCCTACTTGCGTTAACACTGCTATGTTTAATTTTTTTATGGGAGACATAATTTTAAATTTTTTCCAGCATAGTTAAAATGTTTAGGAAAATATTAGCAAATTGATACTAAACACGACACTATTCCGTTTGTAAAAGCCGCCAGTAGAAAGCTCTTTACACAGCTACTATTTGCATAATCACATACTTATTATTTACATGTTTACGTACTATTTACATACATTAGTTATTCAAGGTAGGTTATAATTCTATGTATCCAATTTTAATTTAATTACTTCAATCGTGTATTAACATTGTTATAAAATTGTATTGAATCAATATTGGTTTGAATCTTAATAATAAATTATTTTCTTCACGAGAAATTAAATTCAATCAAAAAAAATTAAAGTAATACAATTACAATTTATTAATTCGGTAAAATTAAAAATAAACACGAAAATAAAACTGCACCAATAAATACACGATTTCACACTAAATTTGTCAACTTACTTACATACTAATTATTCGCATACTATAATTTACTAGTTAGGTTATATTTCTGTGTACAACAGCTATTTTCAAACACTTTAGTGGAATTTTACATGTCTTACTTAAATTTAGAATTATGTTAATAATCCAATACTAATTGTAAACGTGAATATGTGTACGTATATTTGAAAGAGTATACATTACTTTTCGTTTAATTTAAGAGTTTGAAAATTGTAAACTAATCCTGATATAAATTAAATAGCTGTAATTATAATTTGAGTTTTCTTTTAATTATAATCTTATAAATAAATAAAATCTTATATATAAATAAAATCTTATAAAATCTTATATAAATAAAAAAGATATGTGTAATGGATATGAAGTACTGTACCTAATTTAACGTTAGTTTTATTTTGAAAGGAAAGAATTCACCTAAAGAACTAATTACATTACTTAAAGAAAACGAATGTCTTCACAATACTGCCTCGTGTCGAGCTAATCAAGAAAAATGGATGCACGGTAATGTAGAAATTTAATTTTAAATTAGATTTCCATCCCTAATGTTGAATGTCCTGTTTGTCGTCATTTACAGTATATAAAAGAGGGAGAGAAACATTTAACTTAATTTTGTAAGATAACAGTTTTAAGCTATAGGAGTATGAATTGGTAAAGTAGTTACTTTTAAAGGATTACACCGATTTTGTAATACAATGAATATTATTTGCTTCTTATAATGATAGCGACGAGAACAATTTAATTAATTGATACAAATTTAGATATCACAACATCAATATTTATTTTTAAATCAGGGTAATAATCTTTCAACCAACAATAATAATATTTACATTATATATGTGTTTTCCTAATAAAGGTACTGTACACACTTTAAATGAGAAAGAACTCATTAAACTTAAAAATTGGTTTAAATGCACTTAAAATATAGACAAACTTTTTGGGTTATGTAGTGTAATATATAACGTATATAGTTAAACAACCACACAATATGTATATACGAACTTTTAAATTGTTACCATCTTAGAGTAAAAATTGATCATTTTAATTCAGTGAAAGCTCTTAATTTAGCGAATATTTACAATTCATTTGGTTTTTCGTTAAAAAATGAAAGTCTTTAATTTCGTGTAAATATTTTTTTATTGTTATTATTAAAAGTCGTTAAGGGTTATCTCACTATTTACGATGATATTACTTATTTTGGACCACTTAAGAACTATATAACAAGTAATAATCCCATCTATTAGGAAGTGAACCCATGTTAACGACGGTGTTCACACGTCACGACATTAAAAAAAAGAATTATTTGTTGTATTTTAACTTGTGACTTTGTGTAAAATGCATTTATGTTGTGTTTGTAATTTTTTATTGTGAAAACAACCTCCTTAGAGTGATTTTCTCATGATGGAAAAGAGTTCCAATACGCTTTAAGAAAAAGTACGTAGATAATAGGTTTTGATAGACAGAATTATTCTCGATTTAATTACATATCAATTGTTACTTGGATGCAGAAAACAATGTACAATAAACAAACTACATTTAAAAATGTGCGTACTGAAATAATGGTTCAAACAGGAAGCTATTAATATTGTAATCTTTTAAGGTCAAAATGATATTATCACATTGAAGGACGTTCTACTATTTATTGGTGCATTTGTTTGTGTTTGTTGAAACACAACAATTTATAATCTCGAATTGTATGTTACATATACAAGAGGTTTTTAATTATTTTATAACATTAAAGTTTGACATAAAATCGAGTATGATTATTATTATTGATGTATAAAAATAAATAAAGGAATTAATCTTACAATCTAATATAGTTTACATGAAAAGCAATAATTTAAATCTGGAATAGTAATCACTATAGAAATATAAATGTTAATGTTGAAGGTTAACTTCTATATTTTAAAGAAATATTGTAACTGTATAAAATGACTTTTAAATTGGAAATAAAATATGATTCAAATTATTTGTCTCTTTGGCAGTTAAAGGGACAAATTTTCTTTATATAGTGTAACAATGTACTTAAATAATTAAGCACATTCAAATGCTATAATAAGACAAAGTAAATATCTGTATCTACAATTGCAGGACGTTATTTTACCATAAGTAGGTCACGAGATCAAACTTAAAGTTAAGATAGTTCTAACGCTAGTAAGTTCATAGAAATTATTTTATATTAAATGCAAGAAGTTTTAATATTTTAGTAAATTATATGTACATTAGAGAATATTAACCAACAACTTGCTTTAACAAGTATGATAGTAAATAGATTAATACAGTCACTATCAATCATGAATCCATTTTATGTTTAAACTGAGACTATGTTTGTGATACATAGGAATAAAAAAATTAAACTCAAAATAGATGGTAATTAATAGAGTAATCTTATTTTCTTATTGTCATATAATATGTTAGACGTTATAACCTTATTAACCAGTCCTGAGGTAAATTTATATATATATATATATATATATATATATATATATATATATATATATATATATATATATATATATATATATATTTGACAATATTTTGTAGTTATACAGCACTAGTAACTACCTCGAGAGTTTTTTGTTGTCATAGGTTTATAGGCGGCCACATTGTATTAATATACACTCTGACAGATGTGAGTTCGCCACAGTTATTGGTTTTACTTTCATGGTTATCAACTTATAACATATGATTGCATACAAATATTTGTAAATCAGGGAATCAGTACATTTTCACATAGCATTAGTGTATTTACAAGATCTATGATAATACAGTACATAGATGAAGGCTCTAGCTTAAAACCCATGAAATATATAGTATTCTTCTTAGGATGGTAGCACTCTTTTAGTCTGTGGCGTCACTTTCTAGCAATGAACAATTTAACTAAGACAAACTGCAAAAACGTAGGATTTCTAAAACTTCTTTTTAATTATACATCACTAAATGGGAGCTTTAATAATAAATCAAACTAATAATTAATTAACATCTAGTGACAGTTTTGTAAAACGAACAACATTTTTGACATAGGGTTTAATTTGTAAAGTCTTCATTAAAGAGTGTCTCACAAATTTTCAACTCCAGTAACTGGGGTCATGATTGTGACTCCACTTACATCAAGCAGAAACTCATTGTGTCATGACTTATATTACTATGTTTTTTTAAGAAAGAAGCGTTTTTTATAAACTAATTTTAGCTTCCATTGAAGTTAGTACATTTGAAATAACAGTTATTCTTATAAGTACAGATGCTTATTTGGTTCTTTTAAATGTTTCGCTATAACATGTGTCTTTTTAGTATTGATTTTTAATAAGGTACTTAATTTTCAATATTCTGATTATATACCTCATTTATACTATTTACTCTTATAATATACTGAATTGTAATACAATACAAATGGGGAAAATGGCGAAACCATGATCGGTAAGACTTAACAATTGTACACTTTTATGAAATATTTTGTTTGTGATTCATTTTTTATCATTTAATTCAAACAGCTTATCATGATTTGACGATACTACTGTTAGGTTAGGTTTTTGATATTCAAGTCAAATATGCTAATTTATAATCATTACAGCCTTTAAAAGAAACACAACTGTCTTTTTTTGATTACGTTATGTGTTATTGTAGTATAAGATTAATAAAACCATCATTTCATTCTTGAGACTCCAAACAAGACTCAAGCAACTCTAAAATCTTTAATTTATTCCTGACTCCTTTTTAAATTTAATTTTGTGTAAATAAAAATACTCTAACGTAATAAAGCGTGATGTATTATTATGTTACAGCTCGGTCAAAAACGTAAACGTTATACAACATAAATAATGCAGAATAAAACTGTTATGTTAGGAAGGCCATTTTTTTAAAGTAATTTCTATGAAATATTACGAGACCAAGAGTTCAGTTCATGTTTTCACCTAGCGTTGTTATGGAATTTAAATAAAGAAATTAATTCATTGGAGTTACAAATCCCCGTCAACAGTTTACTCGGTGTTTATCCCATTTAATATTGAGGAAATATGTCCTCTATTTTATTCCTTTCACATGTGGCTAGGAACTTAAATTATATCGAGTTCATTAGTTTACCCTTCTTAAAAACAAAATATCTAATATAGAGCTTCCAACATCAATATTTAAATGTTAGTATATTTAATTATAACAAATTAACTGTATTACAGAAATACACATAACCAAAGTAATCTAATTAGCATTCCACTTATTTTGTAATTCAGCGTGCCATCATTTATGAGATGTTTATACATTGTAGACCATTTTATTACCAATTGTTTTTACACCACAACAGATTTAAGTTTAAACTTCTTTACTAAATATTTAAAGCATCTGGAAATCAATAAATAACTAAAATAATAATTTTGTAAACAAACATACTTCTATTAAACAGGCATTGTCTGTATATCACTCACACAAAAAATCGAGTAAGACAAATCAATCACATATTAAATCAACATTCCCTTAAATGTGTGTAGTATATATTTCGATTGTGTATTGACATAATAAAAGAACGTTTAGTGGTAAAAATACAATATATTACAAAAATATTTAACAACGAAAACTCACAAAATTGCCCTCATAACTCAATTTTTTTAAATATGAAATTTGAATTTTTCCAGATCCATAGTTTACCTGAACGTAAAATTATTTTGATAAAAGTATAAAACAAACAAACAAACAACAATTAGGATGAAGATGTAAAAATCTACAAGTGAATGAAACTATCGTGCGCAAGGTAAAAAATCTTTTTTCACAAAACATCATAACTGGCCACTAGCTCAAACTTATATTATAAATCGTAGAAACATCTAACTTAACACTATGAATTCGTAACCATTGTTTTATTTTTATTGAACAATGCATTCTTACTTTTATCTCAGATGTAAGCAAACCTAATACTTTTTTAACTATAGATTATTCTACAATGTAGATAAATAGTAATGCATCAAACAAGATTCTAATTTATGATCTTTGTGTAAATGTTATCTATTCATTTATTATACCTTCACTCTATTCCCATTACTTGTTTTTAACTGCACTGATTATTTTCTTAATTGAATGTGTATTTATCATCAGAAGATTGGACATAAATTAATTAATTGATGTCCCATGCTTAAGTCAGAGATTTAAATATTTAAATTGGACTTAATTCTTATAAAGCCAACACAACATTTTAATATAAATTTATCTGTAGAGTTGTGTACTAAGTAAAATGAGTAAAACTTAACGTTTTAAGGATAAAATGTAGCCATATTGTGAATAAATGTGAATATATTGATCTTTATTCTAAATAGCCATTCGTTTCAAAGTAGGAATGTTATGTTAAATGTATCCTACAATTGTAATGTCACAGCATTGTACACAGTTATTGTTATAGTCTATATTGTTTGCCGTGTTCACTTGAACTAGTTCATACAAATGACCTACATTGCAGATAATATTCTAACTTTGTATTTTAAATGTCGATATTGTTTCAGCGATCGAAATAAACCAATTTTAATTTACTACACAAGTAATAAAAACAAACTCATGTTAGAAGTTTGAATGTAGATTTCTTTCATAAATATTTTATATTTCTGTACATTAAGAAACGAAATAAAAATACAATGGTGATTTGTACAATTATAATATACAGGATAAGTGAAAAATATGAGAGCGGCCTAATATCTCGTATATAAAGAAATTTGTAGGAAGGTGTGATTGATTTAAACATACTCCATTTAGAATTACTATTTTGTTTTGATTTAAAAATTCGGTCCGCCATTTTGAATTTAACTTCATTTTTTTAAATGGGAAAGTGGTCATCTGATACCATTTTAATGTAGAATTTTAACACAAAATCAATTGTAAAAACTGCACATCCATACCTCAAACCGATTATTAAGATTTAAACATTACATGAGATGTAAAAATAAATAAAAAAAATACAATGAATTTCTCACCTATCAAATATTATTGTTTAATAAAATTAATAATTATTAAACAATCAAAACATAAGGTATTAAATCAATAAATCAATATTAACAATAATATGAAACAATAATAATATGTCAATGGTTTAATTTTGATAGGTAAGAATTTTAATGTACTTGGTTTTATTTTTGCATTAAATAAAATATTTGAATGTAAATGAACGGTTTAAATGATATATGGATGTGCAGTTTTCTCTACTGATTTTGTCTTAAAATTCAACATCTAAATGTTGTATCACGTGACCGCCATCTAATTGATAAAAATTAAGTTAAATTCAAAATGGAGGATCCAAGATGGTGGCCCAAAATTTGAAATCCTAAAACAATATTTTTTTAATGGAATAGGTTTCTCAATCACATCTACTTTCAAATTTCCCATATTTACAAGATATTAAGCCGTTCTCACACTTTTCACCTTTCTTGAAAAGATATAATAAAATATTGTGAGAATATATAGGCTGTAATTCTCTGTAACTCTTCGAATCGAAATTAAAAAAAAATATTAAACTAAATAATTTTTAAAAAAGTCAACCTTATCTATTTAATACTGTAATAAACCTTTTGGTTTATTAACAAATATCTAAATATAAATAATTAAGAGATAGATAATTATATTATTACAGTTACTTCATATTTATAAATGAAATATAGAAATATGATACAAATATTAACATCATTTTATTAAAAAAATTATAAACACAAAAAAAAACACAAATTGTTAATAAGTTATGAATAAATATCCCTTGGCTACTAGTTTGGCAAAAAGTTTATCAACACTTATCACTCAAGTTCCTGAATTTACAATTCTTCACTATGGTTCATACATTTATAAGTTTAACATATTAGAGATAGGCATATTTATATTTACTTATTTAGTCTGATTTATATTTAAAATCTTTATATATTTATTTAATTGGTTGATTTCGGATTAAAAGGGTTGGTGCTGGCTTCCTCCAAGTTATTTACTTGACAATCAATCAATATAAAATTTATTAACTGTTGAAATAATAGGCCTAATAATATTTAAAGAAGATAAATATAGTTTATAACTTTAATTCTGTTGTTGGATCAAGTATAATAGTTTTAGGGATAAAGAGGTAAACGAAATATGTATACAATTTTTATTAATGGCTGTTTGAAAATTTCTTAAAGTTTCAATAATTGTTTGGATCTCACCCAGTTATGCAAATATTCTTTTTAACAAAATTTCTTCATGTTATAATAACAAATAAAAATCAAATCAGTTACTATCACTTCCGCACAACACATACATGTAAATACTGATTTACTTTAAAATATGTCAAATTATATTTTGGTATTTGAACAGAATAATCAGCCTGAGCTCCTGAAAGTCTCCTCTCACTCTAATGGAGGTCCATTGCCTTCCTTTTTCTTCAACAATTAAATTATTTTCCATAAGTTAAAAATTTTTACCATCTGTAAGCTCTCACAGCCTTACATATCTTTCATAACACTTGAAGGTAGTTGTTTGGTAATGTAAAATTTGGAAAGTGGATTATTTATTTAATAAAGATATAATTTTGGATATGATAAAGAGATATTATTAAAACGTTATTATTTACATAAACACACTACAAATAACTTCTCTGCATCTAAATAATTAGTTTAAATACAAGTTACATATTATATACTACCTACATGCATATTAACTTATTAGAGATTTTTAATTCCTGCTGCCAGCTGATTGCAAATACTGTTATCATGAAATGATATAATACAAAACAATAAATTAAAATATTTACAACTTATCTGATATATTTCTATTATCGAAAGAGTTCGTTTTACAAAATATTATAAATGGAGAACGTGAGATGATAAAAAATGATTATTTTAACAGCGAAATATAACACAATTTAAAATTAAAAGAAAAACCGACACAGACATAGACATATTTTACATTGCTTGCGTACGTGAGGACTTGCAATGAAAATATGGAAACTTTATTGGCAGCTGGATTAACGAGTTGCGTTCGGTCGGATATTATAGGATAAATCGTACAACAAAAAATTGTAGAATTATCCAAAACAATGTTTGTGTGTTTTATTTGTATCACTCGGATATTTTTTTAGTAGAAAAAATTAAAAAAAAAAAAATGTCGTATTGCTTTTTTTTAGGAGGAAAAGAGATGAAATCTACTAATGTACGTTACAATTATTTTCGTAATGATTAATATAATTTTGATAAAAATTACTCCTAATTAAAGACTTATATACACATATATTTTTACAATATGAAACTTAGAAAAACTAAATTTATATTAAAAGTATGTAAAATGTTAAACAAAGGGTAGTTATAGACGACAAAACACGTGGTGCTTTTCTCATTAATGAAACAACGTAGACAGCAATGCCGCAAGACCAATTCCCCAATGTATTAATCCATCCCAATCCCAGCGGTATAGATGACGGTTTTCAGTAAAGACGGCTAGTCAGTTCTCATTAACTTTACAATCGTCGTCTGTGACTTGAAACTTAAACTAATTCAGATTCTACAAACTTCATTAATTTAATCCAATCATTGAAAGCTAATAGTTATATTTCTAATTTACATAAAACGTTCATCCTAATTCATGTTTATTTTGTATATAAAATAAACGTAGTAAATATTATCTTCAAATTTATTGGATGGTATAAACTTAAATTAGAACTTGACACGTTTTTGTCTCTTATGGCCATTCATAATGACAATTATTATATATATATATATATATATATATATATATATATATATATATATATATATATACATGTATAAGACCTTTTGAGTGCCTGGCGATTCCTGACCTTGGAGCGGTTATACGATCAGACGTAAAGGCCACCTTTTGGGTGCCTGAGTATAAATGTTATACCGTGTATACAATTACCACCTTTCCAGTGCCTGGCTTATATTTTAAACGCATTCGCGGCATTTTGAGGGCTTGATATAAAGATACCACTATTGCGACCTTTCCAGTGCCTGGCTTATACTTTAAACGCATTCGCGGCATTTTGGGTGCTTGATATAAAGATACCACTATTGCGACCTTACAAATGCCTGGTTTATACCTTTGACATATTCACGACTTTTTGAGAGATCGATGTTCGCGCGTTTTTTTTGGAGGTGTTTGTTATTTTGACTGA
Source organism: Aphrophora alni (assembly GCA_963513935.1). Taxonomy (NCBI): domain Eukaryota; kingdom Metazoa; phylum Arthropoda; class Insecta; order Hemiptera; family Aphrophoridae; genus Aphrophora; species Aphrophora alni. The sequence continues at coordinate 136,632,609 of OY740768.1, forward strand.
CCTCCCCCCCTCCCCCGTCACTTCCGCTCCAACCACATCTGCCTTTCGCGTGTAAACTCCGGGCTGCACTATACATTTTTCATGTATTTCACACTAACAATTAACAATACCGCATCATATTGAACAGAATGACTATAAAAAAATAAGGAAGTGATATTCTTATTGTAGAGGTGTTCAGTTTACATATTGATCTACACTCTTCTAATGACCTATTATTATGAACTAGATCTCATCGTAGTCTAAAAATTCTCATCGTAATCGTAAAACAACATAATTGAGGGCGGCAATAGCCGCCAGATGTAAGTATGGTCGGCGAACCACCACCCTTATATACATTGAATTTTACGCGAGTTTTCTAGTTTATTACTGTTTTTAAATTCAAAAAGCCCCTTGAACTTATAAGATGTAAGAAAAACGTTTAAGTTTATCATTAAAAGAATAATATTTCACTTATAATTGCTAGTTATTAAGTTATATTAAGTTAAAGTTCTGATTTGACGGTTTACCGACAAAAATTTTTTTTTCTTCAGCCAAAAAATTCATTCGTCGCTTCCCGTATTAACGCTGGATGCGAGTATGTGTGCGCACGCATCTTCGATTCTCACCATATGGCTAACATATATATTATAAAAATACATAATATTGTCTTCAATTTTGGGATTTCAGTCTTGGGACTGTGAGTCCCGAGGTTCCCCTAATTTCCCGTTACATATTAAGGGTGGGCCCTCCGGGATAGTTCTCCCACCGTAAATTGACATGCTGGTCAAATCAAAACGAAAGAAGGAAGTCATAATCTGACCTCGAGCGACGCAGTCTAGGTCAGTAATTAAGTGGGATACCCTAGGTAGAAATAAAAGAGATGCGTAACGTTATAATTTAATTTGGAATTACTATTATAATTTTTGGGGGAAAACAAATTAATTTTGTTCAATATTTAGTAAACGTATTTCGGATTCAGCGTTAATTCGGGTAAGTCGCCGAAGAAAGAATGTATGCTAATAAAAAAAGTGTCGGTTGTAATTAGTCGCGGTATAATTTCTAAATAATGTAAAATAAAAATAATTTCATCAAAATAGTAAGCTCGGTTTCCTGGCCACTCAGGTATTGATGGTAATGAGAGAGCAGACGAATTAGCCAGGTCAGGTTCAGAATCCCTTTCGTGGGCCCGGAACCGGTGTTCGGGATCTCCTATGGACATGCCAGAGCAGCGGTTGATACGTGGATACGGGAGGGGATGAATAGGGCCTGGACGAATTCAACCACTAGTAGACTTGCAAAAAGGTTATTTAGACCAAGCAAGAAACATGCTGAACAACTCATCTCTCTCAGAAGGGATAACATGAGGTGGGTGGTTGGGCTCTTAACGAGCCACTGTCACCTCAGAAAACATCTACACTGGATAGGGATTGCTGCAGACAATACTTGCAGGAAATGTGGTTTGGCTGAAGAGTCCGCAGAACACATTCTTTTAGAGTGTGAGGCATTAGGACGAGCCAGGCTATACTCTCTAGGCCTGCCAGGGAAAGAGATGGAAACCATCCTAGATAACCCTATTGGTAGTATCTGTTCCTTCATAAGGATGACGGGTATCACTAGTTGGGTGTAGGAAGGAAATTGGGGCGGCAAAAGATCTTTAGGTCGACGCCGGTGAGGCCTTTGAAGGTGGCTTTCACAGCCCAGAACGGAAAAAAAAGCTCGGTTTGGTTAAAAAGTCGTTTGGTTAAATATTACAAGTTTTTGTCGTAAGGTTATGCCGAAATACCTGTGAATACATATATAGACATACATAATAATTCAAATATACATACATGGCTATAAATATAAAAAATAAATGCAAGTGATTTTAGTTGAATAATCAGAACGTAATCATTACTTTAAATTAGGCAGAAGAAAGATTAGAATTAGTTGATCATATTTTCTTTGGCTTAGAGCCATGAGATATTTATGTCTGTTAGCATCCTACCATACATCTTATCTGCTGATAAGCGATTGATTGAAAATCTAAAACACTATTCTTATCGAAGGTCAAATCTTTACAAAAATATATTGAAATACTAAACTGACTTTAAATAACTTTACATTTATACAACTTCTGAAATAATAAATAGTAATTAAATAAATAATAGTCCATCCGTTTCGTCGGGGTTATCTGCGCGCGCATCACCCATTGTCGGTGTAATCACCACACAATGGACCCCACAATTCTACAAATTACTTTTTCTAGCAGGTATATATTTCTACAAGAAAACCAGTAGTTTACCTTACTTATCCCCACCCGAGAATTTACGTATTTTATCGACCATTTTTATTTTTTCTTCACAGGTACCTTTTTATAAGGGCGACAGGAAGAAATAATAAACATCGTGGTAGTTTTTGAAATTTTCGGTATTCTATTTAGACTTAACGTAAGAATCAAATTGTATAAAAGTATAAAAGTATGAAATTTTATATAAGTATCATTAAAAAGAAAAAATATATATTGCACAAAAAGAAATAACAATTTATTCGAAATTTACTTATTATACTATACTTACGAAAAGAAATATTATTTTTGTGAAAGAAAAAAAAAAGTAAACAAGACTACAGAAATTTTTAGCATGGCTGTTGATTTTGGTGACGAAGATTTTGAACGTATTATTATTAACAAAGATGCATATTTAGGTGTAGAACATATACAGCGCTTCAGCGATTTAATAAAAGGATGTTTTAATACTGATTTCTTAGGAATGGAAGAATTACAAATTTATGATATGATTACTCCCGCTTCTCCTGATAGATCTAGAATTCAAATTTTATTTCGGCCTTTAACAGATGATGACATGCTCCGAGGTCACTTTGTGTGCAGTTTTTTTGACACTGAAACTATATTATATTTATGACTCATTAAATGAAAAGAAAGATCATAGTCACTTATAGATTAGTTTTGCCAAAATTATACACATTTTATTTTCAATCTGGAAAGACTATAAAGTGGCCTGAAGTTCAACTTCAGAGTGAGTGTGATTGTGGTATATTCGCAATTGGTTTTGCGACATCTCTTGTACATGGTATTAGACCAGATTATGTGCGATATAACTGTGATAATAATTATATGCGACAATTTCTCTTACGTATATTTAGAGAGCGTTCTATAAAAAAACTTTCCTTTTCATTTAATTCAAATTCCTTCTTGGCATCTTCAATATTCAATGATCAATTGTGATTATAATATCATAAAAAATGGAGGACGTCTAAATGTTTATCATATTGAAAGATTTCATAACCTACTTTTACGGTTTACTATTTACAAGCCTCAACATACCGGAAGACTTCAAGTTCTTTCAAAAATCAAACCAATGGCTGAGGGTGAAAAAAATATTCAAATTTTGTTTTCTAATTCTGAACATTGGTTATGTAGCTATTACGATGGTAAGTTATTATATATTTATGATTCTTCAAAATCTGATACATTAGATGCAGATTTTAAAATTTTTTTGAAAAAGCTTTAACCATTTTATTTTAACAAAAATGAAAAAGATTATATTTCCTTCTGTAGCCCAGCAACTTAATAGAGTTGATTGTGGCGTTTTCGCGATAGCATTTGCCACTTCATTAGTATTTGGTCATGATCCGCAAAATATTACTTATACATATTCCTTAATGTGTAATCATGTATTTAAACTTTTAAGTGGAAATATCTTAACTTTGTAACTTTCTAAATACTTTGCCATCAAATAATGTTGGCAAAGTAGGTACCAATCAAAGTTGCGATACCTTAAAGATGCTATGTTAAAAAAAATTAATACCGAGGAAATTGAGCTTGTTGCCGAAGATACAATTCGAGCGAAGAATATGCACAAAAAAAGAATAAAGTCTTTAATGAATGATGAAGCGGGTAGTTCACGAACTGTAGGATTAGCTAGAGTAATTAAAATAAAAGCTGGATCAAAATTTATGATAAGACGAAATATTGATGTTTCTATCGGCTTGGCTAATGGTACAATAGGTACTATTATTTCTGTAACAAGAGATAATAATAATGTTGTCGACACTATTAAAATTGAACTTACCAATAAAAGACAATATTCTATAGAACGTATAGAATCTAAATTTCAATTAATGAGGAATGCTTTTATAATAAGAAAACAATTTCCAATTTGCAATAGTTAATTTTTATTCATAAAAGTCAAGGTCTAAACTTAGAAAATGCAGTAGTTAAAGCTGGAAAAACTTTAAGTTGTAAATAAAATATAAAATAATATTGCTCATGTTATCTTCTTTAGAAATATTTTAAGTTTTAAATTGAATTTTCGATTTTTAACTGCTCACTTACGTTTAAAAAAATCTAAATACTATTTTATGGTTGTTGAAGATATTATGCAAATTGTATTCAAGTCTTTGTATAATCCAACTTCGAAATGATTATTAATATAATATATGCTCAATAAATTTTATATTATTGTTTTATTAATAAAAATTGTTTTTCCAAGATGGTAGTATTTAGGAATTTATTAATAAATCAAATGTGGGGTGATATGTCGCCCACTGGAATAGTGTTCAGAGACAACCACCACCCCAGTATGATTTCTCATGCTTTCGCTGCCTTATTTATTAAATTACTTCAGATACAAGGAAAAGGAAAATGTAACAATGTGTTGAGTAAGTTAAAGGGAATAAAACGCAAGGTCATACTTACGAAAGTTTTACCTTTTTGAAAGGTTTTTTGTTGAGTACTATCTAAATTTATTCTAAATTCTGGACAAGCAGGGTGATTATCACCAGATCAATTATCATGGTTGATGGAATGAATGTTAAGCTTACATATATGTCTTGAGTTGCCTAAATCATTGATTTATTGAACTACTGGACGGTGAAGTGCAATTTTCTCTCCATGTAATACTTAGGAAACAACAGTTTATGTAAAACAATACAATTTATCCAGGGTGTTTTTCCCGACCGATTTGTTGAATTAATTCCGTTAAGAAAGGTAAATTAAAAGGATAACACTTGTTTTTTTTTCTTGGGGGATCCTCGGCATCCAAGGGTTCTTGTCTCTGAAAAACAACATAACTTATCAAAGGCGTACTCACACCTCTATTCATTTCTAGAAATAAAAAAGTCTGACTTTTACGTGGCATAGTATGACTTTATAATTTGAGTGACCCTCAAAAATAAGGTAAACAATAAATAAACGTTTGTCCTTCATATTCCAGACCTAATAATAGTATTTTTTTAATCAATTAAAAACATTATTAAATATTTAAAATATAGTTGTAAAGTTCCTGAATACAAATGTAGTCAAATTTGCGACCGGGAAAATATTAATATTGTGTCCAATTGTAAAATAAACAGTGAATTGGCGCAGGTAGAAAAAACACACCATGTGACAACGTTGCATTACTCCCTCCTTACTAAGCATATGAGGTCATAACTAGATATCCACAGCCTATTTCTACTATTTTTTTTTAAATTTGCTACTACCTAATATTGTTTATTCGAATTTCTATAACTAACTATAAATGTTTATCTAGACAATCTCAAAACCAACCCCTCACTTCTCCAACCATCAAATGTCAACCGATTCTTACTTTATAGAGCACAAGTTGTTAAAATTATATAATATTTGTGATGCAATTTTCCCTTTTCTGTTCAAATATATTTTCTTTTACTGCTACAGTAAAAATATAAATACCATATTGTTCGTCATTAACAAATAAAAGTTTTTACTCTCTTGTAATTGTTTTATAAGGTTAACAAGTTTTCAATATATACGACTTTAACATTTTAAAATGGAAATCATTTTCAAATCTCGTGTAAAACGTCACATGAAAAATGCGTTTATCAAATCTGAACTCAATGCTCAGTGTGTTCCAATGAAGGAAGAACTACTTCCTGCCACAATTCTTCAAATGTCGATGAGTAACCTATAGGCCTACATGTGAACAAACCAACTGTGCGAACGGAAATATAGATTATTCTCTGATGAGATGATAGTTATGAATAACATGCGTCCGTGATTCTGTTTTGGATGTGGGCTGGGGGGGGGGGTGTTTTTCTGTTCTTGTAAAACTGCAACCTCTATTATTTTCACGGTGTCTCATTATTGTATTTTCAACATTGTTCTATTTAACACGAATCTTAAAAACAACAAACGTACTTTCTTTGTATAATCGTAATTAATTTAGTATTATAAATAGCCTTTCCTAAATAATCTTTAGGCTTATTAAAAAAAACAAAAAAAAAACGAGATTTAGATTCGAACCAACTACCTAAGATTTAGAAAAACAAAGATTAATATAGTTCCTCTATATAATAAAAATAAAGCCCTCTTTAGACTTCACTCTGGCTGTCTATCTTTCCGTTTTCAGGATAATATTGTGAACTAGGGAAATTACCAAATTTGTGCTTTAACTAATAACTACAGTACTGTAATTCATTTATTATTGCTAAAATTAAATAAATATAAGACACCACAATTAAAGATCCTTTACGAAAGTGCTATCCATCTGCGCCAAAGAAGCCTATAACTTTGACCATACATAGGTTATTGAAATGAGTTATTGGAATTTTTGAGTTCTCCAATATTCTGCTCGAGTTGTTGAATAGGTATAGTACGATTTATTGTTTAAAAACTTTGAAATATTTTCCAGGACTTCTTCAACTTTAACGTCAGGTAATTTGTTGTGCCTCCCACCTCTGACTCATCCATTTTAAATTTAGTACTTTTAAAAAAAATTCCTTACCTATATAACACTCTTAAAATGTGCTTCAATATATACATACACATAAACTTTCTTATTTAACAAGAAACAGTTCTTAGACAAAGTTCGTTATTGTTTTGATCCATTCACTTGTTTACAATTAATATGTAACAGTAGTAATATGAATTATCTTAATTAAAAAATGGAATCGTTATTACTAAGAAAATCAAGATTCCTAAAATGTAAAAGGCATACGCTATTTTTAATTGTTGGCAATATGAATTGGGATAGTGTTCGCTTTCTTTAAGTCTAAAGGAATTTTAAAAACAATGATTTTCCCGAAAAGATAAAACGTCAGGCTCATTTAAAATATATTTAAAAATGTCTCTTAGTGTCATAAAACTAAGAGAGGCTAGGTTAGTCTTAACGCCCTGGCTACCTGAACTATCAATTATTCTTTAATAACCTCTCTAGCATATTCAAAATGAAAGAACATAAAATTTCCTACATATTTTACTATTTAGGTTATTTCTCCGACGAACCGTTCGGGCTCACAAAAAACACTTTTCCACACCAACACTCAATTTTACTATTAAAACTTTTATTTAGTGATTTCCACCTACTTTTAAGGTGAATACATACATATAGGCTGGGTTCAACTGTTATGCCATCTCCAATAAAAAAAAAAGTTATCTAAGTATCCCAGTACATTGGTACAAGCCTTGACCGAGTTTAGGCATAGCTTAACCAATCTTTCCATAAATTATGTTTTTATAAAGAATTAATTTGTTCTTCAGTACAGAATAAGGGGTTCTAGTAAAAAAAGTTGTAATTCCAACGAAAAATATGGAAACATTATATACCTACATGGGACTATTGTTATATTGTATTGTGTTACATATGATTATATACAGGATGCCCCCGAACTCTCTGGTCCCCTTTTGTGGATTTGTTACTGGGATCGAGACAAACATATTTCGCAATATAATAATGGGTCTACGGTGCTTACTTTATCGTCTATTTGTATGTATGTTCTATGTGTTTTTAACAAAATAATAATTGATATCTATCTAGAGAATGGTTTGACCGATTCGGTTCAAACGTGACATGAAGTTATACCTAAATAAACGGTACCAGAAACTGGCACATACTTTCTCACATTTAAATTACTAAACAGATTCACTGTGACTTCACAATTGTATTAAAGTAGAAGAAGGAACACATTAAAGTAGGAGAGTTTCTAATAATAAAATTATTATTATTATTATTACCTAAACGAGAATTTTTAGTTGCCGATTTTCGCATATGGTAGGGTACATTAAGCGCTAAAAATAAGCAAAATTTTATCAAAATCATTAGAGCCGTTTTTTTTATAAAAAAATAATAACTGATTTTTTTGGGAGTTTTTTGGCCATTAAGGGGGTTATTTTTCAAAATTTGTCAAACCCCTTTTTCGTGCATCTGTACAGGCCTAATTGAAATGTTTGGTGTAATTTTTTTTTAAATCGATCGAATAGTTTTCTCTCTAGCTTTGTCTACATACAGACATACAGACAGACATACAGGCAGACAGACATACATACAGACAGACATTTTGTAAAAACCACTTTTTTGGACTCAGGGAGTCCCAAAAGAGATATATTCACAAAAATCTCAACATCGATTTTTTTTGCGATCACTTTATACTTTCTCTATACTCTAGTAGGATAGTGAGAAAGTAAAAAGATCTACTTTAGGTAAAAAAAAGGATTATATCCAATCTTGCATTTAGTAATGGCGACTGTTTGGAAATTTCTAACCTAATATACCCAAAAACAGAACATTTTAACAAAAAAAATTCAAGACACCTTTTTGTAGCACTTTTAATTCCCTATCGGATGTTTTAACTTCAAAACAATCGGATGAAGGATAACAGTTAAGTTAAAGATAATAACAGCGTACGTAATCACAATATTGGGATGTTTTGCATAGTTTTAATAAGATTTTTAAGTATAGGCCTATGCAGGATGTTTTGTAATTACTCTGCAATATTCTAGGATATGATTCAGCACATAAAAATGAGAAAAAAAATCAATTAGATATGGGTCCGGACAAGTTTTGTTTCCCCATAGCCACCAATTTGTTTTTTCACTAAATAATTTTTAACTAGAGAATTATATGACTGATTGAGCTCAAACTTTGCACAAAGTGTAATCTAACAATGATCTATTTAAACAAGATAACCGATTATATACAATAAGGTGTTTGAAAATTTCAAACCTGAATTGCCCAAAAACCGTAGGCCTACATTTTAACAAAAAATTTCAAGAAATTATTTTTGTAGCCCTTTTCATTTCGTATCGGATGGTGTAACCGCCAAAACAATCGGATGAGGGATAATAGTTAAGTTATGTGTAATAATCGGTTTGTTCAACCCGGCATCTTATACCAACACAGTAAACACAACAATATATTGTGTGTACATATTATGCTGTTATAATCCTTAACTTAACTATTATCCTTCATCCAATTGTTTTGATTATTACACTTTCCGTTAGGAAATTGAAAAGGGCAACAACAAAGATGTATTCAAATTTTTTGACAAAATAAAAGGTTTTTTAGTTTGTTAGGTATGACATTTTTAACAGTCGACATTTTTAAACGCATGATTGGATATAATCGTTGATTTTGTTTATAATAGATCATTATTAGGTATAACTTCAAGTCTAGTTTGAACTCAATTGGTGAAACCGTTTTATAGATATGAATTATTTTGTGAAAAAACATACAGACAGACCGTAAGCACCGTTGACCTATGTTTATATTGTGAAATATGTTTGTCTCGATTCCAGGAACAAATCCACAAAAGGAGACCAGAGATTTCGAGGGCATCCTGTATAATTGCAATTTATAATATAGCAGTTGTATGTATTAATACTATTATCTAAAGCACAAATAACAAGATAGGTTAATAAGGTCGGTTCCACTAAAGGGCCTAGGGAAATTTTGTATTACCTGTTTCCCTAAACGTGACGATCCTAAGGTGGCCATTAGCAAACTTTTTTTTTTACATGTAGTAAGGGCGTATAATTTCGGGAGTGTTTGTGAAAAAAAACATATTTACTTATATTTATAGGTATGTCATTAACGCGTGCTTTTAACAGAACCAATTAGTGAAAACCCGGTGGTCCTTTATGGCCGTTCGGGTTCAAAACCTTTCTATAAGTTAGGTGGTTTATGATATTTGTTAATTGTGAGGATTTCCCAGTGTATTTTGCCGAATATCTCAATTTCTTGTCTTTCAATGCCCAGACAATAAATGCCCTAAGGCTGGGAAAAGTACTATGACATGTGTTTTGTTGTTAAACACTACCAAAAGTAACTGTTTAGGCTGCTGAATTAATTTAAGACACTTTTCTGCTTAATCGCATAACTACAATTAGGACTGTACAGTATAACATACATTTTAGGGCTGGGAAAAGTACTATGGCATGTGTTTTGTTGTTAAACACTACCAAAAGTAACCGTCTAGGCTGCTGAATTAATTTAAGACACTTTTTCTGCTTAATCGTATAACTACAATTAGGACTGTAAAGTATAACATACATTTTAGGGCTGGGAAAAGTACTATGAATAGAATATAGAATATAATAGAATAGAAAAAGTACTTTATTTTGACATTATTCCATACAAAATATAAAATAAATTCACAATAAATTAATTATAGAAGATAAAATAAAATGAAATAAACTTAATAATATTCTTTCTTTACAGAATACTTTACAGCAATGGTCTTTTTGACCGTCAGCTGGGTTGGCATAAACAAAACAATATAGTTAAAAATTATACTATGAGTCACATATATTTACACATATAGACCTGTGTGTATATAACCTTCCTTCCATCAGTGCACCCATACATATATAATCATATAATCATACAAAATATTCAATATAAATGACTACAGAACTAATTAATTTGGCACCAGCTATACGATTAAAATTACTTACATATATAAATAGATTTATAGTAATCCATCCAAGAATTTAGGGGTAACCCCCCTTCCCAACCAAAATTTTGTGTACTGTTACAGTTAAAAATTAAATTCATTTATTAATTCCCATCTAAATTTCCATGCAATCTTTATGAATTTATCCAATCTCCACCAATTTCTCCCATTTAATAAAAGTTCAAATTCCCCCCTATTTAAACTGCGTTTGAAAAAGCACAAATTTCTTATATCGGCTAGGATAGGGCAGCGAGCAATAAAATGGTAAACCGTCTCGTTTTCATTTATGTTGCATAAGGAGCATAACCATATTTTATCGTTACACCACGGTTTATAGTTTAAGTCAACAAGTTCCGCCCTTGCTTTGATGATCCAACTTATTGTTTGTATATCATATTTATCAAATAAAAAAAGTCTACTGCCGAGTTGAAAGTCAAGGTCCCGGTACTGTTTGTGATATGTCGCATTTCTTGCCCTCTGTAAAAATTCTCCCTCCCAAGTAACTCTGACCGCTTCAATAACACTAAGCATCTGTTCACGTAGCCTATCAATATTGCTCATATACACATCAATCCCGTATTTATATCCTAACACTTTCCACTCCTGGTACCAGTAAATGCCCCTTTTTATTATTTGTTTAGCAAGAATGTTTGGCAATCTATTCTTTGGTAAAGCTACAACCCTTAAAAGAAAATTCAGGTGGATTCTCAATGTATACAAATAAACCTTTTCAAACCCTGTTTCTAAAAACAAGACATAATTTGGGGTGTTATTTGGCAACTTAAATATTCTTTTTATAAATAATCTAAATACCCCTTCCAATTCATCGCTTTCCTTGTAGCCCCAGACCTGGGAACTGTAGCATAAAATCGCCTTCACAATAGAATTAAAACATGTAAACTTGGCACTAAGTGGGACCCTCTCGTTACCTAATAGGTTGTGCCATACCGCGTTTATAGCATATTTTGCAGCCATAGATTTGTCCTTAAATTGAGTTTCCCATGACAATGATGGAGCAATTATAACACCTAAGTATTTATATTTATTGACAACCTCTACTCGTTGCCTTTTGTACCACCACTTCTCATTTCTACACAACTGACCCCCTTTCCTAAAAACCATTATTTTAGATTTACCTAAATTAACCCGAAGATTCCACTTGTTACAATAATTTTCGAGCCTATTTATCATACTCTGCAAACTCCCAGGTGTAGGGGACAGAATAACAATATCATCTGCATACAATAAAACACTGACCTTAAACCCTTCAAAATCGCATCCTCCATCTAAAATATCAGCCAACTCGTTCACAAATAAAGAGAATAGCAATGGACTTAAAATACAGCCTTGTTTCAAACCCATATTAGTTTCAAAACATTTCGTTACGCACGCATTACACCACACTCCCGATGTTTTACCTTTGTAAAGCTCTTTTATAATATTCAGCATATGAGAAGAAACACCCAAACACGATAACTTAAAATACAGCGCCTTTCTATCAATAGTATCAAAAGCAGAGGAAAAATGTACAAAAAAAAATACAGTTTCGCCCCCTTCTTTGACAGTTGCAACTGAATCATACTAGTTAAGTTGAATATGTTATCTATGGTGGAATAACCCTTTCTAAATCCGGCTTGAAATTCACTAATTATTTGATGACTGTGTACCCAATTGTTTAATCGATTATGCAATAAACTAGCAAACACTTTCGCTATACAATCTATAAATGACAGACCTCTGTAATTTTGCACACAATTGACATCCCCTTTTTTATGCAAGGGAAAAATTATAGATTTTTTTAAACTTTCTGGAACGCGTTCTTCAATATATATTTTATTGAAAATAGCTAATAGCTTTGAACTTAAAACCCGTGGGCCGTTTTAAAAAAAATCATACGGTACTCCGTCAAAACCTGGAGCTTTCCCATCTTTCAATTTTGCCAAAATCGTTTGCAGTTCTTGCTGGTTGAATTGCTTGTCGAGATCATTGTCGAAAATAAACTGTTCCGTATAAGAAATATCCCTTGGTACAATAAGAGGATTCAAAAGATTTTTAAAATACTCCACCCATTCGACACAGCTAATATTTCCAGCTAATCTGCTTTTTGTATTTTTAAAACTTTTCATAGAATTCCAAAATTGTTTTACATCTTTAACTTGCCCCAAACTATTTACAACATATTTGTAATGTAGCTTACGCTTAGTTCTGCATAACGATTTAAAGTTTTTATTTGCCTCTAAATATGCGACTTTAACCATAGTTGAATTTGTTTTGCGAAACAGTTTTAAGAGTTTAAAGGCTCGCTGCCTTGATACCAGACATTCGAAATCAAACCATTTTGTTTTTTGTTTACCGTAGTGTTATTATTTTTGTACTCGGTTTAAGTGGGCTGCTTGTTTGATACAACGAATCATGCTATTGACATTTATCTGGTTATCATTGAAGACATCAAAGGTTGACATTTCCTTATCTATGTTTTTACCGAACAAGACGTTATCTGAATTAGTGCATTTTATTCTTGGAAACAACGGTAGTATACAATCCCCACCCCTTTGGCTCTCTGCAAGTCTACCAACTTTACAATTTACACAAATAGGTAGATGATCCGATCCTGCATGACTTATAACCTCAAAATCATTTACTATTTCTAAACAACTCACTGATACAACCGCAAGGTCAATTACAGAATTACCCATCTTCCCAATAAAAGTAAATTCTCCTTCAGCATCACTTTGCGTTCTGCCATTCAAACCCACTAATCCAAAATTAAGGAATAATTCTAGAAGTTTACGCCCCCTTGTATTTAATATCCTGTCTTTCGATTTTCTGACCCCTCTAATTGTACTAGTTACATTAATATAATTTTACATATCAGAATTATTTTGTTCGTTAGATATTCGGCCATTAAAATCTCCAATTATTATTAAATTTTGCTCTGAATTTGAATTATTAAAATTACACAAATTTTCAAAGCTGTTCTCCCATTTGTTATAATTTAAATAAATTGGCAAAACCAACCAATTTTTAATTTCAATTAATTTTATATTAGTTTTGCATACGAAACTAACTTCTTTAGTAAAGGATGACTGTAAATTTACACTACAAATAATACCTCCTATTGCCCTCCCAAAATTAGCATTTCTTTCAGCAAAATTTAAAAAATCGATTTTAAAATTAGGAAGACTCTTAACAATACACTCTTCATCACGTTCATATATAAATGTTTCTAATAACAAAATTAAATCATACTTATTTAGTAAATGAAAAAAATAATCTTCACCAACCTTGGCTCTTAGTCCACATACATTATAAGACGATATTTTAAAATTGCTAACCGTCTGAGGCATTATAATATTGTCCAACTCCTTATCAGCTGTTTGAGAACATTGTCCTAAGAAATTGGTGTTTAGTCCCTAAGAAGATGCTGTCTTCACTCCTTTCTCGTCCGTCCGTCCTGGTTGCAGCTTCCCTGGACCGTCCTTTCTCAACTCCGCTATGCGCGATGAGAAATCGTAGTTGAATAGATCGTTCAGCTTCACTATTCCATCCGTTCGGCCGGCCATCAGTGTGTTGTCCTCCCAGGTGAATTTGACACCTTCTATTCTAATGTGGTCAAAAACTAACGGCATACGACGTCTTCCCAACTCTTTTTCTATCTCCCGTCGGACTGCAGCAAGGTAGGCTCGCTTTAATCTTACATCCTGTGTGTAATCCCGATGTACGACATAAGATGTTACCTTTAACTTATTTACATTGGACATGATCCACCCAATATCGTCATCTGAAGGGAACTGGGCAATTATTGCTCTGCCCTTTGCTCCTAATGGTTGCGCTCTATTGACCCACAAACTGTCATTACACTTTAACACTTCCACACAGAATTGTTTCACAAGGGCTTTAAAGTCTGTCTGACCATTCCATTTAAGACCTACAAAAATTAAATTGTTACGTCTAGATCTACCTTCTAAATCATTTAGCTTATCCATAATAACCTGTTCTTGTTTTTTAATACAGTCTATCTTTGCTTTCAAAACTTTGTTCTCTTCCGTCGGACTTCTCACCTCAGAAGACACAATTAAGAGGTCTTTTTAGTAGCCAATGTCGATAATTTTGTATCTAGCAAGTTACTCAACCCAGTCATTAGCTGTCCATGCGTCGTGTCACCTACCTTTGCATTATCCATCTTGTCACAATGCTTTCCGACATTCCTAACGAAACACTTGCGTTTTCCGAAAGTTCTGGCGAACTGTACGCCCTGAAACGTTTTAAGCCTTTCGGTTTTTTTGGGGAAAAATATTTGTCAATCGTTGAGTCATTCATAGGCCCGAAAAATTTCTCAAATTCCGCAAAATACGAAAAATCAAACTAATACACACGTGAGAGCTCTATCACTAACCTGCAGAACGAAACGTCAACGGAAACTAACGTTCTTCAATAACGTAAATATTTATGCTTCATACTATAAAATGCAATAATAATAATTGTAGTGAAATATTAATAAACTTTGATACTTATTTAATACATGTTTTTGTAGAGGACTATACATAGGCTACTTAAACAGGCGGGACTAAACTCGCTGTCTCATCGTAGAGACGCACACTATTTACACACACACACACACACACACACACACACACACACACACACACACACACACACACACACACACACACACACACACACACACACACACACACACACACACACACACACACACACACACACACACACACACACACACACACACACACACACACACACACACACACACACACACATACACACACACACACACACACACACACACACACACACACACAAATTAAACAGTACACTTAACATATATTTACAGTATAACATACATTTTAGGGCTGGGAAAAGTACTATGACATGTGTTTTGTTGTTAAACACTACCAAAAGTAACTGTTTAGGCTGCTGAATTAATTTAAGACACTTTTCTGCTTAATCGCATAACTACAATTAGGACTGTAAAGTATAACATACATTTTAAGGCTGGGAAAAGTACTATGACGTGTGTTTTGTTGTTAAACAAACTTAACAATTTAACAAATTTAAACTAAAATAAAGCATGCCTAATTGACATGCTTGGTGCAAATTTGTTTGAAATCGATCGAATATTTTTCTCTCTAGCTTTTTATACATACAGACATACTTACATACAACCATACGGACAGACATTTTGTAAAAACCACTTTTTTGGACTCAGGGGGTTCCAAAACGGATATATCCACAAAAATCTCATCATCGATTTTTTTTTGCGATCACTATACTTTCTCTATACTATAGTATAGTGTGAAAGTAAAATGGTAACTAGTTAAAATATAGTTTTATTTATAAACGTGAAAAAAAATACCGTAGCCTACTTGTTTGGAGAAAAAAATGTAACTATTTTCGTCTTCTGATTAATAATGTGTAACATATTTTAACATTCTGTTAACTATATTATGAAAACGAGGACAGAGATTGGCTGAACGGGAGTTGTACCGCGAACAGAGGATTATGTACAATCTAGTTATATTTTAAATAAATAGTTACTTCCTTAGTATTTGACAAACAATAGTATTAATGAAAGAAAGTAAGTGATATGAGAAAATTTTTAAATCAAATTGTTTTGTATTAAAACTATACAATATTGTTATGTGACGCATAATTTTACTCAAATAATGTTTCAGACAAAGTAATGTCAAAATTAAGTTTATTGGAGAGCATAAGGTCTTCAAAAGGTTCTATTTAAATAATAGCAGGTCTTCAAAAATTCTCTAAAACACGATGACTTATACCATGGTGATAACAGGCGTTAGAATATAGAAATTAACAGAAACAGGCGTCAACTAAAGCCTTTAAAAGGTGACTTTTGTAACTGATCTATAAGACCTCAAAAGGTGGCATTTGTAACTGATCGTATATAAGCCTTCAAAATATCGTCTCCCGTACATTTCACACCAGGCACTCTAGGCATCCAAAAGGTTCGTCGACGATTTCGCTTTATACAGAGGGCACAAAAGGTCGTTTTAGTGTATGAAAACAGACCTTTTGAATGCCTGAGTTCAAGCACTCCAGGCCTCCAATAGGTCGTCGCCCGTACCATTAGGCACTCGAAAGGTCTTATACATAAATCTATATATATTATAACCTTTATTATTTATTTTTAATTAATTACTTTGATTAAAACACAACTACGTTATCATATTTAAATTATTTATTCTTTAAAATACAATTTGCACCTAAAGTTGGGTGCCAATATATAACAGTTGAATTAATTAAATCTTCAAATTAATTGATGCACATATGAGTATTCAAATTTATTCATCTTATCACTAAATCTCATCCATTCAACTTAAACTAGACATAAACATTTATAACACAATGAAATACTTAATTCTAGAACATAGCAATTTTATTATTATTATTAGGTGCATCAAAATCGTATCATTAATTGTAATTTTAATTTAGTCTTTATATTTTAATTCTCAATTGTTTTATTGATTTGTTGGGCGCCAGGTATAATTTACCAATTATATAATGAAGTTACTTTGATTGCTCTTTGAAAATTTAAGTTTAAATGGCTCTCGGCCTAGCTCAGATTTTATTTAAAGTGGGGCGTGGTTTCTTTGGTAACCTGAAGTAAAGAACTACAATAACTAATCAGATAACTTATCGTGGTTCAGTAGCATGGAATGATGTCTTCTTGGAGTTTTACAGGTGAGATGATCCCTCGAACTTATGGCAGATATCACAAGAAACTTAATCCAATTTATAGGCACTTTGACGATCTCGAAGCTTGAACTACCTCACTCTGTTGCTTGAATTCTTGGTCAATTAATCAAAACTCTTCTTTAACTTTACGATGATTTTAATATAATTCGATGACTTAAAACTTTTCTTCAACTTTACGACGATTTGGCGAACTTCGCCCTGTTCCTAGTTCCTCTCCCTTGCGACGCTCGTTCTTCACTGCTTTTTCTGATTTTTGAATTCTTACGCAGAGTTTTCCCGTTTTACCCCTTCTTCGCTTATTTCTGGATGACGCTTCTTTTTGGTTGGTTGGATTTGATTTTTCAAACTCTAACCGTCTTTCAAAGTTCGTTAGATCTTGTTTCTTAGCTGAGTTCAACGTACCTCTGCCTAGTTTTTTGTCTCTTTTTCTTTTGTTAACTTGGGCGTACACAAACTTTCTACTTTTTCATGTTGTCACATTACATAACTCAACTCTTCCTATTTAATTTGTCACGCTGCCCTCGCCCTTTCAATAATTTTGTAGTTTCGAAGTATTGTTTCCTTAGAAATCCTTTAACAAAATTTATTATGTGTTGGAGTGACGTTTATGTTTGACATTTATTTCTAACTGACAAGGTTTAAACATTTTGAATTGGACAAAGCTTTTACTTAGGGCTTCTCAACGTTACATAAGTCCCAAGAAATTTTATGTTAATTGCATAATTAATGATAAAATTTGCTTTTGATACACCTTTACACTAAACTTATTTTAATAATACACATATACATATCGTAACATGGACTATGACCTACTCTTACTCTCATTTAAAAACCCATTAGAATTACTGTCCCTTTAAATGACTTTATGACCTACTCTTACTCTCATTTAAAAACCCACTGGAATTACTGTCCCTTTAAATGACTTTATGACCTAAACTGCGGTCAACCTTTTTTCTTAACAATGGCATTGTCTAGAATCCCACGTCAACAAACCCTTCTTGTAAACCCCAATTAACATTGTTCCCTTGACCCTCTTCAACTGTAGGACATGTGTTTGTTTACATTTTATTTTACAGTTAAATTCATTTATTTTTGTTTACTTAACTCTCTAATTAATTATGAAACCTTTTTAATAATCTACAATTAAATATACCTCGGATGTGAGTTTTATTATTTTTAATACTAGCTAACTTATAAGTAGTTTTTCCTATCTTAGAGATTACGGTGTATGGTCCTTCATATAGTTCACAGAACTTGTGATATCGTTTTTCAATTGTGCTTGACGGAATACAAGCTCTTACTAGTACTAAATCATTTATCTGATATTCGGTTGGTGGATGCAGTTCATTGAACTTCTTAGCGAATTTTTCCCTTTTATTTTTAATTCGTAAGTATATTTCTCCGTGGTCAATGTCGTTTGTTTCTGTGTTGCCTGGATTAATTAAATATTTTTTTCAAATTCGTGTCGGACGTGTATTAAATTGTACTTCTAATGGTGTTGACTCAATTGTATCATGGTATGATTCGTTCATGAAACTTTCCACAGTTTCAAGTAGCCTTCCCCATTCTTGGTGATTGTCAGGTAACAGGATCCTGAAAAGTTGACCTAGATTTCGCATTACTCTCTCCGCCAAGTTGCTTTGTGGATTTCGTATTGCAACGGTTCTTTGTCTAATTCCCAGTTCTTGTAACCCTTCTGTCCATTTTTTGGATGTAAATTGTGTACCATTATCCGAAAGTATGTATTTTGGTAATTGGACTTCTTTAATGTATTTCCTGATTTGATTTAATGTTGTTACGGTTGTTGTGTTTTTTACCTTATACAATTTTGTGTATTTAGAAAATGCGTCAATCACTACTAAGATGTACCTTGACCCGTAGACTGACCGAGGCAATGGTCCGTAATAGTCTACACACACTAGTTCACCCTTACCTTTTGGTATAATAGGCGTAAGTTCTGCGTTTCTACCTTTGTTGTCATGTTTACATTTTTGACATCGTAAACATTTAATTATTATATCCCTGACCTTTTTAGCGACTTTGTCTCCCGTGAAATCTTCCTTAAAATTATGGTAACATTTGCTTATTCCTATATGTCCGCAAATTTCATGAATTTCCTTAATTAATACTTCAATGAATTTTTCTGGAATCATTAATTTCCACATTCCTCTTTCCTTGCGAAATAATTTTTTTTCAAACAATTTATAACATTCTAAAATTTTTGGATCATTTTCTTCTAATTTACCTACTATATTCCTAAATTTTGTATCCTTCTTCTGTAAAACTTCTATATTTTGTAACTGTTCGCCCACTTCTGGATTAAACTTCTGTAACACTAATTGGATTTGTACAAGTCGGTCCTCCCCATTTTCTTGTGAACATTCTCCATCCTCTGGGAATCTGCTCAATGTATCTGCAACAATATTTTCTTTTCCCTTGCAGTGTCGAATTTGGATGTTATACTCCTGAATTAATAAGATCCACCTCGTCATTCTAGCGTTAAGTAGTTTGCATTGGTTAATGAAAGTGATCGCCTTATTGTCAGTTATAACGGTTATTTTTCTCCCTAATAAATAATTCCTAAATTTCCTTAATCCTAATACTACACTATACAATTCTTTTTCGGCAGTGCTATAAAATCTCTCAGCCCCTTTAAATGTTCTGCTTGTAAATCCTACTACAGCAATGTTATTCTGGTCATCGAGTTGGTACAGTTGTGCTCCTGACGCAATATCGGACGCATCTGTCTGTAAGTAAAACATCTTTTCCATATTTGGGTGCTTTAACGTTACAGCCTCAATAAATGCCTCCTTTACAGCTAAAAAACTCTGGTTAATACTATTTGTCCATTTAAATTTTGTTCCTTTCTTCAGTAGTCCTTGTAATGGAGCTGTTGTTTGTGCGTAATTTTTTGAAAACCGGTGGTAGAAATTTGTTAATCCTAAAAAGCTTTTTAATTGTTTTGGTGTCTTAGGACGCGGAAAATTTTGAATTGCCATCATTTTTTGCTCTTGCGGTTTGATACCATCTGTGGTGATAACAAAACCTAGATAATCTATTTCTTTCCTGCAGAACATAGATTTCTCAAAATTTACTGTTAAGTTGGCGTCTTGAAATACCTTTAATATTTTTTCTAATTGGTCCACATGATCTTCCCAGTTTTGCGAAATACATAAACAGTCGTCCACATACATAATTAAATTCCTTTTAACTTCTTCCGTCAGAATTGAGTCCAAACCTCGCGTTAAACTTGCTAAGCTTGTGCTCAACCCAAACGGAACGGTTTTGTACCTGTAGCACAATCCTTTGTACAGAAATGCCGTGAAATCCTTGCAATCTTCGTGCAACGGGATTTGCCAAAAACTGCTAGTTAGGTCTAAACTACTCATCCAACTGATCTTCTTACCGATTGTCAATAACTCTTGGATTGGTCGAATCCCTTCGTAATCCGGTATGGTTCTCGCATTTATAGTCCTGGCGTCTAAACAGATCCTTACGCTCCCATCTTTCTTACATACAGGTACTATAGGATTAATGTATGCGCTGTTTGCTCTCTCGATGATCCCATAACTTAGCATTCTCTGAATCTCTGCATCAACGGCTTCTCTAAACTTAGTTGCTACTGGCCAACTCCTCTGACAGTATGGTGTTCTATCAGTTACTTGAAATTTATGGTAATAAGTTGAAATTAATCCTGGTTTTTTGCTGAAAACTGTTTTATATTTATTAAATATGCTGTATAACCGCTGCCTATTCTCAAGTGGTACATGTTCCAAATTGCTTATTTTGTTTATATCAAATTCATATTTATCCTCTTCAATTTGTAGGCAATTATTCAAACTTTCAATATTAACTTCTGACGAATCCTCGAATTTAATTTCCTTTCTACCAACTCCATAGTTTAATTTATTTCCTATTTCTAACTTATTATTAATAAAATTGACGATTGCATGATTTCTTGATAAAAACTCTAACCCAAGTATACAATCTCGAATTAGTTCTGGTACTATTATAAAATGCACGGCGATTAATTCTGTTCCTAACTTAACTTTAATGAAAATTTGTTTTTTAACACTTTTGGAACGCAGACCTAATGCTCCAATAACTTTTACTCCTGCTACCGGTAATTCTTCAAAAACTCCTAAATTTAATTTATTTGTGTTGTAGAAAGATTCAGATATCGAATTTACCTCACAACCTGTATCGATTAACGCTCTGACCTGTACACACTCATTAAAAACTAACTTAATTTCTGGACATTTATTAATGTCATTAATTATATCGCTTGTGTCGTGATTGTCCTCTAAATAATCTTTTAAATCGGTGAATAAGGTATTTATGGTTGCCTTGTTCTTATCCGCTAGGTCTACATTCCATTCCAACTTTCACTTTTGCCCTCTTCCGTCCCTGTCTGCAGGTTGTTGACCTTCCCAACGGTTCCCTGGTCCATTTTTTATGTCGGCACGCACATCTGGTTTTCTGTAAACATCCCTATTCTGACGTAACGGTAAATGTCTACTGTTGTACCCATTCATTTGTCCCCAAGGCCTGTTTACAACTTCTCCCTCTCTCTCGTCGCGTGGATAGGATGCCTTATAATTACCATTTCTTTCTTCGTAACTATTAATGTGTCGTACATCTGCCTGTCGGAATTCCATCAATAGTTTTACAAATTCCTGCTTTGTTTTCACACCCCT
Source organism: Aphrophora alni (assembly GCA_963513935.1). Lineage (NCBI taxonomy): Eukaryota > Metazoa > Arthropoda > Insecta > Hemiptera > Aphrophoridae > Aphrophora > Aphrophora alni. The sequence goes on from OY740768.1 coordinate 136,654,712, forward strand.
GGTGATAACAGCAATTAGTGTAGTTGGGTGAAAGTGCTTAGCGATTTTTTGGACTAACTGGGCTTCTAAAATCGGCGGTTCTAACTCTGAACATTCCAACATCATGTTCTCCACATATGTGATAGCTTCATCCCCAATTTTTCCTTTAAACTTTCCGAATTCCAACCTGTCTCGGATGTTTGCTTGTATCATTTCGTTAAAATATTTATCCATAAATATTTTTTCAAAATCTTCGAAGTTTTTAACTTCCCTACGGTGTAGAAACCACCATACACATGCTTCATCTTTTAAATATCTATCTAACCAATACATGTTCCCTTGATGTGTGTAACTAACGCTAACTTCTTTTATGATCCTTAAAAATTGCATTGGGAATCTTTCTTTTCCTGTAAAACTAATATCCCTTATCTCTGGTTCCCTTATTATGATACCATCCCTTGTTTTTAAATTACTTAATCTTTCATCTACTTCTGTCACTTTATTTTTCATTTCGTCCGTTTGTTTCTGATATTGGTTAATTTTTTGTGAATTTTCTTGGCATTGTGATTCGATTTCTAGAATTTTATTATTAGATCTAGCTTGACTTTCCTTTACCTTATCAATCTGAGCGTCTACGTTAATTTGATTTTCAGTTAAATTTTTGTTTACGGTGATTTCGATTTCTTTAATGCTCTCTTGCACATCCTTTTCTACTTCCACGACTTTACTTGCAATTTCTTTTAAATTTTCTCTTAAATCTTCGCACTTATTACCTAATTTATCGGTGAAATTTTCTTCAATTTTATTTAATTTATCATTCATTTCCGTCCTAATTGTCTCGGCTGTGGTATCCGATCTTAATTTAATTTCTTCGAGCTTGTTCTCGAATCTCTCCGCAAATTCATTAAATTTTCGGTCCATTGTCTCCGCATTTTGACTAACCTTGCCACTAAGTTCTTCTAATTTTTTATTATTTTCCTCGAGCTTTTTATTTTGTTCTGCGAATTTTTTATCGAGCCTTGCTTTTAGAATTTCCGCATTTTTATTAATTTCTTCGAAATTCTTTTTATTAAGGGCTTCCGCATTTTTACTACTTTCTTCAAATTTTTTATCGATGCTTGTTTTTAGGATTTCCGCATTTTTATTACTTTCATCAAATTTTTTATTAAGGATTTCGATTAATTCGTTTAATCCTACCGTTGGGGTCCCATACACCTTTAAATTTTCACTCTCCCCTGAATTATTACCCTCATTAGTATTACTTTCACTATTATTAATCCCTATAGCTCTATCCATTTCTGATTCTATCCCCATTTGATTATTAATCTCCTCATCAAACCCCATTGTTATTTGGTTATTTGCCATCTTTTTATAATTTTTTATCCTATTACTACGTCTTAACATTAAATTAATTATATCTAATAGTCTTTCTGTCTCTTATCTTATAATGCTACCTTCAGGTTACACCACGTGAACTAAATTTTAATTTTAATTAAACCACGAGTTGGACGCCAATTATAACCTTTATTATTTATTTTTAATTAATTACTTTGATTAAAACACAACTACGTTATCATATTTAAATTATTTATTCTTTAAAATACAATTTGCACCTAAAGTTGGGTGCCAATATATAACAGTTGAATTAATTAAATCTTCAAATTAATTGATGCACATATGAGTATTCAAATTTATTCATCTTATCACTAAATCTCATCCATTCAACTTAAACTAGACATAAACATTTATAACACAATGAAATACTTAATTCTAGAACATAGCAATTTTATTATTATTATTAGGTGCATCAAAATCGTATCATTAATTGTAATTTTAATTTAGTCTTTATATTTTAATTCTCAATTGTTTTATTGATTTGTTGGGCGCCAGGTATAATTTACCAATTATATAATGAAGTTACTTTGATTGCTCTTTGAAAATTTAAGTTTAAATGGCTCTCGGCCTAGCTCAGATTTTATTTAAAGTGGGGCGTGGTTTCTTTGGTAACCTGAAGTAAAGAACTACAATAACTAATCAGATAACTTATCGTGGTTCAGTAGCATGGAATGATGTCTTCTTGGAGTTTTACAGGTGAGATGATCCCTCGAACTTATGGCAGATATCACAAGAAACTTAATCCAATTTATAGGCACTTTGACGATCTCGAAGCTTGAACTACCTCACTCTGTTGCTTGAATTCTTGGTCAATTAATCAAAACTCTTCTTTAACTTTACGATGATTTTAATATAATTCGATGACTTAAAACTTTTCTTCAACTTTACGACGATTTGGCGAACTTCGCCCTGTTCCTAGTTCCTCTCCCTTGCGACGCTCGTTCTTCACTGCTTTTTCTGATTTTTGAATTCTTACGCAGAGTTTTCCCGTTTTACCCCTTCTTCGCTTATTTCTGGATGACGCTTCTTTTTGGTTGGTTGGATTTGATTTTTCAAACTCTAACCGTCTTTCAAAGTTCGTTAGATCTTGTTTCTTAGCTGAGTTCAACGTACCTCTGCCTAGTTTTTTGTCTCTTTTTCTTTTGTTAACTTGGGCGTACACAAACTTTCTACTTTTTCATGTTGTCACATTACATAACTCAACTCTTCCTATTTAATTTGTCACGCTGCCCTCGCCCTTTCAATAATTTTGTAGTTTCGAAGTATTGTTTCCTTAGAAATCCTTTAACAAAATTTATTATGTGTTGGAGTGACGTTTATGTTTGACATTTATTTCTAACTGACAAGGTTTAAACATTTTGAATTGGACAAAGCTTTTACTTAGGGCTTCTCAACGTTACAATATATATATATATATATATATACGAAAAACAACTTCTTAAGTTTTAATATGGGAAATACATTTAGTCGTCATGTAATAGTTTATCGAGTGCCAGTACACAACAAAATTCGTAGTTTCAACAATTTCCACATTAAGTGGTGACTTATATATGTGCATGCACACATACATACATACACACACTCACTATGTCATATACACAAAGTTAGTCACATAGATAAAAAGAGCGATAGACGTCCTGATTTTTTTTCATTTGTGGTGGGAAGTTAGAACTACCAGTCCATCTCTACTACTTAACCCATAAAATTCAATACAAATAATACAAAAAACAAACTATTATTACAAAAAAACTTAATATAAAATATTTCAAAAAACACAAAAATAAAATATATCACAATATGTAATAAAGAGAGGTAAAATAATCAACAGGTTTCCAAGAGTAATAAATTATCAACTAAAACTAAATCTTTTTTAATGGAAAATAACTAATAATAATTAAAATTGTTCAATTACTATTTAATAATTTACTGCGACTAAATTAAAATTAATATAAAAAATTATCTTCTTAGAGTGAAGAAAAGCGATGTACGTAAATACACATTCACACACATAAATAAGAATCTAAACGTTAAATGATTTCCATCACACTTCATAAACCAGTAACAGAGAGATGAAGGGATGAAGAGATTGAGAGCATTCAAATTAATAATGTAGTTGTAACATTTATTAATGAATGAAATCTAAAACAAGTAGAGTTTAGTAATACAGCAACATTTCTATAACACTTTCCTCTATTCCTTTGCTTGTATTAATGATTAAAACTGTTTCAATAATTCCACTTATTGCTTCAATATTGATTCATATATTATGTTTGAATAAATCTTTTAAATTAAATGGTTGGGAAAAGAACTCAGGAGTACGATAATTTGTAGAATAAAAGTTTTAAACTCCTTAGACTTTTAAGTTCCACCCACAGTACAGCTGCAGAACGTATTCTATACGAAAAATATTTTAGAAAGTAAATCAGAACCATAGGTATGAAGTAATTAACGTAAAGACCGATCATTACATTTGGTAAGGTGTTTAATAAAGCTTGTAGTGTTTGTGAAGGACAAATAAAACGGCATAACGATTGAGGATATTTATATTTTTTGATTGAGCAATTGAAGAAGTATGTCACATCTACACTCTTGGAGCAAAGGTATCAACTAAATACTGCCAATATAGAATTGAACATTTTTTAACAATAAATTGGAAAGTTTAGGAAACATCTAAAATATAAGCTCTACTGACTATAAACTTAAAGTAATAGTTACAATAAATTACGTACTTTTGACACAGACAAGATGAGGATATGTTCCACGTTAATGATTATATAAACTGTCAATTTTAAGAATACTGGGTACGGAAAATCAGAGTTATAGAAATAGAAAAATAAATCCAATTTTGACTAAAAGTGAATTTGCTTTACCTTATAGGTTTTGTTAAGAGTATGATCAATTCTGTGTTTCTGAAAAAAACATTAAATGGTGTTAATTATATAATAAGGCTGAAAAACTATATAAATTCACAATATCAGTGAGATGCAAACGGAGAGTATCAACTAGAAGATGCGTGTCTAAATATTCACTGCATGGGTAAACTTTACACCAATGGCATCACGACTACTTACGTTGTATACTATGGAATGATAAAATACTATCCACGATCATTTTAACAAGTGTTTGTTGCAGCTCTTCATGCAACCTTAACCAAATAAGTTTTACATAACAGAAACAGTTGCAACTATAAACAGTGGTGTGGTTGGTAGGATTTTTACCGCCAAGAGTTCATTTATGTTGAAGAAGGGCTTGTATATCCTGAGGTAACCAAGCTAGATCAACACTTACTACATGTAATCGTATTTAGATCATCGTCTTTCCTATCATATCTCTTTTGACCCATTCTTTTCTATTCCGGCCTTCATGCTATTAGGTTTTTGACGGCTAGGGGGTCTTCATGTTATGTTTTTACTTCCATTTTCATATAAGTCTACGGATGGCCAACAATTTCTTCGCCTTTCAGCTACAGGAAAAATAGTAGGATTTGTAACGCACTTGATACAAATTGGATAACTATGGTTTAAAAAGAGAAACGTATATTAAAAATTCTTTTACTGATATTGTTTTGTTCAATAAATTGATTTTAAATTCCAATATATATATGTCACAATTTAATTTTATATCCCCCTTACAATAAAAATGTTAAAATTAAAGTTCATTTTGCATGCTTGCACTTAATGTGAATCCAAGAAGCACTTTCTTTTTTTCACAACCTCTTACAAAAAGGTTATTAATTGCTTTTCTTATAACAACATGTTTTCCCTAGATTCATTTCTAACTAAGACATTTTATAAAAGATTTGATGTTTTAATTTGCAAAATTTGTAACGTTGAAAATTTAACCCAAATATAAAATAATAATATTTTTTCAAATGAATACCAAATTTACTTTTTCATAGACTACAAGTGTCAGATACATTCGGTAACATTCCGTTTTGAAATTCTAAAACAATTGAAACATGTTATATTAATAAAATGATATTATCTTACAGAAAACTAATATAATGTTTAAACATTTTTTTTTAAATAACAACTTCTGTTTTATGTTTTCTTCTTACTATACGTTGACGTGTTGTTCTGTAAAACGATTTTTTTCCTTACAGTTTTAAATGACATATACAACTAGCTGGGAAACACACCTAATAAGGAAATATGAAACAAGTAATCCCCAAAACACAAGTAAAACACTAACACAATTAACGTTAGACAGTTTAATAAACCCTACTGTGCATTTCGGCAATATAGCTACCATCCACAGAGAAATATATAGTGAATATTTAAAAGTGTTTAAGTGTTTGTAATGTAAATGAGGGTTTAATAAACATTGTAAAGTGAACTGTGTCAGTGTTCTATTTATGGTATGGGGATCACTACTTAATATAGTTTTAACATAGCCCTTTGAATGTTGTAACTAATAAGGAAATCTAAAAACAAATTTTTAAAACGTGAATAACGCTTATACAATTAGTTCCAATTCTGAATAAAAGTTAATTTGAAAATTTTATAGCATTTAATCGCATGTTAGCAAGTTCAACAAATATAAGTTCAACTATTTATTTTTAATGTGTTGATTATTCCCATTACTTGTTGCATGTATAATTAATAAGTCAACAAATATATTTGCACAATAAGCAAACAGCCGTTGAATATTTTTATCCAACTACTTAATGCATCGAATTTAATTAGTTCTTTATATGGCCAACAAATATATTTTTAATATTTACATTTAAATAGATATGTTTCAGTAGATATATAACTGTATTTTCCCCTCGTTGTTTAAAGGCAGAAAGAAAAATCTTAGTATTCATCCCTTTAATAAATAACCTAGAAAAATATATGAAATAAATTTTCATATCCTTTGAATACATACGAGAGTATTTATAAGTTTGGTCAAGAGAGACCTGATAGAAAAGATACCGATATAAACCCAAGACTACATGAAAGAAAAATGTAGATCTTGCTCCTTCGAGATTGTTATGTGAGTTCTCACTAAAATGAGACCCTGAGAGTCTTTATAAATATATTTTTGATGAATAAATATACTGAATAAATTTATTAATGTAAAAAATATAATAAACAAATTACAGCTATTTAAAGAATGTGTTTAATATTAACAGTTACATATCACACCTTTCTGAGGTAACAATATTTAGTCAAATCAATAGATTTAACTTATTACCTAAAAGTACTGAAATCATTTTCAATGGTATGACATACATCTATTTTATATAATTTTCTCTTTGCCAAAATTATCTCTTTCTTTTTATCATATCTTCCATTAAAATCCATCTTCATTTCGTCCCCTACGTTTGTAATGTAAAGTAAAACAGACAATATATATCCCCTCTTCCTCTCCCAAGAACAGCCTACATTTACAGGAGGGAAATGAAATTAGTTTCCCTAGAGGAAGGCGTTTCAGATGTAAAACACAATATGGCTAACGCTTTAAAACATATTTTCTTTTCATGAGTTAATTTTACAGCTATATGTTTGAAATTCGTTTAGTCATTACATTTATTGAAATTACTTATTGGCCGTGGAGTTATAAAACAACTTTTCAATGTGACTTTTCTGTTTTATTATTTTATTTTTTATTTTCTTAAAAGTATTAAAAAATATTCTTTGTCGTTCCGAGGACTGAAATACGCTCCTAGAAATTGAGGATTTGTAATAAGGTAGAATATAAAAAATGAGTAAACAAGTGCCTCTTGTTATAAACTAGAATCTCAATAAATTTCATAAATTAGTCTCTTCTTTTAAAATTTCTAAAATATCAAGTTAACGCCTTTAAAATAAATTAAACACATACAAATTTCATAGTTTCAAAAGTTTTTCTTTTCTCAGCTTTGGCCATGTAAATATTTTTTTTCAATTCTCAAAGCAGTAAACTTTAACCATTTCGTAGTTAATTTGATGATATGTATGCATATTGTCAACTGAAGGATTTTTCAATTTGACAGTGTACTTCAGTAAAAGCAGTAACTATGAGGGTATAATTTTTAAAATTGTAAAATAAAATCTTTGTGTTTGATACTCTTGTAAAACGTAACATGCAAAATGCCTATACCAAATCTGAACTCAATGACTGATCTATTTCTGGAGTTAAAACACTTTTTTGTAAAAAAAAAAAAAAAAAAAAAAAAAAAAAAAAAAAAAAAAGGCTTATAGTCGGATAATGAAGTGGAATTTGACTTTATGTTACTTGAAATTTGTTGTTTGTTTTAATGTATATAATCCCAAATTGAAGATCAAGTTCAACTTTTTGGGGACATATTGTATAAAATGCAGTGTCCGAAAAAATGCATTCGATTAACAAGTGAAAAGCGGAAATTATTCTAAACATGAAACTTAGAAACGTAATAAGAGGAAAAATTGAATTGCCCTAAGTACCTTTCTGTATATTTCCTATGTATTTAACAATTTGATATATTTTGTCCTACACAAGGCATTATATAAAATAAATTGTTATAACTACGATATACTGCATAAAATATACCACGTTTCTTGGTGTCAGAAGGTTTTAGTATAACGTTACTATTACATTAAAAATAACTAATACTTATTAAGTGTAAACACGTTTGGTATTTGGAAATTCCATATTAAAGAAAACATAATAACTTAAATCAAATTTCACGTAAAACTGATTTTGACTGTGACAGCTGTTTTAACATTAGAGATCATTAGAGAACTAATTTCAGATGCATATCCTTGAAACACCTGTCAAATTATTTTATTTTAAGTGAATGATGATTTAAGTTATTATGTTTGCCTTAACTAACCTCTTATATCTTTTAATATTACATTAACTAAATTAAGTGTAAACCATTTATACATATTGGTGCAATAATAATTAGTTTTTTTAACTTATTTGATACTTAGACATATCTAATTACTATTATCATGTAAGAGATAAGCAATGAAAACGATACATTAAAGCACTGAGGAGATTAAAACTTATAGTATGATAAATGTTTCAAAAATGATGTTTACCAGATGAGTTGTAATATCCTAAAGCTTGAGAATATAATATTTAATAATAAAAGTTTTGTTACCGTATTATCTATATATATTTGAGTAATGAAATTATGTAAATGTGTATACTTTGAAATATTATTGACATTTCTTCTCATCCAAAATATTTATTCAAACAATTAAATTTAGAATGAACTATTTTCATAATACATGAAATAACCATTCCCAATGTCGATGTCATATAACGAAATTGTAATAAACATTGCTGTTTAAGATTGTGAATTTATTAAAATTAGGAAAGTTGATTTATATTTCAAATTACTTGTACATAAGTAGTGACTTTTCCCGGAACTGTGTTTAATTTCTTATTTCAATCTACACAAAGGAAATGTCTCTCTTCTACTTCATTAATAATGACTGGGGTACTTGAATAGACAAAATAATAATGTATATTATAAAAACAAAAATAAAATGTTCACAAAAAATGTGCTTCTCTCTCTGAAGAGTTTATCGTTTCCTAATTAACAATTATAAATACAACATGTAATTTGTACAAGAGAACACAACATGAGTTTTTGGAGGTATTTTAAAAATAAAGTCATTAAAAAATTTAAATTTTTAGAGCGAATTCAGTTGATTTTGAGGTTATTTATGGTAGCACATTGGGGTCTATTTTGGTTTTGATCTATTTAAATAATTTAACTAAAATTAAAATTCACAAACTATTCTTATTTGCTGGCTATACTTCAATTGTAAATAAATGTAAATATTTAAATGAGATATATTCTCAAGTGGCACAAGATTTACCCAATAAAGTTAGTGCAACCACAGTTTAATAACCCTAACTATTGGAAAAAGATAGGACATGATTCTAACGGTTATAAATAATAGACTAATGAAGAGTTTAAACTGCACTCTAGGGGGACTCGGCCAACACGCAGTGAAACTGTGATAGATGTTAGATTACGGGTTGAATTTTAATAAAATATTAAATAAAACCGGTATATTACATTGTTCATGGAATCAATATTGCAATTTGGAATAATATCTTGGAGTGACACAAAAAAAAAAATTGACGAGCCTATCTTTGTAATACAAAAGGCTGTTTTAAAGGCAGCCTTGAAAAAGCCTCGTAGATAAGCAATGGGTATGCTGATTAAAATATATAAGTACTAGAAATCAGGCAACTTATATGAAATCTACTTCACATACATAAAAACATCCATAGCCTATTTCAACCTGTTCAGGTTGCTATAATAATAGAACTTCTTCAACGAAACTATTGACATTAAAATTTCTAAATTACCGAATAAATCTTCATCTCTACACTCGAAATAGTTTGCTCAGATACTGCATCGAAAAGTCCCACCACGACTGAGAGACAAAGATTCTCATGCAGCACGTGATTAAAGAGATTCTTTGCGTTTCTTCTTCGGTATCGAAGGAATGCGCTTGAAAACCTCCTCTAGTCAGTTCACTGATAATATTTTGTGTATGATTATATAAGTGTATGAATGTATATGTTTTTTTTTTAATTTATGTACAATAACTAGTGTTAACTGAAGTTATGCTTATTGTCACATCACTATTTCAATGGCAGCGAATTGCCACTTTAATGTGTAGGTAAGCTTTACTCATAACCTACAAATAGGAGTAACTTATATGTTCTGATTTTGTGCTTATTTTTACTTATAATTTTTATCAATAATATAAAAACAATATTATTTAGAATTCATTTATACCTTATTGGTTCACCCTTCAACTAGCGAAACAAATCACGTTTAAAACCCAATACACTGTTCACTTTCCAATACGAATGGTTCTTAATTAAAATCAAATACATCATTGTATGATAAAAACGAAATTGTCAAACCTATCCAAATATGTTTCAAAGGAAAAATTAACACTACATTGAAAACACAATTTTAAATGAAATAAAAAATCTACCTTTTCTCTGAAAAATAATTTTCCATTTCACTACAAAAAGAGTCAATGTTACAGTTTTAATTTTAGCAAAAGATTTAAAAACTATAAAAACATAATTCAATTCTATGCGTATAGTAATTGCTTTTCAACCCTTTGAAAGTTGCTTATGAAAACATGAAACACACGTTAGTGGACATTATTTGATTTGAGTATTTTTTGTTGTTTTCGATATTTACATAAACGTTTTGTGTGATAGAAAAATATGTGGATTGTTAATTAATAGTTTGTTATTTTTAATGAAATGAAGCTCTTCTAATTTACAATTGAACGTATATTCTTATCTATTTCATATTTGTCTTTTGATTTGATATTATGAAATAAAATCTATTATAAGATTTTGGTGGTCTTCGAGATATTTGACATTTCAAAATTTAAACGGCCAATATTTTAAAAGTATACAACAGAACGTTCTGATTTTTTCGCATAGGGATAAAAGGTTTTGTCACAAATATGTATGAGAAGTTATAGTTCAATGTATTATCTACTTTTAGAGATGTTACATGTTTTATAAAAAAAAAAAAAAAAATTAATAAATAAAAAATAACGGATAACTGAATAATAAAGCTATTTCTGGAATATGGCATAACCTTTAAAAGACGCCCAGTATATTTAAACACATACTACGCACAAAACCAGTATACACCCTGAATTAATTGACTGTAGCAAGCTCTATTAAACTGCACATTAAGAGTTCAATCGTACAGTTGAAAATATAAAATTTAAAAAATCTTAACACAAATAAAATAAATAACCAAAATAACAATATACACATTGGAAACATGTTATCGTAACGCCATTATTCAAACAATATATTTTGTAATAATTAATATAATTCATAATTGTTTAAAAAATGATTGTAATTTTAGTTGTTAATTTAGTTATTTTGTTTTGGGGTTAATATTTTGAAACTATTAAATGATAAGCTTGAATAACAAAAAAAAATAAATATAGAATTACTAAATTAATCGATGCTTCTACTTTACATTAAAGGCAAATCATGCAAATTATTTTACACACTGTCATAGTAATAACAAAAGATGTAAATGATTTCTTTGGTATCTATTATACTTTAACATAAAAATTAAAATCTAAGTTACTTTATTTATCATGCAAAGTTTATAAATTCGTTCATATAATATTAGACACGAACATCAATATTCTTGAACCTCGATAAAAGTTTGCATCTCTTGTAAAATGGGGTGAAGAGCTCCCATAGAAGCCTTTTTATAGGAAGTCATCAAGAACAGACCTAAAGCGATAAGAACAGACTATGGACGGGGATAAAGTACTTTATAAATCGATTTACTTCGTCATGAAACTTGAATGGTTGTGGGTGGATTCGCAGCTATGAAATAAATGTGAAATAGTTTTAACGAAATCACCTAACATTAATTTTTAAAAAAGAACAATCAATATTTTAATGGTTAAAATAATATTTACTTTTCCTATACCTTTATCATTATTGACAGAATATTAACTATTCAGGAACAGTAAATTATTAACACTGTACAATTCAATACTTTTAATGTATTTAAATTTTTTATTTTCACAGCAAAAAATGATAATTGACAGAAGGAATTTCGCCCCTAAACGGAAGAAATTGTTTATAATAAGTAGGTTAATAAATCCGTGCTTTACTTAAATGTGTTTATAAGCATTTACCCGTTTACAACCTATAATGTTATATTTAAATAATGTTAAAAAATTCTAAACATTTTCATAACAAGCTAATATAAAAGATTGTTTCTTTAAAAGGTGGCTTTGTATATTTTTAAGAAAAATAAGTATCATATAACGCCTTTATATAACAATACAAAGTTATCACTTCTAAAACAATTATATTAAATTAAATTCCAATACACATAATATATCCAAAAATATTATAAATAAATTAAACTTTAAAAATTTGTCTCCTCATCCGTTAGTAGTGGCAAGTGTGACCACGTACAAAATTTAAACAAATGTAATAATAATACAAAATTAAATTTACAAGATGATATTATTTTTAAATACATGATAACATAAAACAAATTGTATAACACAAACACACACACGCGCGCGCACGTTACTTTACAATATAATTGTAATATAAATTGAGAATACAGTTGCTCGTGCAGACTAAACATAAACCAAAGATTGATACAAATTCATACTTATAATAATATGATTATTATACATATATAATATTTACATATATACTTAAAATATGATTATAAATACAGTTATCTTGTATAAAATGATTCGAATAACTAACTACTCTGTTATTTGCTTTCCTATTTCCAAAAGCTATATGTTTATCAGATGTTTATACTGAAAATAGCAATACTGTTGTACTCCACTGCTTATTTTATTAAATCAGGATATTTTCTATCAACATCATGCGCCAAATAATAAAAATTCTATTTTTAACGCTAATAGTTAATTTTAGAATAAAAATCCTTATTATGAACTGCTGTTATGCCTTGTCTCATGCGTATGATAAAAATTTAAAAAATAATAAATACATTTTAAAATTTCTTTTGTATAATATCAATTTTGTATGAAAAGTTGGCCAATATCGATAAGAAAAAATGTAATATTTCGTTCTAACTGGAAATGTAACGTAACGCATTTGAATTATTTTCGTACATCCGTCTTACTGAAATCCTTTTTTTATCAATAAAATTTGTAGCAATAGGAGCGAAATTCAAAGTTCTGTAATATTATTATGTTATCAATAAACAACGATTTTTTTTGTTTGTTTTCTATTTCAGCGCGTTAACATTCTACAAGTGCATTGTTCAAAACTGGAGCCAATGTAATCATTAACATAAATTTACCTGTTTAGACTTTATATAGATTACTATTTAAAAAAAACCTTTACAGGATTAATTCTCTTTGACTAAAGGTTTTAAAAAGCTTTTGGAGTTTTGTGTTGCTATTCTAGTAATACTTCTAAGAACGAATACTATGTTTAATTAGAAAAAGTGTACATAATTAAATTTTCAAAGCAAGTTGAAAGTCTAACAAAATCTTTAATTGAGATCGTTATTCCTGAAGATGGAATTTAATTATTGGTTTTCCTCATCTTTATCGCTCTGTGATATATTTCAATCACATCTAACTACAAAAGTTTTTCTTTACTTAAAATCTGATCTAATTTAAAATAAACAGACAATGATGTTAGGAGAATACCAGAGCCAGTCGATTTAATTTTCTTTTCAGTTTACATAAACACAATTTGTTTTACTTTTTTTTTAAACACGGTCAACTTCGAATGAAATATAACCTACAAAATTGATTAAAATCCGCATGAAAGTCTGTTGAATAGGTTACAGTAAATCAATAAAATGGTGGGTTTTGCATTCATAGATTATTGGGATCCCTAATCATTATGATGCTTATTGTGTCATTTCCAACTGATTAATATCAAATTCCACTGATTAAACCTTCCCTAAAAATCTCGAAGTAAAACATATTGTTGCCATGACTACAGTATAGAAGGTTAATTAATTATCATCCTTTGACAGCTTTTGACTGTGGAATCATACGATTAAAAGGATATCTTTAATTCCATGTAATCCGCTTCAATTGTTAAAAATACATGTCATAAGCATAACTCTCAGGGGATTAAGAATCATGATTTCACATTTCTCCAAAAGTAAATCATATATATATATATATATATATATATATATATATATATATATATATATATATATATATATATATATATATATATATATATATATATATTTATATATATATATATATATATATATATATATATATATATTTATATATATATATATAAGAATATATATATTTATATATATATATAAGATATGAAGTAATTATACAGGTTACAGTGGTAAGTTTATTTGATTGTGAGACGAAGTTAAATAATGCATTTCATAATTAGTTACAAAGGAAATATACAAGTTAAAAGTTTATGATTTCATAGAATCAAAGATGTAGTTAATAACACTTTGCGTAAGTACAAAGTGTTGTCACTAAACACCACTGGACACGATAAGTCTAATGAAGTTTGCAATATACAACGTATACCTAGCTTGCCACATGGCATTTGATTTCACATCGGCTGTTACTGTAAACACGTATTATGCTGTCAGTTTAAGAAGAATATACAATTATTTTATCCAATAGGAGATTAAATAATAAAATTAGGAGAAGTAAAAGATACAGTCCGACTGAGAGTATTTCTATTCGTGCTAGTCGGTGAGTGAATGTAGTGTTTACACTAATGCTCGTTGGTGATTTACAATTACGAATTTCTGATGTCAATAGGGAATCGTCTGCAATGCCCATTCTGTCCAGCGATCTAACGGTTACGCACATCTTAGTCGACTGGTTTTTTAAAAATTTTTTGTTTATATTTTAGTACGAAATTTCCCTTACCTAATTTCAATTATTCGATTTTGAGGAATAATAAATGTTGTTGCCTATTTCGCGTACCTTGAACGGTTTGATAACATTTTAAAACATTAAATTTTATCTTTGAAGAACTTTGTAGCAACGTTAAATTTACTATTGTTGTTAATTATTTATTATAATTATATAAAACCTACCTTGCTTTATGTTTGAGTTAGTATTCCTCTTATCGTCCAGGATCCAACTTTCTCTTCTCTCGGTACCGCCCCGGCTTCTCTGCTGCTGAAAGCTTCCGGTTAGTCTTCCCCCGAAAGAAAGCGTATAAAATATTAAAAAATAAACCTATAAATACAATAGTTAGTCTAAAATTACTGATAATAATAGGTCCGGATTTAAACACTAATAATGAGTTCTAAATTTAATCTAAACTTAAACACTTAGGCCTAATCCTAAATATGTTTAAAAAGTATAAAATATACAAACAAATAGAACACAAATAATTTAGTTAGTTTTATTTATTTGTTTCATTTGAAATGGAATTGATATTATATAGATAGGAAAAACTAGTATTGTAATAATTTAAACACTAAATTCAAGAGTGTTACTTTTTTAAGGTTACACTCCTGAAAAATCGAACAGTTTAGTTGTGTAATTTAGTCATGAGTGAAGGCTAGAATTTGGAGGTTAGGTCTAGAACTACAGTACATCAACACTTAAAAATTTATATTAAATACCAATTTTCAAAGTTTGTTTGATGTATAAAAATACAAGTAACACTCTTGACAATGAATTAAAATACTTACCATTTTTAATATGTATTCTGGGTATAACTTTCTTCTCTTCAAACATACAGTAAACACTTCCACATTGCTGGAAACTAGAAACAAGATGGCTATTTTTCACCAACCAAACAAAAGAAATATTCTCCCTTTTCCTTCTTCTAATTGAGTAACACTCATGATGGGTTGTTGGGGACAGTTGTTTAAAAATGTATATTTAAAAATATGTAAGTAGTAAATTTTATATTTATAATCTATATTCCCTAACAATAATATTATTCCATAAATAATATATTATATATATTTTACACCTCTTGTAAATGACTTTTTTTACAAATCTAAACTCTGAATACAGATGAAAGAACAGCAGAAAATTAAGACTTACCCACATATAAGAATTAAAATTAAAAAGTTAAAAACCCTAAAAAGAAGGTTTGGTGTGGAAGTTGGTTTGAATAAATATGCTTACTTATTTTGTATATTTAAAACAAGCTGGGACAACCATATATTTCATTGGGAAACCATTTAAAAAAATTATAAAGTGGCGGGACTGTAAAGTTGCATCCAATTTGAAAATTACCCACATGGTTATCTTTCTCATTGGTTAAATATTGTTAACTTTGATATTGTTGTCAATTATGGCTAGAACATCATATAAACAGTTTGAGATTTGACAATAAACAATCAGTCAATATTGCTTCAGTAAGTAATTAACTACAGTAAGTGGAAGATGTTCCTACAAGATACACTGAACGTTGTTTTAACTTTAACTTGTACTATAATACCAATCTTTTATGTTATTTATTTGTGTTCATTGCTCTCAATTAGGTTTGAGTGTGAGTGTTTTGTCATTTGATGATGGTATTGGTAATACTGAAAAGCTGTAATGACACGTTATTTAATAATAGCGAAGGCTGCTTGGCATAAATAATACAATACAAATACTATTACAAAACGGTCATAGGCAATATTGAAAATATACTATATGAGGTTTTCAAAGTAGAGTTGATTTCTGAAAATTTAATACATTTTTTTAACTAAGTTATTTTTGCACTAATACAAAATAAATATATCATCTTTATAAGTTTAAGTTCATTAAATGTTATTATTTAAAGATATTCATAATCTATACGTATGTTCTTGTTCCGTTGTGAGTTAAAAACTTGTTTATAAACTATAAAGACAGGACCCTTATATTGATTATTTATGGCACATTTTCTTTCCTATATCTGAATTTAATCTCAGCTTGCCTGAAATCCAATCTATTTTTACAGAACATATACGTTTTTAACAAAAATCTTTTACTATAACAAAATATTAGGAAGTTACAATATTTTGCTTAATAACATTACAGATTATAATAATAACGTAAAACATATAATTTTATACATATAAAATATACATATAATTTTAAAAAAATAATCTTATGATATTTATAATATTTCAATTGTAAACTCATAAAAATAGAAACTCTAGTTGCATTAATACAGAACCTTTATAAAATTAGAGCGAAATTGGTTTACAGCGGTTTTGTGTGAATGACAAAATAAAAATTTTACTAATATTTTTCAATAAAACCCATTTAAAATTATTATATACGGTTAATGACTGCCCTCATAATATTGTAACTTAGCTAATGATCTGGTATTTCTATTTTATTTATTTATTTATTTTTTAAATTATATTATTCGAAAGACAGTATTTAAAATACTTTAATGTCGGACGTGTTAGTAATATTGAGGAAAGATTGCAAAAGCAATTAACGTGTGATTTGCTGGTGAACGGTTGAACCCCATCCCCACCAATAAAAATAACTAAGATCATCATATCACCACCTGCTAAATGCATTAGCTTATGTAAGGAATGCAACTGAAAGAAATAAGTGGGTAATAGTCTTTCCATTATGAAAACAAAAACGTGATACCATAGTTGTGACTTGTCTTACCCAAACATCAACCCTTACTAAAGTTGAAGCCACTTTCCTAGAATACATGTAAGCTTATGAAGTGCAAAAAATAATGCAAATTGTCAATAAATTTTAAAACATGATCTGTAATAATATACAGATATCCAACTATATGAGAACGGAAACGGAACTGCATAATTAATTATTATGGCATAGTTGAAGTAATTACAATGATCGTTATTTCTAGATCTATGCACTTCCTGATTCCAACAGTTCGTAATTTCTACCACATAGTTTCAAACCTCGGAACTTCCACTCTAATAGTAAAATGTTACAAGTACCTGTGATTTTGGTTGTTTTCTGTTTATCTGTGTATACTTTTGGAAAACAATTTGCTGTAGGTACATTTTTTGTAATAAATATCGAATATTTTACCTACAAGTTATATATTTAAACCTTCAGAACCGTAAATATTCTCTTTTTAGTAGAATTCATTATGATTATTTTGAGTTAGTTTTTCCTTTTAATTGATTTAAATATTAACAATTTACATTTTTGTTAAAAAATTAGGAATCATGGTTAATTTTTATTACTATCAAAATATTTGACTTGTTTGATGAAATATGTTTTTTTTAACTTATAATCAATGTTATTTATTACTTTTATATTGCCAATTCATGATTTCATGTAGTATATATAAGATAATAAATAGCAGTTGTCGAAAACGTCAAACTTTAAAACGATATTTTGAGAGTACTAGAAAACATTTTAAACGATACCGCAGAGCCTTCGGTGACGTGGTACAAAACAAAACAAAACAAAATTACGGCCTACTCTTAAGATATAACAGAAAATATTCTGTGATTTTCTCAGACTCTGTATATATTTTTAAAATTTTTATGTTCAAAATAATTTTGGAATATCTTATTCTTAAAACAAATGAGAAGTAAATAAATGTTGAGCTTGACTTGTGAGATAATATTAGATTAAAAAAAAACTCGAACACAAGTTCTCACACAAATATTACGTTTACCTAATCAAACGACTTTCAACGACAAAGTCGCCATCCTCAGTGATACTTGAGCTACGATAACCTAACTATAGTTTAGTTAAATTTATGTTTCGTTAATATAAATAAGAAGTATTTTTATTTTTAGTTTAAAATCGTATGTACCGCCTAAATAATTTTGTAATAACATATTGTTGCACTCTCTAATGAAGAATTCTATTTATTTTTTTATAAGGGACCATATGAAATAAAATTCAAACGTTTTTACATGTGCGATTGTGTAGGAGAGGGAAGTACGATATTTTCCACAAAAGTGAGAAAAATAAACAGAACTCATCACAGTTATACATCTAACGTAACACTTCCATACGGCTGGGGTGATCACATAGCGGTGAGTAAATATCTTATTTGGTTTATGGCATAAGAGTAATTCTGATTTTTTTTTCTGGATGATCATTTTAATACTTGTGGACCGATGAGGGAGGGGGAACACTTCTAAGTAATACGACCAAAAAGACATATTATCATTTTACGCTTAGTTATATTATTTGTGTAAAAATAAATCACAGTTTTATCTACTTACTAATAGTTTCTCATTTGGTATGATGATTCTGATATATTTCTTAACTCATATGAATTGATAGTCATGTATAAAATGTATGAAGGGTTAACGTAGTTAACGGCAAAATGTATGAATTGTTAACGTATATAACGACAAAATGTGTGAGGGGTTACCTTAGTGAACGCCAGTATGTATGAGGAGTTAACTTGGTGGACGGCAAAAAATATGAAAGACAAACGTAGTTAACGGTAAAATATATGAATGGTTAACGAAGTAAACGGTAAAATAAATAAGGGGTTAACTTATATATATATATATATATATATATATATATATATATATATATATATATATATATATATATATATATATGTATATATATATATATGGCCGTTCACTAAGTTAACCCTCATTTATTTTACCGTTTACTTCGTTACTACGTTATATATATATATATATATATATATATATATATATAACGTAGTTAGTGGCAAAATACATTAAGGGTTAACGAATTTGGCAAAACATATTTAGGTTAAAGGAAAAATATATTTAGGTAATATTTAGGTAGTTACAAGGAAAAACATATGAAGGGTTAACGTAGTTAACGCCAAAATATAAGCATAATAAACAAGTTAAGAAGATTTATAGCAAAAAACTGCTGAGTTGTGTTAAAAACTAGGTTATTCAGAGTATATTTTACTAGTGATTTGATATTAATTTCTTATAACTTTGCATGCGTTTTAATATTGCCATTATACAAAGAAATAATAAGTTTTACAACTAACGACGCACCGTTTCAGGCGAACTAGGAATGTTTATTTCATTATATTCACCTTTACACCCCTGAAAAAAGAGGAGTAAAAAATCGTCTAATATAAAACATGAGGTTTACATAATATATTAGATTTTATTTATTATGAAAATAAAAGTAAAATGCTAAATAATTATTCAATCCACTAAACTTTCCATTTAAAACTGAATCTCTTCCTACTTCCCTTTTTCATTACTACTGTTAGTGTTGACATTACATTTTCATTCACATACACTAGTTCCTCATTAAAAACTAGAAGGAAATTTCTTTAAATAACCACTGAAATAATAAGGATAAAAGAGTGGAGATTGGCTGATAAAATATAAAGGAAACATTTTTGCAATATATATATAATACCATAATATTTAATGTTATTACAGTTGTCCAATATCTTTATGGCAGGATTAAATGAAATGATACAAACAACGTAGAGTAGTTTACAATAAAATAAAGTATATGATAGCAAAACAAAATTATTTTACATTTAAAATCGGTTTACACTAAAGAGAAACAATCGTCTGTTTTATATCCTACACAATTTGTTTCATCATATGGAACATCATATGAAATTCCAGTTAGGTTGGACACACTTATTGATAATATCGGTTTAAGAGAAGTTGAGGAGTACAAAATAAATTTCAAACAAAAATTTCAGCGCAACTCGTTATTTTTTATTAAAATCTAACCTGAAGAAATTGTAGAATGCATAGACAGATTAAAGAAGGGGACATCATCAGGACATGATATAAATAATAATTTACTGAAGGACATTGGAAGCTTGATAGAACCTGTACTGTCTCATATTTTTAATACAAGTTTATCATCAAGAATCTTTCCAGAACAAATGAAAATAGCTAAGATAGTTCCTATTTTTAAATCTGGAAAATATGATGAGGTTTCAAATTATCTCCCGATTTCTTTACTGTCAGTATTTTCTAAGATATTTGAGAAATTGATAAAAAAACTAATAATGTCTTGCTAAATAAATGTAATTTTTTCCATGCTAGTCAGTTTGGATTCAGAAAGGGTCTTAGCACTGAATTAGCATTTTATGCCTAATTCATATTAGTTTTATGTCTAATATATATTCCAATTTGAATTTGGGAATTAAAATATGAGGATTGTTTTTGAACAACAAGAAAGCATTCGATACAGTAAACCATGAGCTCTTGGTGAAAAAGTTGGAATCAGCTGGAATAAGGGGGGTGGCCTTGACTTGGTTTCGGTCTTACCTTGGAAATAGGAAGCAGTTTTTAAAAATCGGTTCCTCAGAGATTACATGGCGTTCTTTGACATTTGGAGTACCTCAAGGTTCAGTACTGGGTCCGATATTATTTTTTATATTTATTAATGACTTGTTCGCAGGACCATTGAATGGCATTATTACAGCATTTGCTGATGATACAGCTCTGGCCTATGAACATTCGGAAGAGAGTCAGTTGCAAATAAAAATTCAACAAGACCTGTATTTTTTGAGTCTATGGTTTGGTTGTAATAGGCTTTCTTTGAATGTAGCTAAGGCAATGTTTATAAACTTTTACATGTCTAAATCATTTCAGTTCCAAGTGCCGCTTAAGTATCACCTCGTTGGCTGCTGTAACCAGTTATGTGATTTTAGTGAAGTTGCTTAAAGAGAAAGCACTAAATACCTAGGCTTGAAATTGGATGAAAAACTGTCGTTTCGAGAACACATTTCTAATTTTAAAAAATACATGTTTATGTTTAAAAGAAGGTTTTCATTTATCAAAACATATCTACCTGAACAAATACAGCGACAAATTTACTTTGCATTTGTACATTCTAAGTTGGCTTACGGTTTATCAATTTGGGGAAGTACATATAATTCACACTTAATTCCTTTGTTTAGTCTCCAAAAATCTTTCGTTAGAATTTTGTGTAAAAAAGACAGATTCCATAATTCTTTCCCATGTTTTATTGCTAAAAATATTCTTCCTCTTCGTTATCTCTATGTGTTTAAAGTGTTAGAAATGTTTTATATGGTAAGTGGTAATGAAGGGGCTATATTAAACCATGGAGTCCACACTAGGCAGGTTAGTAAAGGACTTGTAATGTTACCCAAATGTCACAAAACCTTTATTCATAAAACTTTCTTCTTTCTTGGGTCAAAATTTTATAACCTATTGCCTTTATATTTAAGGAATACCTTTATTATTACTCATTTCAAGGTTAAACTTAGATATTGGTTATTATCTCTTCCTCCGGTGGCTTTGGAAAATATGTTTAAAACTGTTCAATGACTGTTCTGAGTGAATGACAATAAAGGGCATAATATTATATTTAGTAAGGTGAATGTATTTGAGTTTAATTGAACTTAATTTAATTTATAAATGAATTTCATAGGCCAATTGAATTGAAATGTATTTTAATTTAAAATAAATGTATTTTGTAGATATAATCACAGTCTTTCTGTCTGTTTGTGTGTATGTTGGTATGAATGGGATTTAATTAATATTTAAGATAGCTCCCGCACATATATAAGGGTGTTTTATTGGTCTTCTGTGTGTGGTATGTTTTCCGCAGAGTTTTTTTTTTTTTTTTTTTTTTTTTTTTTTTTTACTTTATGTATACAATTTAAATTTTGACATGTTAACATTGTTTCACAAGCATATTTTAAGTTCATTTGATAAAGATTAGTAGTTTTAAGTTTATTTTTAAGTTCTTATGTTGTATGATTATAATAAATATTTGTGGTTTGTATTCTGTGAAAAATAAAAAAAATAAATAAAATAAAAAAAAAAAAATAATAATATCAATTGGAGATAGTATTGTTTCAAACAACGTGTTGTGTTGCATTGTGTGTTTTATTTCAATAAATTATTGAGTTTTATACAACTTTTAGTCACTTTAAATGAGTAATTTATTTTTATCTAATTTCGTTGTAAATGTATATTTAACCGAACAGTTCCAAAACACTTATCACTTTATTAAAATGTACTAAAATTTCAGATTATCCAAATTATCTCAAAAAATATCAGATTAAAGTACAAAAAAGTACGTTTTTAAAATATCACATAAACACTTTATTAGATATAACAGTAACTGCAGTAGTGACATTTCATTTTACCATACAGATCAATATAGTATTTTGTTCTTATTAAAAACATTAACGAAAAACACAATGTTACCATACAAAATTATCATGAGTTATTTATAGAATATCTTTCAGTAATTATACACAAAACAATTAGTGTTAACATCACATATTTTGCAACAACACAATAATATATTTAATTGTTTTGATAATGTCACAATCTATATTACTTTTACTCCCATATCTCATATTGAAATTTTAATTCCGCTCTTTTGCATGAAAAAGTAATCAAAATAAATTTTAGAAGCAATTTTACCCTGTTTTCGAAAAGATAATATTTTTAGAAATTGAAATGTAATAATTAGGGATTTCAAAACACTTGGCGTTTGGACGAAAAGGAACATTTCGAAATGCAAAAACAATATATGTTCTACAGAAATATAAAAACCTAATTAAATAATAACACACTTGTTAACTCCATAAATATTTATTTGCCCGTGCCGAAATATGTTTGGACAGATTATCCCTGTAAACTGCATTCAAAAATACCGTATTTGTTGAAAGGTATACAGTAGTTAGTATAAATTACAAGAAATACTCTAGAACTATTTATAAGAATTAAAATTATATATTTACATGAAAACTAGTCATTTCGTTATTCATGTAATATTTTATGTAATATAGTATTGCTTTCCAAAAAAATATACACGTCTTAATCAAGCCTTAAGAGACATGTATATAATTATTATACTTCATGAAATTAATTTTGTAATTATTATCTCAAAAATAAATTAGCTAAAATGTTTTTTTTTTTTTTTTTTATAGATAAAACTGGACATTAGTGTCTGGGGAAATGGTGGTTGGAGGCCTAATTTTTTGAATTTGTATACTGAACATGCTTGCACTAGTGGAAGGAAAATGTTTCCAGGTCTTGGAAAACGTTTTTTTGGAGCTGCTGGTTATAACTTCACGTCATGTAATGTACCTGCTGTAAGATATTCCCATACATTGTAGTGATAAGAAAGTATCTGTAGAAACTAAATTTCACCAAATGATTTTTTTTCTCCAAAAATCAATCTATTTGTGAAATAGAAATACAAGATGATGTTTTGATGACTAAACCATCATCCTCATGTGTTACATACACACAAACCCTTACTGACAATTGACTGCGCCTGCCAGTATGTATGATAAGACATTGAAACGTCATTTTGTATTTGTACCGCCCAAATAAAGTGTGTTTTTTTTCTGGAATATTATGGTTTCATTCATTTGGTGATTCCAGTTTACACAGTTAAGCTCATTACGGTTAATTATAACTTTGAACGGGTTTTTAATAAAAGTAATAATGAAATAACTAGTACGGATAAATTGCTAACTAAAGGTATTTAATAAACATAGTTTATAGAAAATACGAGTGTAGTATTATAAGTTTTTCTTAAAATTATCTAGTTTTTACAAAATATTATTTCCAGTTATTGTTTTTTTCTAAATCTATAGCAGTTGTAATTCCAGTCTACTTTCAAATATCTCTTATAAATGTAATAACTCTTTTTAACAATCTTTCTACGCAGGTGCCCTGAATACAGGGTTTTATACAAAATTATTGGACACAACTTCTCAAGATGGAGTCCTTGTTTTAGGTGAAACTGGATTTGTTTTGACAATAAATAACTATATATTATTTATATTTAATAAATTAAATAACATATGTTGATTATAACCGAATAGAAGTTAGTTTCAAAAGGAAAATCGCTATTTCTATCATATTTGAAGCAGGTAAGTAACAGGTATTGCACCCGTCTTTTAATTTGAATACATCTTCACGTCTATTGTAGACCAATATAATGTCATGGTTGTGAGTAGCAAAGGTCTTGCTGTAGAAATTTATTAATTGTCAGCAAGGTAGTTCTACATGGTAGAGGAATACAATGTTTTTTGTTATGTTAAGGTGTTTTCGAAATTTTTTATTTCAAGAAATAAATAGATTGACAATAATTGAACACCCTACAGTCAGAACGTATCAAAGATGGATGCTTTATCTTCTACAACAACCTCTTCTACAACCCTCGTTACAAAAACGCTGAAACCAAGGGTCGTGACTTCGTAGTCTGTATATTAGGCAATGGGAATGGGATGTGGTCATAAGTAATTGCTGAAAAAAAGTTTCTTGTATAAAATTTGGAAGTATCTTGCTATACCAAAAATAGTATATTCAATATTTATTTTTTAAATTTAGTATTTAGTATTTTTATGACTAAATTAAATGTTTTTTGTTCAAAGGGAGTGTACGAGGTTAAAGGCTGGATTTTCTACTTGCATTTTGGTATGAATATTGTTCCTTATGGGAAATACAAGTTCATGGGAAGTGGATACCACAGTATGAAAAACAAAACTAAAATAATGACAACATGTGCAATAGGAGAACTTGATGTTGTACCGTTAGGAAAATAATAGTATAACCTTGTCGGTAGTTGCATACCTTACTAATCATTGTTATTTCTGTAGTAACAAGTAGACACATTTCGTTGTTTTGAAGGTTATCTAAACACAGTAACTGAATTTTACATATTACACATAGAAATGTATACATAAATAAATACATTTTTGACTTAAAAAGTAATATTACTAATTTACTTTAAACCTCATTATTTTACTATAATTGTGAAACTGTATATAGTCATAATAATATTTCCTATTGCAAATTTTTAAGAAAAATATTTTAAACAATTATGTCATTCTGAACTGAATATTTTTTCTATTTCTTTTCTTTTAACTACAAATATTTAATTACTGAAAAAATAAATAAATATTTGTAAAATAATATTAATAAATAAAAATTGGTTGTATAAAAAAAAAAAAACACAAAATTTAAACTGTTTGTGATACGTTGTTAAAGTCTTTTTTATTTAGGTTTGGAATATTATGATCATCATGTAAACAGTGTCACTTAAATAATTTCTTACTGGTGAGTAGCCAAATGATGGACCCAATACATTCATTTGGTAGATAGTAGCGGTCATCTTGTGGCCAGTCGTCGTCGAGAGACTTGGCGCTTCCAGGTTAATTAATCCATTTATTACGATCCAGAGTCATTCTTTTTTTTAATTCAGACATTATTCCCATCAATGAAATATAAGCATACATTTTACCTACAAAAATTTATGGTGTACTAAATAATTATTCTTCATGTGTTAAATTAATTTTAAACAATATTTTAATCATATTACGGTAATCAAAATTGTAATAATACATCATCTTTCATTTGGGAGTAAATATATTACAGGTTGTATATATAAAAATGTCTGAAATATTTCTAATGTCTACGGAATGGTAAATAAACTTAAAAGTTGATACGGGGATGTTACAATTCATTATCTTATATTTATATTAAATGTTGAGCTTGACTTATGAGAAAAATTATACAGTATATCAAACACACAGAACACAATTCTTATAAAAAAATACGCCTAAGTATCAGACGCGTTTCAACGACAAGGTCGTCCTCTTCAATGATCAGTTGTGATTTGGTTGGTGTAGCTGGTGTATCACTGAAGAGGACGACCTTGTCGTTAAAACGCGTCTGATACTTAGGCGTATTTTTTATGAGAAATGTGCTCAGTGTATTTGTTATACTGTATCTTACATTTGTTGAACTTTTGATTTTTTTGTCACCATCTTGAAACTGCTGTAGTGACGGTTACTTTTAATTTTTAAATATGAAAGGCGACACATAATTTAATAGAGTTTTGTGTTCCAAAAAATTTTCAATAATAGTTTAAAATTTTTATTTTGCATTACACTGTTTAATTCCTAAATTATTGTCTCCAAGTGTAAACATTTCTATCAATGTTGGTAATATCATAAGGGTAAAATTGGTATTATAAACGAATTGAGACAATGATTATAGAACACAAAAGTAATTAACAATTAATATATAGTAATAAATTACCTCATTTGTTCCGTCATGTGACTTTACTTGTCTTGTTCTCAAGACGCGTTTCGGAGTCGGGACTCCATCTTCAGTTGTATCTCTGTAGAGATCGTCAAAACATTTAAACATTTACGAAGGACATATATAATATTACACACACACAAAATACATATACACATGTATAGTTAGTTACCGACATAATGTTTATAGTGCGCACTGCTGTTCGGTCCGCGGACTACTGATTGCTGCGGTGGATCAATGGTTGAGAATACTTGGATGGTTTTATCAGTATATTGTATCGTAGCGCTGTTTCATATAATGAGTTAGTCTGGAAAGATAATTTTTCATTTAGTTTTTCATTTATGTTGTCAGGTGACTGTTTAAATGCCTTGTATATTTCAAATTCTTCGGTTGCATTCATCGTTCGTCCCTTTTTTTTGGATGTGGAGTGGTGTCATGTTTGTTTTAAAATCAGTGTATGAGTGATTGTTGTCGAGTAAATGTTGCGCAAAGTTGGATATATAGGCATACAAATAGTTTTTAGGTAAATGTTCCTTATAGCGCTCCATGAATGTTCTGCCTGTTTGTCCGATGTAGAAGCAATCACAGTCGTTGCAATCTAGCCTATATAGCCTACGCCTGATTTTTTATCTGTTATCTGTTGTTAATCATTATTGACTTGGACACCAACAATGAACAACAAAAGTAATGCTAAACTAATACCCCTACCCTATTTAAATTTCTTAGTTTGACGTAGTGGTTTCTAGATGGCCGCAAAAAATTAAGAAATACAATAAATGACCTACACCACCTTTAATGTTTAAATTAATTACTCTTAAATAGATATAGGTATTCCAGACTTTATTTTGCATGTATAATAAAGAGACGTGTCTTTAAGAATACAAGAGAGACAATCTACGGAGACATAGAGTGTTATGCCTCAAATAATATTAACGTAATTAATTATAAACGGCATATTTTCACAATGGCCGGAGAAAGGTACAAATATTCCGCACTATAAATTGAAATGAGTTGGATCTAACTAAATAATTAATGTAGAAAATTAGCAATTCCGGTTTTTAAAATAATTGTTAGCATTTCAAGAACCTAGTTGGGTTCATTACAAAACACAAACGGAAAAAATTAATTGTATGTTTACAAAAGTTAGGATGCCACAAAAACATAACGATAACAAAACGATCCTGTGAAAATAAGCACATATTTAATGAGATTAAATTTAAAATATAGCGAATCTCTTTTGAGAATGAACCTGATGCTTTTAGATGTAAGATTCTAATAGTTCTCAGCAACGTCTGGATAGAATTTTTGGAATCACTGAAGAAATATTGTATGTACTAAAAAAAGTGTACATAAATCTTTTCCTTCAAATGTGTAGTTCATGACGTCTCTTACACTATGGCATATTATATAGTTTAATTAATATATCTCATAAGACACAAATATTGTTTTCGTGGTCTTATCTTAATATCGACTTTAGTCGAGTTTGATATTATTAAAATGTCGCTCTTAGCCATAGGATGGGGCCATCTTATTAACAGGATTCCAAGTTTCCGTACAATAATTTTTCAACAGGTTTCCATTGCCTCGATATGTTGCACATACCTGTATTTCAATCTAAAAGATGCAGTTCAAATGTTCATTGGCGTAATAGTTACCTATTATTCGAAAGTGATTACGCTATTGAGGTAACTTTGGACGATTAACAAAAATTAAATATATTATTGTAATTAAAATATTTTTTAAATTCAAATTATTAAATTTTATTTATTTCAAACTTATGTTGGTTAACCAGTTACTAGTTGGGGCTATATGGACATCAACACAGCTCCTTCAGAAGATAATATGTTCCTCTTGTAGTACGTCAGACTAGATTAAAATTTATAATTAATTTGTAAAACATTAAGAGAGACATGACTTGTTTTTGACCAATTTGTTGATTTTTCAGCACCTATATTTGAAAACCATTAATAATTTTCAAAAAGAATAATTCTGTGAATCTCTGTTAATTCAGACAAAGAAATTGTTTTTCCTACTATTTGAGCGTTATTATTTATTTACTTCTTAATATTCGGTCACCAGTTTTCCTTTTATATACACATAGTACGTCTTTTTTAACATGAAGATCCTATTATGTTTAAATAAATAGATTTACGTTAATTTCAAATCAAACATTTTCACTTGAGAAACTAATTGTTTTTTTTCCTTACAGTGATATTGTATGTTATAGAAATGTCGAAATTGAATATAAGACCTTTCTTATGGAAAATCATACACCAACAAAACATTTAGCAATATATGACTAATATTATTGTACAATCCACTTACTGTAAATGTAATCATTGAAATAATATACAAAGTAACGAGATTTAAATTCCAATATTATCTTTCTTGTTGTTTGAAAAAGAAAAACGCGCGATCATAATCGTCTTTAAAAAGAAATAGAAAAGAGTATAAACTAGAAATCATCAACTACTATAAAAACATCAGGATCAGAAGAAAACCAGAGTTGATAAAATGAAACAAAGTATAATATCATTTGATAGATCAAATGATAGGAACTATTCGTTTCCAGTTAAGAACAACTTTGAATAACCTACGTTTGTGTGATTATTTCACAAAACCACTGCAATATATGCAATCATCGGAAAGATCACCAACATTCAAATATTGCTAGTTACTATCATAATATGAACGTTTACTTGAAAATATAAAAAAGGTCCGCGGTTCATCTTGGCATCAAAAAGTTGAACCTGTTTGATTATTTCACAATTCAGTTCTTTCCTATTTTTGTCATTAGTATTTTCTCATCGACCAGTAAGTGTTCGACGGTTTCCCTATAATCTCACTGTTTGTTTAATACTGTATCAAATTTAGTATATCTAAGCTCTGACGCAGCGCATTAACAATAAGCCATATAAAATGTTAACATTTACGAGATGTAAGCAATAATTCGTAAATCAAGTAAGCACTACACAGTATGTACAGGTAAGTCATTTACTTAGCCAGATAACATATTTAGAACCAATTGTCACACGTTAAATATAAGCTATATAAACTGTTAAGTTTTGCGAAATGTAAGGAATAAATTCCAACATAACTCTAAAAACCTCAAAAAACAAAAACTATATAAGGTCAAATAAAAATAATTAAAACAGCTGTTATAAATTCTCCAAATGTAAATACACTTATTGTTTACACTTACAACAACAGATTTTATACAGTTGTATTAATTTTTATTATTTTTGTTGCTAAACATGTTATTTACTCATCACATTCTTATTATTTAAAAGATAAATATTTTACAAAATACGTGTCTCAGAATAAAAGGAATAACTTTCGGCAAATCTGCTGGTAACACTTTATTTTAACACCTCAATTATTAAAATTAGCCATATCGTAAAGAAATAAGTATATCTCGCAAGAATTCCTTACCGAATTAATTATAAAATTGAAGGGATATAACCCGAGACTATAATAAAATGTAAGATCCATCTACTATGACATTTCGGGATTGCTAAACCACTACTCGCTCTACGTGAATCCTTATGAGATAATCCTGTCTAATAGCATTGGTTTTGTGACAATTCACAATTAGCCTGAAGGTAATTCCAATGCTGTGAATGTATAACCAATCCATCCCCTTAGTAAAATGTAATAATTAAAATCCCACAACATTAACATGGCAGAATGTATAATACATAACATCGATTCATAAGCAATGATACACTGAGACAAACAGATTGGTTCAATAGTACCACATTACATTCAGTACTGTAGTAATAAAAACAGCTCCAGTGGAGTATTAGAAATAGATAAGCCTCAATTGGGAATTTCTGAATTTGACGTGTACAGATATACGAGTGATTGGTGAAATGACTAAGCTTTGAGATGAACCTACCATTTACTTACTAATGATTATCTACTGTATCATCAGCAGAGCATAAGATAAAAATGAAAACAAACAGTAAAAGTTATTAAATCAACCAAACGGACTAGTATCCTTTATCTCCTGAAAACATTGTTAATATTTCTAAATTACTTCAGATTTCACAAGAAAGAAAAAAAAATTGATGGAAAAACTTCTTGAATTAAATACGATTTAAATAAATTGCAGATAAATAGAATTCAAGAAAACAATAATTAATTTCAATTGTCAGTAATATTGATTTGAATGAAAGCTTTTGTTAAAGTTTCAGCTTGCTTCATAGAATTAAATTAACTAAATTTTCGTTCAGTAAAGAAATTCGTTTCCTGAAAGACTTTCATTAGAGGAACTGAAAATTCTGAGACATCACTAGACTTAAAGCTTTTTTTGCATAGTCACAATTAAACCTAATTTTAAAACTACATTTATAAAAGTTCAATTTATCTATAACCAGTTCAGTCAATACGTCACTAGTTTTATTGTCTCCAGTTTTCACACAACTTTCAAACTCTGTAATTTAGCATAACATGTTGAAAATAAATGCAAGTTATTATATAAGGCTTACCTTTATTATAATTCATCGATGTAAATTACAATTATTCCTTTTACTTTTCCTGTTATAATTTATTTTAAACAACTTAATATACATGTTATAATTGTAAATTGTATTTTTACGTCCATGAAGTTAAATTTCTACATAGAAGAAATTAACTTCTGGTGGAATATTTCTATTTTTTTAATTGTTACACTATAATTCTTGGAGAAATAACTAAGTTATTTGAATGTCATAATTTAGAAGAAGGTAGTTTTGAAATCAAGTTTACACAATATTTACCATTTATAATGTTTATTTTTATATTTTTATTTTTATATAAATTTATATTTTACAAATAAAACACACACAAATTATTTTGCTAAATTCTACATTTATTGGTCTAGCCAACCATGGTTTAGTCAGTTACGGCATTGACGAGGCTTGTAAATCGCCGCAACTGGCGAAACCATGGTTGGCTAGACCGATAAATGAAGAATTTAACAAAATATTTTTTGTGTGTTTTATTTGTAAAACATGGAAATATATCAAATACCGACGGTCATCAATATAAACAATAGTTATATTTATAATGTGGAATAGTATAAATATAGTATTACAAAAGAGTAAATTTTATGTACATTTAGGCTAAGTATGAAAAATAAAATAAAATGTATGTGTTTTTAGAGTATATCTTGTAGAAATATATATGGATAAAATGAACTTAAAGGATTGCATTGTGTATAACAATACGGAAAAGAGAACTCCCCGAACTACAAAAACTAGTGCTTCGTGAAAGTCTTGTTTTCCTTACTGTGAATATCGCCAAAGCACTCTTAGAATATTTTACCATATTGTATTTTTAACAAATCTTATTTTAAAAAAATTATTAAAAAAGGAATGTTCCTGTAACTCTAACACACTGTTGGTAATTTAAAAGTTATAGTAAATCAATATGTTAATTTAAATCAAATTGAATAAACATAAGTTCCTCTATTAAATGAATTGTAAGATGATTTCATAAAACTAATTCACTTATTATACATCTGAACCCACTCACAACCGTTCAACTTTCATGTCAGAGTAAATCGATTAACGAAGTACTTATCTGTTCTTATCACTTTGAGTCTGTTCTTGATGACTTCCTATACAAAGGGTTCTTTGAACACTCTACACAACATTTTACAAGAGATGTAAAATTGTTCGTGGTCCACGAATATTGGTGTTGAGGTTATAATATTTTATACAAAATAAAAACGACTTTTGGGTTTTTGATAAAGATGGGTTTTAGTTTAAGCGATAATAGTAGTAGCATAGCTAATATATGTTGTCATTTATTCAATAGTTTAACTAATTTATATTTACTTAAAGACTTTTAAACTATTAGTATTACCTTGTTTTTTTAATACGAATTACCAGGTAGCTCTCAATTTAACTTTTCTATCAGACTATTCATGTAAAAATAGACAAAAATATAAATACAAAATATTAATAATTCTTCGTTTAAATAAGTTTTAATAATAATAAATATAGGACCTCTAACCTTTGTCTTTGTACAACCCGCATG
This sequence comes from Aphrophora alni, assembly GCA_963513935.1. Taxonomy (NCBI): domain Eukaryota; kingdom Metazoa; phylum Arthropoda; class Insecta; order Hemiptera; family Aphrophoridae; genus Aphrophora; species Aphrophora alni. The sequence continues at coordinate 136,687,515 of OY740768.1, forward strand.
TAAATAGGTCAAGTAGAACGGTCAGGGTCGCTGTCATTAGTTTTGCAAAAGTTTTTCAACAATTTCAAATACCACTGTTGATCAGTGAATGACATTATTCACCACTACTCTACTAGGAGTAATTAAATTCTTTAAAACATTTAAGCATTTAAACTACTATTCTAATACAATAAATTAAAGCAGTAATTGTAAAAAAAATACAGCTAATATCATTATAAAGTTGAAAAAATGTTTTGTTGTGTATGTCGGCTAAATTTTAGGCTGATTGAATTCTGATAGAGTACATTTTTATTATTATGTGTTATTTACCAATGTAGATAAGAGATTTTGTAGAATAATAATTGGTTATAACCTAAAAATCATTAAAAATATATTAGTATGCCTGATCTTTTCCCTTTAATGTAGGTTGAAATTGATTTCAAAATGTGTTACTCTAACAAATACAGTTCATTTTCAAATATGAGGTTGTAGAATAAACCATTGTATTACAAATGGTTTATTCTCGTTATTTTTATTGACTCGGTTAAATAATAATTATAGTCCAAGTATCAAATTTGCGAGGATATATTGTAAGAAACATTTTTTTTTTTATAATTTAAAATATTGTAGGTAACATTTTATATACCCTAATGGGTTTTAGGCCTATAGAAACTTTCAATTTCCATTTGCATACAAAATATGTCTGATGTAGTTTCCTTTGACATTCAACATGACTGTTTTGATTTATTGTAATTCTTCTAGCAAAAATGAAAGTTTGAGTGAAACTCGTATCATTTGAAACTTTACGAAAGTATTCGTAAAAAGAGGGATTGTTGAGGAGGATTAATAATATTGAATAATTTTTAATGTTAAAAAAATTCATTTTATTTTATTTTTCATTATTGGTATATTTTAAAACAGATAATTTTATGTTCCTATATATCTATTTCTTTAAAGATCAATGAAAACAATTGTTTACTTTTTTACAAACAAGAGTGTTAAATAAAACAAGAAATAGTTCAATTTTCATTGAATATTAAGGCATTAAAATAAAAATATAAATTATTGTAAAAAATAATGTATGTTATGGTTTAAAGGGAAAAACAAAATATTAATTTCTATATTTATAGTATAACTGTATGAAACTCCAATCTTATTGTAGAATGGTAAAACCAAATATTGTTATTGTAAAAGAAGTGGTTGAAGAACGTTCACGTTTTCTCTCGAATGGACTCAAAAAAAATATGAGAAGTTTATTGTGATTAAGGGGAAATCTGAATTTACCTTTGATTTAAGATTCATTTAAATATATGGAATCAGACCGTGTATAGTCATTGTTCCTACAAAGAACCAGGTGTCACAATAACATTATTTATTATACTAAAATATGAATATTTTATAAATACGGCTTTGCTTGATATTTAAATACCCGGCGTTTATTTTAAGATACCACTTGTAGTATTTGTGCATTATTGTACAACTACTGGTATTATTTATTTGCAAATACGTTTAATCCAACCATCCAACGTCCTGTTAGTTGTTATGTACGTACATTATAATATAATTAAACCACATTTATCATTCTTACTATGGATAATAATGATTTTTATGTAGAACTTTCATTTATGTAAAACAAATAGAGAATAGTAATTGATATGACTCTACCGTCATTGAAAAAATGTTAAAAACATAATTGACAAACATTGCTAAATTGTTGATTTATCCAATAGTCAATTGTAATAAAACCACACAAACGTTGCGTAGATTCAATTATTTTGGAAACTTGGAAAATAGAGTGGGTAATATTTTGCGTAAAAAAGAACAATGTAAATCAGCTTTATACTGTAACAGAAATTTAGGAAATATTTTAATAAATTCTAAAGATGAAATAGAAAATATGCAAAAAGGTGAAGTTTATAAATTGACATGCACTTTTTTGTAATGCTGCTTATGTTGGTCAAACAGGCTGTAGTTTTAAGTTTAAACTAAGTGATTATGAAAGAAGTTGGAGGTTAGGTTTTAAAGATTATAGTTTTCTAGTCATTTATAAAATCATGCATTAACTGATTTTTATTCTAATATAAAATTTGAAATTCTCCAGGTTAGGGTCAAGGGTAAAACATTAAACATTTTAGAAATATTAGAAATTAAAACATGTTGTTGTAATAACGCTAATCTCGTTTAAAAGATGATATATATCTAGAATTTTTCTCTACTACATCTACCTTTGTCAAAGAATGTTTAATTTATAATAATATTTTATAGTTACTGGGTTTCCTAGTTACAGTTTCCATTGTCTTGTAACGGGACTTGTGAGCTTGGTCTCAAGTGTACAATATTTTCTTCTTACCTTATTTAGTCTTTCTATCAGCCTCGTCAATGCCGTAACTGCAAAACCATGATCTAGTGGTCCTAACTAATGTAGATTTTACAAAGGAATGTGTGTGTTTTATTTGAAGAGCTTATATTTAGAATCATAATTGATATTGATTCATGTGTTTTGAAAATGGACGAATTATTTTGAAGTTATAATATTTGGAAGTTTTTTAGCACAATAAATGTATCCATTTGTAAACACTAAAATACCTTAACGGTTGAAAATTTTATTATTGATTCTGTATCGTCGTTTTTGTATGTTTTTTAAGGAAACAAGTAAATGTTATAAGGATTTAATATTTTCATTCAGGCTTCATATCGACATTTTCTGACTACAATACAATGTTATTCTGAAGCAATGTATGGGATATATTTCATAAAGGTGAGATATAATGTTTCTTCTTGAGACGATAGTAAAGCTATAGATGAAGGTTACGTTTATGAAACAAAAAACAGATGCCAATTTATTTAATAAACCAAAGGAGGTTATTTAAATTAAAACCAATACTCACACATATTAAAGTGTAAGATAAATTATTAAAGCCAGAATCTGAATACTTCCTCAGTGCAATACAATCATTATGATTGCCGTTACATTTTCAGACGTTTTTAAACTAAATGATCATCGAGCGTCGTAAGTTTATTTTAAGAAGTCTGGTTCTAAATTAATTCTTTAAACAAAATACTTAATAAACAAACTCCGTTCTGTAGTCATGAATAAGGTCTCCTACTTTACTGTAATGAACTTTCGTATTTGTAAACAAAATATTAATTTTTAAAACTGTATATATATATATATATATATATATATATATATATATATATATATATATATATAAGGACGGTAGTTAATAAGACAGATCATGTACAAATTGTAGCGGTGGTTTTCATTGCTAATATTAATTCATGTGTTCAAAAGGTTCCTCCACAGGAAGAATATTACTAGTGCACTCCCTATAATCATAATACGATATTGACAATTTGTTATCACCCTTAAAAGTGTGTATTGCTTATAATTTGAATTCATTATAGACAAATTTAAAGTAAAAGCTGATAAAACATTTAAATAAAGATTTAGTAAATTATGTTGTCTTGTTTTAATTGAATTTTGCAAGTAATTGCGTACGTATATCGAAGTTAGTGTTGAATGTACAACATTTAAAATATGTTTTTAGGTTATTTTTTCACTACGCAAAGACCAGCTTCTGGAAATCTTGAGCGTAAAAACAAGTTTATCATTTATTAGGAATGTGTTACAATCATGTATTCATTTTGGTAATTAATAAGTTTAGGGAAATGTTTGTCATTTTATTCAAATTTTTCTAATAAGTGAGTTAGCGATTTGCCACATCAAAAATACAATTTTAAATTAATAGCTTTTCCCCAAAAGACCAATATAATTTCAGTTTACAACAATTAATATTTACCAACAATTGATATTTAATTTGATACTCAATTATGCTTGGCTTTCAACTTAAACTACTGATTAGTCCCAATTTCATCAATAATGTAATGATTGAAAATAGAAACCTCCACTACATAACTGTAATTAGGCGTTGTATGTTTGTAATGTTTAAAATAATATATTTCATAAATCACAGGAGATAAATGAACCCAGTTATTAGTTCCTAATTTTGATTATAAATATATTATATTGTATTGGAAGAATTGAACTCGAGGCCCCTGCAATTCAATCAAGCTTTATTTTATTCCTCTGAAAACCTAACAGGACAAAATAATTCCGATTTATCCAGATATAATCACAAGTAATGGATTAAATCTGAACTCCCTTCATATATGGAAACCAAAAGGAAGAATGAAAATAATTATGTAAATATTGACGTATGGGTTCATAGAAGTGTCTTGGAATAAACTACAAAGGCCACATGATCACTCATCAAAGAAAAATCCAAAGAGGGTTTTCTAAATAGACAAAAAAATTCACACCTTAAAATGTTTCATATTTTGACAATTTGTAGGAAAACGATTATTAATAACATGTTATTTTTGTCCATTATTTTATTTTAATATTTTCAGAAAAGACCTAAAGACATACAAACATTTTGCTAGGGAAAACAGTAAACATATCTCCTTGTATCAAGTTCACATGAAATTATTAAAATTCTAACACACTAATATTTACTTTTATTATTATAATGTTAAGAGAAAAATATAAACTATCTCAACTTTTGTAAATATAATAAAATAAATAATCATAATCATATCCTTTAAAATAGAACATAAAAGTGTATCATATTCTTATTCTATTTAAGTCATAAGTTGGGAGTAAATTCTGTAATTCCGTAACATAGCGCTCTAGGATGAACTCTTTACAAGTGGAGCATGTGCTGCATGCATAAAGGAACACATTATTGCAGGACGAACAGTACGATTCTTCTGAACAAAGGATGTTGGTTGACACTTGTATTTAAACAGTGTACGAATACAGTAATTTTTTAAGAATTTAATTGGCTTTTATTTTGTAAAATAATAAAATGTACACAAACATTCTTAAACACTCAAAGAAAACTTCCACTAATATTCAAACCCAAAATGTATAATGGAAAATTTCTCCGACAACCAAACCACAACATTTCGTTCATCTTGAAATTGACTTCAGCGATGTTTATTACATTTTGATGAAACGTAAGATAAAAGGCACTCAATAAAACATATCGACCGCCACTAGCCATAAAATGACGTTTCTGAAGTTATAGTTTAAAACATTGAAGTGAAGTTTAGGCTTCTTTCTCTACCGTTACATGTCTGGACGTAATATTATTATTCTAGAATCGTTCTTAAAAATGAGCTTGAGATATGTATTCAGGAAAAAAATGGACTTATACATGTGTAAATATATTTTTAATTCATTCTAATTATATGTAACACGTCATTATCTTTCTGCATTACAAATATTATTAACTAGGAAAAACGTTTTACCCTAATTGCTACCCTGATAATGGTGAGAATATAATAAAATTGCAGATTCAGCGCACAAAATTGGAGCTATGTTTTTTTTTTTAATAATTCAGATTATTGTAATCATTCCAAACTTGATCATGTTTTGATGTCGGATTATATAATTATCATTTTCAGGCAGATCATAAATTTTACTGATAAACTTGGAACATTGGAACATGTAAAAATACAAATTAAAGAGTCAGTTTTAAAATTAAACTTAATTTTCTAAGACCTAGATATATTATAATATGAACATTCGACATTTGCCATGTCTTTTTGCCACTTCATTCCGTGGTTATAAATCACCTCTCGTTATCAATTATAAAACTAGAACAATAAATAAAAACACCAACATAGCCTAGAACCCGAAGAATATGATCAAAAAATAAAACTGTAATCAGAGAAAATAACTCAATGAAACTAGAACTGACCACTTGTATCATATTTTTCATATACAAAAAAATATGGTAAATCTCTAATTAAACCATGTTAATAACATAAACTATAAATTTATCACATAACCTTCAAATCAGAAAAAAAAAAAAAAAAAAAAAAAAAAAAAAAAAAAAGGTAATTATAGTTTTATTATTCTCATGCGTCACTGAAAATGGCAAAATTTGCGGTGAAACGCGTTTTATTTAGATGACGAATTTGTGATAAAGTACGGTCAAGTTACTTAAAAAGTATATATAAACTCAGAGAAATAGTAAATATTTTTGACTAAACCTTGTGGTTGACTTAGTTTTAATTTAAATTTAATAATTAACATTTTTCACTAATAATAATAAATCTCAACAAATTACATTCGTAGTTAAGGTTTATTAGTGTCATTTTAATGCTTTTGGTACTAAAATGACGAGATGGAAGTTTATATTTAAAAACATGCTTTGCGTAACAATTTATATATTTAAATATATACTTTTAAATAGACTTCTTGTACACAAAAACAAAGGATATAAATTTGAAATAGAGTGTAGCTTTTGATTGTAGCATAATCACGATGAATCTTATTTTCCTAATGCCTACGTTGAATAAAAGTGTACATAAATTATTTGAAGCATTACAAAAATAAAATCTACATTTTTTTTTTTTGTTAATTAAAAATACATTATTAAATGTGCTTCCTTTTATATTTCACATCTAAAACTAAAATTACAATAAATTGTGAACCATGTAATTATAAAATCATAACAAAGTGTCTCCTATATACACAGTGACATCAAACTATACCTGACGTTTCCACGTATCATAATAATGAGCGTACAGGACGCAGCTTAATAAAATGTTGTTTATTGATAGCTAATTATTAAAACTAAAACACAAGGTTACCTGTATGAGACATTGACTTACGATCAAATAAAGCATTATAATGACTGAGGTTATTTATTACCCCACAGCTAAGAAAGAAATATTATATATGTATATTTTGTAGTACACCAAATTACATAACTCCACATTTGTTCCGCAATACCGTTATTTAGGGTTTGTCTAATATTTGTAACATCATTACATAAATGTATATTATTATTTTGTATTTTTTTATAGGTGGAATAAAAGTGTATATTCGTACGGGACAAAATACTATCATTCTACAATTTGTAGCAGAAAACATTATTTACTTTGAGGTGTTCATATACAGGAACTTTTCTCTATATTTTATCTCACTCTGTTTACACTGCCACATTTTGAAGCTACAACTTCAAATCCTACAAATCATTACTGGGTGTTACCTCTTGATCCATTTTGTCACAGGTAGTATGTAGTAAGCCATTTGCAAATTCAAATCGTATTATTTACTCTATCATTCCGACGGAAGGAATAAATATATAAGAAAATGCACCGATCTTTTTAACCGTCAGTAAAATTAACCATATTTACATTTACCCAAATTTAAAATAATTATAATCTTTCATTAAAGTTTTATATTGTTGTTAACTTGTCAAGCTATCTAACGTTAAAAAAGATTACATACCATATCTTTTTACCTACGCTTGAGTCTGTACTAATTTTATTTGTAATGAAATTAAATTTGTATGTATTAATATTTAAATAGTCAGAATTGCCTAGGCCAAAATAATTATTTGTGTTGGCGATTGCTTAACTACCTATTCTACTATTTTTACCGTTTGTATCAGGAAATTAGTCAAAAAATCGTACTCTGATCATTTCATGGTCCTAACCTAACAATCCGTACTATATGTTGGTTCTGGTCGCAAGGTTAAATCAATAAGTGTCAAATAAATATTCCACAAAATGTCACACTCTCTCATCCAGTCAAAAGTGTAAATGTACCATCTAAATGAATACTAATATGTTTAAATAAGATATTTGTCTTGCGCCCAAACGTGTTCTCAGCGTAAATGTATTTATTTCATTAAAATAAAGCTTTTTAGAATAGAGTTCAAGTTTAGTTTGGTTTTTGGCAATAAATCCTCAAATTTACATACTTTTATTTACTATTTTACATGGTTTGGATGATTTATCTTCATATTTAATTAAAATTTCAATGTAGTCGGTAAAATATATTGCGAGAAAGTAGGTATTTTAGAACAGCCCCAGCCCATTTGTATTTTTTATTTAATTTTTTTATTTAGAAGTTTAAGTTGGTTATTCCTTCAAAATCAATTAACCAATTATGAAAACATTATAATTTTTTTATTTGTTTCTATGAAAACTACTCCACATTATAAATTATACAGGGAACTTTTTTAATCGGTAAATATGACCAAAATATGTCCAAATGTAAAAATGGGTCTCCATTTGTGTGTACCTTCCACAGACAACCTTCATCACAGAGAAGAACAACTAACATAGTTAAATTTTTTTTTTTATTCAGAGAACGGATATATCTGCAAAAAATATATATTATGATGTTTAGCAATGAAATTAAATTCTGTATACTACTTATATATTTGAAAGGTTCAATTTAGGATTAATGTTAATTACCCATTTTTGGGTCAAAATTATTTTCTGAAATGTTAGACAGCCAAGTTGACAACTTAAAATTTTAGCTAAGTGTTGAGACATGGAATTATGTTAAATGAGCCAATCAGTGAGTACAGCAAGGGCTAAACAATGTGCTATTGAGTAGCACATAACCATGACTTATTTGTTTTAGTTTTAATTCACAACAATGTTTTTTATTCATGAAGATATTAAGCATCGTCAAAAACAAATAATAATCAAAACAAAATCACAAGATCAAATGTTACTCTCTAACAGACATTCAACAAATGGTTATTAGTGTTTATCTTTAAAACAAAGTTAAAATATTTCACAATTGTTTCAACACATTGTCATTCTCTTCCTTTCATAAATCCTGTTTTCATTTCCTTTCCTAAATACTCATGCCTCTGCCATAGTCAGTTCTAATATTTATAGAGATCTGTGATTTATATTACACAGGTGTGGAGCTTTGAGGTTGTGTAATACTGTCTCGAATGTTTATTGTTCGCTCGACGAGAAGAGATTTTTAAAGTATTTAAACTCAATAGAACTAAATTTGTTACAATGAAAATACTGCTAATTATGATCGTTTGATTATATGAACTTACCATATTTTGATTATTTATTAATTTTTGTAATTATATTCCTACAAATTTAGATTGTAAAGGGAACCATTTTTATATAGTTAAATTCACTGATGTAATGAAACTTTTTTTTATAAGAACGAAAAATGTATTGTAATATTATGACTTTTGAATGATTAAGTCATCATTTTAAATTTCCATATTTACAATTAACATGGTCTAGGTTTTCAAACATTCCACCTACTATTTTAAAAGTATTGCCATATTTAAGGAAACAGTTGTTCAATAATTTGGAATTAAATATTTCTGGAAAAATATTGGCATACATATTAATTCAAAATTCCTCGTCAATATTTCTAGAGCTAAAAGTAAGAGAAGACATTTCAATAAACACTTGTATATAAGATTTGTATTTAATAAACATAAAACTGTCGATTTGTATTTATACAACAACAACAAAAAATATACATGTTTGGTGGTATAAGAGATGTTTAGTGAACAAATGGTATACATTTAATTTATACAGTATAACCTTTTACCAATATACTAGAAAATCAGGACTTCATTCAAAATGGCGATAGTTTGAAATTTGTAATGTTGAACTTATATTTCTGTTTCTACCAAATCTATGCCGAGTGGCGCGTTTTTTTACACTTTAAATATTCAAATTCATAATTACTTAACGATAACATTGAAAAAAAATGAAGAGTACGAAGATAGAAAAAACGTGTAATATAATTTTATTAAAAATTATTTATTGAATGAACGCGACACTAAAAAACAATTACCGAGTAAAATAATATTGAATTTTCAACTGTATCGAGTCATATTATTGCCATAATTCTATATATTGATAAGAGCTCAAGAACAATAGTTATTTGTTCAAAGGTTAAATATTAACTTTGATCAAAAATGATAGAACGTTAAAAAAGCTCAAACATTACGCTTACTTATAATGCAATGTGTCTATGAAGTCATGGCGAAGCATTTAAAATTCAATGGCTCAGTAATGAAATATCAGAGTATCTTAAAACAGATTTTATTTGGAAAATGATTTATTTATTGTCATTATGCATGGGAACTGTGAATACAATGATTCGAATGGTTACTATTATCAAAGAGAAGTAAAACTACAAATATCTCTGACGTACAATCAAACAGACCCAGTGTAAAAACAACTTAGTTTTAAATGTAATACCAATCGGTATAATCGTTATTCTATATATATATATATATATATATATATATATATATATATATATATATATATATATATAAACCTGGTGTGCAAAAAGTCCCGCACCGGTTTCATATATATATTTTTTTTTTTGTGTAAATGACACTGGAAAGCTGAAAACCTGGACTTGCACTATAAACCCAAAGAACTATTTTTGTACACTATGAGTGACAGAGTAGGACCAAGGGGGGACGTCCCATAAGGAGTACAAAGAAAATCTTAAATGAAAGCATAGGCTGAATTGTACATCATTTTAAAGGGCTTTACTGTCAAAGTTTAAAGTCGAAAACCGTACTTTAAAAGTTTGATCCTGCAAAACATCGCAGATTTTCAAAGGTTTTACAAAAAAAAGGAGATGTTTACTTATCAAATGTTTACAGAGTAAATGGTCTCCTCCGATTATTCGACAGTTGGTAATACGCACATAAAACTATTTACAAAATTTTGCAGGGCAACTGGAGGAAGCATTGAAGTATTCCTTGTCTTGGAGACAGATCTGGTGAACGCGCTGGCCACTTGGTGGCGCAAAGTTCTGAAACCATATATTCTGAAGATTTTCTCCAAACATGTTTTGAAGTACTGGCATAAATATCATTTTTGAGCAAATGTTGGGTGTGATGCAGCACTTAAATTCCTTTCTTTAAAGAAAGGACCTACCAACTGTGTACCAACTTCATAATGTAATTTTGTAATATGACAGGTACAATGCAGTATTTATAGCAGCATTCTTGTTTTGGTTTTTAGTGCGCTACGATTGTGACTAATAATAAAATGTTTGTCTATAACCAAGTAAAACTTTGAACATCTTCCATTTTGTACTGGATCAACCTTTTGAAGGGCGATTTGCGGCATAAAACTCTGCCAGTAAAACCCTTTAAAATGATATACAACTCGGCCTATGCTTTCATTTAAGATTTTCTTTGTCCTCCTGATGGGACGTCCCCTCCTAGTCCAACGCTGCCACTTATATATATATATATATATATATATATATATATATATATATATATATATATATATATATATATATATATTACGGATATCATATCAAGTACTTGAGTTAAAAACGAGGAATTGTAAAAAATATATAGACCACGCACTATGAGTATTAACTATTATAACTATTATATAAAATGCTGTTAGATAATACACCATGTACATAAATGAAGAATTCCATATCATCTTATAATGCTTAACTATTGTAACAATATTATATTAACTATTAATCACATGCAGTACGTTCAACAACAGTTCAAATTGAAATTATTTTAATATAGAGTATGTATCTTGTACTGATTGAATTTAATTATAAATGTGAAAAATAGTGAAGTCTCTACAAAATACCATAATCGAAAATCTGTTTCTTTTTTTTTTTTTGTTACAGTATTTATGATATGAGGAACTAATTTATTTCACGATCTTTGTGTCAATGATAACAATATTAACCCCTGTGGAGTATAACGACTCTCCGTTAAATATAAACACGGTCTGATTTATGTTTCATATCGCTGAAAGGAATTGTGTAGCAGTGCTGTACTTTAAATCCCCACATGTATAGTTTGCAGCTGTATTAACTGTCTCATATTATGAAAACGTTGTGAATGTATATAATTGTGTGGACATTTAATTATAACGTGTCAGCAAACGTATTATTTTCTTAGTTGTTTAAGAAAGTACAGAAGTAGTGAAGTTTAATGGTTGTTGATAATGGAATAGAAGAATTGATTACGATAAAGAGAAAAGGGAGTTTATCTTTCAACAACACACGTGAACATTTTAGGGTTTGAGTGTGAGCGTAAGGGTGTATTGTGGATCTTTTGAATGGGGGCTGGAAGCAGTGACTGTCAGCTTGTACAGGAAACTATGCAATTCGACAAACTAAGTCAGCCAGCATTGTTTAGCGCTTACATACTATATTATTATTATTAAGCTATACTACAGTAAATTATTTTTAAATTTATTTTGTTAAAATCGTTGTATTGATGTCTAAGAAAAGACTCCTGTAAGAAAAACTGAAAACGTAAAGAACAAACTAGGCAAAACAATATGTATAACTGACAAACTAAAATATCAAGAAGTTACATTATTAAATTTGTAGTTAGCTGAAACAGATGTATAATAAATATATAATACAAATATAGCTAAGAAATAATGTACTTTATGTAATAGTAGGATTCACTATGAAATCAGCCAGCATTGATGCATGCTTACATGCTATATTTGTATTATTAATAATAATATTATTATTGTGATTAAATTATACTATGGTAAACTAAAATCATATAATATTTGTTAGACGGTTGACTCTAATAACTTAGTGGTCCTTACGTAACTAACTGGCCCAAAATGGCCGACTAGCTACGTATCCCATCGTGTCAGGGTTATGACAGTTTGTAGCGCACCGTGAGTGGCCATACTAAAGTGGCATTATTTGGGTTGAGTACATCAGGACAAATTACTAAGAAGAAGCTTAATCTAAATACTTATGGTGTAAAAGGTGGAGGTGTACCGTGGTCTAGTTGCTTTCCGCACTATGACTGTCATCTTTCTTGCTCTACTTCGGCACATGCTAATGCGGAAAATTCTTAACAGACTAAAATTATAGGTAAATTTTCCTGTAAGCTGGTATGCGTCAACCCGCAATGCACAAGATCTACTGCACACAGGGTTGAAGGGGCAATCGGTGATGTAGAAAACACCACAACGGCTTATTGCATATGGGGAATATTATAAAATTATCTACTTTTTTTTCTGTGTACAGAGTGTTTCATTAACTTCGGTACCAGGTTTTATCTCTAAAAATATTAAAATACAAACCACTAGTTTTTTTTAATTAATTGATTAATTTTAAAGAAAACTGAAAATTTAGGTAAACATACATAATGCACTTCCGTTCGAAAATGGATGACAAATTTTGTCTTTTTTTAAAGAATTAAATTTGTAATTACATTGGACACTTGCAATAAGGTAATTTGAAAATTTACTGAAATATCTTATATCTACATTTAGGGTAATTTGAAGGATATCCTTATTTTTAACAACAATATATAACATCACCAGATAACGTTTTACTAAAAAAATCCTCATTTGTAAAACTCCATGGATATGTCTAGAAAATGTATTTACTAAGGTGGATCCGTTGACTAGAAGTGCATTTAATCTTACGGAAGGTGCAATTTGTTTTATTATAGGAACAATTTAACCATTGTAAATAGTACACAGTCAACTATGGAAACTGGTTGAGTGTTTATGTTATGGCGGTTATGGTAAAATACACATATACAATATACTATGTGGAGGTCCGTGCTACGTTCTTAAAGTAAAAAATCAAAACTGATATATTGTACAATTTTGTAACAAATCACTTATAGGAACATTTAAAGGTAATGTTATGAGTACATAATGAAATTGTAGTAAAGTTAAAAATACTAATCATTGTAGGAACCCTTTTTGTTAAAACATCCTGTCCCAAACATATATGAGTCGAAGATTTCCAAAAACGCAATACAGTAAAATAGAAGAAAAAATGATCAAAATGTAAATAATTGTCTTGTCAGGGTAATACAAACGTTCACTATACATGGAACAAAAATTGTTAATAAAATTGTTCAAAATAATTAAAATATACATAAGCTCTTCTGGTTTTTAATAAAATCTAAACGTTAACAAGATGCTAAAAAGTTGAACTTGACTCTGGATTAGAAATATAATATTTATGTTTAGAAAAAAGAAGTAGTTCTCAAATATAAAACTTCTCAAGTTTTTTATACAGATTTAAGACCTTAGTTTTTTAATAGACTGTGGATAAACATCTTGTTGTGACAAATCTTTAGTTTATCGAAAACGATGAAAGGAAAATGTTCTTCTCTGTTTTTATGGTAACTCTAGTTTGCTACTTTAAAGAGAAACTATCACATTGAGTCAATTAACATAGTTTTTATTTCCCGATACAGTATTATCGAACATTTTTAAGTGCTGTCACTAGATTATATATAAACAAGCGATAATAATAGTTACTATTCTCTGCGGCTTTTTTTTAAAATCTGGTGGGTAATTCGTGACTTATTTTTATAAGTTTATCTCAATATATTATTAATAATGACGAAGGGTAAATTTGAGGCTCATGTTGTATACACACTTTGTTTATAATATATATATATGGATTAGGTATTATATAACTAAATTTTGGGATTATTCCGTTGTACAAAGCTTAGGTGTAGTGAGATATATTGTATATATAAAAACAATAATGTTTAATAATGGAAACCATATATAGCTCCTAAATTGTTTTAATGAAGGAAAGAATAATTTGTAATGTAAATACATTACGTTTCAATTATTCAGTTTAAAATATACACAAAGTAATAATATCATGCATTTAAATATAAAAAATATATATGACTAAACTTCAAGGCAAATATATTTTGTTTAAATGTTCTTCTTTGGTATTGGCTTATCACTTCAAAAATACTATAATAGATGTAATTATTGTTCCAAATGGTAAACTCATGAGTAATCTTTGAATATCATAATTACATCTCAGATAAAAACAATAAAAATCTAAATCAGCCATGTTATTATTTGTAAATTATTTCTAAAAACCAAAATAATACGAAACAGTTACTAACACCAGGGCTGAATGTGTGAACGGCTATCATTACTTCTCATTTGTCGAGTGTGCTACTTTCAACCTAGCTACCTAAGTCAAAGGTCACGTCTCCAAGTGACATCGTTAAAAGCGTTATATATGATCTAACTTGAAAATAATAGTAATAATGTAATACATTATTTACCGCACAATTAATTATACTTCAATTATTTATCCGCAGTCATCAATTTTATTACATGTCACTGTGCCCAAGTCCGATAACAATTTTCCATATTTTGTTCCACAAATTATGATTTAACATAAATAATATATTAATTATTTTTATAATTTAATAAATATGTTATATATTTTATTTAATTTTAAAATAAACGCAACTCTAGCAAATATAAAACAAAATATTTTATTTTGTGCGTAATTTGATCACATCAAGTTATGAATCATCTACTTACGTACAAATATTTCGTTGTTTAATTCAATGTTATAGACTTGTAGGCTTTGATATTGAAAGTATAATTAATTACTAAAGGGATGAATTTATTTTACGTAACTCATAAATATTTATTCCCATAAAAGAAGACTTGGAACAACTTTGCAGCGCTCAACGATGATTCACGTTATTAACCCCAATTGCATCCTTTCAAACATACTTAGATCCAAGTAGTTTTAAAAGTCATTATCACTAATTGGTTTTAAAAACCAATGTATTAAGTTCTAAACATATGTAGACTGATTGATTACTCTACTTCATTAAATAGAAATAGATACTTTGTGAGAGTTTTATTGATTTCGACGAACATGTACATTGGCGGAACAAAGTCTGTTTTTGACGACGATGAAAATGTTTTCATTGATATATGTACCTTCAATCTATGGAACCAATTGGAAAAAGCTGTTTTCCCAAGATTTTCTAAACATAATTATTCATTTACAATAATTTTGAAATATAAGGTATTGCTTTTCTACCACTGCAAATTCACCCGTCATAGTGGTTTCTTGAAGGTACATTTTCTCTTAAAGGGTGGATTTCAATTAAATAAAAAAAGAAATTCGTTGTAAAACATTTCAAACATTTGTAGGAAAATTTAACATCTAGATTTATTTTCAACAAGTAATAGAAGTAATTGAATTTTTCCAAAATCGAAAACTGCGTAACTTTTTGGGCCTCCAAAATATTTTTTTTCCCTTTCCAAATCAAAATCCGGCTTTATTTATAATTTAAAGAAGAGATAATGTGAGAGATTTAAAGACGATTTTGATAAATATGATTGATAAATTAAATCATAGATAACAATTTTATACAATTCCACGTACCCCACTAAAAGCCAAATAAACGAATTTTGACGATAAACTTTTTAAGACTTTAAAAAATTTAAGGTAAAACAGTATTATGTTAAATTGTATTCTACATATGTTAGAAGGGGTACAGTTTAAAAAAAAATGTACTAAAGTTTGTTAGTACAAAACATCACCCTTCCCAAACACTTTTATCACTACCAATCCTCAGCTTTCTTTGAATATTTTAAAAAGAGATACTTGTGAGAACTCGATACGATATTGTCAAATATGTTGACTTTTTATAGGCCTAATATTTATAATTTATGTAATTTATTTTTGTTTATATGAAAACAAATGGTTCTTTCATCAATGTGATTAAACTTAAGCATAGTTAACACTAATCATATAAAAAGATGTATATTTAAACAACTTTAATGTAATAGCAGATATTTCTTGTTGAAACTCCATATTCAAGGATAAAATAAAGCAAAAGCTTAAAGTTTCAAATATTATTAGTATAAATGAGCTACAATTGTTTCGCCTTGCGGCATCGACGGGCTACTGATGCCGTCGATGCCGCAAGGCGAAACAATTGTAGCTCATTTATACTAATAATATTTGAAACTTTAAGCTTTTGCTTTATTTTATCCTTGGAGATGTATATTTCATTACTATCGGAATTAGCACACATTGTAAAAAAAAAAAAAAAAAAAAAATACTAAACTGTGTATTGTTGATTTAAATTAAAGACAGTTTGAAATCCGTTGCAACATTCAATATTTGTTAAATTATGTAAAAGATCATATAAAATTTGATAGGTAAATATCGTTAATGTGTAAAAGAATTAAAAGTTTAAACTTTGCTGTTCTAGAATTTGATGTAATTGCTTATGTACTTTTGAAATTAGTGAACGAATGTTCACAAGCAATCGTATATTTTATTAATGTTTATATATGATTTTTATATGATTAAAAATGATATTTTCTAATATATGACATTCTAAGAAGCATGTAATATAGCCAATAAAATTTAAGCTTAGGCCTTTGCTTTTAAATAACCCTATGAGTCAACTTTATGTATCTAATTGTATATAGTAAATAATAGATAGAATAAAACTCGAACACAAGATCTCACAAAAATTACGTTCACCTAATCAAAAGCGTTTCAATGACAAAGTCGTGATCCTGAGTGACAAATGAGCTGAAGTTATAGTTTAGTTATTTTTATGTATCATTATTATTGATATAGTTATTCATGTATCATTAAGGATGGCAACTTTGTCGTTAAAACGAGTTTGATAAGGTAAACGTATTTTTTGTGAGATCTTGTGTTCAAGTTTTATTCTATCTAATATTATCTCTCAAGTCAAGCTCAATATTTATTTATAATATATAATATTAAATAAATATTGAAATTGTAAATTAAAACGTCTACGCTACGATTTCTTATTCTTCATGTTGTTGTTTTTTTTTTCAATAATATATCACTTTCATATATTACAAAATTTTGTAACTTTAATCTTTATTTTAATTGCAGTTGTAAGGGAAGTTTTTAAAAAAATAATTCCCAATAAACAGGCAGTCAGTCGTAAAATACATATTCAATATTTTACATATATTTTATTTAGATTCAGAGTGAATGTATCGAATATTATATTTACTATAAATGAACATGACAAATTAAAAGTTATTTATTTGATCTAAATCTATCGATATATATATAATGTACTTATTTTTCTCCCGCGATAATATCTTACGTTTCTTTCTTCTTATTCGTATATTTTGCAAAACCAAACTTCGTATTTAATAACCACTCCCTACTATTGACCAAAAAGAAATATGAATAGAATCAGCTACTTCGAGATCTTATTCATACATTATTGAGTGTTAAATAATTCTGTTCATTGCCTAGAATTTCAATTTCAAATTATTACTTCAAAAAAAGTAAAACAGCATCCTAAAATCTGTTGAAATATTTGGTCACTTAAGAGTTATTATTTATATATTTATATAATGCTGTAAAAAAACAAACACAATATTTAGTAAATTCTACAATTTTATCGAGTCTTGCCGACCATGGTTTCGCCAGCAACGGCACTTACAATTTGTAATTTTGTAATTTTTGTATTATTAAATGTAATTTTTTAATATCTTCCTTAGTCTTTGTTAAGCTGCCTTGTAAATGCCGTTGCTGGCGAAACCATGGTCGGCAAGACTCAATAAAATTGTATAAGTTACTAAATATTATGTTTGTTTTTTCATTAAAATGGAGTTCTACCAAGTACCTTCGGTCAATAGTGTAAATCGTATATAATGCTGTTCTTAAAACTTCTTCAATTAAACATACGCCAATTTTTTCAACCTCTAGAGGATAATTATTTATAGACAATTAACCGATCAATTTTGATATAAATTGTATTCTCTGTATATAACTACAAACAGAATATTACACAATATTTACAGTAAACTAAAATACTCAATTACAATAGTTATCACAATAGAATTAAATTCAAATTAAAATGATGGCAGTACTAGTCCCGACAAGTAGTCTCATTGTTACATAAATTATGCGCCTAATTTATAATTAACTGCTGTATTGTTGACAAGTTGAAATGTCCAATAAATCTTTTGAAATCATTGCGTTAATATACGACACACGTCCTTGTGGCCGCCATTCGTATTTAGAAATGTTTATATCTAAAATATAGCTGTCAGAGAAAACTAATAAATGGACATTTAGATGTCAGTAAATAACAATGCTTTTCACAACGTTCACTGTTTAATTCGACTAGTCTAGAACACTAATTCATAAATTATTTACTGTAAAGCTCATGTTTCTCCTTAAAAAGCAATCAATACATTAGGATTTAATAAGATTTACTTTCTCATTATATAAAGAAGTGCCTAAGTAGAGTAGGCATATATATAGTTAAACTATTCAAATGGAAAATAGAGCTTTATGTTCTAGGCCAAATAAATAAACACGTTTTTCGCATGTAATTAACAAAATAAATTAATTTCATAAATGAGAAATAAATAGGCCTCACAGTATAGAGGGTGATAGTTTTGTCTTGGGAACTATTCGTGTCTTGTAAACTATTGATAGTAAGAGAAATTTGTAATGAGGGATTTAAGTATATTTTCGGTATAATTTAAAATGTCGTTTTCATAACTTTGTTAATCAGGGAAAAATGTTTTAAATAATAGAGTTCGTCAACGATGAACCATGTAATATAATTTTATGCAATAATACTATTAAAAACGTATTAATACATAGCCATAAGTTCAAACCTTGGCACCTATTTGTAAAATAGATAATGATTGTACACCTTCATTTCTGAAGTTTTGTTTCAACTGATGATGAAAAGGTATTCATTCAATATAATGACGATTTTATTTCAATATAACAGTTGGAATGTTCAATCCAATTTAAGAGTCTCTCTTCTATGTAGCGATTATTTTGTTCCCTGAAGAACAGCCTTAGGTTTGACAATTCCATTCCGTTCTCCTTTTAAAGCAATTATATTTAGTGTAAGAAGCTCTCTCAAGAGAAAAGGAAAGACATATAGGCTTAACGTTTGCTTTCATGGTTTTCAAAAAGCTAAGTAAAAATGATAGCACACCAATCCTTTATAAATTGAAAATTATAACTCTTATATTTACGTTTAAATATTATAAATATTTTTTTTAAATAAATACCACGGGTATCAATTATTCTGTAAGGAACTATTGACAGATCTGTAAGTGTATAATGCATGTTTCTTTTGTAACCTAATGTTTAGTCAATCCGATGTCAAATGAATGAAAAGAAAGATGTGATGGGATCTAGATTGAAAATTTATTATTAATGCAAACTCTTTGAACACGACTGAATCATTGTAAAGAATCTAGAAGATGAAATCAAAAGTAATTTTAGAAATAAATTGTTAAGTTATTTGTATAATAAATGTTTTTTTGATAGGTTGTGTAAATAATAAATTAAATTATAAAGTAAATTCATTAATTTTAAAATGAATTTTGAGAAAAGGCGTTAAATACCGAAGTAAATTCCAACTTCTATTGTATTTCTATGTAATTTATTTATTTAAAAAATTCAATTTGAATATAAATGTTCTTTATAAAATTGTTGCACTTTATTTTTCATTACCTATTTTATTCCCCTTAATGTCGTACTTAAATAAATGTTAACATTGTGACTCAACAATTGGTCTGAAATCGTTGATTCAAAATTAAGTTTTAGCAAAAGAACTTTATATATAATTTACGATCTTGAACTATAATTCTTATTTCAATTCAGTATTGTTACCGTTTTGTTTTTTTTTTAATAATTTTGAATAAATAATAAATTTTTGATTTTAAATTATTGTTTTAAAAGTTCATCATTAAAAGACTTTGTTTCAACTTTTATTCAATTATAAATAAAATATTATTTAAAACTTTAACCTTTCATGCAATTTGTTTTGTGGAAGAGTAAATCATCTTTTCCCAAAAATATTCTGACTTTATTTTTTCTGGTATAAAAATGATTATTACATGTTTTCTCTGCAGTATTATATTAAATGACAAATTTGAATCCTAAATTATGAATGATCCAGCTTATTTTTATTATTATTATTTGCTCTTGATATGTTTTTCTCAGTTTAAATGTTTCTTCAGAAAATCTAATATTTAATTATTTTTAACATAATGCATCGCGTCTGTGCTTGTATGACCTGTGTTCATACATGCGGTTTGTGTGAACATTATCTAAAGAAATGTATTGCAGCTATGAAATAAGTTTAATAGTTTTAATAATGCTTCAGAAAGCTGGAACTACTTCGACAAATTGCCGTTTTCGGGATATTAATTCAATTTATAAAAATCATGTTGATCCTTGTTTGAAGCTAGGCTTTAAATTAAGTCCTCCTTATGATCTTCTGCATAGAATATTTAAAACTACATAAAGTGCATAGCATCTAGTCAGATTTAAAAATAAAAAATTTGAATTGTAGAGAGAATAGTATTTATACAATTTTGTTTTGATAAAGTAAATAATTGACACTTGTAACCTAATAGAGTTGTTTAATTCTTCTGATGGATCCAAAAATAATATACAACTTCAACTATAGTTATGTCGTCAATAATATGTTATGAAAAATCACACTTATTATTAACTATGTGACACAATTGATGTTGTGAAACATATCATAATAACTAATCACGAAGCTATTTATAATTAAATTTAACTTATAATCGCCGTATTAATGAATTTATCGATTGGCAATAGCTTTCAACGCTGGCAACATAAACCACGGTTGTGGACTGAAATTTCATTATCGTCTGCATTAACACACAATTAAACAAATGTAATGCAGGACTAAATGTTTTGAATTATTGAGTTAACTGATAAATAATTACTGGCTTTGGAAAACAAAGCCTCCACTACCCTATGTTTATAAAACGTATTTTTGAAAATCAATGTATTTAAATTCTGTTAAATTAAATATCATGCATATACAATTTCTCGCTAAAAATCTTTCATATTAAACTTAATGTAACACAGCGCAAATTTCAAACTTAATATAATACACTTCAATATTTCTATATATTTGTTTCAACAAACACTTATTTAACATTTGTATGAGTACAATTATATAGAGGTCAAATATTTAAAAAGGTAAAAAAAATATGTTGTTTCTCAATAAGAACACAATATATAAACCGGGTTGCAATTACAAAATAAATATTTCAAACGTAGTAAATTTGATATTTATTCAAAGACTGAATCACTAAGAGATGTTTGATATTCTTGAACTTTGAAACTCATGATCTGACTCTATAGGTTAGTAGTATTTATAATTAATGATAAACATATTTTTTTATAAAAATATTGTGTGCAGATATAACATAAACTACTCACAACAAAACACACCTCGATATTGTAAGCCCTCTAATTTTCAACTTACATATGGAAAAGATATTCTAAAACAAAATTTGTTGTGAGCTACATGAATATCGAAACAAATATTATTACCAAGACATTGCGACTTGAGTATTTAAATATTCCAATTGTTTATTATCACCTATTCTTATACTCCCAGTCTAGGTAGTTTATTTTTCACTTGAAATATTATTTCTTTACATACGTTGTTCACATAGAATTTCCTACGTATTGAGAGCCACTCAAGTTGTGGTTACATCGTGGGTTAATAAGATGCATATATTATCTCTGTCTCACGTAGGAAGACAGAGAAATTTTTACTAAATTAAAAAGAATGAGACATTAATTTTGAACAACATAAAAATCTAGTAATAGTATAGTTAAACTTACGAATCCTCTCAACAATTGTATTCCCCAAATAACAGTTATATTTATAATTTAAGTTACATATTTTAACATTTTCTCCAAGTACCATCGGTTGATTTCAAATTCTAACACACGCATTTCTGTACAAATAATTTGTGAATGTACTTATATTATAAAAGTAAATAAAGCACAACAACAGTTGTGAAGATTGTTTATTTAAGCTACATCTTTGGTTTGAAAGCTTTTCTGCAACTAAAGTTTATTAAAAACCTATATCTCCAGTTATTGTCAAGAAAGTACAGATAGTTATACGAAAACCGTAATAAGTATGTAAAACAAATACATTTTAAATTGAACTTACCTCTTTTGGATTATTTATGAAAATGTTTGAGTAAATATGTTAAATACAGATGATCACATAGTAATGTAAACATCGTTTTGTTAAAATTAAATGGTTTATAGTATAATATAATGACGTTTGTTTTACGTTTGTATACATTAATACCTTTCATCAATATATCGATCAGCTACTATGTAGTAGACTTTGAATGATCAATGATAATTTCTGTAAATACAAAGAGTTATTATGATTTTTGTTTACTGATGATAAGTGTATATATGTTTATTATCACTAATTATGGATATAAAATTGCTAAGATTTTTTCAATTAAAATATAAACGTTAAGGTACTGTTATTTGTTACTGGTAACGTAGATGAATCATATTTAAAGATTTAATAGATAATTTCATTTTTAATATATTTCACTTATGTTCTGAAACAGTATTACCACTTAGGCATTTTCCATTTACGAAGGTCAAAGAGGTAAGTATGGTGAAATTATTGTTTCCGTTGTTTTTCCTCCAAGGAAGAGACGGTAAATATATTTTTCTAAATATTCAACCTTCTTTCCACTAAATTCTTGATGTTCCTAAATGTCAACAGGTAACTGATATTTTGGTGAATAGAATACCTATAAATAATATTTTCAAATGAATTGTTTAGTTTTAAATTATTATACTAAAACATGTGCGACGAAAGAAGTTGATATTACAATTCATCTCTAAACTAATTTAGATCATCGTTTAAGATTTTAATTTGAAATCAACGTCCAGATAAAATACAATAATATTTTTCTGATAATAATCGTCTGAAATAAAATAATCAGCTATTCTGATGTATGTTGACGATATTACGTAATATAATAGTAGAAGTGTTGTATTTGATTTTGTTTTTAATTTAGAAAACCTATGGTATTACCTTCTTAAAAATTCGGTCCTATAAAATTGTTTATAATATGTTAATACGATTTAATTTAATGAAATTCTTGTCTTAAGACCTGTCTCTTGACAAATAATGTAATATATATATATACATACAGGGTGGGTGAAACGTATGAGAACGGCTTAATATCTCGTATATAAGGAAAATTGCAACGCAGATGTGATTTAGTAACCTACTATATTAAAATACTATATATTCAGATTTTAAAATTTGGTCTGCATCTTGGATCCTTCATTTTAATTTTCCCTTTTTTTAAATGGGAAGGTGGCCATGTGTTACATCATGTTATGTATAATTTTAAGACAAAATAAATGGTGGAAACCACTCACACATATTTCAAACATTTTACTTTATTGAAACATTTTTCATTTAATGTACAATTAAAATATATTACATTAAACTTCTTACCTATCAAATTTCAATTGGGGATATTAAGCTGATTTTAGGTTAATACCATATTATATTAAGCTGTTCTCATACTTTTCACCCATTCTGTATATGCAACGAATTTAGTTCGTAACTAGTTTTTTATAAAGATATAATAAATATTATTTTTTTACGAATTATACTAGACTGTGAAAAGTTTATTATTGATTTTTTTATTATTCGTCATACAAATGTTAAGTAACTAACATTTCTGACACTGGAAAAAGCAAGATTTTTAGGTCAGTGTAAGACAAATAAATATTTAAAAATTTTAAATAGTTTTAAAATCTTTATTATTTTAAACTTTAATCTTAGATATTATGAGTAACGAATATCAAATATGGTCATCAAATTTAAACGAAGGTAACATTCGATCCAGATGAACGTCCGATGTTTGTTACCAGACAACGTCTAAAGCGATAGTTGGGACAACTTAGGAATATCGGTACTTAGTAAATCTTGAGGGAATCTTTTGTTATTAGTAGGAAGAGAATGTAAAGAAATGATATTCAGACTGAATATTAGAAGGATATTGCATTGATCAGGTTTTACATAGTTTTCAGTTTAAATAACTGCCTTCCAGTCTGAAATTATTAATTTTCTTTATTTTGACAAACATAATAAATTTAATTTATTATTTTGAAAGACAGAACAATACTTTAACGTTTTTATTGATTGTTTATTGACGGTTTCAGCATTTCAATGAACTCTAGGTCAACTATACCTTTTTACTGTACACCTATATGTTACTATGGTAATACATGAATCAAGTGTTTTTTTTTTCAGTTTCTAATCACAACAGAGTACAGTAGTCTTTGATGTTGCCATAGTAACGGCTAATTAAGCTGACACTTATACTGCTCCAATAATATTTCTTTTTAGGTGACAATACTCATAAAATGTTCTAAGTAATAAAACATGCTTTTCTATTTTCAGTGTAATTCTGTTTAAAATTATCTAATATTACGATTATTGTCAAAAACATAATAATGAAGTAACATTGAATCTCTAAGTGATTTTATGTTTCACAATTATCTTTGAAAATATTTTTTTTTGCATGACATTTCAATTTATTTTATTAATATTTATACTGTCTGTTTTAACAGATCCAATCTCTCCACTAAAAAAAAAAAAAGAAAAAAAAAGAATTTTTAAACTATATACGTTGAATATTCTCAATTGCGTGACCGAGTTAACGCAGCGTGAAATGACTTTTGCAACTTAAAGTCGTTTCTGGACTTAAACTTTGTAATAGGACAGATGTTAATCTGTAATACTTTACTCCGTTTCTACCATATACAAAATTTAGTGTAATTTGATTATAAGTACTTTCCAAATGTTATAACTTTTAATACACAATTTCATTTTTGTATTCTGTAATAATAACTAATATAGACAACAATTAAATTTTTTGTAAGTTGTTATTTTTATTTAAACGCACTTACATTTTTTTTTTAGTGTAAATTTCTATATTTAACCGTGATAATATATATAGTTCATTAATTTAAATTCTAATCCGCTTTAAATACTTAGAAGTTTTTTTTCTATCATCATTAAAACCTAAGTTAATATTGCTATTTCTGTTTTTTCTTACTTTTTTTGGATTTTTCAAAATATAATTACTGTAGAAGTGTGATTGATATTTTATGTTTATGTTATTTATCATTTCTAAATTAAGTTGTAATTTTATTCACTAATATTTATATAAATTAACAAATATTTGAATATTACTCAAGTTGAATTTTTATAATAATATAAACAATAAAATCAACGATGACGTTTACAGATTGGGGTTTTTATACGTTTAGATAAAACAGACTTGCAGTCATTTTGACTGAACTTCTGTCGATCAAATTATATTTTTAGCAACATTAAATTGATACACATTAGTTTTTTTAATGTACCAGCAGATATTTCTGTTGAAGCTCCATAATCAAGGATAAAATAAAGCAATAAAGCTTAAAGTTTCAAAATATGTTAACAATATAAATGGGCTACAATTGTTTCCCCTTGCGGCATCATCGGGCAACTGTTGATGATGTAATATATATTATTAAAAAAAAAATTGAAACTTTAACCTTTATAACTTTATTTTATCCTTGATACAATTTACATACAAAGCTAAGATAATTTAGTTCATTCTTAATTTAAATTAGTTTGACTATATATGGTAGTCTATGAAAGTCAGTGAAATATTTTTCGTGGCTTTTTAGTTTTAATATGTATGGCTATGTGAGAAAGTATGTGCAATATTTCTGCATTGGTTATTAGTTGAACAATGTATTGGAGTATGAGAAAGTTAGTAAAATATTTTTCTTAGATTGTTATTTTTAATATGTATGCGTATGTGAGAATGTTTGTGCAATATTAGTGCATTGATTAGCGTCTGAAAACGTTATAAATCACATAAATAAAGCTAACGTTATAGATATAGCGTCTGTGACGATTTTTGATTAGGAATCAACTCTTTTCCTCCCATGCGAAATTCTGTAAGAGAGTTCTGCATAATGGGCCTAAAGAAGTTTTCACACCAAAAAGGTTTATACATGAATGGTGGTTAAAATTTGTTATTTTCAGAACATAGTGTGAACGAACAGACTGATTAGGGTTGTTTTCTATCAAAGATAATGTTGTAGTTATGTTCTAGAGATGTAATAATTTGAATATTATTATAAATCCTATATTCATAATTAAGGTTATATCTAAATTGTGATTATCTGTAATTACTTTTATATTCACTTGTTACGGAAATACAGTTGCACATATTGTCACAATCTCTTATTAAATATTGAGTATAGTGGTACACTTTTTATAAAACTAGTAATGGTTGTTGTCTATTTTTACTGTGAAATAGGTTAAACATAATTATTTTTAAAGTAGACAGGGACGAAATTGCTAAACCTAAGGCTATGTGTCAAAGGGATAAGTTTTTGTTACATTGAGGACAGACAATAAATTTAATTGAAGTTTGTAATTATTGTTTTGATATAAACGTGTGTTTGTGTAAAACAATGAAAGTTTCCTCCACGTGTTAAGTTCTTCATAATATAACTTTGCACAATATTTTACGTTTAATAATTGTTTCCTTTTTGAAGATGTAAATTTAATATGTGTTGTATATTGTATTGTAGTTTTGTAAATAAACTATTGTATTCAATTTAACTTGTGACAAGAATTGATAAATTGTACTATAAGTACTCGTACTTAGGCTATTTAAGAATGCATTCGGGGGGAAAAACACCTTGAGTTACTTTTTAAAACGTTTCTACCTTAGTAGGAACAAATATACCATGCATTGTTCCAATCGATAACACCCTATAGAACACATTTATTTACGCGTTAGTTGTTTTTGTTAGAGATTGACAAGTAGTGGTATAATACAAACACTTAACAACTTTACCTTTGTAATTTAAAATAGACAATTTAAACCTCTATCTATCAGAAAACCATAAATTAAATTTTAAATAAATCGTCATAATTTATTTATAGATTTTGTACAACAAACTCATTTAGTCGAATTATTTATATCAATAGTAGAAACCAATATGTAGGAAGTTTGAATTATAAAACATTAAGACCTCGTGAAGAGATGTCACTGTCACCGCACATGTAGTGAAATGTCTCTATATATAGTGAGTAACACTTGCGATACTTGAATCACCGTGTATAAGAAAATGCAATATAACAGAATCTTGTACAATAGAGTACAAGACAATGAGCCGGTTGAATAAAACGTAGGAACTAGGGGTTAGGAACTAGTGCCTAGAACTAGCTCTTGCTAAAATCCAGTTGAACAAATAACTGCTAGGACTAGGTAGGAATAACTAGGTGAGGTTAGATGTTGCGTGAAATTGTTAAGCAATTGCTAGGGGTAGCAATTGCTTAGCGCTCTAGCTTCAATGACTAAGCCAACATTATCAGTCATTACACGAACTCAAACCTCCTGTCAATAAAATGCTCCATAATTCAGTGTGACGTTTATGATATAGTCATTGAAATGACGTCCTTAAACTGTGTTGTAGAAATAAAGAGTTTATTGTAGAAAACTGTGTATTGTTTCATTGTATAAATTTTAAATACGTATGTATTGTGTTAAGTAAAGACTGTGGGAATAGATTAAAATAAAACCATAAACAGCGGAGATGAAAATTAAAGTTTAAAAAAGTGAATATGAAATATTAGCAAAATATATCTAAATGAAAATTTGTTATTAATATTTACTTATAATTGGTTATATTTATAATTATATTAAATTTATAAATTGGTTATATTTATTTTTTTAAATACTCTAACATCTACACTTCGACATTGTAAAGCAATATGGGGGAGGACTAACGCTTTACCTACTCTGAAGAATTGACAGATGAAATTTTATTGAAAGCTAAATATATTCTTTTGTACACTATACATATTACCTATTTTACTCAGATTTATGTTAAAATGTTAAATATACGTTGGCAATAAATTTTGTTAAGCTATAGTTAGTACTTATAAATATTTAATTTTTTTAGATTTTTTTGGAAGGTATATTAATGCTTGCAATTTTATGAAATTTAAAAAAAGAAGATTATATTTATGTACTTATTTATGTATTTAGCATTGCTTACAAACATTTGGGGAAGAATGTATGTTTTACATTTTAGTTAAAAACAATTTCTAAAATACGTTTGAATAAATGATTTTTTATTTCGTTTGAAGTTGGATTTAATTTTTACATAAACTTTTCCCCCCGAAAAGGAGGATACATAATGTTGTTATTGGAAGCTATTAACTTTATTATTAATGAGTTTTTTTATTACACAGTTTTAATTGTGATTTTTTATTTTATTCATTTTTGTTGTTAAAATGTTTTACAATTGTTCAGTAATATTGGCTGTAATAACACTGTGCTATAACAAATGTAGTCATAGGTTGTTGAATAGCACTAAAACCATAACACTTTAAATTACTCAATCTATATCAACTTACAGAATACATTTAGTTTGTGATTTGTTTTGGGAATAATAACGTTTTATTAAAGATATTTTATCAGTATAAATAAATATTATTTTATGTAAAAAAATACAGGGTGAGGCAGACCACCCGTGCAGTATTTACAGCTGTCTTACTAACTTACTGTAACACTTTTTCTTTCTCATTTCCCCCTAATTTGGCGTCACAGAATCCAATAAAATTATTTTCAATTTTGAAAAACGACCCCAAATTTAAATACAATAATCTTAGAGACATATGACATATTATAATGTATACAGACCGGGATCATTTCAAATATTCATAGTTCATGCAAGAACAGAGACATAAAATTAGGCGATATTAAGAATTCCTTAAACATAATGATCGGCCATGTTTTATTTATGATTTATGAAAAGAGGGATTTCGCAAGGTTTATCATCCCATAAATCTATTTAAGATTTTAAGAGTTTTAGTATTCGTGATAAAAAACGAAATTATTATTAGAGCATTTCAGATTGCACCTACGAGTAATGGTTCATGAAGTTTGCAGAGGTGAATAAATAAATACACACTTATAGCTGTTCATACATCGTCAGTCTTCGATCTACGGGGCAAGTAAAACAACAGATAGGAGAATGTAAAACAAAATTATACTTATATTTGTTGCATAATTTGCCTAAACAAAGGACTTAGATTTTATGATAGAATTGCAATTTGAAGAAAAAGAATACAGTTGTACTTGTTTATACACATTCAAAGACATATTATAAAGCAGTACATAATATTCCTTGCAATCAAGTGTTAAGAGTGCAAATATTGATATGACCATATTTTGTTTTTCAAAATATTGAACAAGTCAAGCACGGGAATGGCAAACAAGTACAGACAATTTGGTTTGTGTTATTCTCTAATTATCGATTTCGTTAAGAGCGAAACTCACGTGCATTTTTTGATAGAAGCATAAAAATAGGAACAGCTATTTTCAAAACTATTGAACACATCTAGATATGGAACCCTTATGCAAAATCCTCTAAAGCATTTTTTTATCGCTCAATAAACCTCAATTTGTGATGATAAAATCCCTTCAATTGATAAAGGGGGTACTTTTGTTTCATATAATATTGAAAATACAAACTAAGTTCGCGTAGTTATTAACTGTAACAACAAAACTAAAGTCTCCAACGTAAAAGAGCTTGGCTAACTCCGTCATTGACTATTTTGTTCAAAATGAGAGGGGAAAGGATACTGTCATAATTTTATACGAAACACGATTAACTCATAACTAACATTGAAAGATCGAATTCAATTTACTCTCTACTATTTATTGATTTGTTCTTTCCCGAAAGAACAGTCTTAGGTTTCGTAATTTCATTCCGTATGCTTTTTTTTCTTTTTTTTTGTTTAGTGTAAAATATTATCTCAATGTAAAAGAGAACAATCCTAGAAAGTTTGACTTATATATTCTTGGTTCTCCGAGAGTGGGATTAAAATGTCCAGTTGATCTATCTTATACGCAAACTATGAAGTGAAAAGTTCAATCTTACATTTATGTTTGACAAACCATCAAGTATACTTGTTTACATATAATTATTAAACTTACAATAGTAGATTACAATTTGTTATGAATATATCCCGTCGATGGATATTGTGTTAATATTACAAAAATAAATAAATAATAACGGTAACGAAAATATTAAAAATTTGAAGGAACTAATTATAAAATAGAGCAATATTTTCAAAGCCTAAAATAGATAGGTTTTGTACATCTTAGCTTATATAAAGACACGTTTAACTCGGAGCACATTTCGAGCCTTCAGTTCATATTAAGAGAGGGTTTTCAACGTAATAATTTGTTCCTTTCTTGAATAAAAGCTATAAATTAAATATTTTCATTCCGGCCTCTTTTTATAGTAATAAAATAATTGTAGTGCAAGATGTGTTCTCAATAGAAAAAAAATACTAGAAATTGTAACTTGTAATTTTCCGGTTCCTCCGACAGCGGGATGAAAATGTCAGTACATGTAGCCTACTCAAAGCTTTGAATTTAAATATTCAACTATTAGATTTATTTTATAAATGATTTCATTTTCAGTAACAAGTTTGCAGATAAATTATGAATATTACGCTCTTTAAATCTTTTTTATGAATATGTCCAGTCAATTATTAAATATCTGTGATATTATTTTAAATATTTATACTACAAACAATCTAATTGTAAATTATATGTATGTTATCAAAACCTAAAAACTATTTGTATGTTAGACGAAGTTGAATTTCCGAACATTTAGTTTTAACTGAAAATGGAGAGCAGACTGTCTATGTTTTATATAAAGATATGTTTATCTAAATTTAACAGTTGTAACATTGAATTCATTTTAAGAGTATCTCCTCTTTGAAGAGATTAGTTCCTTCTCTAAGGATTGGATTAATGTTTGACAATTCCATTTCGATGTTCTTTTAAAACAATTATTTTTACTGTAAGTCGCTCTCCCAAGATAAATGTATAACAAATCCACCAGAGCAAAATATGAAACAAAACTTTTATTTATACATTTTAAAGTTTATCTTCTACGTTTATGTTGTGAGAGTTTTAAATTTTCAAAAAAACATACTTTGAATAAATAATTATTAGTTATATAACTGAATACATAATAGCCTACGAATTTTTTTGAAGTCGCGGTAAAATAGATGAAAAAAAATGTGTGAAGTATAAGCTTCAATTAATTATAAATAATTATAACTGAACGCTTTTAGTGATTGTGGTTTCTAATTTAGTATTAGTATTGAGGTTTATAAACGGGAGTGCACATTTGATGTCTAACGTAACTTTCATTATTGAACTTTATTCTCTGTACAATATTTCTTTTAAAATACTATTACATGTAATAATATCGTAAATTACTAACCAATGTTTTAGTGGTGTAATATTCCATTTTATTAAATAACTGAATAGTATTAAATGTAGGAAACATCAACTACAATTAACCAAATTTATTGTGGAACTAAATATTTTGAATTATCTATTTAACTTATACCGGATTTGAAGACAACCTTCCATATGGACAAAATATATTCAGCAATACGTATTGAACATAATATATGTAATATAATAGATTTACCAGTGACATTTATCAATATTATATACTAATTGATGCAGTTCGTGTGATAAACTATAGGAATTTCTTCGAGCACATCATAATATACCTTGTTAAACAAATTATAAGACCAATATAATCAAGGTTTTAAAATAATACGTTTACTTAAACAGTAGTTACACAAAATAAATTATGTAATTGTGATAAAGAAATAAAATTACATGTAACATCAGTATTATCCTAAATATCAATCAGTGTTCTATATGATTTCCTTGTTAAGATGTTAATGGTATAAACTGCATCTCTATTGATAAAGGAAATAAATCCGAATACATATGGAGTGTACAGCATTTATTTTTAAGTGTTTTTACATATTTTCAGTAGAACATCAGACAAATGAACCTAATCATTTACCAAATTAGACGCTTAATAAATTCGTAAATTTTCTTAAGCTGTATTTGAAACACCATAAAACAAAACAAAAATATTGCATCAGCAGGAAAATATCGCTATCGCACTTCATCCGAATGGAGGTAGCATTGATTTATACCACTGTGAGAACAGTTGTAATTAATTACTGTAACCTAGTTTTCGTTTATTTGTTCTCAGGTTTTTGTTAATACAAATTACTTGAATCTCTGAATAGCATCTGTTGAAAAATGTTTTATTTTTTTTGAATTTTTTTAAATACTTAACTTCACAATATGTATAATATGCAATACTATAAGTAGAAGAAAAACTGTCAAGCAAGTATAAGCCCAAAGTAACATTTTGTGTTACGGATTTATTTGTTACTATTATTTTAATATACTTTAGGCAACAACCTTAGATTATTTGTTTGATTTGACATTTCCTCTTTACCAATCATCTGTAAAACGAGTTTATAAATTTTTTTCATAAATATCCTAATATTTCATTTGTATTGAAGTCTATGCGTACTATAAACCGTCGGTTGTGATTCAATACACTCCATGTTTGTAGAGTATGATGACATTATTACTTTTAAAATACAATTAAATGCCATATTAGGAAAAAGTGAATTATCATATACTCTTTTTGTATTTAAATACACTCTGCTGGTAACCAACAGCAATTTGCAATATATATAGTTACCAATGGAATAAATATATAAAGTAGAAAGAGTGTAACAGTTTTTGAAATACATTTGAGTTACATTTATCACTAATGTTTTGTAAAAAACTACTAATTTAAATTGTGTAAAATACAACCATTAACAAAAATAAAAATTCTTGTAATTTTATTGAAGGTACAATTTATATTTAAGATATAAAACATTGAATACTTGAACTATTTTACTAAATTTTAGAATCGTAATCAAATGAAACAGTAATATAAAGTATTCTCTATTTTCATTTTCTAGTTATAAAATAATTATAATTCAAAAGGCGTTTTTTTAATTAATAACAATAATCTATCTACCTATCTTAATAACTTCATATTTAAATAATTTATTTAATTACATCAGTTTACTCTCTGTTAAATCTCTATTCAGACACCGTTTTCAATTTCATGATTAAAATTCTGCTTATTAGAAAAGTAATCCCGCATCTAGAAATATTATTAGAACGTAAAACCTCACTCAATATCTTGACTAAAATCTTTAAGAAAATACATATAATAAAAATGAAAATAAAATAAAAGTTTTAAGATACCTATACTAAATATTTAAGAGGTTATTAAAATAATTAATTTGATTGAAATAAAATCAAACTTGTAACATTCATTAGGTAGTATTTTGTGATATTGGTAATGTAATTTCTCAGTTGACGGATGAGGTTGAAATAATACATCGACATGTAAACAAATAATACAAAAGCTGAAAAGAGAATCTTGTGTTACTTGGATCGGAAGAAATTCAGAATGAAAGTTTAGGAATCAGTACTAACGAGGGACAAACTTACAAATACGTTGTGTTTATTTGTAGTATAATTTTTGTTGTTTAAAGGTGTAAATCATGTTAGTCGTTATCGTTTTATAAGAAAGGAAGGAAAGAACACAAAATAAAAATTATCATCTCTCGAATAAATAAATAGCGACAGGGTTAAAAAATAATAAGAGTTAGTCAAGAGAAACGCGATAGGAAATATGAAATAGAGGAAACTAAACCAAAACTTACACTATATAAGGTGTAGGATCAAGCAAGGTTATTTCGGGATTGGTAAGCCCGGATTATAAAATAAGCC
Organism: Aphrophora alni; assembly: GCA_963513935.1. Lineage (NCBI taxonomy): Eukaryota > Metazoa > Arthropoda > Insecta > Hemiptera > Aphrophoridae > Aphrophora > Aphrophora alni. Next base: position 136,721,727 of record OY740768.1, read on the forward strand.
CCTGAGAGCATTAGGTGTTTAATAAAACTTTTGAAAAAAAACCACGAAATAAAGAGTTTTTTAAAAACATAATTAACAATTTTATTATTGATAAATTTAGTCCAACTATTAAATTAAATTGTATGCAATTATAATTATTACCATTGTAACTTCATCCATTTTATAGAATATAATATTCGTCTGTTATTTTTACGTATTTTTATAAATGATTGATAAGCTAGTTGTATTTGTCGCAATACCTTTCAGGAAGTAAGTTAATATTATATCATTTTATCGAAATTTTACTGATGTTCCAATTGTGTATTCTTAAAAAAAATGTTTTTTATATACCAATATAATCTCTACAGTAATTTTGACAAGTATGTTCATAAATTATATTTTTCAACTGACATGTTTTATCGTAAGTTATTGGAAAACAATTATTTGTTTTCCAAAGGAAAAGAACAATCTTACAGGACCTACAAGAGGTCCACAGACAATGTTTCTGTTAGATTGAACTTATAATCTTTTGAAGTTGTAGGTCTAAAATTTTTAGGGATTATAGACTCTAAATATTAGTTGTAAGTAACTTTTAAATAGCTTGTGCTATGTTAAATTGAAATTGAAGCAATATTTCAATTTGTACTACATATGTGCTATAAGTAACACCTTCCTGTGTAGAGTAATTTATAGGTAAGACTTTATTGTCTACTGAAAGCGGATGATAGCGGTGAAACAAACCACAAACAACTACAATCTCAATGTACTTAATTAACGTTTAATAAATATGATAGACAATTTATGAAATGTACTTGTATAATATCAAAACTTTTTTAAAAGTCAATAAAATAAATATGAACCCACTACAATTTAAAGTTTTGTGATATTTATTGGATAACTGGTAGAGAAGAAATAATGTGGGCTTGTTTTATTAGTTATGACCGAGCGCGCCGGTATAGGAACGTCAGTGAAATAATAATCAAATTTTATTTATATTTGTTCTACTTTATAAGCACTGTTCTTTATTCTAGGTTTAACACTTGATATAGGGAGTCGATTTATAATTTCGAAACGTCTTGTATTAGATTCTGTATACACAAAAAATAGATAATATCTGAAAAAAACTATATTAATTATATACTTTGGGGTAGGAAAATTCAATAGGACAAAATTATTTATAATGTACTACATAACATTGTTTCTCACAAACCTACAATATACAAATAAATAATTCCTCCTGTCATTTTATATTTCTAATAATTCGTACCGCGTATCACTTATTTCCTTCTTGAATAGAGTTTGTATTTTATTCATTTAAACTTTCAAAACATGAACACCTTTTTATAAATCACGAAATAATAGCTAAAATAGCTACATTTCTTTGATTTCAAATATTCTTTGTGGTTAGCATTATATTAAAATCACTAAAATATGAAACATTTCTGATGAACATTAGCTTGATGCATACTAGTCTGATTGTAACTACTAAATATTCAATGTTACATTGTATGCAGGGTCTTTTGTTATTTATTTTCTTTTATCAGATCACAAATACTTTTTACGTATAAATTGTGTTTATATTTATACGTAATTGTAATTTTGAACGCTTAGGGTAAAAATTTCCTTTAGTAGAATAAAGGGTTTCTTTTTACTTTTATCAAAATGTATTCTATGTAAAGTTATCAAGAGTGTGTAAAAGAAAAAAATTGTAAAAGTCAACTAGTATAAATTTACAATAGTTAAAGAAACAAAACGAAAAATACACAATTTCTTTAATATTCTAGATTGTTTGATAACTATTTAATCGTCAAAATGTAGACAAAGTAGAGACTTAGAGTATAGTAGTGATTTTATTTCAAATATTGCGTTCTTTATTCATTAAAAATTTATGGAGAAAAAAAAGTTGTGTTTGCAGATATTGTAGAAGGATCTACTGTAACTTTACAATTGCTTCTCAATTGCATGTTTTTTGACGATAATTTTTGATAAAGTACTTAATTATAACTGTATTTAATTTAAAATGAAACACGAATCAATGAGACCTACGAAGTAACCAGGAATTTTAGATTACGCTTCTTTTATAATTTGAAGCCCGAAGCTAGTTTGCGACCGCATAAATAGAGGTAGAACGTATTCTGAAAAAAAGAATTTAACGAATTCATTAGATTCTTTCAAAAGGACAAAGATCTCTTAACTTTCCGAGTAAATATAAAATTGAATAATAAGCATGCAAAGCTTTATACATAACGCCCCTCTTTACTCCACATTGAGAGGCAACCTCCTGAGGGAAATTCTATAGTTCGTTAAACAGAAGTTCATTAATTATGAAATTAGCAAGTAGATTAATTACAAACAAGCAAAACCGTTTTCCTTTCGCAGTTATTTACCAAAATATTCTAATAATTAAAGGTGAGATTTTTTAAATGTTTATCTATAACATTCGTTACATTTTTTTAAATGCTTCGAGAAAAAATGTCTTTAAAAATTTTTACATTTTCATTTTAACTTAATGGAAATTTTTAAGATTGAAATACTTGATCTTTTGTATAGCCTTTATTTTCTGAAAAATGAAAGGTCAATACTCAAAGTGTTTATTTTTGTGTAATAATAAAAATAAAAAATTTTTTTATTGAAACAATTTATTGAAACGTTTAGCCAAACTACGATTTATCATTATCATCAAATGCGTTTTTAAGTAAGATTATTTTATGTACTTTTCAACGAATTCTGAGTTCTTTAAATGAGACTGCTAAATATTTATTTTTTGTAGTAATTGGACTCGTTGATTGGAATGGAGCTGAATGCTGATGTTGCCCTTTAAAACATCTTCATTAGAATTGGCAAAAGGTTTTACACAAAAGTACAATAGAAATAGAAAAGACTTAAAAATGTGTGTTCGTAGGAGAATTTTCTATTACAGATTTAAAATGTAAAAATTAATGTGAGACCAATGCATAATTACATCGTTTATTTATCATTCTGTTTATATGTTGTTATTATATACAGGTACACAATTATTTTTAAGTTTAATAAATATATAAATATAATAAAACATATATTTAATGTTTTGGTTCATATACGACTAAATATTAAAGTTTTATACCATATTTAGATCACGAATTAATGAAAAAAAAGGGGGGAATCTCAAAGCAACTGAGCGTTAGCATTCACTAACATAAATTAGTTTAAGTTAACTTATATTATTTCTATTAACATGAAAATAGCCTATAGTATTAAAAAGTATAAATGAGAATATAAAATCCTGGAAAGTCTTTACGACTCATTGTTTATTGCCACAATATTTCATAAAAAAACAGCCACACATTTAGATTGGACAATTACACCACACTCCATACTTAGAACAAAGACTTACGAGTCAACTTGCCAGAAAATTACAAAATATTAAATTTTAAACAGGGTGAATACATTGTTAATGTGCTGATTTCTCTACTCTATGTACAACTCCAACTTTAGAGTAAATATTATAAATTCATTTCTCTTCTCATATTTAAGTATCACCACACGCCAAGACCTTTACTGGGCTTGGAGTTGTACCGTTGTTATTGTGCCATCATTATTGTATATGTCTCATTTTATGTTTTTTTAAATAATAATTCGTTAACTCAACGCTGTCTTTAGATTCTGTAAATATTTAAAGTTTACATTTTAAAGACTGCCATTATGTTTTATGTTATATAATAATGTTGTAATATAATACGTGTATTTACATATCCTTAATTTCATACCTGCTTTACTTTGTTACCTTAGTTGACCTGCTATCGATCCTCAACCTTCGTTCACCTCCCAGATTCCAAAACCACTATTATCAACTTGCTGTATGTCTCGTATTTTAACTTAGCGTTCGTTAAACAATAAACGGTAAAGGTTAAAACTGGTTGAAAAGTAAACAACCATTAAGGGTTGTAACAGTGTTTCCCTTTTTCTTTACATCTGTTTTTATGATGGTGTGCCTTTGGGGAAGGAATATGAACTAAAAATTCTGATAGGGTTTCTACCCTGGAATTGTAGACGCAGGGAACACCGCAGAAGGATTGGAATATAAATGTTGGAACCTGTATATTCTAAGAGGGGAAGGCGGAGAAAACCCCACACCAACTATTAGTCGAATGGGGTGCAGTAATGAACACAACGGCTGAAAGTCTGGAAGAGTAGAAGATGACATAGAAAACATTGACCCCATTCATATACTGCAATTACTAAAGGAGTTGGGATTTTCACAGAGGAGACTTCCGTGTTTTAGAAGAAATGGTCGGGACAATAGATCTCAGAGATCGGAGTGTTTAAGAACCCCACGTCACTACTACTGTTTAAAGATTGAAATATACGAAATACAAACAACAGTAAATCACTGTTAAAAAATAAACATTAATTTTATTGAAAATATTGTGTACAGTGTAAAACACAGAGATAAATCTTGGTTGTTAATATTGTTGAAAAGGGGCACCTAGGTAACGACCATTTGTAAAGAGGTTAGTTTTTGTAATTACTGTTCGAAATATTATTGACTACATATTGTTTCGTTAAGATGAAGATATATATTGTTTTTTGTAAAACAATAATAACATACTCGTGGTTTTAATAATAAAATTGTAATTGTACCAATCGCTGGATGTGAAGTTGTGTATAATCATAAATTAAGAACATCATGTTTTGTGTTAATGATTTAGAATTTTTTAGGAGGACATAAAGTTCTGCACTGGGTCACGTATATTGTTACTGGTTGCGATCGTGAGCAAGTCTGAATGCAGTAATATTTAATCTTAACGAGTGTTACTCGAGTCGTCCTAGACTTGAGAAGAGGAAATGTTATAAAACTGTATAAACCACAATTTCAATCGTTTATTAGAAACGCTCACAAAACAGAGGTGATTACTTCTTCTATTTTTGAATAGTTCGAGTTTGAAGTGGTCTTTACATTTGTATCCAAACGTTGATAAATAAACGTTAAAATGTCAACCTATATTTGTGAACTATTGTTAATTTATATGAATCCTTACAATTAATGTATATTTTCATTATCTGTATGGAATGTTTAAAGATAGTTATACTTCTTGCTTTAGAGGAGAACATTAACAATATTAAATTTTCAGAGCACGAAATTAATTTACATCCTTGTTTAAATTATATTACAAAAGAGCTATCTCAAACCTATGAACGACTGATTAGATATTAATGGTAAATACCAACTCTTGAGTTTTATTTATTCACATTAAAAAATTTACTTCATGAATTTATATGTACCATTTTAATATTCTATCTAATTACATTTTAAAAAATTAAGAAATTTTAAAGTAGAGATATGTTAAGAGAACCTTGGAATTTGATTACTATTTTTTTAAATTACACTATAAAATTATAGAGAAATTCATTTTCTTAAAGTACTAGACAATAAAATTAAAAATCGACTTTGTTGAAAGATATAATTTGAGACTATATGGTTTAAAGTAAGAAATAATTCACAACTGGGTAAATCATGAACGCAACTTAACACAATTGTTACGTATTATAACGATGTTCAAAGTCAAATATGATTTGTTAAATTTTATTTATCTTTGGTTCATAATTAAGTTCCCTAATCTTAATTTAGATAAGTTCTCAATTTGTATTCTTAATAAATTTAAATAGAAAGTGAGCACAATTTCTCAACAATTCGTTAAGAAATCAAACGTGTTTCGACTACAATGTCGCCATTTTCTATGATGAAGGAGCACGTGTAACTAACCAATTCTCTTATTTATACAGAATTCTGGAGAAAGGGTTTGGTTTAAGATTATTGAACAATTTTTTAAAATTTAAAAATGCCATTATTGACCTTTATATTGGTATTGATGTTACATAATATTATGAATTTTTTGTTAGTCCTATAGTAATACAGAGAGTAGGTTAGAACTTCATGGTGTTTTCATTTTGCTTCCAGATGAATAAATTCGAATGATCTGATTTCAACTCTATATTTTTTTATTCATCCTCGTTTAAAAAGAGGCGGCGTGATGTCTTCTCCATATGTATTTTACTCAAGGTTTAAAAGATAGTCAAAACCATATTAAGAAATTGTGTGTTGAATTGCATGAAATGGAAAAGATTAGATTACAGATTTTATTTTCAAACATAATATCAGATAAAGTCCTAAGAGGAGTGTATCAGAGAGCGGAAGTATCTAACGAGATTCGGTTTCATATCAACCCAAGTATAAACTAATAACTAATAACATAACCTTTTCGAAGTTGGAAATATTTACTCTCAGATTATTAAGGTTCATACGAGAGATATTCCAATACTGTAGTTATGGAATGTATCAGCACTGTGTCACATGGTCCAGCATCAATTTCAAATGATATCTGTCAACATGTGGGTCCGTTTTATTATGTAAATTTGTCAATACCTGATAATTTATATGGATGGAAAAGGGCGACTGCAATCTAATCTCAATTAGGCTTTGTTAATTTTGCATTTTAGTTTTACAAAACATAGAACATATTTTAATTCGTTTTCAATAGCATGTAATTCGGGTCAACATCTGTCAGATATGTTTAAGAAAATTTGATAGATTTTAGTCTAATTTAATGATTGTTTTGGTCAGGCTAGACTCATAAATAGTTCAGATTATTCAAGATATGTATTCAAATAGTTATCGAAGTATAAAAATTTAATGTGGAAATTATTTCTATCATGCTGATTTGCAATTAGAACGGGACAATGTATCTCTGTTAAGATAGAAATGAAGTTATTGTGTTGTGTGGGGTATATGAAGATACAAAAGTGGGGCTTATTCAAAAGTAAAATACTTGATGTATTTAACAGATCCTTACATCGTCGGATTTCATAAAAGATGTTTTCTTACATCGTTAACCCATCATTACTTATAAAATTGGTTAGTATATTTTATTTTTTTCATTTGTTTAAATGACTATTCCCCATATAATACAACAATAAACACTGACTATGTAAATCAACTTGAAAAACTTATAAAGAATCATTATTTTTTCTTACAGTTATTAATTATTGATTAACCATTTTTGTATAAAAAGTAAAAATAAAGATAAATAAACAATAACAAGATGATATTCAAGACATGCTGTCCAATACACAATAAATATCACTAAAATTATTACATTTATTAATTAAATGGAAATAACCCGTGCGTTTTAGATTACGAAATAACAACACAAAGCAATATATATATATATATATATAGATTTATGTATAAGACCTTTCGAGTGCCTAATGGTACGGGCGACGACCTATTGGAGGCCTGGAGTGCTTGAACTCAGGCATTCAAAAGGTCTGTTTTCATACACTAAAACGACCTTTTGTGCCCTCTGTATAAAGCGAAAACCTCGACGAACCTTTTGGATGCCTAGAGTGCCTGGTGTGAAATGTACGGGAGACGATATTTTGAAGGCTTATATACGATCAGTTACAAATGCCACCTATTGAAGTCTTATACGATCAGTTACAAAAGTCACCTTTTAAAGGGTTTAGTTGACGCCTGTTCCTGTTAATTTCTATTTTCTGACGCCTGTTATCACCATGGTATAAGTCATCGTGTTTTAGAGACCTTTTGAAGACCTGCTATTATTTAAATAGAACCTTTTGAAGACCTTATGCTCTCCAATAAACTTAATTTTGACATTACTTTGTCTGAAACATTATTTGAGTAAAATTTTGCGTCACATAACAATATTGTATAGTTTTAATACAAAAAAATTTGATTTAAAAATTTTCTCATATCACTTACTTTCTTTCATTAATACTATTGTTTGCCAAATACTAATGAAGTAACTATTTATTTTAAATATAACTAGAGGGTACATAATCCTCTGTTCGCGGTACAACTCCCGTTCAGCCATTCGTTGTCCTCGTTTTCATAATATAGTTAACAGAATGTTAAAATATGTTACACATTATTAATCAGAAGACGAAAATAGTTACATTTATTTCTCCAAACAAGTATGCTACGGTATTTATTTTTTCAAGTTTATAAATAAAACTATATTTTAACTAGTTACCATTTTACTTTCACACTATACTAGAGAAAGTATAGTGATCGCAAAAAAATCGATGATGAGATTTTTGTGGATATACCCGTTTTGGGACCCCCTGAGTCCAAAAAAGTGGTTTTTACAAAATGTCTGTCTGTATGTATAAAAAGCTAGAGAGAAAAATATTCGATCGATTTCAAACAAATTTGCACCAAGCATGTCAATTAGGCATGCTTTATTTTTGTTTAAATTTGTTAAATTGTTAAATTTGTTTAACAACAAAACACACGTCATAGTACTTTTCCCAGCCCTAAAATGTATGTTATACTGTACAGTCCTAATTGTAGTTATGCGATTAAGCAGAAAAGTGTCTTAAATTAATTCAGCAGCCTAAACAGTTACTTTTGATAGTGTTTAACAAGAAAACACATGTCATAGTACTTTTCCCAGCCCAAAAATGTATGTTATACTGTAAATATATGTTAAGTGTACTGTTTAATTTGTGTGTGTGTGTGTGTGTGTTCATGTTTTTACTCAATTGTGGATACATCGACATGCACACGCCCACACTGTGGATACATTTTCAAATTGTGGAAACATACACACGTTTCCACAATTTTCTGATCGTATATTCTTTAACAAAATGCAAAAAGAAGTCATATGAACATGAGGTTCCATAACTAGATTTTCAGCAAATGTGTTAAATAATTTTCTGATCGTATATTCTTTAATCATTGCAAAAATAAGTCATATGAAAATGAGTTTCCATAATTAGGTTTTTGGCGTGTTGTGTTAAAACGATATATATAACACAGCTATGGAAACGTTATGAAAGACTACTATAGCGCTCTTGGCGGACCGTCGAGTAAACTTATACAGTGTTGCTGGTTTTACCATCACATCATTTTACTTTGTTAACTTTTAAATGCATTTGACAAGATATTTTTTTAATATAGTGTATACACTATAAGTATATTATTAAATATTTAGATTATTTAATAACTACATTGTATTACTTGCCCAGCCCAGCCTAGCCATCACATCATTTTACAATGTTAACTTTTGAATGTATTTAACAGGATATGTTTTAATATATGGTATACAATATAAGTATATTATTAAATATTTAAATTATTTACTAACGACATTGTATTACTTGCCCAGCCCAGCCTAGCCATCACATCATTTTACAATGTTAACTTTTGTATGTATTTAACAGGATATGTTTTAATATAGGCAGGGTATACAGTATAAGTGTATTAATAAATATTTAAGTTATTTACTAACGCCATTGTATTACTTGCCCAGCCCAGGGTAACCATTACATCATATTACAGCGTAAACTTTTGAATGTTTTTGACAGGATATGTTTTAATATAGTGTATACATTATAAGTACATTAAGAAATATTTAAATTATTTACTAACGCCATTGTATTACTTGCCCAGCCCAGCGTAACCATTACATCATATTACAGCGTTAACTTTTGAATGTTTTTGATAGGATATTTTTAATATACTGTGTACAGTATAAGTACATTAAGAAATATTTAAATTATTTAATAACGACATTGTATTACTTGCCCAGCCCAGCCTAGCCATCACACCATACAGTTTGTTATTGTGTGATCATGGTAGTAGTAACCATAGAATTTTTTTTTTAAAGGGTATTTATAATATATCAAAGTTCCAATATTTTTAAAATTGTGAATTGTGTCATGAAAAAGTTGTTCAGTGAGGTTTTTTTTTTATTTTTCGGGTAGAGTTGATGAAAGCGGCAAAGTTGTAGCTGATAAGTTAAATGAAATCCATAATATTTTTAAAAAATGTTTAGTTTGGCTTTTACAACCATTGTCGGCAGGTGGCTTGTAGTGCGCGAGGGTCCAAAGGTCAAACGATCCTTTTAACTTGGGTTAATCGTCTGTAAAACTTTGGGGAACACCCCAGATATTTCTAATTGTTTTGCATTGTGTGATTTTCTAAAAGTATGCATTTTAGGGAATGATCTTGACCCTTTTTGTTATTAAGATGAACAAAAATTCCCACCCTTTTATTAGTTTGTTGAAAGACGTTTCCGCCGCTTGTTTTTAAAACAGGTGTCACATTTTCAGGCCAGGTATAGTCCACGGTAGAAACTATAAAACATAACAATGTACAATTTATGGCAGTCTATAAAATATAAATGTCACGGATGAGAAACAACTATATTTCAATTTTTTCCAGGGTAGGCCTATATATTCTACTTTATATGAAAATTAAGTTATTATACCCGCAAACATTTACTATTCACTCTGCAATCAAAAGATAAATCAAATTAACAATAAATAACTATGTCCCATAACTAGGTTTACCTAAACTAGTTACAGTACTAAGATAAAGAAATACATAGGCTAAATAAATTGAAAAAAATGTGTCATATTTTGTACAGATAAAAGCATTGCTCTCTCTCTGTTCTCAAAATGATAAGCATATTGTTAGCAACATTTCGCTGTAAATTTTTTTAGAGTATACACGTGACATTAGCGTAGATAGTACGTCACATGAACCAGATGTTACCCAAAAACCCCAAAAGACGAAACGAAAATTAGTACTATGGACAAACGAGCAGAAGGTGGTTGTTACATCTTTCTTCAAAATGCATATAAAACGTAGGATCCCACCAAAAAAGAGCGAATGTGAAGAACTGAAAAACATGCACAAGGAGTTATTAGAAAATAAATCTTGGTTAAAAATTAAAGTTTTCATTCAAAATCAGTACATGAAAAAGAAATAGCTGTTTATATACGTTATATTTCTAACAACTATAAGCGCGAAGTAGGCTACCTCAATGATTGTAAGTTTTTTTTTTTATTGATTATAGGTCATCAGAATCTGAAACAGCGTAATCTAGTTATTAGTTGAATAGTATTTATTGTATCGTTTTATATAGTTTTTGTTATGAGTAAGTTATGTTGCTTATATGTTACGAACTAACAAAGGTGTTTTTTTTATCATAACTTTTTATATAGGCCTATAATATTCAATGATTTTATGTTCATAATGTATTGTTATCTTTACTTCGGAACTATTATGTTTATATGTAAGCTATGTTGCGTTTATTACGTCTTAACAAAGGTGTTTGTTTTTGTTTTTGTTTATTTCGTAACATTTTTATATATAATAATCAATAATTTTATGTTCATAATTTGTTATCTTTACTTCGGAACTATTATGTTTATATGTAAGCTATGTTGCGTTTATTATGTCTTAACAAAGGTTTTTTTTTCTTTTTGTTTTTTTATTTTTTATCATAACTTAACATTTTTATATATAATATAAAATGATTTTATGTTCATAATTGTGATCTTTACTTAGGAACTATTATGTGTAAGCTATGTTGCGTTTATTACGTCTTAAAAAAGGTGTTTTTGGAGGGGGGTTTATCATAACATTTTGATATATAAAATTCAATGATTGTATGTTCATAATTGTTATCTTTACTTATAACATGTTCAAAAGATTACATTATATCGTCAGAAACTATGAGAAAATACAGCTGAAGAATCAATTGTTGTTAATGCTTCTTCAAAAATAAGAATTACTTCAACTGCAAGTAAATGTGCTCTTTTTACGACAGCCAATCATTTGTTCTTAACATACAGTTACAGTAGTTTGTAAGTGCAGGTAGCCATCCCCGCCTGGGTGTTTTACAACTTAACACAATGAAACAATAGCAGCCCGGTAGCCAACATGACCCAAGTAAGACACAGCCTATGACTCAAGACTAATTTCATGGTTTCAAAAGTTTTTAAAGCTGGTGACTTTGTTCAGAGTAACACTAGGCACCAACAGTTCTGCCAGTTACTTTTCATTTTTTTGTTTTCACTGATTATGATTTATGTGACAAGTTACAGATAAACCAACAGACACACACAAACCAATTTACAATACAAACCAATTGTAAAACCAATTCATACCAAAAAAATACACTTTACTTTAAATTTTTAGTGATTGTCCTAATTATTAATCTGAAAAAATGTGATTTATTATTTAGCCGACTTTTTTCTAATAAAATATTCCTGACAAATGATTCAGAATCGTGTTCTGAATTTTTATTTATTAAAAAAAATTGTTTCTCACGAGTCAAGCTCGAAAACATTTATAGCTTCAAAACAAGATAACATTTTTCTATTAAAATTGTTAGAAATCTTATACGATGCGTGTAAAATTAATTTACTTTTCTTGAGGCCAATGAGGCAATAATTCAAAACATGTTGCAAAAACACTGCGATAAAATGCAGTTTCTGAATAAAATGTTCTTCACTGCCTCAAGTATTATTCGTAATACTTCATCTTAAATACGTGGTGAAGTAAACTAAAATACCTGCACTATATGTTTGTCAATTACTATGCCAAATGTATTGTTGAACTTCAATATCCAGAGTGGATACTGAAATATTGTTGATTTTTGTACTTTTCGATGTACGTAATGGAAAGTGAGAACATTGTCAAAATATTCGTTCCAAATCAGTATTTGTGTTTGTGTAACTATATTTATTACTAAAATACCGCATATTGTATTTCCCGTTGAACAGTGCTTACAACTTTTTGTCTTAAGTTGGTTTTCACGTGGGACTTTTTTTTATAAATTTCAAACTGAGTCAAATAATATAGCCTACTATGCTTAACGAAATAAGTATTAAGCTTAAAATAACACTGTAAACAAAGTATTTAAATTGTCATTTTATACGGGTTAAGCAAGAATAATAATAATTTGTTAATATAACTAGTTTTATATCATATATTTTGAAGCTAATTTTGGTTCAAACTTTCTGAAAAAGAGAGAATAAATGGTTAACAGAAAATCATCATGGTTAACAATGCAGTGATTTTATCAGCAACAGTTTAAAAACTACTTGCATAAAAGGAAGAGAAGAGTGATTTAATTTAAAACAATATTTGAGATAGGGACTATAGTTTTGGAACATTTAGAATGCACATCACTAGAGTTTTAAATTGAATTTTATATTAGTCACTTCATGTTTTTATCATAGAATTCATAGAAAATATGTATGTGGACTTACATTAAATTGTTAAATAGTTGCTAATAACAAATATTGATGGAAGAAACTAAAAAGGTGTAAAATTTTGATTATCTTTATATTATTGTAAATTTTAATACATATAAAAAAATGTATTTTTTTTTCTTTTCTTTAATCCTGCTACAATAACTTGAATAGTTATCCACGGATCGAATTTAAATTGATTGGAAATGTTGATCTAACTGTTATGAATAAAATATAATCAATTTTGTATCGATATCTTTAATGGATTGTCAGATATATATCGTTTAATGAAAATGAAAATGAAAATATTCGAAAAAAGTAAAAAAAAAAAAATTGTTAATAATATATTCTTATAGAAAATTAAAAAATAAAAACAATGAGACTATACACGACATGGTATCTTTGTTTACTTTTTGAGGTATTTACATTCAAAAAGTCTATATTTTGTAATTTTCATTTTCAAAACGTTATAACTTGAAAAGTAATAATCATAGAGAGTTCTAGGTATGCTTAATCGTTCAGATTTTTAATTCTCTATAACAACTGTAAATTCCAATTTTTTGTAATTAAAAAAAAATTCACTCAAAAATCCACTTTTTTTCATCGTCGATTTTTACGTTTTTTGAGTGAAAATTTTTTTAATTACAAAAAAATTGAAACTTACAGTTCTTATAGACAATTAAAAATCCGAACGATTAAGCACACCTAGAACTATCTAAAAATTTTGTAAGCAAACCTCAGATTCGGATTCAGCACCCCAAAAACATACAGAGGGGAAGAAATAAAAACTACCCTACAACTTTCCTAGTAATCCACCAATGTAATTTGACATATGTACAATTATTGAACAATATACAAACACATTTTTGTTCAAATACTAAGAGACGAGAAGCTCAAAAGTTGTAGATTGATAATTTCCAAAATATCAATTTAACAATGAATTTTACGAAACAAGTGCACACTTTGTAGAAAAGTTGGAGTCCTAAACTTGTGCCCAACAAAATTAATCTATACTAGAAATTAACCATTCTAGTGCGCTTAGTGCTTATTTTGCGCACTTGTTCACAACCACTCGTTAACTCTGTCGCTGGAGTTGTAGTTTAAGCTACAAAGCCGTTACATTTGATGTTCTTTAGCCCCCTATCACATCCCGCCGGATATAAGTCGAGTTACAGTAACCCTATATTATGTTCATATTAGGTTAATACCATTCAGTTTTACTCGTTTTCAGTTTCATATGAATTTACTTACTTATTCAAATACAGTAGATTAGGTTGTATTAACGCTTTAATTGTTTAGCATACAGGGTGTTTTGCGAGAGTTTGGCACAACTTCAGAAGATGATAGGGGTCCACCTAAAAAAATCAAAATTGTTCATTTGTACCTAGGGCCAGAAAAGCTTCGTTTTCCAGACATCCGCCATTTTGTTTCTTTTCCAAAATGATTTATACCTAGAGAACAGTTTGACCGATTGAGTTTAAACTTGGCACAAAGTTTAACCTAACAATGATAGACCCTATATATACAGGGTGAGTTTCTACTGACACCATTAACTTCGCCAGTATGTTCTACTCACTAAATGGAATAAAAAAGTTCATATGGACCCATGTCCGATCTCAACCGTTTGGCTGTAGTCGCGTATTTTGTGTTTTTTTCAAAATCATGATATTTTGCCTCACTATTTGTTTAAGACATTTAGTGTTTAAGACATTCTCGCTCTTGTCAGAGGACATTTGTCGCATATATACTCTTGTTCAGAGCACAGTTACTGTCCTCTGAATATTAGGAGGACAGTGTATTCTCATCAAGAGTATATATAACTTACTGTCCCCTTAACATGAGTTAACATAACACGGATTTTTGCAACAAATGCTGCCAACATTGTCTTGTCCCCAACATTTTCCCTTCTTCTATACTCTCATTTTTGTTATCTCCCTAACTCTCTCTCTGCAATAGGCATGAAACATTTAGTTTATTTTAGTTTAAATCGATGGAAAATAAACAATTAACATCAAATTTTGTATAACGATTTTTTCTATAGACTTGTGGGTGGAAACACACGATAATATTTTAACTAGACTTTTTTCTATAGATAAAAAACAATCTAGATTATTTAATACCATATTTATTGAATTAGATAATTTATCGAACTAATAAACGCTATTACGCAACTTACCCAGCGCAACATTAATATTAAGACAACGTTTGACCGATCACCATGAAAATTGGCCAATACATGTTTTTTTTTTTTTTTCTTTTTTTTTTTTTTTTTCATTTTCCCTAATTATTATAAAATCCATCATGTTACTTACCCCAGCCCAACAATAATACTAAGACACCGTTTGACCGATTACGAAGAAAATTTTCAAACTCATTTAACTCATTAATGGAGAATGTTTTTATCTAATAATTATAAACGCCATCATGTTACTTACCCAGTCTAACATTAATACTAAGACACCGTTTGGACGATTACAATGGAATTTGACACACACATGTATTATTTCATGGAGAAGGGTTTTATCTAATTATTATAAACGCCACCATGTTATTTACCCAGTCTAACATTATTACTAAGACACCGTATGAGCGATTAAAATGACAATTAACATTGATTAGTATAACATTTATATAATATAAAATTAATTAATAAATAGATTGAAATTGCTATTTTAAACGACAAAGGCCTACTTAGGAAAATGTATTAACAACCAAATCTATAACTAATTATGAGGGCTAGATACCAAATTTTTACGAAATAATGCTACAAATCTTCTTTCCTTGTAATATTTAGCATTGACTTGGTGGCCGGTATGTAGTGGCCGGTTGCATAAACGTCAATCAGATATGATCTATGATCATCGTCCAAATTGATCTAATATCAAGAGTTTATGTTTATTATTGAGTATATGTTTAGAGTTTACCTAACATTATATTTTGTTGTATTACTTCATGTTTCATTGATTGTAGACTTAAAAATTGACCAAGCTGCAAAATTGAGTCTAGTAGTCGTTCAGGTAGCCTCTGCCCCTAATAAAACAAAGGGGCTACAGTGTGTTGATCTATAAAAGAAACTAAAAGTTTTGTTAACGGTTTTAGACTAATGTCTCCAATGCCTAGTATCTGTTTCTTTAATGCAGTGCAATTACATTTATACAAAAATTCAATACAATCAGTATGAAAATATTTCAATAATAAAAATTTAATCCAATTTTAATTATAATCTTTTAAATTTTGGACATTTATATTTCATTATTATTTTAAACACATATTATTATCAAAGAATTTGAGACATTATCAAATTTCAACACAATATCTAAAACACTTAAGTTTCAACTAAAAGTAATCGCACATTAGGACCGTTTAAGGTTATAATTATTATTGTTATTGAATAAATACTTCTTTCCACAGAACTTTGGTTTAACCGGAACAGAATGGTCAGGATCGAATTTAAAACCTATATCCTTTTACAAAAAATATTATTGATTTGTAATTATAGATTGCCAAAAATTTGCCAAAATATTACCGTTTACCGTTTTTACATTGAGGTGGATTGTAATAACTGTTATTGATGCACTCAATCGAAAGAAACTGACTTCTTAAACTGTTAAAAATTATAAATAGCTAGGAAAGAATTCACGACTGACGTAAAAATTTGTCTTTTAAACCGAAAATGTATATCTTTGTTTTCTTTTATATGTATGTGAATTTGTAACATAAATAAAACTAAAATTTATTTTAGGAAAGTTTGATAGAAAGGTTTCTACTGTATTCTGTAATTTATGTTTTCTAAAAATATTGTGACCGACCATTACAGCTCTCTCATTATCAGAAATTATTTTGTCTTACCTGCTATGTTGAGGTTCAGGTAGCCAGGGCGTTAAGACTAACCTAGCCTCTCTTAGTTTTATGACACTAAGAGACTTTTTTAAATATATTATAAATGTGCCTGACGTTTTATCTTTTCGGGATAATCATTGTTTTTAAAATTCCTTTAGACATAAAGAAAGCGAACACTATCCCAATTCATATTGCCAACAATTAAAAATAGAGTATGCCTTTTACATTTTAGGAATCTTGATTTTCTTAGTAATAATGATGCCATTTTTTAATTAAGATAATTAATATTACTACTGTTACATATTAATTGTAAACAAGTGAATGGATCAAAACAATAACGAACTTTGTCTAAAAACTCTTTCTTGTTAAATAAGAAAGCTTGTGTGTATGTATATATTGAAACACACTTTCAGAGTGTTATATAGGTAAGGAATTTTTTTTAAAAGTACAAAATTAAAAATGGATGAGTCAGAGGTGGGAGGCACAACAAATTACCTGACGTTAAAGTTGAAGAAGTCCTGGAAAATATTTCAAAGTTTTTAAACAATAAATCGTACTAGAGCTATTCAACAACTCGAGCAGAGTATTGGAGAACTCAAAAATTCCAATATCTTATTTCAATAACCTATGTATGGTCAAAGTTATAGGCTTCTTTGGCGCAGAAGGATAGCACTTTCGTAAAGGATCTTTAATTAATTGTGTTATCTTATATTTATATTTAATTTTAGCAATAAATGAATTACAGTACTGTAGTTATTAGTTAAAGCACAAATTTGGTAATTTCCCTAGTTCACAACATTATCCTGAAAATGGAAAGATAGACAGCCAGAGTGAAGTCTAAAGAGGACTTTATTTTTATTATATAGAGGAACTATATTATTCTTTGTTTTTCTTGATCTTAGGTAGTTTTTTTAATAAGCCTAAAGATTTCAATTTATTTAGGAAAGGCTATTTATAATACTAAATTAATTACGATTCTACAAAGAAAGTACGTTTGTTGTTTTTAAGATTCGTGTTAAATAGAACAATGTGGAAAATACAATAATGAGACACCGTGAAAATAATAGAGGTTGCAGTTTTACAAGAACAGAAAAGCATCCCCCCAGCCCACATCAAAAACACAATCACGGACGCATGTTATTCACAATAATCATCTCATCAGAGAATAAACTTTATTTCCGTTTTCACAGTTGGTTTGTTCACATGTAGGCCTATAGGTTACTCATCGACATTTGAAGAATTGTGCCAGGAAGTAGTTCTTCCTTCATTGAAACACACTGAGCTTGTTAGGAGTGTTACTGAAAAAAGGAGTGTTACTAGGAATTGTTTAATCAAATATTTACACATTTTATCTTTACAAAAAATATTGTTCTGCAATTTGTGAAACACGTAAAAACATTTTGCCTTAAAATAGTTGATTTTTTTTTGACAAATTTCTTTATTTATCGAAGTTAAAGAGACCAACAGTCAAAAACAAAATATATTTTATCTAACTTCGTTTTAAGATATGTTAAACAATTTGAAGAAAACTGAACAAAAATTACGCGAGCTACTCAATTCGCCAGAGTTTTTAAATCCCAAAAATCGGTTCAAAACTTTTCCGATTTCTCGATTTAATATGGATTTAGTAATTTATATTAAACATTGAATTAAAAAAACGGTTAAATATCATCAGAATTCTTTGACAACTGTATCGAACTCATCCAAAAGAAATGTTTGTGACAAATAAGTTGAAATTACTCAATCAAACTTCAGAATCTGATTAAGTACGACAATATATACATTAAATGCTATATAACATGTAGGATAGTCCCCTCGTGCTTAGTTTTCGAATATCCGCCATTTTTTAAAAATAAAATAACATTAAAACTTTAGAAATATATATGATATTGAGTTCAGATTTGATAAACGCATTTTTCATGTAACGTTTTACACAGGATTTGAAAATGATTTCCATTTTAAAATGTTAAAGTCGTATATATTGAAAACTTGTTAACCTTATAAAACAATTACAATAGAGTAAATACTTTTATTTGTTAATGACGAACAATATGGTATTTATATTTTTACTGTAGCTGTAAAAGAAAATATATTTGAACAGAAAAGGGAAAATTGCATCACAAATATTATATAATTTTAACAACAAATAAACTTGTGCTCTATGAAGTAAGAATCGGTTGACATTTGATGGTCGGAGAAGTGAGGGGTTGGTTTTGAGATTGTCTAGATAAACATTTTATAGTTAGTTATAGAAATTCGAACAAACAATATTAGGTAGTAGCAAATTTAAAAAAAAAAATAGTAGAAATAGGCTGTGGATATCTAGTTATGACTCACTTACGCTCAGTAAGGAGGGAGTAATGCAACGTTGCCACATGGTGTGTTTTTTCTACCTGCGCCAATACACTGTTTATTTTACAGTTGGACACAATATTAATATTTGCCCGGTCGCAAATTTGACTACATTTCTATTCAGGAACTATACAACTATATTTTAAATATTTAATAATGTTTTAAATTGATTAAAAAAATACTATTATTAGGTCTGGAATATGAAGGAGAAACGTTTATTTATTGTTTACCTTATTTTTGAGGGTCACTCAAATTATAAAGTCATACTATGCCACGTAAAAGTCAGACATTTTTATTTCTAGAAATGAATAGAGGTGTAAGTACGCCTTTGATAAGTTATGTTGTTTTTCAGAGACAAGAACCCTTAGATGCCGAGGATCCCTTAAGAAAAAAAAACAAGTGATATCCCTTTAATTTACCTTTCTTAACGGAATTAATTCAACAAATCGGTCGGGAAGAAAACCCTGGATAAATTGTATTGTTTTATATAAACTGTTGTTTCCTAAGTATTACATGGAGAGAAAATTGCACTTCACCGTCCAGTAGTTCAATAAATAAATGATTTAGGCAACTCAAGACATATGTAAGCTTAACATTCATTTCATCAACCATGATAATTGATCTGGTGATAATCACCCTGCTTGTCCAGAATTTAGAATAAATTTAGATTATAATGTTTTACGATTAAGATGAGAATTTTTAGACTACGATGAGATCTAGTTCATAATAATAGGTCATTAGAAGAGCGTAGATCAATATGTAAACTGAACACCTCTACAATAAGAATATCACTTCCTTATTTTTTTTATAGTCATTCTGTTCAATATGATGCGGTATTGAAAAATAACAACTATTCACATTAGATTAAAATTTGTCTTTATCATTCACTTTAAGAACATTACATATTAACTATATTAAGATCAGATCATTGTAAGGTCTGCAGAGTTCAAACTAACATAATATGGAATGTCGTACCGTACACAATAGCCTACTACAGTTTGTGATAGTTCTCAAAACACTTTACCCACAAACCGACGTCACATTTCTTGCAAGCTGTTCTTCTTACTGAACTGCACAATCTACCTGCACACCGTCTGCGCTTTTCTGTTGGTGCTACATAGTGATGTAGACCATCATAGCGTAAACTATTTTTATTTTTGGCGACAAAAACCTTTCTTGCCATACTTGGGCCGGGAAGAGCTGGAAGAGTCTTGTATCTTGTCAAGTAGGATTGAACAACTTCTCTTCTAAATGCCAGTTTTGTCATTTTATTCCCTGACAATCTGTGTAGTCGCCAAGCGTTAGTGGTAGCAAGATCTATAAGCCATGTAAACAAAGGCCACCACCACTTCTTTCCTCTGATTCCACTTCTGTGGGTGCTTATATCCTCATCCATAAGATCCGTTCCTCCCATGTGGTGATTATACTGTTTAATCACAAAAGGCTGTTGAATTTGGAGGTATTTTTTTTCAGATTGAGAGAAGCGCTTCACACTAGTAATAGGCTCAATACCATATGATGTTGATGCAGCTGTTACGACACTATTGTCTTTCCAGCGAACAACAAATATGCCATCTTCTTTTTCGATTTTACACTCAAAACTTCCTCTATGTTCACTTTTCATATCTTGTTTTGATGCAAGGGGACAGTTTTTTGGCAATCTGTTGTCTCGGACAGTTCCTGTAGAACCATAACCTCTATCTTTCAGATGTTTCATCAATGCTGGACTAGTAAACAAATTGTCAAAAAATAACTGATAGGGTAACTCACTGTCAGGTATTTCATCCAGCATTGTTACAAGAGGAGCAGCTGATTTCCCAAAGAGTTTTGCATATGTTTCATTCTTTGTTGTATTTTTCCCTTGAAAAATTTCAAAATTTATCAAGTACCCAGTATCAGTGTTTAGGCTCCAAATCTTGTAACCAAAACGGATTGACTTTCCTTTTAAAAATTGTTTACATCCATGCTTGCCATAATATTTCACCATGGACTCATCAAAACACAAAAACTCAGACGGCACAAAATGTTAAA
Organism: Aphrophora alni; assembly: GCA_963513935.1. Lineage (NCBI taxonomy): Eukaryota > Metazoa > Arthropoda > Insecta > Hemiptera > Aphrophoridae > Aphrophora > Aphrophora alni. The sequence continues at coordinate 136,742,976 of OY740768.1, forward strand.
GACATTTAGATTTGACTAAGTCCATAAGTGGCCTTATTTTCCACATTTTGTCATTGGAATCGGCTCAGAGTTGTCTGAACAATGCAAAAAACGCATAATTTGGATAACTCTATCACGCCTCATTGCTTGACAGACCATTTCATTTTTCATGTCTAGTCCAGAATCCCAGTAGCACTTTTTACCAGGCAGTTCATTGTACCCTGAAAGTAACAAAACAGCTAAAAAGCATTTCATTTCTTCCTCCGTCACTTTTGGGTCTGGGCAGTTTTTGAACAAAGCGTACTTGCTTGTATTTTTGACTAACAACTCAATGACACTTTTGTTGATAAATAGCTCAAAACGTTCAACTGGACCTAAAGAATCGAACTTCTTGTAATTGTATTTTTGAAACACAAGACATCTTTGAGCCTCCATATCACCATCAATCCAGGTACGGTGTTTTTTATCTTGTAGTGCCGCACAACTAGATTGGACAATATCAAGTCTTCTTACCATGATTTCTGCAGGAGCTGATAGTTGTCCACTGTTTAAATTATTTATTGTACCACCTTCGTTTTCTGGAGGAGCAATAAAGATGCAATCGTCGTCCATGGCATCAAGTTCCCCATCATCAATAAAGTTTTCAATTACATCGGCAGCTTCGGCGACAGTAAAGCCTTCCTGTAGTTTCAGTTGTTGCCTAAAACAACAGATAAAATATAGTATAGGCCTATTTATATTTACTCAAAAACTCTTGAAAGGCAATATAATAATTCCTAGTAAAACATTTGTAATATTATTTTTTTTGTTCATACAAAGTCCTACTGTGACCATATGGTCACGGTTAAGTTTGAGGTAGCCTAGGACAAAACCTAAAAATGGTATAGCTCTTTATTTGAAACATAACCTATTAGAAGTTTATAATGTAGCATTAGGCATATTTCAGAAATAATTATGTCATATTTGAAAAGAATTATAATACTTACAACCAATTGTTGTCAATAAAATCTGCCATCTTGTAACGTCAGTAACTTTGAAATGTTATTGTAATTTACAACTGAAACCAAACAACAAACAACTGCACATAAGATGAAGAGCAACACTTTTTCAGTCAGCAGCTGGCTATGAGCAGTTAAAAATCGAAAATTCAATTTAAAACTTAAAATATTTCTAAAGAAGATAACATGAGCATTATTATTTTATATTTTATTTACAAGTTAAAGTTTTTTCCAGCTTCAACTACTGCATTTTCTAAGTTTAGACCTTGACTTTTATGAACAGTTATTCCATAACTATTGCAAATTGGAAATTGTTTTCTTATTATAAAAGCATTCCTCATTAATTGAAATTTAGATTCTATACGTTCTATAGAATATTGTCTTTTATTGGTAAGTTCAATTTTAATAATGTCGACAACATTATTATTATCTCTTGTTACAGAAATAATAGTACCTATTGTACCAATAGCCAAGCCGATAAAAACATCAATGTTTCGTCTTATCATAATTTTTGATCCAGCTTTTATTTTAATTACTCTAGCTAATCCTGCAGTTCGTGAACTACCCGCTTCATCATTCATTAAAGACTTTATTATTTTTTTGTGCATATTCTTCGCTCGAATTGTATCATCGGCAACAAGCTCAATTTCCTCGGCATTATTTTTTTTTAACATAGCATCTTTAAGGTATCGTACATTTGATTGGTAGGTAATAAGCAAACAGTATTTGATGGCAAAGTATTTAGAAAGTTACAAAGTTAAGATATTTCCACTTAAAAGTTTAAATTACTTGATTACGCATTAAGGAATATGTATAAGTAATATTTTGCGGATCATGACCAAATACTAATGAAGTGGCAAATGCTATCGCGAAAACGCCACAATCAACTCCATTAAGTTGCTGGGCTACAGAAGGAAATATAATCTTTTTCATTTTTGTTAAAATAAAATGGATAAAGCTTTTTCAAAAAAAATTTTAAAATCTGCATCTAATGTATCAGATTTTGAAGAATCATAAATATATAATAACTTACCATCGTAATAGCTACATAACCAATGTTCAGAATTAGAAAACAAAATTTGAATATTTTTTTTCACCCTCAGCCATTGGTTTGATTTTTGAAAGAACTTGAAGTCTTCCGGTATGTTGAGGCTTGTAAATAGTAAACCGTAAAAGTAGGTTATGAAATCTTTCAATATGATAATCATTTAGACGTCCTCCATTTTTTATGATATCATAATCACAATTGATCATTGAATATTGAAGATTCCTAGAAGTAATTTGAATAAAATGAAAAGGAAAGTTTTTTATAGAACGCTCTCTAAATATACGTAAGAGAAATTGTCGCAAATAATTATTATCACAGTTATATCGCACATAATCTGGTCTAATACCATGTACAAGAGATGTCGCAAAAGCAATTGCGAATATACCACAATCACACTCACTCTGAAGTTGAACTTCAGGCCACTTTATAGTCTTTCCAGATTGAAAATAAAATGGGTATAATTTTAGCAAAACTAATCTATAAGTGACTATGATCTTTCTTTTCATTTAATGAGTCATAAATATAAATAGTTTCAGTGTCAAAAAAACTGCACACAAAGTGACCTCTGAGCATGTCATCATCTGTTAAAGGCCAAAATAAAATTTGAATTATAGATCTATCAGGAGAAGCGGGAGTAATCATATCATAAATTTGTTATTCTTCCATTCCTAAGAAATCAATATTAAACATTCTTTTATTAAATCGCTGAAGCGCTGTATATGTTCTACACCTAAATATGCATCTTTGTTAATAATTACGTTCAAAATCTTCGTCACCAAAATCAAAAGCCATGCTAAAAATTTCTGTAGTCTTGTTTACTTTTTTTTTCTTTCACAAAAATAATATTTCTTTTCGTAAGTATAGTATAATAAGTAAGTTTCGAATAAATTCTTATTTCTTTTTGTGCAATATATATTTTTTCTTTTTAATGATAATTATATAAAATTTCATAATTTTATACTTTTATACAATTTGATACTTACGTTAAGTCTAAATAGAATACCGAAAATTTCAAAAACTACCAAGATGTTAATTATTTCTTCCTGTCGCCCATATAAAAAGGTACCTGTGAAGATAAAATAAAAATGGTCGATAAAATACGTAAATTCTCGGGTGGGGATAAGTAAGGTAAACTACTGGTTTTCTTGTAGAAGTATATACATGCTACAAAAAGTAATTTGTAGAATTGTGGGGTCCATTGTGTGGTGATTACACCGACAATGGGTGATGCGCGCGCAGATAGCCCCGACGAAACGGATGGACTATTATTTATTTAATAACTATTTATTATTTTGGAAGTTGTATAAATGTAAAGTTATTTAAAGTCAGTTTAGTATTTCAATATATTTTTGTAAAGATTTGACCTTCGATAAGAATAGTGTTTTAGATCATGGGCGTCATCACCAGTTCATTATTGGGGGGGACATATGCCGGGGGTCTGGGGGTATGAAATTTGTTTAAACTAAACTTCTCAAAACATCGTTTTTATGCATTTATTTATGCGTTTGTAACAGAAATGTAATGTTAAAAACCCTAGTAAAGACAACGCCCGATGTTTACCTTTTAAGGTTTTAAGTAAATCATTCGTTTTTAGCAAACATAATTTTACATCTCAAATTTTGGGGGGACGCGTCCCCCCCACCCCCCGGCGATGACGCCCATGTTTTAGATTGTCAATCAATCGCTTATCAGCAGATAAGATGTATGGCAGGATGCTAACAGACATATATATCTCTTGGCTCTAAGCCAAAGAAAATACGATCAACTAATTTTAATCTTTCTGCTGCCTAATTTAAAGTAATGATTACGTTCTGATTATTCAACTAAAATCACTTGCATTTATTTTTTATATTTATAGTATGTATAATATTTGAATTATGTATGTCTATATATGTATTCACAGGTATTTCGGCATAACTTTACGACAAAAACTTGTAATATTTAACCAAACGACTTTTTAACCAAACCGAGCTTTTTTTTTATTCCGTTCTGGGCTGTGAAAGTCACCTTCAGAGGCCTCACCGGCGTCGACCTAAAGATCTTTTGCCGCCCCAATTTCCTTCCTACACCCAACTAGTGATACCCGTCATCCTTATGAAGGAACAGATACTACCAATAGGGTTATCTAGGATGGTTTCCATCTCTTTCCCCGGCAGGCCTAGAGAGTATAGCCTGGCTCGTCCTAACGCCTCACACTCTAAAAGAATGTGTTCTGCAGACTCTTCAGCCAAACCACATTTCCTGCAAGTATTGTCTGCAGCAATCCCTATCCTGTGTAGATGTTTTCTGAGGTGACAGTGGCTCGTTAAGAGCCCAACCACCCACCTCATGTTATTCCTTCTGAGAGAGATGAGTTGTTCAGCATGTTTCTTGCTTGGTCTAAATAACCTTTTTGCAAGTCTACTAGTGGTTGAATTCGTCCAGGCCCTATTCATCCCCTCCCGTATGCACGTATCAACCGCTGCTCTGGCATGTCCATAGGAGATCCCAAACATAGGTTCCGGGCCCAGGAAAGGGGATTCTGAACCTGACCTGGCTAATTCATCTGCTCTCTCATTACCATCAATACCTGAGTGGTCAGGAAACCGAGCTTACTATTTTGATGAAATTATTTTTATTTTTCATTATTAAGAAATTATACCGCGACTAATTACAACCGACACTTTTTTTATTAGCATACCTTCTTTCTTCGGCGACTTACCCGAATTAACGCTGAATCCAAAATACGTTTACTAAATTTTGAACAAAATTAATTTGTTTTTCCCCAAAAATTATAATAGTAATTCCAAATTAAATTATAACGTTACGCATCTCTTTTATTTCTACTTAGGGTATCCCACTTAATTACTGACCTAGACTGTGTCGCTCGAGGTCAGATTATGATTTCCTTCTTTCATTTTGATTTGACCAGCATGTCAATTTTACGGTGGGAGACCTATCCCGGAGGGCCCACCCTTAATATGTAACGGGAAATTAGGGGAACCTCGGGACTCACAATCCCAAGACTGAAATCCCAAAATTGAAGACAATATTATGTATTTTTATATATATGTTAGCCATATGGTGAGAATCTAAGATGCGTGCGCACACATACTCGCATCCAGCGTTAATACGGGAAGCGTCGCCTGAATTTTTTGGCTGAAGAAAAAAAAAACTTTTTGTCGGTAAACCGTCGAATCAGAACTTTAACTTAATATAACTTAATAACTAGCAATTATAAGTGAAATATTATTCTTTTAATGATAAACTTAAACGTTTTTCTTACATCTTATAAGTTCAAGGGGCTTTTTGAATTTAAAAACAGTAATAAACTAGAAAACTCGCGTAAAATTCAATGTATATAAGGGTGGTGGTTCGCCGGCCATACTTACATCTGGCGGCTATTGCCGCCCTCAATTATGATGTTTTACGATTACGATGAGAATTTTTAGACTACGATGAGATCTAGTTCATAATAATAGGTCATTAGAAGAGTGTAGATCAATATGTAAACTGAACACCTCTACAATAAGAATATTACTTCCTTATTTTTTTATAGTCATTCTGTTCAATATGATGCTGTATTGTTAATTGTTAGTGTGAAATACATGAAAAATGTATAGTGCAGCCCGGAGTTTACACGCGAAAGACAGAAGTGACGGGGGGGGGGGGGAGGTCAGTCAAAATAACAAACACCTCCAAAAAAAAAAAAAAACACGCGCGAACATCGATCTCTCAAAAAGTCGTAATATGTCTAATGTATAAACCAGGCATTTGTAAGGTCGCAATAGTGGTATCTTTATATCAAGCACCCAAAATGCCGCGAATGCGTTTAAAGTATAAGCCAGGCACTGGTAAGGTCGCAATAGTGGTATCTTTATATCAAGCCCCCAAAATGACGCAAATGCATTTAAAATATAAGCCAGGCACTGGAAAGGTGGTAATTGTATACACGGTATAACTTTTATACTCAGGCACCCAAAGGGTGGCCGTTATGTCTGATCGTATAACCGCTCCAAGGTCAGGAATCGCCAGGCACTCAAAAGGTCTTATACATGTATATATATATATATATATATATATATATATATATATATATATATATATATATATATATATATATATATATATATATATATATATATTTGGTGGATTTACAAAGCTATTGCAGAAATTAAACACGGAAACCTGTTGTGAGAAGTGTATGCCTACGCACTATGCTGATAAGCGACTAAGGATAGCTCATTTGGTAGAACATTGGCTCTTAAAACCAAAGGTCCTGGTTTCAATTCGCAGTCTCGGTGGTATATAGTTTTTTTTTCTTTCACTTTAAATATTATTAACTAGAAATACTAGCTGGAATTTAAAGCGTTTAAGCGATAGAAATCAAAAATTTTTTTTTTTTTTAAATAATCGTATAAGTCCTACTTGCATTAAAAAAAAAAAAAATATATATATATATATATATATATATATATATATATATATATTTATATATATATATATATATATATATATATATATATATATATATATATATATATATATATATATATATATTAACTGGTCTTATGCAAGACAAATACATTACATTGGAATCTTTTTACAGGTTTAACAACACGTTCTATAAGTGAATAAAAAAACATTGTGCTCAACACCCCTTCTAAAATTTTTTTTAATTATTCACCCCTTCTAAAACCCATTCTTAGCATAGTCCATCAACCTTCATCTACCTGCTAGGTCATTCCCCCTACCCTTCTCGATTTCTTTATTGTATTTCAGTCTCCTGTTACACTTGTGTATGTATAAATAGTTAATTATCAGGTGCCCGATGATGCTGCAAGGCGAAACAATTGTACCTCATTTATATTATTAAAATTATTTTAAAACTTTAGCTTTATTGCCCTATTCAATCCTTCAATATAGAGTTTCAAAAAGAAATATCTGCTGTTACATTAAAATATTGTATTTTTATGTTTAGTTAATATTACAAAATGTTGCCGCGTACATACATTCTGTAATTTTTTGCATGCTTGATTTTTGTTGGAATGCTTCCCCTTTTTAAGTTGTTTATTGAAAAACATTGCAAAGTAGATCAATACCTTTTATTACGATTTTCATATTTATTGCTGATTTTGTAATTTAAGGAATAAATTTGTAAAATAAGATGAATATATGTAGATTGTTAATAATTTTTGCTTGATAGTAATAGTTAGTTATTTGTATGTAAAAACTGAATAAAACATTCATAAAAATCTAACTATCGTTTATATCATATCCTTGTAGGTATGGAAACCCTTCCATCTTGTTTTAGTCGTAACAGCTCTAGGGCCTTTGAGCCCCAAATAATGAATTCTTTACATCTATGACTGCAAGGAATTTATCTTTTCCTTTACCGCATTGGCTGGTTTTACCAAAAAGCAGAAAGTTGTTTTACACTAAATAGAAGATTAAATATAATATATATATTTTTATATTTTAATGCATTATGAAAATGTATGGAATTAAAGTTCATAATAATTGAAATGTAAACTCTAATGCATACGCTAAGAAAATTCACTAAGCAAGATATTGTTGATATATGTTTTCAATAAATGAATACATACTTTTCATAGTGAATGTTAATAGCATATATGGTTGTTGATTCTTTTCCACCATTTATATATTCTCTAACGATAAATATTATATTATAATTTGAGAAATATTATATAAATCAAAATTATGAATTAATTAGTCATACCTTGGATTGTCAATACATAAGGAAAGTTATTAATGATGAAGTCCAAATATACTCTTTAACATTAACTCTGAAATATTTAATTTTATTTGAACTTATTTTCCAATTACTTTTGTTTTTTTTTATATTTTAAACTATTTGCTCAGGGGGAGCTCTTTAATGAACAATTAATACAGTGAGTGAAATTTTAATAATACAGAGAATGCAATTTTAACAATTTAGTTTCCAATTAAAGTCTATAATTAGTACAATACCAAATCCACTTTTATTGTATTCCTATGTAAGTAATCCAGTGCTGATAGTTGAGTGAAGAACTTTCACTTTATTACTTGTTAACGATGTTCACCAAACACTACACTGTACTATGTGATTTATAAATAAAATGATTCATTTCAAATTACCATGAAGATGCACCCAACACTTTGTAGATGTACCTCTTTAGTACTGCAACGAAGATTACTAAGGTGTTAAATACTTTTACTTTGTAAAAACAAACACGGTTAAAACATACGTGTTAAAAAACAATTATTACTTTACTATTACTAAACTGGAATTATAACTTATAGGAAATACTAATTTCTACATTAGGAATACTGTTGGCTTTACTTCGCCGACCCCTATGGTGTGAGTTTTTCCCCAAGACTCTCTATATATTTTTTACTTTATCGATGCTAAAAAATACTTATTCCCTCTCTCTTAATTTACTTTAACCAATGAACGTAAGCAGCTACTTTTTGTCAGCCAATCAAATTTTAATGTTTCAAAATTGTGACAGTTTAGAAAACTGTTGTCCCGTTATATTTTATGAGTTTTGTGTGTGATTGTCCTTAAGTTTCTAATATTATAGTTATTTATGACTTAATTGCCTACAATGATTCTGGGTCTAATTTAAGTGTTTTTCTCTTTTTTTTTTCTTTAAAGTTGTGAATGGTGTTCTGACTGATTTATAACATATCCCCCTAACGTTTCACCTTTGTCGGCGATCACTAAAAGTTTAACATGTGTCCAACAAATGTATTTATTTCTATATTCTTTTTAAAATATTAGACCATTACTGGAAAGCTTATTGATTTCGTTATAATTCATAGCAGTTTTTTGCAGGTATAAATAACATATGATTTAATATTATTACATTAAAATCAGAATAAATATTTAATTGTAACACAATCTAGTTAAAATGAATTATTAAAACTTTGCAAAGTGACAACTTCGTTATTTAAGAATCAATCATTGGAATGTAAAAGTAATTTGTGGGTGTTAATTTATTTTGCTTAGCTTGATTTTATAGATATGATTTTTGTCACATATTAAATTATGTTTCATATTTAATTGTTTTATTTAAATTGATGTATTAATTCCAAACAATATTTATTTCTGTACGTTTTACTTAAAACGATGTATTAAATCCAAACAATAGTTGTGTGTGTACGTTTTAATTAAATCCATGTATTAAATCCAAACTATATTTTTGCCATCAAGTTTTATTTAAATCTACCTATAAATTAAAAACAATATTTATGTCCTCACATTTTACTTAAATCGATTTAATAATCCAAAACAATTTTTATGTAAGTACGCATTACTTAAATCGATTTATTAAATCCAAATTATATTTATCAGTTTTATACGTTTTATTTAAATTGATTTACTAAATCCAAACAATATTTATGTCCTCACTTTTTTATTTAAATTCATTTATAAAATCCAAAACTATGTTTTAGTCAGTACGTTTTACTTAAATCGATTTATAATTTGAAACTATGTTTATGGAGTATTTTTTTACTTAAATCGATTTATTATGTCCAAAACTATGTTTCTGTCAGTACGTTTTACATAAATCAATGTATAAAATCGAAAACTATGATTATGTCAGTAGGTTTTATTTCAATCGATTTATTAAATCGAAAACTATGTTTATTTTTTTTTGAATCAATCATATTAGCCACGGATCAATTATATAATTATATTATATTAAATGTGAGTACTCACGTCTGTTGATGGGTACTTCATGCCCGAAATTGCAATTGTTTTATTGAGAGAAAACAAAAAGGATCAACAGACGTGAGTACTCACATTTAATATAATATAACTATGTTTATGTCTTTACGTTTAACTTAAATCGATTTATTAAATCCTAAACTATGTTTATGTCACCGTATGTTTCGCTTAAATCGATTTATTATATCCAAAACTACGTTTATGTCTTTACTTTTTATTTAAATCGATATATTAAATTCAAAACTATGTTTATGCCTTTACGTTTTACTTAACTCGATTTATTATAACCAAAACTACGTTTATGTCTTTACTTTTTATTTAAATCCATATATTAAATTCAAAACTATGTTTATGTCAGTACGTTTTACTTAAACAGATTTATTAAATCCTAAACTATGTTTATGACTTTACGTTTCACTTAAATCGATTTATTAAATCCAAAACTATGTTTATGTCAGTACGTTTTACTTAAATCGATGTATTAAATCCTAAACTATGTTTATGTCAGTACTTTTTAACTTAAATCGATTTATAAAATCCAAAAATATGTTTATGTCAGTAACTCTGTAAACTATTGTAATTTTAAAACTAATAATAATTTATGCTACAGTATATATCTCCAGATGGTTTATGTTTTTATGCTATAAAATATAACTACCCTGCTTAAAACATTTAAACTTATTTGAGTTATAAATATTATTATTAAAGACCATATTTATTAAAAATCAGACACTTTTGAGGTCAATACGTTGAAACGAACATCATTTCCTTTGGTTCGTATTATGACCATTGTATTTTCACAATGTACTTTGTGTATTAATTTATAAAATCTCATATCGTACGCTTCCACAATAAGGCAGTGACTGTTTGTTTATATTCAGGTCACGAACATCTGAGCATTGTTCTTTTGGGTTATCTACCATCATCTATTTTACACAAATGACTCAAAACACTAAGCAGCTGTAGTTCTAATTTAATTAATTTTAGAGAAATATTCTTTTAAATCTCTATTTTGAGACATATAACTATTGTTGATCAATACCACGTATTAAATTTACTATATCTGTAGTTAAATATTTACAAATACAACGTTTTAAATCAACAATAACCTTTAGTTCAAGGCTTTAATTACTATTCATAAATAATAATAATAAATCAGCTTTACAAAAATAATAAAATAATCATTATCGTACGATGTGGGCAAAACCGTCGTTAATTCGTTCTATAATGTACTATAAATCACTAAATCCCATTGAGTGAAAATACAGCACACAGATACTGGCGTTGGTTTCTACTATCTAGGTTCATATCCTACCTAAGTTATTAGATTACCACACTAAACACTGGATGTCCATTAACTGTAAGCCGAAGTATTAATTCACCTAGAGTATAGAAAAATACTAGTAGTTCATTAAAAGTTGCTTTGTCAACGCTATCATTATTTTTAAATCATTCTACATAAAGTAATTGTACTTAAATGATAACGCCAATTGACATAATTATTTTATATACAAAATTTACAGTAATATAACGGAAAATATCTACTGCTCAAATGACACAAGTTAATATTTATCAAGACATTGTATGATTGTAAATAGTAAATGAAAATATATATTTCTTTAACGGCAGAGGGACTTAACACACTGTTCCATTTTTCACAAATGTGAATGTTTTTAAGAACAATGTTTTAATAAACAATTGTGTTATTAATCCATATTAAATTAGATACATCCGAAAATAGTTGTAGTTTTTCTTATTAATTAATTATATACACGGGTTCACAGTTGTTTCATAATTAGAGTTTATCCAATAATTTATATTTTCCGCGACTAGTATAATATATTTTTGTGGGAAATACAACTATTGATATTATTTAATTATAATAATATCTTATTACCAGTCTTATAATTATTATGTTTTGTGTATATAAAAACTAATACATAATAATTTGAAAGTATAAATCAACTTGCGTTATCAAGTGGAAAAACACCAACGTAATCTAGGGCCATGATGGAAACGAAAACGAAAATTTATACCTAAGAAATATAGACAATAAAACCTAGGCTCTGTATAAATGCGATCAGAAAAACCAGAAGATACAGGACTACACAAAACAAAGAACTTTAAACTGACTGTTAAAGGGCGATAAGAAAAAGTGTTAAAAGGTTAACAATTAATTTTATCCCTCCTCTTTCATTTTTACTACATAATGCAATCATTATTTCTGTTTGGGATATAACAACAAAGCTTCCAGCTTTTTTAAATTATAAAATATTGTCTTCCCTGTTTTAAATTTAGTTTTTATTAACAGAAGCTATAAATGTCTTATTTCTACACTGGTTTGGGTTATATGGTTGTCCAGTAGCTTTTTTGTAAATATGAAGCTAAAAACTATTGTTTACCTACTTTTTTCCCCGGTAAATTATCACTGACTATTTCCAAGTAAATTTATGTCTTTTTTAAACAAACATATTTGACTGTTATAGATTTATCCATTAGGCCTAAACTCGTGTTTTTTGTGTGTGTTCACTAATTCATACATTCAGAGGTCTCATCTCCCATATAATTCCTCTTACATCCAAATTTATTACTGTAAAAGTCGTGAATGTCATTTTTGTCAAAAAAAAAGGTTGTATGGATTAATTTATTCGTTTTAATTTTGTTAATTTTAATTGCATTTAGAACATTTGTGCGTATTGTAAAATAGGATATTTCCTAAAATTACGAAACGACCAACTTTCATACTTTTAAGTTGATTAATTCAGTGTACAGAATAATCAATAAAAAACCAAAAGACTTTCTGATATATGTATTCTAATTTCATTTTAATTTATAATTGTGTTAGATAAAACAATGTAGTTGGATGAAATTGTAATTTAAATGTGAAAAGTTGTAAAAAAAATTGTATTACGTAAATATTATATTACCCTCGTGTGACTTCGTTTACAGGTAATGTAATATTTTAAGGTAAAACTTTTCACATTTAATGAAAGTGACTTGGATACCACAAAATATGAAATAAAAATAAAAGAATAGTTAGTTTTTGAGAAAAATAAATAATACAATATCGTATAATCTACTGAGCAAAAATAGTTATTATAGTAGGAATACAATATAATTTTAAGTTTACTAACTTTTATGTTGTTATTCACATACGTTTTTATTTTGCCTAAAGTTATCCTTTATTACAAAGTTCTGTTTATAAATATAAATGTCATTTTATACTTCTCGTAGAGTATATTCAAACCATTGTTTCTTTTTAAAATCGGAAGAAATCTCTTACCATGGAATTTGATTTAAGTTTCATCCACATCTTAATTTTTACTTTACTTTTGAATCTTCCAGAGTTCGAAATTATATCCAACATAATTTCAAAAATATTCCGTTTTAAAAGCTTATGATTTTTAAAAGTAAATCTTTTAAAACATAGAACATCGTTATAAATTTATTTCACTTTAGTTTAAAATCAATAATTTAAAAGTCAGACTAAAGTCAAACTTCGTAGCTTTGTAGTGCTCACAATGCAATGCAATTGACGAAATATTTTTTTTTTTTTTTGCCAAACGAACCTTACGTCAAAAACGTATTCGACTCGTGGATGTTGTTCATAAGAACTTTTTCAATTCTTTTTTACCAATAAAAAATTGTGTTATTTAATAAATAATACTAACTTTTTCGTTTACATAACAATATAACAAATAAAGAATTTATCTCCCATTGTTTAATGAGACTCTTTGAATTAAAGAATAACTAAATCATTTTTTATTTCGTTATCAGTTTGTATGAGCAAATAAATGAACAGCGTTACGTCTCAGCAGATATAAATGAATTTTATAAATCCGATTCTAAACTTGAAAGCAATTCATTTCTAATTGATTAACGGTTGTAGATGGATATTAAAAGAATTATAATCATGTTTAGGTATCACTTTTGGTAATATTTACTAATTAGGAGTCAAATTGTTTAAATATTCAACTGAAATAATTTATATAGAATTACATTTCTGGAATAAATAAAAAAATATATTTCTGTAATTTGTAAATCATGCATTGTAGAACATTTGTGAAATCAATCTGAAAGATCTTTCATGTGGTTGTAAATCAGAAATATCATTTATAATGTTTAACGCGGACGTTAGGAAAGATACAGGATTTATGAAATAGGTCAGTTAGACGTAGAATAAAGCTTAATCATGATATTTTACCTGGTTACGGATATTGATTTATCAGTAAATTATTTATTTCCTTATTTACTTTAAGTATTAATAATTTATCGTATGATTTTAATTATGAAGATGAAATGTTCTCCCCAGAACTATTGATCAGATCTCGAAACCAAGATAAATTAGTTTATTTACTGAAGTGTTATATTCTGTTATGTAAAATGTAACTGTAGAGACTGACAAGCAAAGTTTGCTCTCAATCACAAAACGCTTCACTGCATGTTTCAAGTGCTGTAACAATACATTCTGTCTGTTTTCCACTTTGTTTATAATATTTAAATTTGTCTAGTGATGTATACACACATATACAATAAATGTTGTAAATATAAGCAATTAGCTAACAATCAATGAGAAATCTGCATCATGTAAGATGTCACATTATTTAGCAACGCCTGCTACTGGAATTGGTTATGTCCTATTAGGTAAGTTCATTCCTATTACTGAGCATAATTTCATTGTACCTATACAATACGAATTATCTCTATATCTTCTCTCTGTTTCAGATACGGTAGGCGAAATGAAGTTACATTAGACAAAATTTTAAGTTCGCTCTTTGTTGCCCAGATTAGCGGTAGTAAAACATCCCCAATGTAACAAAACAACATGTACGCAGTTTGCTACGTAACGGACAAAGCGGAGGGAGGAGACTTGACTGTATTAAAGTTATGGTTGCTACGTGTGGGAACCCTATATATTTCTCGCCCTTAATTATCAAATATTTCGTTGTTTGGTCCTCGGACAATTCACACCTGGCTAGCCATTTTATGATGAATCTAATTAACTTCTACTACATTTAAACTAATTTAGAATATTATACATACATTATTATTTGTAATTTAACACTAAAGAAGAAACAGAAAAATATTAAGACTTGCAGTGACCGAACGTGACCGGCAAATATACACATAATTTTAAATAAAAGAAAACAAAATGCCGGAGTTCGAGCGATGACCCCCAAAGCCTTCTGACCCATCCCAAAACGTACTTAGCTGATCATTTTGAGGATATTAACTTTTATAAAAGGTAAATCGGAACGGAAAGTTTCACATGTTGCCATCATAGCTTACCGTCACACTTTTCCCGCTGCGATCATTGTCGCCTACAATCATTTAAATAGGCAATGTGCATTGGAATAAAGCTCAAAGGGTAGAGTATCCAAGGCAAACCAGGATTGTGATGATTTAAGATCCTCACAGCGGTCTTTCATAAAACTTGGTCATCCGCCTTCACCTTTAGTTGGCACTTCATGTTAACTACACCCCTTCAGGCAACCTGAATTACTTTACTGCAAACGTTTTTACACTCTCTATTGAATAGGCAATAAACACATTACTCATTTCATTGTTATCTGAATAACCATTAAAAGAACTTCATTACAAGAAAGACGAAGAAAGAATTTTCAAGTTCCACAATAATACGACATTTTGATTTATTTATTATTGGGACAAATCTGTAATAAAGTAATCTAAGCAATTTAGTTCCGAATAAACTTTCTGTTTGTACATGTACAAATAATTCAAAGAGGAAATATTATTAATTGTTTGAACAAAAAAATATCGTCTTACAAAGTTATTGACAATATTGTTATTTTTATTTTATTTTATTTTTGTGTTACGCTTTTATGGTTATAATTGTACATACTGCGTATTTGGACAGTTTATGTGTGTAAATGTTGGAGGTATGTTCTAATAAAATCTATAAACATGATCGTGGCTGTAAATTACTATTGTCTTTCACTGGTGGTGGTACTTCCGTCAGAAATCTGTCACCTTCAAATGTTATTTGTCCCTGTTTTTTTAACTGTTGCACAACTATTCACATTTATCGGGAAAACAAATTTACGTCATATTGGAGTTTTGATCTTTATTTATTTTGGAACGTTCAAGTGCGTATTTAGAAATATTAAACGCCGAGGATGACATTTAATTGATCCATTTTCGGATTGTATTTCAGTAATCTATATCGTATAATAACTCAACCTCCAATGTATCCAGATATCAAATTTCAAAATTGTCCCTAAAAATTCCAAGTCAATTAGTCTATAGCTTAGCACCGGTTTAACTTTAGTAATAATGGTGTTTTTGTTGAGAGCAATTATAACGGGACAGTAACCCTACTTCAGATTTATCTACGTTCAATTGTTGTAACGTAGTTAAACCACTAACAATAATGGATTCTGCTCAATTGAACACTGTTACAAGGTAGCTTCAATACTGAGCCATATGTTGACTCCCGGAAAACACATCTACACCCACCCTTGTATCCGACAAGTTAGCTTCACATTTATGAACTTCCAAAGTTGTTCTACTAAGAAGACGTATAAAAAGAGACTTTTAATATTTAAGATGATATAAAATTAAAACAACTTAGTTAATACCTGATATTTACAATCAAACCACATTAATCAAATGGAATAGTTCTTTCTCTAATAAAAATAAAAATATTAAACAAATAAATAAATATTGAGCTTGACACGTGAGATGTAGAACAAAAACTCGAACACAAGATATCAAGAAAACTACGTTTATTTAAACGCGTTTCAACGACAAAGTCGCCATCCTCAGTGATACATGTGCTACAATAACAAAAGTATAACTAAACCACCACTGCACCATTTCCCGTATTTATACAAAAATAAAACGTGCGTGACCTAAACCTACTTTGTAATATTAAGGCGTTAACAAGTGCCTAGCGTCAATATAAATAACTTAATTTAACATGCAAAATAATATTAGTAACTAAACTTATATCTTACACTACATTTTATATAATTCTTTAATATAGAATTTTGTTCGGGCTTAATACCTTATTAACGTTATTATGCGTTTGTCGTTGAAACGCGTTTGTTTGAATAAACGTTGTTTTTGTGTTCGAGTTTTTGTTCTACATAACGCACATACTACTTCATGTACACATAAGTATAATGAAAAATCAAACGCAGCTACTGACATAAATATTTATTTTATATTACTAGAGTAAAGTATATTGTTTAGTAATACAATTGAAGTCTATTATGTTATATAACAATAAATGCATTTCAAAAAGAATGAACCATTTTAAAACTTTATATTTATCGATGAAAACACATTACAAACTTGAATATATTTACAATGTACTAAAAAAATCATAAATATTTAGTAATTATATCATAAGGACATGTCGTGAAAGTCTGTTGCTCGAATGAGCGTGACCTACAATTTTCAAATCGACGCTAAAATCGCCTTTTGAAAACTAGAAGAAACTAAATTTTTGTGCAAGGGTAAGGAGTCCAGGGCAAATATGCACTTCTGAAAAAAATGTGCAAGTGTTTGAGTAACACGATTTTTGTGAAAGGGTAAGAGTCCTGGTCAAATTTCACTTATGAAAACATTGTTCAAGTGTTTGAGAAACAAGATTTTTGTGCAAGGGTAAGAGTTCAGAGCAAATATGCACTTCTGAAAAAAGTGTGCAAGTGTTTGAGTGAAAACTAAGAATGTTTATTCACCACCCGATCAGAGAAATTGTAATTCCTCATACGACTGTCTGCAATGTGTAAAGACAAACTTTTGTCTATATACCATGCCAATTACAACTAGTACAAGCTCTTTGTATTGGTGGAAAATAAAACGTGTAGAGTTCAGCAATGCTCGCTTAGATGACATGGAAGACGACAGATTTTTATCGAGATTGAATTTCAGTGATGAGCTACGTTTCGTATAAAAGTTAACCGTTATAACATACGCAAATGAGGCTTAAGAATCCTCTTGATATAGAGATTGATCGAGATTCAGTAAAAGTAAACTCTTGTTGTGCTATTTTTTACACAAAGATCTAATGTTTCTTTTATTTGAAAAACAATGGGATTGGGTAAAAAAGAATGTTAAAATGCTGAAGACCTGGTTTTTACAAAAATTCATGAAGGCTCTGATGATTTCGAATTCCAACAGGGACATAGAAACATCGCCCCTCTCTCTTAGCCTCCACGATCTACAGACATTATCCTATAGCATCGTCTTCTTACGGGGATCGTTTTTTGAGAAAGTGCTCTTGTACTATCGTTAGCTCATGACCTAGACAGGCTCATAAACAGGATATCAAGAGCAGTAACAAATGTCGATGAGTTTAGCTTGTAAAAAGTGTAGAACGGATTTTGGTATCGTCTTGATGTCGTCTCTACTGCAGGAGAATACATAGTGTAATAACATTACAAATACTATATGATTTTGTGAATATTTTTTAAACTATGTAAGCCGCTTTTATTTATGAATATAACTTTTAAAATCATGTCATTATTTTCGAAACATCCTATACAATTACGTAATTGAAATAAAATGTTTAGTTTGTTTTAAGGTTAAATAATATGACAATAAACACTATTATTGCGATTGAGGATAATGCAAACTCCAAGATTTCAATATGAAATGAAGGTTGGGCAAGACCTGGCTTATTTAATGTACCTATGGCGTTACTATAATTTAAGTATATACTAAGATCTGCAACACTAAATTACATGTAAACTGATGCACAGTACTGTCTTACTTTATTTCGTAACCTGTAGTTTCAGTTTAATTCTGTTTCGTAATAAAATACTTTTTTTTACAAAATATTTAAAATAATCAAAGCTCTTTCCACGGTACCAGTCTTAGTGATACACAAAACTAACTTTGTGAATATTTTAGTTTATAGTTTGTTTATTACCTTCTCAAAAATTAAGCTTTATTTCTTTCATCACCTGTAATATAATGTTTATTAACAATAACACTATTACCGTTTAATTGTCCTATCTTACAAGTATTACAGTTAGTTGTTAATAAGTACATTTATATTAAACATACGGTTATTTTTATTTCAAAAAATTAAGATGTAATTTAAAATGTTACATGTAAAGTTTCTGGAATTGCGCAAATTACGAGTTTCTCAAATATTAGCTATCATGGAATAGGAACTTATCTAGGAATATGATCTTATACTCGAATAATTAAAACTACATTTACGTCAGTTACCGTAGGCAAACACAGACATACCGAGAAAATACAGAGATAAAGGACATAATTTGAATTAATTTGATTTACAACTTAAATAATTTATTTTGTTCAACAATATTATTTAAAAAAATGTATTTTGAATAAAAACTTTCTGTATCTAATTCAATATTAGTTTTCAAATGAATTTCATTAAATACGACTTATCGACTCGTAAATTGAGATGAAATTAGTAGACGAATCTGATAATTCCAATGGCACCAAATTAATAAATTATAGAGAATAAATTGTGATATATATCCGGACTCTAGCAAATTGTCGAACATGAAAATCAATTACACCACGTTGTATAAGTGATTAATTAGTGCTGATTTTGCACTTTACAAAATTAACAATGTTAAATTTATGGAATAATGTATACATCTTTTACACTTTTAATTTGACTAATTGTAACATATTGGATCTTATTCACAGGCTTTCAGTAAATAAAATTATATTTAGTAAAGTTATGTGTAATGAAATATATTCCGTTAGAAGGTTATATTTTGGATGTCAATATATCAACCAGCCCAATATCTAGACACATATATCTAAATTATTGAACAAATTGTGTTTTTAACATCTAATGACAAATGTGTGAAAAACCTAATTATATGAAATAAAATGATTAAATGTTTTTAAAAATCAAAGATTTTACTTTTCAAAATTATATATGGCCTGAAATCAATTGTAATAGAAAATATATTTTGCTTCAATGCTGGTTAGTATATATATATATTAGTGTATCCCAGACTGAAAAATCCATTGGTGTGATATCTGGGCATCGTGAAGCCCGTCTGCCAATCCATTCATCAAAGTTTTCATTTAGAAAGTCTTTCACAATATCTCTAAAAAGCATGGGTGCTCCATCCTGTTGCCCATATCCACTTTTCCTTAACCAGCTGCAGATGTCCGTCTGCTCTAACAACACTTCTTGAAGCATATCAGGTAAGTTACTGAATTGACACTACCGTTAAAAAAAAAAAAAACCGATTAGCCCACCGCTGAAAATCACTCCCCATACACTCACGCCAGGAGAGTTTCCATCGTCACATGGGTATTCGTAGAATCGCAAGAAACATTGTCTCTATTCATTCACCTTAAAAGTCGCTTATTTTTCTCCAAAGAATATAGCGCTCATCCTTTTCAATCAGACCAATGAATTGTTGAAATAATTTGTTTACGCCTCGTTATTCACTGGAGGTCTACTGATAGCAAATTCAGTGTCTTGTATCTTTTCTTCTGTTGAAACAAATTTGTTAACCTCACGTTTCTTTGTTACTGAACCAGTTTACCAATTTTTTTATTTCTCAGTAACACTTTTCACTGGAGCTTCTTTACCAAACCTTACAAGATACGGCCTTCTGCACTCTTTATAAGAACAATATATATTACAGTTTTCAACGATATACACTGGCACTTGCACTGTAGTACGGATTTTAAATCAACTATTCAATTCATGAGACCAAAACTTCGCAAAATGAAGTTCTGAATTTGAATAATTAGTCAATGAAATCAAGGTAGCAGTAAAACCAACGTTGGCATTGGAACAATTTTCTTCACAAGCTTTGAACATACGTGTTATCCCATACATGTATTCCATCAATAAACGAAATTATAAAATAACATTCACGCAAAAGTTTTAAGTAATAAATACAGCTCTAAATAAATTGCATTTCAAGATGATTAACAAAACAAATCTTATTGCGTATGCTTTTTTAAAATTGTCATCATGTTGCGTAAAACTTAACGTAGTTTAAACGTATTATGTTAATTAAATATTAAGCATTATTTGGTTTTTATTGTAAACTGTAATTGAATTTTAACAATTTGTTTATATAGTTATACAATGATATCCAATACCAACACAAATGTCATTAAACTAAATTTTCCAACATAAAATTTTAGTAAATTTAAATGTTAAAAGATAATATACGTTTGAGAACAATGACGGAGGTCCTTGGATTATATTTAGATTAGAGACAAAAGTATCCGCCGGGGATAGACAAATAAGCTTTGACTTTGTAAACAAATTAGTTTTCTGTGGCGTGAAACTACATTTCATAACAATTGTCCATTTCGGTCTAGTGAATTAATTCAATTCAAAGTTAAGAAAATAGATCTGTTTTATTCGGATGAGCGAGGGTGTATTCAATTTTATTTTAAAATAAATAACAACATAAATGAATGACAATAAAAGATTAATTAGTTATCATTATTTCATTTTAAATTAAGTTTTTTTAATTTTCTCAGAGATCGGACACGTTTTGTAAACAGCTTAATATGGAGGAAAAAATATAAAGAACAACAAAAGTGAAACATATTTACAATGGTATAAATATCATTTTACAAAAACAAAATAAATACAATTTTAGACATTTAATGAAATTCCCATAATTACAAAAATAAAAAATTAAAAACATTATAAGTTGACAGACTCAAGTAGTCACTACCCTCAATTAAAATTAAAAATCTGATTCCTTATTTTTCTTCTACATAAATGTTCTGCTCTCATAGTGGCAGGTTAGGAACGCAGCATGTTGTCAATACACACGTACAATCACGCATGTGGAAATATGATTTACTCTCCTCTTTCATCTATTTTACACAAATATTTTAATAGGACGTATTCCAATTAGGGTTGCATTTAACTTAAAACTTAACAAAAGTTAAATCATGTACCAGACGTTTACATGTATAAACATATTAGCTTTTGATAAAACACCAAATTGGATCAGAAAGAAAAGACTTATAATCCTGTAATCAGCATATAAATAATAAGGTGTCGAACTATTTACGTTTTTTTCATTCAATAGTACACATAAATCATTTTAAATGTTAATAGTATGATACTAAATCACATTAAACTACTGTATTTATCCTACATTATAATATTGCAATTGTTATCATGACCTATATTCTTGTGCTCTTCTACAGCGATTTATTAACAAATAATTAACAATAATTAATAAAACCATTTAAGCAGTAAATGGAATAAAAAAGCAATTAACTAGAAACTATGTATTTCTATGTAGTTTCTTTACTATTACATGTCTAAATTAGTTATTTGTGTAGAATATGTTGTAACATAAGATTTTTTTAAACTAAATTATTGATTTCGCTTAATTCAAATTTTAATAAATTGTAAATATTATTAACATATTTTAGTACCATGTTAGTAGGTATTTTTTTCCCCCTTTTACAGCATACTACTACCAAAAGTGTGTAACATCCATGAACCGATATTATCCCCATATGTTGCGACAAGGCAACGCAAAGGTTGTGAAACTTTTAAAGCAATTTTACGCTCCAATGATCAGATACGTTTTCAGTAAAACCTCTACTCTATGATATTTTACAATCATTTTCATATGCAATAATATGTTGTTCCTCATATATGAAATTTTTTCAAGCATAGATTCATGGTTTTACAATTTTAAGTAAAACTAGTTCAATTGATGTAAGTTTTGATCGGGCGTCGTAATAGACAAAGCTTCTTGTTAATGACAGAAGTTGACACTTGATTTCTGCTAAACGTACTCAGTATTTAAAATTATTTTCATAGTTGAACGGAATACTAGAACGAAGAATAGAATACCTGTTATCCAAGTACAATAATAATAACAATATTAGAGTTATATTTAAAACAAAAACGTAGTTTAAGTACTTTCAAAAACACCTTAAAACTACGTAGAAACATTTTAAATTCTGTATTATTACATCTAAAATTTAAAACCAATAAATAAAAATTACATTTCTATAATAGTTGTAAAATAATTAAGTGTATTTCAATTATTCTAAGTATTAGATATTTATTGAGCACAAATAAAGCAACCAATAATTAAATGTGATGTATCTAGCAACCCATGAAATATTTCAATATTCAATAGCTTTTAAGAATTTTAAATACTTTGCTAACAATAAATAAATAAATAAGTTAACTTTGAATCTTTAGTGTTGTTGGATTTTGAGACATAATAAGCATTTTTAAAGGAGTGCATATACATTCAGTCAAAAGAAACTTTATTAATGATATAATAAAATACTGTACATAAAAATAAATATAAAAAACTCCCGCGCGAGCACACGCACACGCACACGATTGAAATGGTTTTAAATAATTAAGGGTAAATATTTGTATGATTCATAATTATCATCACAGCAAAATTCTGTATAAGTCTATATTCATATACAAATACAATCAAACAATATTTATGTCCAATGAAAAATATAATTGTAATAACTAAATTTGTCTTGTCAAAATATTAAATTGTTAAAATGAAAAGGTTAAAAACAACTGAAAAATAATGTTATTATTGAAAGGCATATTAAATATAATGAAACTGTATACAATGTTTGTCCTGCATCAGAGAGCCAATTTGACAATTTATATATCAGTAAGTGAAAGACGGAAAGCTTACATGAATGAAATAATCAGAGCAGATGATATACACACGTGTTGGATAATTACTTAGTGTTTAATTTATCAACATACAAACTACAAACTACTAACTCTTAGCAATTTTAAATCAGTCTGAAAATATATTTGCTAAAGGAGAATAGGTATACGAATAAAACAAATAAAAACTCATTTTGTAAGAAAATTTATCTAATCGATATTAGATCTAAAAACCATAACGTATAGTTATACTCATATCTATGGGAGTTTGTAGGCATTGCAATTAATTTATTTTGATTTAACGTACATTTTTAAAACGTAAACCTCCAGAACCTATGTATATAAGACAAATGTAGGGAACTTGACATTTTCGTTGATTCAAAACATAATCTTAAAGTTAGTGTCGATCGGACCAATAGTTCGATGTCTCATGTAATTGGTAACAGTATGTAAAAAATAGCTTAGAAACACAAACAGGAATATAACCATTTGTATTGACTCCTTTTTATCTCTTCTAATACAGTAGTAGATCTCTTATTACTTTTTAAATCACACCAAATACCTAATATTATGTTGAAAAATAATTACATCAAGATATAAATACTTTTTAGTTTTAATTATATAATAATCAAACTGATTAGGTTACGTATTACTTCTTTGTTGAATTTCTACATTTGTTTCTAACGGATGAGAATAATTTGACCAGTTCAATTATCATCACAAAGGCAACATCATAGAGAATAACATTCCATTACGTTATTGGATGTTTTGAGGGTTATCTAATAACAATAATGAACTATGATCTGAATTAGTGATTAGCCAGTCAAGATGAAATTGGATAGAAGAACATCTATGGTTAGCACCGAACATGATTAGATAACTTTTAATTATTTAGTATTCTTGCAAATAAGTTGTTTTAAATTATGATATATTAAAATTAAACAAGCAACTTATTAAAAGATATAATATGAAATTAATATTTTTGTGTGTTTTGGAGTTTTAGGAATACATACTTATAAACATAGCTATAAATAATTAAGTATATACAATAAATTTGTTTTTAGATTCGTCAGGAAAATAATGGTGTATTTTACATTTATAATGATTTATAAAATCTTTTTTTAATTTTAACTAGAAGTTGTAGTTGGTATGTTACAGAACTTAGTGAAAATATATAAAAAGTTAATTCGTATTTAGTTTACCTATTTGTTATGTAATATTAAACCGATCGAAAAAACATAATGTTTCTGTATTTAGTTTTACAACCTTCGCATTGTCTTTTTATTTGTATTTAGCAGACGATTGTACTCAAATTTATTATGTAGATCATAGTAGATATAATTATTATAACCCAAAGGATGAACTTTAACAAATAAATCTGAAACATTCAATCGTGTTTGATTTCTTTAAAACGATGTAATGATTGTATTATTACGATTTTATATTATAAAAGTTAAATTACAAGTACATATTATTATAGAGATGTTTGCTACTGAGACATTGTTAATCCCCCCAGGTAGAGTTCAGCTTCTGCACAGTTCCCAAACGTAAATATCCTTAACTACTGTAAACTTAAATAACACATTTTCGTTACATTACGATTTCTTGTCAACAGAGTTTATGCGAGCATTTTGATGCGGAATCCGTATAAAATATTATTACCGTTTGTTATTATTTTTAAGTTATTGTGATATTGTGATAAAAATTATTCTAACTTACAGTAATAGCTATTTATTGCAAACAAAATAAAATTTTGTAAAAATCACTTATTTCTTTAAATGAAATTAATTCTATCATACTAAAATAAAAACCAAATCGTGTCCGTGTGAAATTTGGTAATACAAAAATTATTTTTGTTGAATTGTGTAATTTTGAGTTCAATATTCGTATTCAATAATGGAAAACACCTCAATAAATTGATGTTTTAACAATTACGAAATCATTCTCAGCAGACTCCCAATCTATTTAGTAACATAGCCTGACACGAATGACACGGTTTAGACCTTTAGACCTCTCGTCAATGCACGTCGTGTTTGAAGTTTTTTAAAAATTTTATTTTTATTTTTATTATATTATATATAATATATTCTATTTTTTAATTTTTTACTGTTAAACAAAAAGTATTCTTCAACCGCACACAGTCAACAATTGTAGAATAAGTGTGCAAAATATGTGACTAGAACATATTTGAAAGTAAAATTAGTAATATAATAAATTAACTCAGGTGGGTAGTTACTGGAATTCATTAAACCAAAAAATACCATAGAACACGAACCCCACAGGTCAACTAACAAACAGGATTGTTATGCCAAAGGAGAAGAAACCTAACGTGATGTGCAACTTTGTTTACTTTATGTTACTTCCATAGATTACTACTTTGCTTTTAGTTTTAGTACAAACTTTTTTTATAAATTTTATACATATTGATAGCGTTCAATGAAATATACACACTTCATCCAGCCTACTTATATATTAATATATAAATATATTAAATCTAAATACAAATTTAAGCACGGCTATGTAAATCATAATCTTCCATTTTAAAATTCGAAAATAAAATATAATTATTTTCGAACAGTTTTGATGTAGTCTTTATTATTTTGACAGAATCCAATTTAGTCACCAGAAGAATACAAAATTTAAATTATTGTTGCTAATTTTATTGATGAAATTGACCAGGTTACAATGTAAATTTCATTAAATAGAGTTCTCTTGCACACCTTCTTTCTATTTGTTAGATGTAAACAGTAAATTGGAACCTTATATTTTGAAGTTAAATTACCAATACAATATACATCGTAATATTCATCCACAATTATAACACCGTTTTAAGGATATTTCAATCAAAATTGTATAAAGTGTGAAAAAGATACATACATCGAATATTCACCACAATTTATTATTAAAATGGAATATTAATTACGTAAAATATGCAGTATATTGGAACTTGAAATAGTACAATACTCTAAACCAATGTTTGTATAGGAAGTATAAAATAAAATAACATAGATTATAAACATGAGAAAAACAAAATAAAAAATATTTTATCTAATCGTAATGAAAACTAGTAATCATAAAATGAATAACACCACGCATTTTTATTTATGAAGAACTATTCAAGTAGGTAACAACACAAAAAAACTTAATATTTATAAAAGTAGTAAATACTCGAATTATAAACATCAAATAATTATATTTAGATTTTTTTAAACGTAGGCAATAAAAGTTTTAAAACATGTAAGAACTGTCTGGTCTTTGGTTACAGAAAGTTGATTTACCTAAATGTATTCGTTTCATCCATACATGAGTTTACCCTTTCGCAGAACGACTTTGCATTCTATAGAATTAAGATACACAACCTTGCACTTAGGCGGAATATCTTTTATATAGTCTCTTTTAAAGAGTCTTTCTTCTTAATGACTACCTATTTTTAAGCCCCTTATTTTTAGCAAAAGTCTGTATATTAGATTTATTCATTTAAATATCTTTTATTTAGTTTATTTATTACTGAATATTTAATCCATATCATAAAACTAAATAAAAATAAATATACGTGTACTTATTTAAAAATAGCAATACTGATTAAATCCTCCCTTACATAATATATATATATATATATATATATATATATATATATATATATATATATATATATGGAAACCTTGCAGCAGAATTGCAATCTGAGTTCTTTAATTATTAAAAATTTTGATTTTACGTCTGATTTGGTTTTGTCATAATGAATAAAAGCCTAATGCGTGTTTATTTTGATAATAGCTATTTCATAACCATTTGAAATGTTTCTCATTTATTAATTCAAATATTTTGATTTAAAAATTTGAACTCATCTTATACCATCATTCGTAATAACATGTCAGATATTAAATCCCCAATGAGCTTGATAGAGGGCAAACTTTTTACATACACTTAATGACCCCCGTTGCTTTAGGTTATCTCAGTTTAGAATCTAGGTTTTTAAATAATTATAAATTGTAGTTTTCAGTAATATAACATGAATATTTGAATATTTAGATCTTTATTTTTATTTCTATATTCTTGACACTCAACATGCCGTATTCAAATCACGCTTAAAATCTGTAAAATTATCAACATTTTTATTTTCTTGCTACATACGTACATTTAAATTCTTTATTATCATAATGTGTTGAGTTGTAATAGGTAATTTGAAAAATAAAATATCAGCTTTTTATGACGTCTTAGGAGAGATAATAATAAGTCAATACAAATTGTTATATACCTGTTTATCATTCTTAGCTATTTCTACGTCTATATATATATATATTCACAAATTCTACAAGATATCAATTTATTGGTCCGATCTACGCTAACATAAGATGATGTTTTCAATTAACGAATGTGTCGAGTTCACATTGTAATTTCTCATTTACGAAGATTCTGGAGGTTTACGTTTAAATAATGTACGTTAAATCTATACAATATAAATTACTCAGCCTACAAACTGTCTTCTTTGTGGAATGCTTCGTTATATATATATATATATATATATATATATATATATATATATATATATATATATATAAAGTTTATTTTCTCTAGAAGTCTAAACGGACATTTCTACTGTATAACACAATCCATTTTGGATTCAACATAATTTTTATAAATGATACTTTGTAGAATTAATTAGTGAAAACCCATTACAGTAAACATTTTATGACATAATTCCCGTCGTAATAAAAATGAATAATTCAAATCTCTTTTAAATAAAGGAAATGCTTGTATTAAATTAAAATACAATTAGCAGAATTTCTTCTTAGAACCTCTTAGGGAAGAGTGTCGCTCTTGCTTCCTTATTATTACTTTTTCGCTATAGAATTACAAGATGTTTGACTAAGATGTTTCTTAATTGATGTTTTAATTTGTCGTTTTGTATTAATGGAAATTGAATCAAATTATAATATTATAATCTTTTATTTAATTTAAAATATATCAATGGTGTTTTTTTTTTTTTAGTTTCACATATACTATAAATATAATTGAGTGCAATTGTAACCTGTTTTATGTGATTATTTATTCAAATCCCCCCCCCCCGTCTTTCTAAATGCTCACTAATAATTATTGTGTTGTGAGGTGGTTGTTTTACAGTATTGATTTACTAACACGTGGAAGCTGTGTGTTTATGCTGTTTAAAGTGTTGTTTTGTGTAATACCATATATTGTGTCTAGATTTATGAAATAATAAATGTTAATGATTTTTAACAAATTATTATCATATAATTTTTCTGCGTCTTTTTAATTTCAGAATTAACTAGTTGTTATATATTTCACATGTTATTTATTACACGCTTACACTTTGTGTAACTGACGTGGTGTTTACACTTCCAATGAGATCAATACTTCTTGAAAAGTTAAAGCTTAAGCAACAATTGGAAGTACGGAAATCGCTAACCAAAAATACTTCAATATTTCAAAAAATATAAAGCGCCTACAACAACTAAACAAACTTGTTAAAAAAATAATCGTAAAAAAATTAAAAAATGTGTTAACATTTTGTGTGATATTCAAAAACACCATAAAATATAGGAAGTTGCATAAGTGATTTTAAGTTGGCCGTCATTTTTCAATATGGGTGCAATTTGTTTCAAGTTTACAGAATGGATTTTGAAACAACGTAAAAAAGTAACGAAGGCTCCCTACTTATAGGTTTTCGTCAGATCAATAAGTTAAAAAATACCAATGGTGGAAAAGATAAAATGATAATGATAAAAACGTGGTGTTAAAGCAGTTTAGAACCACCACCACTAATAACACAGTGGAAGATACGTTTATCTAACGAGCTTGGAATACGCAACATTCAAAAACAAGCCTTCATTCCTTTGTTAAGAGAAAGTGGCTACTGGTTGCCCTTACACAATTGAGCTGTCAATCTCTTTCTAACTACTATACGAGACACCTATCAACAATTGTGAAAAATTTAACTTTATTATAAACAAGATTGTATTTGCTGCACTTCTCATTAAATAAATAGTTTAAAAGAAAATACCAAACCAGATTGGTCGGGGTCGAAAAGAACAAGAGATAGTCAAGAGATACCTAACAGAATATATACAAATGGAGGAACCTGACCCAAGACAAGTTGAAAAAATATCAAGGTTCAGCTAAGGTACCCCAGGATCGCCAATCCTGTACTCACAAGGGTGGATTCCTTTGGGTGATTTTTTATCAGGGTTTACTCCCTTAGATCCGATGGATTCTGTCAAGACTGGATCGTTTAGGATCAGCAGTCCAGTGCAGGACCACCACGAGCAGGATGCAACTTTAGCTGCACTGGGACGCAAACAATTTTTGCGTACCATTCCATCGGTCTTGAGCACAACTGCTTGAGCATGATCTCTGCCACAGCCCCTAGGCCCCATTATTATTAGTATTAGTATTATCACTCACCATCATCATCATCATCATCACCATCATCATTACATAATGTTGTAATGTCTAAATATTTATTAGCGAAATATTAAACAAATATATAAGTTCAGTTCAATGCATGTCTCAAAACTAGAATTTGGCCCATAATACAAACTTAAAATTTAATTGACTTATTCACTCTAGTTAAAACAGGATAACTCTCGCTGATTAGTGTTATACACAATTTGTGAAAATGAAGAAGAAAAGGATATCGTAAATTGAACCATATTCAGATGTTCGTGACCTGAATAATACCAAACAATCACAGCTTATTGTGGAAACGTGAGGTATTTGACATGGCTACACAAGAAGTATAGTAATACAATAATCATAATATTAACCATTCAGTACAATGGTTAAATTTTACAATTAATGGAATGTGTACAATGGTAATTCTGCAACTTAAATATATTTTTCCGTACTTAAAATACAATATTTTAGAATAGTTGCCTGTGAAATTAACGATAGAGTTAATTTATACAAATGGTACATAAATTTGTTTACACTGTACCCTATTTATATTTATTTCACGTATCGTTTAATTTATCAGTTGCGGTTAATCAATCTAGAATGAAATTCAATCACTGGTATGGAAAAGTCAATTGTTGGCAGATTAAGTTTGAAGCAGCCATTTATTACAAAATAAAGACTAAATTACAATGTTAATGCATATATACGTCTCAACAAAAAGAAAAGTAATTTTGAATTACCTCTTTAGTTTTTTCTTACAATACAAATGCATATATATCTCTTAAAAAAAGAAATATAATTTTGAATTACCTTTTTAGATTGTTCTTGTCCTTTTAAACAAACTAATAATGTTGCTAAACTACCTTAGCAAGGATTTGACATAACATCGACGTTAAAATGTCGCATTATATTATGCGCATATAGGTCTGCTTTCTGATTGGTGGATTTTGAGCTTTGGGCCTCTTAAGATGTGGGCTTCCAAAGGGTACTCCAGTCAGGTTTAGTAGATATCTAGATATTCTCTCCTTTTTCATTTTTTTTACAATTGCTTAGAGTTCATTTGTAAGCGAATGAAAGTGAGTTTTATCTTCGGGGGATCTTGTATTTTCTTGCTCTAGGTTTTCTCATAACTAGCATTCTCACCTCCTTTAGATAGGACTTGGGGTGTTTACTGTTTAAGGTTAGGTCAAAGGTACTTTCCCATGCCGCCTACTGTATCTCTTGTACGACTAGCTTCCTTAAGTTGGTGGTTAAGTTTAAGATAAAGGTTTTTTATTAGTATGTTGGAATAACAAAAATTTACAGTTAATAATTAATAAACTCCTGTTTTGACTTTTAAAGGTATAGATTATATTTCTTATCTGTACAGTTTCGGATAAATGATTTTTCAAGAATAAATTGTGGTAAGAACTATATTCAGTAAAACCACACTAAATGTGTATAACAGTATTAATACTGCAGCTCGCTTCCATTTTACATGCAGATGTTTTATATTTTCCAGTAAACATTTTCATTTATTTTTATCTAACCTTCCTTAAAATTCTCCATTATTTCTTCCCTTACGATTGCTATTTTAAAAGTAAATAATGTAATTTCCCGTTCCTCTCCTCAACTGCTTTGAATGAAGGAAAATAAAATTATTTTCCTTAGTGGGAGGCATTTCAGTCATAAAACTCAATATGGCAAACACTGTAAACGAAATTAGTTTATCATAAGGAAACCAAATCTTTAAGATTTATAGTTGGAATATATTTAGTTATTAGTTAGAATGTAATAAATCTGTTCCATTAATATCTTCTCTTGTATCAAATAATATTCACTTAATCACTGTGCAATACTAAAAAGATAAATATTTTATATCATAGTCCATGAGATATCTTTTCTTTTATTTTCCCTACATATAGGTAGTATTGCAAAGCTTATGTGGTAAAAAATATATGGCAATTATTTTAGTATTTATGCGTTTTAGGACAGTCTAAGTTAGTTTAGGTTGTATTTGTGTTTACACGTCAACTCTCTGTCGTCTCTCTAATATTGTACAAGATCTACGCGTTTTTCTTTATTACTAAAAATTTTAAACATCAATTATTACCTATTCGGAATTAAATTAACTTTCATAATAAATAAGTTCCAATATCATCTGATAATATGTTAAGAATCAGAATTCCTTAATCTTAAACTCGCGGTACGCAGTTAGATAGGAGTGTTCATCTTTAATAGTTTTAGCTAGAACCGTAAGTCGTCTATATCATGTTAATAATAATTCTCCCAACACACGTTATTCAATTGTGTAATTTGGCACATTCCAAACTGTGAAAGTCATCCTTAAGGACATAATAAGCCTGGCACTGTTTATACTTTGCTTTAAACTCGCAAAGACACTGTAGTTGTTCAAGTGATTTATTAAACCAGAACTACCAACGAAACTACTGTTTATGTACACATATATGGACGTTTAAAAACAATTAAAAAAGAAACATTAATTTTAAATCTATTGTCCATATAATTTAATCATTTTTTTCCTGAAGCAGTTGAATTATTCTATTATTTACTTGGCATTAACAACTAGAAACACACAGTTTAGTGTAAAACGCACAGTGTAATGTTAAACACAAAAAGTGTTTTGAAACACACAATATAATGTTAATATATATATATATATATATATATATATATATATATATATATATATATATATATATATATATAATGTGTACAATGTTAAACAGGCAGAGTATACTTTATTACACATAGTGTAATGTTAAACATGACATTTTACAAATGTCAATATTGTTATAAATGTGGTTAATTTAAAACATATGATACTGCAGGTTATATAAGTATTTATTTTAATAAAATAGCTTAATTGATGCATTACATATGCAGTGTACTGTATTATCATATCTGTAAACATAACTTTAGTTATGTACTTTTTTTTTTCACAAATAGCTTCAGGTTTAGTATAAGCAACTGCAGTTATATAACTCTATCACTGTATTATTGCAACAAACTATGTATTTATACGTTCTATATTTAAAGAAATACTGTGATATATATATATATATATATATATATATATATATAATTAATTAAATAATAATATATACTTGGGGTCGTAATTCCAAAGGAAAATATAAATATTTCAGATACACTTGTTTGGATTGCTGTTGGGTAGTTTTATGAAAATCGTAACATGTACCTTCATATTATAATTATAAACTGGAAATAATTGACTTATTTATAGCGAAATAAGTAAATATTGTATTATAAATTAAACTCTATTTACAAACTCTTTGCATAACAGAAGAGTTTCAATAGAGTTGACAGTGACTCTTCAAGAACTCAATCTCAAAACAATAAATTTTATTTTTTTAGCTTGAAAACCTATTTTATTTTAAGTCCAAATTGTAAAATCTCTGGTTAATTGTTACCAAACGTTTTATGGAAGTGTTATTGATTGAAATTTTCAATAATTATAATAATAATTGTAATTGAACACACAGTTCATAAAACGTAGCTATGCGGGTGACGTGATTTCCCCTTATCACTCAAGGCCGCTTGAAAGTCAACAATGAACACATTAAACTTTTCGTACTACTGACAGATATTCTGGAAACGACAAAATTTTATGATACATGATATATATAAATATGAGTTTATTATATGATTTGACTTATCACTTCTTATACTTTTGATAATAAAATGGCTTTGTGCAAAACGTTAATTTCAGTGTTCGGAGAATAGAAGATTACCTGATGTTTTCAGACGGGCGTTTAGAATAGCCCGCTAATTAAGAATCTTCTAACTTGTTGTAAGATATATTTGCGCACCTAGGCATAAACTTACTATAGTGACTCAATATTATATATATATTGCATAGACTATAACTAGTTGAGGACTTAGCTTGATTATTGATATTTCCTTTTGGGTTCGTTTAATAATAATAAAATTATAACATACAAAATTATTTTCTTATATATGTTTTACATTCTCTAATAGTTTGGAACAGCAATTTCCTTTTACATAACGGATATATTATCTGTGTAAATAGTTTCAATCTTTAATCAATCCGGAATAAGCTGGTGATAATTAGTTAGCATTTAGTTGCAAAACTTTATATTAAACAAATTATATAACTTTTTTATACAATTTTTTTTAAGATATTGAACGCTTAGGTGTGACGAAATCTACACTAACATCCATTGCTAAACACAATATATAGTTTTATTATTTATAATTTCCCTATCGACTTGTACTATTTATTTACAATTGTTGCCGTCTAATATTCATACTTCTCGTATTCATCACGATGGCTCTTTCGGTTATTCAGCCATTTTCGTGTTTTTATGTTGAATATTTATTATATATTAAATATCAAAACACTTATACATTTAAAAACACATGTTTACACGTACGAAAAATAAGATTATTAAACATTAAAGGTGCAAATTGTACACATCTATATCATGCTTGTTATTTACTAAAATGTAGGTGAATCCGTTGATGAGTCACGCGTCAATTTATTTCCATCCTTTCTATATATACATTCGTTGGTTGGCATTATTCAGTATATTACAAATGATGTTTAAAATTTGCATTGATAATGCAATGTGTTACGACACTCAATTTAAATATATCACTTATCAACTTATACGTTTACAATGAAAAGGTGGTCACATAAATAATGCAACTTCAATGTTTAAATAACTTAAATTTTATCCTAAAAAGTCTGTAACGTTTTCTGTTATAAATAAAATATTATTGTTATATAATTTTATAATAGCAACGTTATAAATTACAAAATCAGCTCCGTTCCACGTTTTTAGTTGAGTTTAAGTTGTTAGATATGTAGAGTATTTTTATATTGTGTTTTGAATGTGAGATTTAAAGAATAATATCACTCAAACATGCATAAACTGAGATTACACAAATTTCAAGACTAGTTTTAAAGATAGTCTAACATATACATAGATTTGTATTGTTTTCTAAATATTTCTCTACTGTAATAAGATAATAACAATAAATACCTTTCATAAATTGTTTTATAATTAGATTAAATATAAAAAAATAAATAAACAGATATTATTTAATTACTAGTCATATTCCATAGTTATGTTTTTACTACTTTATTGACGGTTTCATAATATAATAAAATCTTTATCATACTTTAGGGAAACTAAAAAAAAATAAACAATTTTATATAACGAAAACCAAGGTTTAAATTGTAAGTCATAATGTGTTGCCACTGATTCACAAGAAAGGCGGTTAATTCCTCACATAGAAACACGAAAACAAAGTAATCCAGGTCACTGACATCACAATATTATAAACAATCCAATGCCGATTCAGCTCAATGCAATTATAAAATACCCAACAGCCTAATAACTTAATTCCTCAGGGACTGATTACAGTGAGCACTGTCTTAGCAATCCGAAAGGAGCCAATATGTAACTACACTTTTTCATATAGTGTTGGATTACATCATTTATTTCGTCTACCCTATTAGTTTTCTCTTGACCAATTCTTCTACTTTAAACAAAAAGGAACAAATCAGTAAAATAGGAGCCGATTTATTCTAAAAGGCACTTCCCCAGAGAAAGAGAGTGTAAGAAGGAAAGTAGTAAATTCAGTGAGCGTTAAAATAAAATTCAGGGAATTTTCGTAAATTAAAAAAAATTTAAGTTAATGAGAACAAGCTCATACTTACAAAAGCCAAGATTTGCAATAGCTTTGATTTTAAAAAGGGTAAAAGTGAGCATCTTGGTCTTGTCCGCGTTTGTATAGAGACAAGAACTCCTGACGAAGGACGTTGTAAAGCGAGGTTCGAGTCGCGTGAGTAAAGGATACGCGGCAGGTGGCGTCGAACGTAGAAGGAGCATTCGCGGCAAGTGGCGAACCAACGTGGGGACGATCCAAAGTCAGAAGCGTATACGCGGCAAGTGGCGCCCAACGTGGGGCTCGAACTAGCAACAGAAGTCAGAAGCGCATACGCGGCAACACACACACACACACACACACATATATATATATATATATATATATATATATATATATATAATTATATAAGTGTACATTCATTATTTATAGATATATTCCTAAATACCCAAAGTCCCTTAATCCATGTATTTAACATATTTCTGTAAAACATAAAATAAAATAAAAATACATAACACCACTAATACTTTGGTTTGTTAAAACTTTGTCACTAGTAACAAAGAAAAAAATTAAGTGCTTTTATTTTAGATATCTAGCTTTCAACAACAAAAACTGATTTCAAAAGACAAGCTCTTAAGATATATTTATTTACAAAATGCCAATATCTTTACTTATCTGATCTTTATTATTTAGGGGATAACAAGTTAAAAGGAAATTTCTTTTCAATTTTCTGATTCACAAAAGACCGTTATTTCGTCTATTCTCTTAAACTTATTAAATTATAGTTTATAATTATAGATATTGATAACCATATGTTTAAAGGTGTAAAAAACAATCAACGAAACAAATACTTTAATATGAAACTACTTCTACCTGGAGCTTGGTGAGGGGGGGGGGGAAGTCCTAGTTAAATTGACTGCGCTAAACATTTGTATAGATAAAGTTTATAAATTGTCTTTTAATACGATCAACAAACATTTCGTTAAGAGTAATTTAGTTGCTATTTAAACCGATAAAAAACGAAGAAAGCAAATGTATATATACTGCTAACCGTTATTTAGTTTTATAATATTGCTACCACTCTACAGTAATTAACATTCTACACAATCCTTTTACTGTGTTACGTTCATCAGTTTCTACGTTCTACAAAACAATGTCACAACAAAATTCCTTACTTAACCTTAAACACTTGAACAATTTTAATTAGATAATTGTACAATTCATAATTACATGGCACATAACTTGACATAACTAATTATATAATTCTGTAATGTCGTATGTTCGGGAAACAATGTTAATACAGAGTAGGTACTTCATATATAACATTATTGTAATTTCATATCCGAGTTTCTGAAACATCAAGCAATAATAAATGTAGATTACTTACATTATAATTTTTATAACAGGACTATTACTTATAATTACATGACAGTTTTCTATTCATAATTTAGTGTAGACCTATTTGAGTTTTTCTATTTATAATTATTATATTTGGTAATTATAAAAAGTGTATTATTTTAAACAAATAAATTATAAATTTTTAACAGTTTTGTACAAGATACAGATTTTAATACAAATAAAATTTTTATCTGTCGACCTATATATTTTAGATAACTTACGACTTATATATTTTTTAGTTCATATCAAAAGTTAAATACTAAGTTTTAAAAGACTTATATTTTTTGTTTTGTGGTGTACTTTCTATTAGAAGCGTTCGTTTTACAAAAACTCTATTGACGCTAGGAGGGTTAAGCAATGTGAATTTACCAACAAACATGAGTGATTTTATAGGTGGTATTATTTTAGAAAAATAGTTACTTACTAATTCAGCGATTTAATGGCTTGATAATTAACTAGAGTTTATAAATATATCACAATTTATTCTGTATAAAATATTGTCATAACACCATTTAAATTAAGTTAAATGTCTGTCACTCTCTTCTCAATAAATGGAAAACAATTATAATGTTTTCTTATTCCATTATTAGTTTTTTAATTATTATATTGTCAGTTCATTGAGTTTTGTTTGGTTTTAAATCAATAACAGTGAAATAATAGTTACTTCAATCGGTTTATCTCTCTGTAGGTAATTGTGCCAGTTTTTTTTATAATATAACATACCTTTGATAAACTACTTAAAACATGAAAATGCAAAATTTTAATAAATACACCGAAACGCTACATTTTTAATACTCAGCTACATAAATAAACTATTCAAATTTTATTAAAATATATTGTTATTAATTTCATTATTAAACTTCACAAGAAATGTTATTATTTTATTTCGTATATATTTGCTATTTATAGAACAAATCAATATCAGATCAAACTGCTTGCTGCGAAAGAAATAGAGAGAGTAGAGATAACTGTTAAACAGTTAGCGCTTCAGGTAGACTACTTAACGATGTTTAATTAAGCAGAAACCATTATTGTTAATGTACTAAACTGCATCACCACAACGGCATGCATGTATGAATTAACTCGGATCACACAACCACTATGATTGCTACCAATGGAAACTAATAACACAGAAATAAGTCTGTTGTTGAGCTACAGACATTCTGTCTGGGACTTTAACTTGTATAATTTAGTTATTCATCTGTCTGATGTTTTGGACTTTTTATTAACTTACGATATAGTCACCACCATTCCTCAGCTTCCAACGGAGGGGGCTGTTATAAGATAAATGTAATTCATGACGCTACATTTATATAACTAAATAAATATTACGTAGAAATATTTAAACAAAAAACTTCAGAAGATACTAATGCATGTGTTTTAGATACAGTGGTAAAGAGTATGATAAGACTTATTAAGAAAAACTAAAAATTTTGATACTGCGGTTTCTAGGTGAAACTGAAAAACTAATTACCATCAATCCACCAACAGTGGAACATTTCTACAGAAGTAAATGTCGTTTCACCAAATTTGTTTCTCTATTACCAATAATCAAACCAGGGTTATTAATATAATCTTGGAGACCATGGATATATATTTAATAACCATATAATATAACCATGGAGATATATCTTGATAATGTGTTAATAAATGGGGGAAAGTTGTTCTTAAGGTATTAATTTATTATATATATAGTCCCCCCAACACAATTCCAGTTTTTTTCAATTCTTATTTTCTATTAAAATATATATGTTGTGCAATATGATCTTTTTATTCATTATATTCGTTATCAACAAAATCAATAAGTTATTTCATAAGACTTGTTTAATAATTATTTTTCATCATCAATCCAGACAGCTTGCTTCATCCGATCGTCTGCCCCGGTGAAGATACGCTCTAAAGCTACAGTGCCCCGTCAGTGCCCTTCTCAGGTGATAGCTCATCTCACCAGACCCCCTATCCCAACCATTTTTTTCGGATCTGAAATCAATCCATGTGTCCATCGACCGGCCACCTCTTTATCCCATCTGTCCTTCCACCTCCTGAGAAGTTTATTTCTGGGATCTCACTTTATCTGAGATATCTCTAACTGTCCAGCTTTTGATTCCTCAAATATCTCCCGTCTTTCCCGTACTAGCAAATCTATTGGTGTACCTCCCACGACCAATACTGCAGCCGCTGCTACTGTGCGGTGTGCCGTGGCAAACCTAAGTGTCACTTGTCTCTGGACCACCAGTAGCCTCTTTTTGTAAACCTGTTTCGTCATATTGTTATTATTATTATTATTATTAACATAATCATCATTAGGTACATTATGTTGTGATGACTAAATATTTAATAGCGAAATGTTAAACAAATATATAGGTTCAATTCAATGTATGTCTCAAAACTAGAATTTGGCCCATAATAAAAACTTAAAAATTAATTGACTTATTCACTCTAATTAAAATAGGATAACTCTCGCTGATTAGTGTTATACACAATTTGTGAGAATGAAGAAGAAAAGGATATCGTAAATTGAACCATATTCAGATGTTCGTGACCTGAATAATACCAAACAATCACAGCTTATTGTGGAGACGTGAGGTATTTGACATGGCTACACAAGAATCATCGCAATACAATAATCATAATATTAACCATTCAGTACAATGGTTAGATTATAAAATTCATGGAATGTGTACTCTCAATAGCCATTCTGCAACTTAAATATATTTTTCCGTACTTAAAATACAATATTTTAGAATAGTTGCCTGTGAAATTAACAATAGAGTTGATTTATTAAAATGGAACATAAATTTATTTATACTGTATTTATAATTATTCGCCGTTTATGTTTAATTTATCAGTTGCAGTTAATCAATCTGGCCGGTTTAAAATTAAATCACTGGTATGTAAAAGTCAATTGTTAAGGCAGATTATGTTTGAACCAGCCATTTACTTACGAAATAATGACTAAATTACAATGTCCATGCATATTTAAGTCTTATCAAAAAGAAATGTAAATTTGAGTTTTTCTTACAATATAAATGCATATATATGTCTTTAAAAAAAGAATTATAATATTTTTAATTACCTTTTTAGATTGTTCTCGTCCTTTTAAACAAACTAATAATGTTGCTCAACTACTTTAGAAAGGATTTGACATAATATCGACGTTAAAAGGTCGCATTATAATATGCGCATATAGGTCTGCTTTCTCTTTGGAGCTTCTAGCCCAAATGTTATCTGTGTCCCTGATTAGTGGAGCTTTGGGCCTCTTAAGTTGTGGGATTCCAAAGGGAGTAGTCTGCGGTCAGGTTTAGTAGGTATCTAGATATTCTCTCTTTTGCAATGTTTTTATAATTTCTAATGATCAATTATTTTGTAAGCGAATGAAAGTGAGTTTTATCTTCAGGGGACGTTGTATTTTCTTGCTCTACGTTGTCTCAAAACTAGCATTCTCACCTCCTTTAGATAGGACTTAGGGTTTTTACTGTTTAAGGTTAGGTCAAATGTACTGTCCCACGCCGCCTACTGTATCTCTTGTAAGACTAGCTTCCTTAAGTTGGTGGTTAAGTTTAAGATAAGGGGGTTTTTAACGTGTTGGAACAACAAAAATTTACAGCAAATAAAGATATTGCTATATTTCAATTACCTCATACAAAGAAGTTGTGGCTTCACAAAACGGATTTCAATAGTTGACCCCGTTCAATATCTAATTAATAATAGTGCTAACTTGAAGTTTGGAAACCAATCAAGTGCGAAATTGCTCCTGCACTGCACAATTTGAGAAACAACTGAGACTAATAGCACAAATATTAATTAAATTTGTAATCTAAAACTTTCATCAATTGCTATCCTTATGTTATTATTATCATTGACATTTAAATATAATAAATGTATATAAATGTTTAGCCTGATGTTGTAATGTATATATTCTAATAATTAATCTTAAACTGTGATAACTAGGTTGATAATTCTAAAATTACCTTGTAACTCAACTGATATTCACATTGTATTTATTGACCTATCTAAGTAAGGTATTTACTATTTTTGTTTGTGTATAATTGATAATATCCATTGAATGGTTATACATATTAATTACAAGTATTCTCTATTTCTTAATTTCCAAACAAATTTAATTAATCTAATACTGCATATGTATGTATCATTAAAATAAAGGAAATTAATATGGACATTAAAATTTTATTTATTACCTTCTATTTTATCAGTTTAAACTTAACGCTTTTTAAATAAATTATATAAATTGAACGACTTTAAATTCAAATGGAATACATTTTAGAATTATTGTTCATTTTAATTTAATTAAATATTCCTTTTACAACGTCAGATAGTTAATATTTTTCAATGTACAATTTTTTTATCCAGCTACCCTAAAAAAAGGCAGCCCCCACTATCTAGGACATTAGATTTACTTTTCTGCCCTAAGGTTAATAAATCAGCAGTTCTTGTTATATCAAATTTAATGACAATTAATTGTTGTCATTGCAACAGAAGGCAAAAAGTCGGTTACCTTTTTTATACGCGGGCTTCAGTGAATTTTGTCGCTCTCATAACACAATTTTCCAATTAAACGAAAAATTTGATTGTTTGTTACGATACATGTTTTTAAATTATGACAGTAACAGTATTTTGTATGTCACTTTTCCAGATTCAAAATACTTATTATGCAACTGCTATCTCTGATCAGAAATATAAAGAGAGATATGAAAAACTAACGAAAAATTGATGTCTTGGTGTAACTGTAAGGGAATTAGTAAAATTTCGGAGAATGTAATGCACATTTAGTTTGTATACACTTTAAATATCTTTAAAAAAAAGATAAT
Source organism: Aphrophora alni (assembly GCA_963513935.1). NCBI lineage: Eukaryota > Metazoa > Arthropoda > Insecta > Hemiptera > Aphrophoridae > Aphrophora > Aphrophora alni. The sequence continues at coordinate 136,784,629 of OY740768.1, forward strand.
TTTGTCCTGATGAACAACAATAAAGTTGTGTATTACAATATAGTAGATGGAGCATTTTTTTTTTATTGAAATTGTAAATGTAAGAAAAAATTCTTGTCTCAATATGGTTGATTGAAAAGTCTTCGTCGCCCGATGCTCAAAAAGTCCACCTTTTATTCAAGTATCATTATCCTCAAATAATTCAATAAAACTGATAGTTAATAACTGAAACAAAGTTTCATATTTTACGATCATTATTATGATTTATAAGCAACAGAACATAAGTAAGGAATCGTTTGGAATTAATATGCTAGTCACATATAAATTTAAACATTTTGTTAGTTAAGTAATTTAACATAAATAAACAACATATTATAGGATAATCGACATTGTATCCGCATATCTATCTAGTAATGTACATATAATTGACAATTGTTTATTAAAATTCAACATAGAAATCATCTGTGGACATATATAGGAAAATTATTAACGTTTTTAACGTAATTAAATCTTGTATTTTTACAAAGAAAAAATTCAGAATAAATCAAATACAAATAGATGGAATAATTGGGTATGTGATGGAATTGAAGAGCGGTCAAAATGTGTTTTCAGTAAAAGATATATTGCAAACGTACACGAAAAATATTCTAGGCCTAAATTCAGTAACTAACATCGTGGTATAGGCCTATTATTAACACGAACTGCATATATAGGCCTAAGTTAATTAATACAAAATTAATATATTATACGGTATCCTTTAATAGTTGTAACAAGAAAATCACACAATTTCAGTTATTCAATTTCATTTTATACAAAATGTTATGACAAATTATGAATATAAGCTGTCAGCTCTGAGATTCATGTTATTACAACATTCTACTAAAACCGTCATTGAGATAAAAGTCTGATGTCTAATACTTTCAGATGTAAGCAATAAAAGTTTAGGAGTACGAAATAAATTACTATGATTCGCTAAAACTTAATTTTAAATATACTGTTTAGAAGTAAACCTCCAATATGAGAGTAGAACTTTGGTTACTATTATGGATACACGACTTAAAAAATACTGAAGAATGATGGAAACAATATGACCATCTTTGATAATGTAAAAGTTGTTATTTAACTTCAGAAAATATTTTATCACACGAAATTTCAAATCATAACAAAAACATGTAATTTTTTTTTTTGCTACTTTTTATTTATTGCATGAATTTACACTGATACATAGAAACGACCATGCAATTTCTTTTTTATATGACTAGTTGTTTTCCATGTTGTTTAAACGATAAAATCTGTGTTATTATCTCCTTAAAAAAGGAAATTACCACAAAAGAAGCCCTCAATTATTTTAATATCGTCGGGGTCGAGAGAGAGAACAAGAGTTTTTCCAAGTGAGAATTGATAGGAAAGATGAAAAGGAATCTAACTTAATAATACAAAGAAAAAAATTGTATGCTCGTACTCATAATGACAAGTTCTGAAAGTTACATCTGACTAATACAACACTATGGACATGGTTGATACTGATATGTGTACAGTAAGTAAAGAATATATATTATTTATTTTTGTAAAACTGTTTTCTTGTTATTGTGGTTCAAACGCATTTTTATAACTCTTTATTATAACAAAATAATATTTAAACATATTCTTCTTTCAAAGACTATACTCATCACGCGGAAAATATAATATTATAAATCTCATATCGCACAAACTTAGCATAGAATAGAGTTACCATGGCAACACTAATATACCTTTACTCTCGTCACATTGCCGTAATAGATTCCAGGATGTCGCATTGTCGCAACAGTTTTCTCTCTTAGTAAACAGATCGCTCAACAAGAAATCTTGTCTTGACAGAGAAAATTCCCTTTCTTAGATTGCTTAAAACTAATTGTACATGTCACTGATACGATATTTTGCCATTATAATTATAATTATAAAGATAAACTTTTATTGTGTTTGGTGTATCGTTTTATCACCTCTTGGTCAACATCGCTCTATAAATAGAAGAACGAAGCATAAAGTAAGCCCTCCATACTGTAATAACGTCAAAGTCGAAAGGGCACAAGAATTGGTAATGGGCACCTGATAGAAATTTTGCACGACTGATCCATGCAAAAGTCCTTCGATATAGCCAAGGACGTAAGCCACTGAGGATATTTATATAACACCAAGTTGTATCATAGATGCTCAAAATCTGTGGTCAGCTGTAAGGAATCGTGTTAATCTTCCATCATACTTAAACATTCGTTGATTTATAAGTGCAATAAATAGTACTATCAGAAACCTAACAATACAAGTTTAGGTTTACTATATTATTACGTCAATCATTCAGTTAATCTTGGTTTTTACAATCTGGTGTAAGTCAAATCAAAGCCATTAGAGGAACACTGGGATTGAAAGGGTACCCATTTTCATATGAGAGGGTAAATACAAATATAAGAATATATGTATCGGTAATTCCTTTGTGGAACCTAGGATTGTATATGTACTAACACCAAAATCTCAAAATATATTTCATTTACTTTCTCCTTAATTACTCTATAATACTCACGTATAAGATACAACGAAGTCTACTGTCACTATATAACTGTACATTACTATCGATTTTTTTGAAACAGTAATTCAACGACGGTATTTAAATATTAGAATATCAATTGAAGTTTACATTTTGTATGCAATCGGCCTTTACACGTAAACATATGAACGTATAACTAGGCACTTGCAGTACTACACTACGGTTTGAGAATTTCATTACCGGAAAGTAATGTCAGAAAAAAGGTTAACGTCTTTTCAAATTATTGTCATTATTAGATTCTTTGCGATTCCTTATTATCTATCAGGAGATAATATATTACCTTAGTTCAAAATTATTTTTAGTTGTGTATCGTTCTCTTCGTAAGCTACATATTGCAAAAAAGATCGCAGGTAATAAAGATAAATGTATGTAGTTTTTGTATTTGAAGTATTGTTTTTGTAGTTTGAGTCGTATTCGAGCTGAGTCGACTCGAATTCGAGTGGGACCAAATTCGACTCGATTCGAATTCGTGTGGACTCACATTTGACACTACTCGAATTCGAAACGACTCGAATTCGCAACAGCTCGAATTCGACTCGTATCGAATTCGACTCGACTTTATTTTGACTCGACTCGATGTCGACTCAAGTCGATTTCGACTCGTCTTGATTTCGACCCGCCTCGAATCCGACTCGACTCTAGTTGATTTCGACTAGACTCGATTTCGCTCGACTCGAATTCGACTCTACTCAAAATCGACTATATTTAAATTCAAATCGACTCTAATTCGACTCGACACGATTTTAACTAGACTCGATATCGACTCGACTTTATTTAAACTCGACTCGATTTCGACCCGACACAAATACGAGCTGACTCGAAATCGACTTGACTCGGTTCGATTTCGAGTAGACCCTAATACGACTTTACTCGAATTAGTTCGGACTCGATTTCGACTCGGCCCGAATTCGACTCGGAACGATTTCGAGCTGGCTCGATTTCGTGCTGTCTCTAATTCGAGCTCACTCGAATTCTAGAAGACTTGAATTTGAGCTGACTCGATTTCGAGTCTTTTTTTTTCTTTTCAACATTTGAGATATATAATGAATTACGATCGTTTCTCACAGTGTGAATACATAAACTATGATAGGAAAACTAACTTCGATTATTGTACGCTTGTAATATAATTAGAAAGCAAAATTAAAACTCCACTGATATATAAAATTTCTAATATTCAAAATAGCTAATAACTTAAAAATTTGTAAGTAGTTATTTTATGATACAAAATATTTTCATCTGATATTCACAAGTGTTGGAATAAGACATATTTTCTCTGATTATATGACAAATGGAACCGTTCCCATCAAGTAAATTTTAATAATTGCAGCACTTCTTATTTACTGAATCTTATATTAAATTGGAAATTCCCGGAACAAATGTATTGTTTAAGATTTCAGAAATACATCACAAAGAAAGACGATTGTATCAAGAGACAATAATTGAATACTTAACTCCGTTTTGGTTTCTCATAAAATGGAAATTTATATCGTTGTACGTTGAAATGTAAATTCTTTAACTTTGAAACTTCCAGGGATTTGCAATTCTAAATAATTTTACGTAACTTTGACGTCTTCATTTAAAATTAATACTTGTGAAATATAACGCCGTGTTGGTATATTTCAAGTTGATCGAGCAATTGTTATTTTTGATTTGTTTTTATTTGAATTTATTTTTCAAACAATCGGATATAATTTTATATTCCTTAATTTTTAAAATAATATTCTTACCTTTTTTAACAACCATTACTAATATGAAGTACAATATTAGTGAGCATTATCAACTTGGATAATTTTATTTTTACAAAACCTTACTTATTTATAAAAGCTATAGAGAGAAAAATACATAACTCTTAAGTTGAATTTTAATTCTAAATATTCAGGTCATATAAGAATATTTTCTAGAAACTTTCACCAATTATGTAGAGTTTCTGAATAAATTATAAAGTACCAAATACAAAATATAGAATGTTGTGTTTGTTAGAAATAAATTATTAAGTATTTATCCGAAATAAAGAGGGAGTCATACAGAACGCCTCCATGTAATAATATACATTCGCCTAGTATAATATACACTCACCTAGTATGATAAACACTCAACTAGTATAATATACACTCTCCTATTATATTATATATTTTTCTAGTACAATATACATCCTCCTAGTTAACATACACTCTCCTAGTATAATGCACTCTCTCTTTAATTGTCTAGTGGCGATGACACATAATTTTAATGGTAATCCTCAATTTAGTACATTTGGGTTGGAAATATAAATATTGCCATTACGTTAAATTGGTAGAACTGGAAACTGTCAGAAGATTGCTATGCCTACTTATTATTTTGTTGTGACATCTGTTTGACTTCTTTTACATTGCTTATAGTAATTGTTTGTTTATATCTGCAGACTTAGTTTATTAATTAATGAGGCACAACAATAGGAAAATCTAATTGGTTTTGATTTTAGAACTTATCTGGTGACTGATTAGTCTTCATAAATTAATAGTTTTTACAAAATACTTAATTAATTAAAGTATGGTTGATAATCAGTTTAATATTTAATTATAAACTGTATTATTTTAAACTTTAATAACAGTTATTAATCGTTACTAGCAGGCATTAGGTTTAGTTAACAAGTAGACAAAAAGTTGTCACAATTTGAAGTTTTCAACATCATCCTACATTTTTTTGAGTTTTATTAAACATTTCTTTGGTGCATCTAGTTTTACAAACGCAACTTGTTCCGTCTGTCTTATCCGTAAAGTTATTATTTAACATCAACTATCACAGAACATGGTTGCGTTCAAATTATGAAAGGTCATTAATATGAGCTGTATTGGTAATCAACGTAAATAAATAAGTTTTTGTTTGAATATTATTAACTATGAGACGTACTATAGTCAACCGAAGCGAAGAAAGAATGACACATTTGAATACAAGTGGGGCATTTTGATATTATTGCATGCCCGTTATTTATACATCGTAGTTGAAGAACAATTTTTTTATTTATTGTTTATTTTTATTTGATATTATATATTTTTTAAGCACTAATAATTTACTAACCCGATCGTTAAAATAGTAATTACTCAATCTCTCTATTTCTATTTACATAATTCCATTCTAGGAAACACCTAACCACCTTTCTTGTAATGATGGTTAGTGCACAATAAAAAATTTAAAAAACATAAAATTTAGTCAGCCCTTTTAGAGAAGGAACATTTAAAACCTGCGACAAGCACTCAAACCCAATCGTGCATACACATTCATTCACATATTATATACATTCATTACATATACTGAAATACTCAATCAAACTTATACAGTATACTATATTTCAACATTACAGTAATGCTAACATATTTTTAATAATGACATTAGGACTGTTTAATGGTTAAACATTTCTAATTATAAATAACACATTATAAATTGTTCACATATATCCAATACAAATACAGTATATTTATACACACACACAACTATTACACATTATCAAAAGAAATATTAAGTAAAATTAATTCTTCTAAAAGATCCCAGCTGTATTATCATGATTATTGAACATATTTACAAAGAATTGTCTAATCCTCATTATTCATAAATCCTTCAAACGTCGGCCTTCAACAACACATTTAGGTGGAAACACAACTTTCTGAATTCATAGAACATTGGATTTTCTGCTTAAAAATGAAAAATATTGATAATAATGTTTATATTTTCAACAACTAAATGTCAGAAAAGATTAACTTTTAATTGTATAATTAATAGAATTTTACTTTTATGTATTAATTGGTAGTATCATTTATTTATTATTCTTTTTTTAAATATATTTTAAAGGATTGATTTTTTCCGAGTAAAATTACATTTACAACGTTAATTATAACAAAACATCTTCCTAATACTGTTTATTGCTATAACATCCACTTCAGTGAAAATATCGTTCATAAATAATTTAGTTTGTAATTAAAATTTAAAACACAAACCGCATCAAATTTTGTTAATTTCTTTCCCGTAATAAAATAAAAGTATTCTTTAAAATAATTATTTAATAGCAATAAAAACGAAATAAAAATATTTTCAACCATTCTATAAATTACGCCTTATAACCCAGTGTCTTATTTATTAATGTAGTTAAAAATCAATATATTAAACTAATAACAATATGTGGTTCATTTAGTTCAATATTGCTGTATTTGAAACAATTATTTATCAAAAAAAAATGAGAGTCTCAAAAAGTCATGAATTTAATTCAAACTTCTTTATGCATATTTAATGTTATATACACGACATTTCATATTCAACTACTTTACCCTGCATTCCACGTATACAGTTTCCATTTGTAAATAGTATTTAAAATCAATTTGAGTGTATTTTAATTAGATAATAATAGCTGCAATGATTAATACCTCCGGCTATGTCAAATCGTTATTAATTATTACATCAATTGAATACTGGGTTCAGTATCAACAGTAATTTATCAGATTAATTAACTTATTCAAATAAATGAACACCTATCATATAATGGTTTGAATATACCCCTAACCACAATCACTAGGAACAATAAATAAAACATAATTATTGTACTTTATTTCGTTTATTCCTCTTAGAGGAATCCTTAGTATTTTATTTATTGTTCCTAGTGATTGTGGTTAGGGGTATATTAAAAACATTATTGTGAATTCACCACAGTACTCAAAAAGATTGTAACCTATAATATGTCACTTCGGTGTATTATACGAGTTAGAAGCAAAACCTTAACATATTATGTTGTATTATAAACTTTACAACTATTAAAGTGTTATACAGTATATAAGATAGCAATATACGATATATACGATCGACTGAAAGTCCTTGGTATACCTCAATGTTAAATTAAATTTACAAACACAATATTGATGTATGGTCGCAATACTAAAGAAAAACTATATAAATTATAAAATATTGTGTTGCTATTTTATTAATATAGTGATTAATAAATACTACATAAGCTGTCTCATCATGTGTTGTTTATAATTTCAGAAGGTTAAGTAATATTAATGTAAAATTAAATACAATAATTATTCTGAAATATGGTATGTATAAAGAACTTGTAGCATTTTAGAATTTGTCAGCGTTTACTAAAAATAAGATACTGTATTACCGTAAAACGTTTTAGTGCGTGATTTCTTATAAAATAAGTTACAAAATTCAAATAATTTTACTTTTTCAATATTCCATTGTAAAATTGATGTTTAAACGAATAGTATTATACTTCTGTTAAAAAAAAATTGTTGTCATTACGTAGTTATATGTCTTTTCGTCATTTACCGTCCTTTGCATTTAGACAATATTTTTATTCTAATATTCATCTCTTTTTTTATTGATTTTTATTATTTAATATTTTACTAAAATTATATTAAATTCAGATTAATTGTAATAAAGTGAATACATGAAATTGTTAAATTTATATTTAATTCAATCAAAATCAATAAAGTTATGACAAATAATAATTTAAATAAAAATTCACTCCAATTGCCAACAAAGTATTAATTCATAATACTAATACAATTAACTTTCTCTCTCCTTCGTAAAAATTATACAGGGTGGCTGAAAAGAAGGCTGCACCCCCTCAACGTTTTTGTTATATGAAATATATGAAAACGATTTGCGCCATTCAACTTTGGAGGTAGGGGACACTTTTCATTACAAAATAATTTTCAAATTTGGGTCCCGGGGCCCAAAGATGGAGGGGTGACCCTGCGAAATATTCCAAATAGGATAGGCAGGTGATACGTCATTTTGTTCGTAATGAAAAGACGAGAAAGAATCTGTAATTGAAATATCAATCCGATTATCCTAAACAAAATGGCTGCCCCAAAAGTAAAATGGCTCCAAAATAGAATGGCGCAAACCGCTTTCAAATATCTCAAATAACAAAAACGTTGAGGGGGGTGCAGGTTTCTCTTCAGCCAATTTACTTTTTGGGCCGCCATTTTGTTTAGGATAATCGGATTGATATTTCAATTACAGATTCTTTCTCGTTTTTTCATTACGAACAAAATGACGTATCACATGTCTATCATATTTGAATTGTTATGCGAACTAAATGTAGCTCAAAGTCTCTTTAACAAACTTCAACCCAGAAAAGCTGATTGATTGTTATTTAGTGCATAATAGCGTAGTTCGTATTTGTATACTTAATAAGTTGATATGTCAAAATGAGATACATGTTTCAGTATTCTACAGAATAAACGTTAGTTTGTATGTCAACATGAGACAACTGTCTCAAAATATGTTGCACTCATATTTTTTTATCATCTTTAACGGTTGCTTTTATTCAATTTTGTATTGTTATACTGAAATATGTATTAGTAGCAAATTTTCTACAAATTATTCTCTTCACTTATTTTAGTTATTCAAATTAACCATACGCGTTTTTTTATCATAATTCAATGTTATTCTTGCTGTATGCTCTTTTACTTGTGCTAAGTTTTTAACACTCAGTTTTTATTCACATCTTCAAAATGATTTTAGTAAGATGTTTTTATTGTTTTTTTCTGAATAAAAAATTTCTTCACATCTACACGGATGGCTCCCAATTAGAAGCTAAAGGAGCTGGTGCTGGCTGGCACTGTCGACTATTTGAAGGGTTCACTGCTGCGGGGTTACATTCTACCAACTACGACGGAGAAGTACGTGCCATCTATTAAGCTGCTACAGCTCTACTTACACTAACCCTACCAGCTCAAAAAGTTGCGTTTTCATTGACTCTCAGGCAGCAATTTTAGCGTTGAGCAGCGACAGCCCCACTGATTGTTTCCGCACCCTCCAGTGCCGTGAACAGCTTGCAGAACTCATCAGTTCTGGATGGACAATAACGTTGCAGTGGATCCCAAGCCACATCGGAGTTCCGGGAAACGAGCGAGCTGACAACTTAGCAGAGCAAGGCGCTGAATCCACCCAACCTAACAACCCACAACTCTCAGAGCAGCAAACAACAAAATCACGACCACCATAAACAGGTTTACCACCAATTACCTGAAGGAGCAAAGTATGGGGATAACCTGGGAATTGCCTTTGATGGACCAATATCAAGACGACTGGAGAGATCCACTGCCGCTGCTCTCTTTAGAACAACGACTGGGCACGACTTCCTTCAGGTCTATCTGTACAGAATCGGCCTGGCCCCAAATGACTGCTGTCCTCTCTGCCAGTCCTCCCGAATGGACGCCCTTCACCTTATGACATGCACCAACCTCACGAACATGCCCGATGACATCGCAACACGCTACTGGGAGGCTCGTCGTCTAATGGCCGAACTGCCAAGGACGGATGGCGTTGGATAAAGTAAAGTAAAGTAAAAAAATTATTACCGACACTAATTCACTACTAGAAGCCAACGGTGGAACTATTTAAATTAGCGACACTAACTCGCATTACAGCGAACGTTGGAAGTATTACCGACACGCTCTAGTAGCATAAAGTAGGAACTATAATTGTAAGTATTGTAAACCTAATATACTCTGTCTTTATAGAACAAAAAACATTTAATACTGCATTATTGAAATTCATGTCTGTGTATATTTATTTGTCTGAGGTTATGACGTTAGTTATAATTATTTAAAAATAAGACGCAATGATGTAAAATTAAGTGGGACTATTAATAGATAAAAAGACATAATTCATGGTTTATCTGTACGGCTGTTAAAACTCCATAAAATATAAACAATTATTACCTCAGCATCAAAACAGTGCCTCACTTTGTTAGAACGGTGGTTGGCATTGAATTACAACCACTGCGAGGACTGCTGTAATTAATTATTGTAACCTAGTTTCAGTTTAATTGTTCTCAGGTTTTTGCGTACATAAATTATTTGAACAGCGTTTGTTGCTATATGTTTTTGGGTTTAGACGTAAAAAATTAATTGCGTATACAAATAGATTTGTATTACAGAGGAAAAATCTGTTTTTTGCTTGTATGTGTGTGTGTGTGTGTTTTCCGCCTTTTTTTAAGATTGCAGGTATAGCAGCCAAAGGAAATGCTGTTTTAGTGTCATTTACAAATTATTGAGGTAAATTGTTTTAGATAGTTTATATAACAACATTAAAGAATTAGGATTTTATACAAAATTAGCTGTATTCCAAATTACTTCAAAGGATTGGTAGGTCTCTATGCAAAACTAAAAGAAATAAATTAAAATTAAAAAAAGTATTGCCCTTTATAATTTGTAACCTTTAAACTAAGCAACAACCGATTTTAGGCATTGAACGAATTTACTTCCTGGTTCTGGATTTCTAATTATTTTTTTAAAAAACAAAACTCTGAAAAGATCTGCTACGTTGTAATATTAGTATGAGATTAGAGGCTGGATTTCTCTCCTTAATATAAGCAGACTTTTAATCACAAAATTGAAAAGCGCTCCTGAATAGAGATTTAAAGGAGGGCAAACTAATGAAAGTAAATCCAGTTGCGTCATTCTTTACTATCTAGTTTAACATCAAGTAATATTAATGCAACTTATTTTTAATATAAATTACATATTACTTGAAATTATAAGTTGTTTGATTAATGGTTAAATTTAAAAAAAAAATAGTAATTGTGTTTTTTAATGAATAAAGATAAGATATAAATGTAATGTGTATGAAAATTATTATAACTCTGTTTTTACTTTTAATCAGTTGTAATTATTTTAACAACAAACAGTATTCCGATGACTAATGTATGATAATTCAATACTTAAATTTGGATGTTATTTTACTTTTTTAAAGTTTAAAATATACACGATACATTACATTTACTCCATATGTTAATAAAAATACAAACAAATTAATCAAACAAATCTTCACCGATGCTCACTATTTTGAGAACTTATACATCAAGAAGGACCTTGGATGGAGCTACCCCTTTATTCATATAGTCTTAGGTTAGATCCCTCTCTTGAACAATTCTTTTTCTGTTCCGATCCTTAAGATATTATAACATTCGAGTGCTCGGTGATTTTTATATTATCTTTTCTTTTCTCGTTTTTTTTATAAGTTTAAAGTGACTGACCGTTTTATCCTTTAAACAACAAGAACAAAAACAAACGAACATACATTTAATTTTCATAACGTAAAGATAACCACAGAGAACAAAGAAAATAAAGATTCATTACAACAGCGACTCTGTAATTTAGCTATATATAATTTCGTGTTCCTTCGTTGACAATAAAGAAAATTTATTTTTACTTCCAGATTGTTTAATTAGTTTTAATGTTGTAGTGTGTTTTAACCTAACCTAAGAAATAACTTGAATATAGCCTAATAGTTTCAAAACGAAATTTAACGCTTCTTCAAAAATCATATTCTTATCTAGCACTTTATTTTTAATTCTCTCCCACTTGAGATAAAAGGTAGGTCAAATGAAACAAACTTTTGTAGACCAATAATATGATTACTATTAATAAATGACTATATGAATTAAATCTTTCAAAAACTGCCATAATTTATCATTTTTAATTTCAACGCTTATACGTGTTTTTATTCCAGCTAGTATTTTAATTAAATAATATTTCAAATGAAAAATATACAACCTGCACTGGGAATCGAACCCAGGAACTTTGACTTTACGTGCCAATGCTCTACCAGTAGAGAGGGCGCCACTTGAAAACCAGTCAAACCGGTTTTAGGTTTGAATAGCTAACTTAACCTAACCTATCCTAACCTCTGGTTGTATTGTGTGTGGAAACCCTACCCCTTACTCCCCCCTTCCCCCGTCCCCTTGACACCTCCCCTTGCCCCTCCCCATTGCCCTCCCCCATTACCCCTCCCCATGTGTCTTCGCCCGCCCTCTTGCCCAACCGATTGGCCCATGCCTCTGAGCCCTACCCCTTTGCCCCTCCCCAGCCAATCGTTTTGAGTTATACGACAAACGTTGACGTCGGTGTAAATATATAAAGTTAAAGTCACAGGTATGATTGCACAATGATTGGATGTCGGGTACGAACCCGTACCGTAAGGCGAAGCGAGTTTTTCGCGCGGAGCGCGAAAAACTCGGTACGCCTTACGGTACGGGTCTAGCTGGTACCTATATGCCGTAGCGAACGTGTAGCAGAGTTTTTTGCGCGGAGCGCGAAAAACTCTGCAACACTTTCGCTAAGGGTTCGACTCCTTGTTTCGACCATGACAATTGGACTGTATCTTAAGGTTTTTAATGAAAACAACCACATTTAATGTGTTATATATTTATATAATGTGTTAAGATAGTTAACCTAACCTAACCTATGTCTATTATAATGTATGAAAAGTTTATATTCCTACTTGTATCTTATACCATACTTGTATCTAAAACCTATCACCAAAGATAGTCAACCTAACCTATGTCTATTATAATGTATGAAAAGTGTATATTCCTACTTTTGCCTACACCTATGCTCTCCTCTGAGGTTATGTATACAACAAATCAAAATACAGAGTAGTGTCCACAGCTGGTACATTAATTGTGTTATATAATTATATAATGTGTTATATATATTTATATAATGTAGGTTCCTCCGTTGGCGACCTGGGACTCTGAGTAAAACCTATGACCAAAGATTGTTAACCTAATCCTAGACTTAACTTATGTCTATTATAATGGTATGGAAAGTTTTATGTTCCTACTATTGCCTACACCTATGCTTACCACAGCCCACACGGTGTTAGTCTTATTATGGCCGATGTTTTTGCAAAACTATTTAACAACCAAAATATATTTTTACCAACCAAAATATACTTTTACCAACCGATTTTCCAACCAAAATATACTTTTAGCAACCGATCTGCCAACCCGAACTACCAATCGGTAACCGATATACTTGTTAGCGACCGATGGATTTGCCCGCATCCACTTGCAGCCATTTTTACAAGTACAGACCTGTCTTTGCTTCCCCCTCTCCCACTGCCCTGGGAGAACCAGAGCACCAAACACCCACATTTAATGTGTTATATATTTATATAATGTGTTAAGATAGTTAACCTAACCTATGTCTATTATAATGTATGAAAAGTTTATATTCCCACTTTTGCTTAAACCTGTGTTCACCACAGCATACTTGTATCATATACCATACTTGTATCTAAAACCTATCACCAAAGACAGTCAACCTAACCTATGTCTATTATAATGTATGAAAAGTGTATATTCCTACTTTTGCCTACACCTATGCTCTCCTCTGAGGTTATGTATACAACAAATCAAAATACAGAGTAGTGTCCACAGCTGGTACATTTAATGTGTTATATATTTATATAATGTGTTATATATATATATATATATTTATATAATGTAGGTTCCTCCGTTGGCTACCAGGGACTCTGAGTAAAACCTATGACCAAAGATTGTTAACATAATCCTAGACTTAACTTATGTCTATTATAATGTATGAAAAGTTTTATGTTCCTACTATTGCCTACACCTATGCTTACCACAGCCCACACGGTGTTAGTCTTATTATGGCCGATTTTTTTGCAAAACTATTTAACAACCAAAATATATTTTAACAACCAAAATATACTTTTATCAACCGATTTTTCAACCAAAATATTCTTTTAGCAACCGATCTGCCAACCCGAACTACCAATCGGTAACCGATATACTTGTTAGTGACCGATGGATTTGCCCGCATCCACTTGCAGCCATTTTTACAAGTACAGACCTGTCTTTTCTTCCCCCTCTCCCACTGCACTGGGGAACCTGGGCACCCCCCACCACCACCTCCCACCAGATCGCACCACCGTAGGTCTGCGTGATATGTTTGCATTGAAGTGACAAAATGGAGCATACTGGTTGGATGAGAAGCGACGGTGCAGTTAGCTATAAATGGAACATTCTGATTGGACGAGGAGCAGCGGTGCAGTTGAAGATATAAATGGAGCATTCTGATTGGACGAGATGCGGTCACGTGACCAAATGGACGATTCTGATTGGTCGAGAATAACTCCATAAGAGCCCCTGTTACGGCCAATCCCTGGTATGTACCTCTAGGTTACTCTGATGTATACAACAAATCAATATTCGAAAGTAGTGTCCACAGCTGGTATATATGAGGTTACTCCATCGACTACCAGAGTGTAGCACCGGTCAACCACCCAAAGTTAAAACAAGGTGACTCACACGGCTAGAGCTACTTGCCGTGAAAAGAACTATGGAGCCAATTTACATTGTTTCCTCGCAAAGTAGGGAGGCGAAAAAATTTCGTACTCTAAGGACTAAAATTCAGTTTAAATTTCATCCACCACCCGAGAATGTCACGGAAATTGATTGGATAAAAAGAGGCTTTGAATGTTTGGTAGACAAAATGAAAAATGGAACAGCTGATGGTGATCTGTTGGGCTTTACTTTTACTAGTCTCAATTTTAAAAATAAGACTCCTGGATACGTTGCTTTTCGTAAAGCTTCCGAAATCTCTGTCGATCTCTTATGGACAATTTTTGGCGGACTAATCCAAAGCAACGGTGAGGCGGGAACAAGCAGCGATAATTTCGAGATTACCTGCACCAGAGTATCTCCACGAAATAAATAGTGCCACCAATCTGTAAACTCACTCATTTACATAATGGATGTAAGGCGAGCCATTGCGGCGGAGCTCCATAAGCCCGCGCGAAGAAATTTCAAAACACGTAGTGTGACACTGAAAGGAGTTAACGACCTTTATCAAGCCGATCTAGTGGAAATGATTCCATATGCTAAAGAAAACCAAGGCTACAAATATATACTGACAATGATAAATTGTCTGACAAAATTTGCTATTGCAGAACCGTTAAAGACAAAGTCTGCTCTAGACGTATCAATAGCGTTAGAACCGATACTGAAAAAACATCGTATGAATAACTTTCAGACCGATCAGGGGAAGGAGTTTTTCAATATGCATGTGAAGAGATTAATGAAAAAATACAATATAAATCACTACGCCACTTTTTCAGACAAAAAAGCGTCTATGGTGGAGCGTCTGAACCGTACTTTGAAAAATATAATGTGGCGTGAATTTACGGCACGCGGTAGTTACGAGTGGTTGGAGCTGTTGAAAAACGTAGTAAAGACATACAATAACACTGTGCATAGTACTATAGGCATGAAACCCGCTCAAGTGTTGAAAAAGCATGAGAAAATGTTACTGGACAAAACAGCACGCAAGAGTACAAAAGCACTGGGCGATTTAAAGTGGACGACAAAGTTAGAATATCGAAATTTAAAAAGACTTTTGCTAAAGGATATCTACCCAACTGGACAAACGAAGTGTTTACCGTGTACGCTGTTGTACCGACCAATCCTGTAACGTACATTCTACAAGACTCGAAAGGTGACATTCTGAAAGGAGGATTCTATGCCGAAGAATTAGGCGAGTCAAAGATCGGCAACGTATATCTTGTTGAAAAAGTATTACGCAAAAAGGGTAACAAAGTACTGGTGCGGTGGTTAGGGTTTGACAAGGAACACGATAGTTGGATTGATAAAACCAAGCTTGTTGTTTAGGTATTGTATTTAATAGGATAGCACTGTTAGTTTTCCACAGTATTTAGACAAACGTTGAGCAGCGTAATGCGTTTAAAAAACACAGCGGATAAACTACGTGTAAGAAACTTTGACGTTGTTGCAGGAGGCGGCTCAACAATGCACCGTCACAGTTCTTTATTACCAAACACAGTTCGATCTATAGTGTGCGGCCCATCAAACAGTGGCAAGACTAATGTGCTATTTAATCTGCTCTTCAATCCGAATGGCCTGAAATTTGCCAACGTCTACGTATTTTCTAAATCACTCCAGCAGTCAAAGTACAAGTTTTTGGAAACTATACTGGGAAATACCAAAGAAATTGGTTATTACACATTCACGGACAACGAAAATGTCATCCATCCTAGTGAAGCGGAGCCAAATTCGATAATAATATTTGACGACATAGCTTGCGAGAAACACGACAATATACGTAACTATTTCACCATGGGACGTCACAATAATACAGATTCCTTCTACTTAGGACAGACGTACAGCAGGATTCCCAAACAATTGATTCGAGACAATGCCAATCTCTTGGTCCTTTTCAAGCAAGACGATCTCAATTTACGACACATTTACAATGATCACGTAAACACTGATATGGTGTTTAGTGCATTTAAAAACATTTGTGCAACCGCGTGGAAAGATAAACATGGATTCGTTGTAATAGATAAGGACAGTGGACCTGAGAATGGAAGATATAGAATAGGATTTGATCGAATTGTAACAGATTTTTAAGGTACAAAAGGCGTGATATTTGCAACAAACGTCATTCTACAAGATGTCTGAGAAGAGAGAGCATCTAACGCTGGAGATAGCCAGATTGCGCAAGGCTATAAAGAAAAAGTACAGACAGTTGAGGTACGGAGAGGCCGAAGAGGAACGAATGTATACTAAGAAATACACACCGATAATTAAAGAGTTGCAGAAGAGTGGAGTGTTTTTGCCGAAACAAGAAATTAAGCCCGAAGAAGAAGAAGAGTTGGATGAAAAGACGGAAATAGCGGATGAGTGGAGCAGCGAGAGTGAGGAAGAGAAAAATGAAGAGTGGACTGTCGGGGAAGTACCGGCTACTCCCAGTGTTGATTTTATGGATACCGAAATAATTGCAGAGACTCCGGACCGACCGCAGCCCAGTGTAAGGGAGCTATTGTCCACACCTGTAGGGCAAAGTGAATCTGAAAAATGGGTAAACAGTACTTTCGAACATCCGCTTGCACGAAAATATATGCTCAAAATGATTAAAGATACCGCCGGTAGTCGGAATATAGATCACAGTTACGGACCGAAAATCGGAGCCGACTCTATGACGATCGGTAACAAGACTCTTCAGTTGTCGGACGATGGTAAAATTATAATTGACGGAGTTCACTATAAAGGGACACCCGGATTGTACGAGTTGGTGTTTAAGCGTATACCCGATGATGATATATATATACCGAGGCCGATTTACGAGCGTATAAAGATATCTGTGAGGTATCCAGTGCACACAAAAGATTATACGATCCGAACGGACAAGTTAATCGTAACAAATCTATGAAATATAAAAACGTTATAGAGCATTTATTCCCACCTAAAAAAGTTAGCGGTAGAGGTTATTCATACTGGGACGATCCGAATGAGTTGTGTGACAGACTGAGACATTTGTTGGCATCTCACGATGCAGGACACACGGGACATGCAAATGAGATAGCTTCTATTATAGAAGAACTAAAAGAAGCTGGAATTATAAAAGGCGCGTGAATTGCAAAAATTAGAACATTAATACGATGAGTGTCGACAAGTTTGGACGTTATAAGAGTAGCGGCTCCACTAAGAGTGGAAAAATAGGTCCTAAAGGTGTAGGGTTTAACCTTACACCGGAGGGAGACTATGATATAGGAGGTAAATTGTTACATAATGTAGCTACTGCACGCTCTGCAACCGATGCGGTCAACCTTAACCAAATAGAAACAAAGTGTTTAATGTTTGATGACAAGAGGAAACGATATGACGCAAGCTGGAGACCTATAGGCGGTTTAGCTAAACCGAAAGACAATGATGATGCCGTGACAAAAGGATATCTCGAATCGTTAATTCCAGTTAAACTAAATAGTGGCTATGACTTTAAAAATTATCGGGTACAGGATATTGGTACTCCTCTAGAGGAAGGCGATGGCTTAAACGTGAAATATGCTAGAATGTACTTTATTGGGAAAAATTCGCACAATAAATTTGACGCTCAAAAAAGCTATATATGCAACGTAAAAACCCCAATACACTCGGAAGACGCAGCCAACAAATACTATGTGGACAGCAAGGTAATACCGTTGAACAGTAACGGTTGGAACTGTGGCGGTAAAAAACTGACCAACGTAAAAGATGGCACTAGCAGCTTGGATGCAATCAACTTTCATCAGCTTGAAGAATTGAGTGTAATTATAGATCGTGCTCTACTCAGAGATAAAACAAAAGACTGCTTTGATGCCTCTTCAAAACGTATTTGTAATATTGCCGACGGTGTTACTGATAGTGATGCCATCACACGAGCCCAATTAGTACAGGCTATTAAAACAACTGAAGCTGAATCATTAAAAGCCTGCAGTAAGAAAATGAACACATTAGAGAACAAATGGCGAAGGGAATTGATTGATCTCGCACATACGATTAAAAAGCAATATAGTAAAGTCGATACTCCTAAAGATACATTTAGTCATTGGCGTATGATGTGGAGCGACGACACTGAACAACCTCAACCATAAATACGTTGCACCCATGAGAATTGATTCAGTATAGAAATGGCAAAGGGGCGAACAACACCAAAAAGAGTCACCACTAGGAGGAAGGGCAGTGGTCTCGTTTCTGGAATTTTAAGCGTTGGTGATAAGGTTTTAAACAAGGCTATAGATCTATTGCCTGTAGAACTCCATCTACCCTCTTACAACTATTGTGGTCCGGGTACAAAACTAGCCAAGAGAGTAGCTCGTGGTGATAAAGGAGTCAATCCTTTAGACGAAGCGTGTAAAGAGCACGATATAGCGTACAGCAAATACAGTGATTCAGAGCATCGTAGAGAAGCGGACAAAATTTTAGCAGAGCGGGCTTGGAGTCGAGTCAAATCGGATAACGCGTCTATGGGTGAACGAGCAGCAGCGTGGGCTGTAACTACGGCCATGAAAGCGAAAACCAAATTGGGGGTGGAGGGGGAAAGTCGAAACGTCCCTTGTTGGGTGGGGGTTTGTATCTCAAACCATATCAAAAAGGCAGCGGTCTGTATCTCAAACCATATGCAAAAGGCACTGGCCTGTATCTCAAACCGTATCCAAAAGGCAGTGGTCTGTATCTTAAACCGTATCTAAAAGGCAGGGGACTGAAAGGCAGTAGCAGAACCAAAAAGAAGATCAATAAAAAAAAAGTTTGATTGATTCATTACCAAACAGACCGTTAACAAATATCGATATAGAGAAATATGTCGTGAAACTGAGGATACCGTATTTCAGAGGAGTTTATATGAGGGATAATCTTCCCTCGAGGGGACCATTGAAAAACGAATCCGCCATTGTCAACCTCGATAGTAGCAAGGGTGAAGGTACACATTGGGTGTGTTATAAAAAGCGCGGTGTAAATGTAGAATACTATGACAGTTTCGGAAATCTTAGACCTCCACTCGAACTGACTAGATATTTTGGTTCCACCTCTAATATTCACTATAATTACAAACGACATCAGAGTGACACGTCAGTCGTCTGTGGACATTTGTGCTTAAAGTTTCTACAATCATGAGTATTGTTTTAAACGGCAATAGTTCTACACTTTGGTGTGATTTCTTTCCACCGGTAGATCTATCCGATGGAGAGTGGGAAATCGGTCTCATTGATCTTGCTGTGTACAATTCTATTCCCAATATCGAAGAAGGATTTAATAATAAATTGTATCTCGGTGAAGATCAAAACGATAATTATGAAGTGACCGTTACTATACCGACAGGTTCGTACGAAATTGAGGATATTGAAAAATATATCAAATCACAGCTGCCGTCGGAGATTGCATTTTCACTCAAGCCGAACAATAACACACTTAAAGCGGAACTTAAGTGTTCAAAGACTATACATTTTAAAGACGGATCTATAGGAAAATTACTCGGTTTTAATAATGGTAATTTATCAGCCAACCGAAAACACGAATCTGAGCTGCCCGTCAATATTATAAGAGTGAATGTTATTAGAGTTGCGTGTAATATTGTGACTGGTTCATTTCAAAATGGAAAAGAGTCACACAATATACACGAGTTTTACCCACAAGTGGCTCCGGGGTACAAGATTGTCGAAATACCAACGACTGTAATATATTTACCAGTCAACGTGAAAACCATTCATAACATCACCGTAAGCCTTAGAGATCAGAACGAAGTACCTATAAATTTCAGAGAAGAATCAGTTTCTGTCCGATTGCATTTACGTAGAAATGGGTCTCGTATTTAATGGACAACGCTATAAGAATAGTATCAGTGTACGTTCAAACTCCACAGAGTTAACAGCTAGAAATATTCGTTTTCTCTCAGCTTTGGGATTTAAAGTGAAAAATGGATCTACTGGCAATAGATAGTGCAGCAGAATACAATGACGTCATCAGTGGTCTGGAATACCATTCGCACAGACCTTATGCGTCGTCAACGTACGGTAATAACGATGAAATTCGTATACCCATAAATCAGCAGGACGTGATCACAGCACCGTTTGGTAGTATGTTGCATATAAAAGGAACAGTGAGCGGCATAAAAGCGGACGACAGTGCTGCAACAGTGAAATTGGTCAACAATGCCGTAGCCTTTCTATTTGACGATATTAGATATGAATTTGCCGGTAGCGAAGTGGACCGTACGAGAAATGTCGGAATTTCCAGTACCATTAAAAATCTATTGTCGTTGCGAGAGAGTGAGAAGAATAAATTCAGCAACGCAGGATGGTTGGGAGCCGGTGGGATGGCTACCGTTTCAAACTTTTCCCTCTCTGTACCATTGAAGATGTTGATGGGCGTTTTCGAAGACTACCAACGGATTGTAATGAACGTAAAACAGGAACTAGTGCTCTTACGTTCGGCCTCCGATTTGAACGCTGTATACAGTGATGATGCTGTAAACGTTAATCTAAAGATAACTAGTATACACTGGAGAGTGCCTTATGTGACGGTTTCAGATTCACTCCGATTGAATCTTTTGAAAATGATCGAAAGAGACGAACCTGTCCATGTTCCGTTTCGTAGTTGGGAGTTACACGAGTATCCAATAGTGCCGCAAACAAATCAGATTTCGTGGACAATTAAAACAGCTAATCAGCTGGAAAAACCGCGATACGTTATTCTAGCCTTCCAAACAGATAGAAAAAATCAGATCAAAAAGGATGCCTCTGTGTTTGACAAGTGCGGCCTTTCAAATTTAAAACTCTATCTAAATTCACAGTATTTTCCTTACGATAATATTAACGGCGATATTTCCACAATGTACGAAATGTACCATAGATTCCAAGAATCGTACTATACGCAACAGTCCTTTCCCAGTCTAGATTTACAATCTTTTACAAATTGTCCTCTCTTCGTAATCGATTGTTCCAAACAGAACGATTCTATTAAATCAGGTCCCGTGGATGTAAGACTAGAAATAGAAACTTCTGCTAATATACCTGCAAATACTACAGCCTATTGTCTGATTTTACACGACTCGCATATTGTGTACAATCTCCTTACGGGGACAGTTAGAAAGGTAGTGGAATAGATGCGCACGCACAAACTGTATAGGTATAAAATTATCGATACACTGGGATCCGATCATTCGTGGACGAGACACCATGTGCACCACATACCCAGGAGTCGTTCATGCCTTCCTCAGGCTCGTACCTAAGGATAGAATATCGGATTTAGAGGACTTTTTTAGCGAAAGCAAACTATATTATTTATTCAACCCTACTGAAATAGACAATCAGTTGACCTTGACATTCACAGAGTATATCTACGATGGCGACGATGACGACAAATATCATGTCGATAAGTCGCAAGTATCGGAACACGTCTATACAGCTTTAAAGAGTCGGCTATCTTCGGGTAACATCGGCCGGACTTCAGATTCGGTTTACGTTTTAGTGGGTGGGGTGGGGATGGTTTATTGCAACCATTATTGTGTCAGTTGTGGGGAGGATGATATAAGCGACGAAAAATACTATCAATTCGATTTCGATGATGTTCGTTTACACGAGTTCCCATTGGTTCTAATCGAACCGAAACTTGAGAAAGGTTATTTGCACGATCTTTCGTCATTTTATCAAAGAAGTCAGTTGTAACCGTCGTCAGTCGAGACAATGGAGTCGAACGGGATGGATGTGGAGCGAGCTCCTACCAAACGACAGGTACCACCTAACCTCCCTTTGGGAATTTTTCTTAAATCCGTTCATTTCTTAAACAAAGAGTGCACTAAATTCATAGCAACCGGTTTATTCCAGCATACAGGTTTCACTCTCGGACTTTTAGTACAGAGTGGTAAAAAATTTGTTTACTTTACACACGAACAGTTTGACGAAGTGTCTATTCACTTGAAGGCTATATCGGCAGCTCTCAGCAGTAAGAGTACGTTAAAATTCAACTTGAGTAATGGCGGCGGTGACCTAATATTGCGCAATATTTTCGGAAAACGTTACGTTCAATTGTACGATGGGCAACATTGTATGACCTTGAACTCTGACGAATGGAGACTACTCGAAGAGAGTATTCCACTCGTGTACAGACGTGTTGCTGAATTATTTTATATCGAGAAAGATTTGCGCTCCTACATCATTGAGATCTTGGCCAGTGACGAGCTCGTATCTAGTGCACTCCCCGAGGCTGACAAATTGTACGACGAAGTCAAATTGTTTAAAAAACATGCAGGCAGCGGTGGTTGAATTTCATGCCTTCCGTGATAACGACAACAAGTATATAGTCAAAGAATTGGCCATAGTCGGAGATCAATTTCAAAGTGTTACAGTCTTTAAGCCACCCTACAAATTTTCACTCCTTAATGAAAAATCTCAAAAATCGGCTCGTTGGTTGCAATCACACTTTCACTATATCAGGTGGGGTGAAGGTGGTACACCGTATAGTGAGGACACGATACGTACTTTGTGCAAACCTTTTGCAATCCTTTTCACAAAAGGATTGGAAAAGGCACTATTTTTGAGACAATTCCATCCTCACGTCATGGAATTGCCTCGAGAAGAGAAAGTCACCTATAACAATAATATTAACTGTATATTATCCCAGCATAATAGTAACGTAGATAGTAAATGTGCACTAAAAAGTGCAAAAGGTTATTACGATTTACTCCTTGCCTAATGGTTTTCAGAGAGAGAGAGCCCTCTGGCGCGGTGTAAAAACCCGTAAGGCTGTGTGTGTGTGTGTGTGTGTGTGTGTGTGTGTGTGTTGCAACGGTTTAATTGAACCGCCTGCAAGGAGCAATTTTGGAAAATAGATAAATTCCAAAATTTCAATTAAATCAAATAATAATTGTAGAAATGACAAAAACATTTCTAAAAATAAAATAACACATGTAAAATTAAAGGGAATATGTAAGTTAGCCAAGCCAAGGTCACGCGCCTTGACAGGAAATATCTAGCGTTCCGGATTGAACATGAATTCGTCCATATGTTTCTAATGCAAAAAACATCAAAATCCGAAAACTTAAATTAAAATGATATAATCGTGTAGAGCTAGGAAAACCTAATAATAAATAATAAGAGAATAAACTCGTCAAATTAATAATAAAAAAGTTATAGCCATAATAAAACGTCATAAAACATAAAAAACCCTTAAAATAAAGAAATTCCAGAATCTAATAATAACAACGCATAACCATAATATAAACTAGAAATAAATAAGACTCGAAATCAAAATTTAATAAAAGATCATAAAGTAATTAAATAATAAATAACCAAAAATGCAGAAAGTACCGTAACTTGTGAAACCCAGAAGCGAGGAAGAAGAGGAAAGCAGTTTTGGAACTTTCAGCATCAGAGGAACAACTTGCAAAAAGAAGATTTTCAAAATTTCCAAAATTGGAAAAACTAAATTTCGAAAACTTACGAAATTTTCAAATCTCCGTAAAAGAAAAAATATATGTCGTATCGCTACAAATGAAGATGGAAAATCATCAGGAAAAGAAGGGCTTCAAAATGAAATCACCCAGAAGAAGATCGAGCGAAGCGAACGGGATGTATGAAGAAAAGAAGAATTCGCAAGTAAAAAATTATGAATTTCAGGAATCAACTTGTCTTGAACGTCGTGCGCATAGTAGGCAGTAGACGCATGGAAAGGGAAAGTTACCAACTTCAACACAAATCCACCATAAGAAATTAAACTAATTATAACAAATAATAATAGGAATAGATAATTTAAAATAAGAAAAATAGACAAACAATAGAAGAATAAGCCAAGGAAAGTTCATCGTAGTGCGAATAAATAAATAAAATTAATTAAATTGTGAAATAAAACAGTAACAATAATCAGTGAAGGTTGGCCACACTGAAAGGCCTAAAATTCGACGAGTTAACTTTCTTCAAGTTAATTCGACAGTCTCGTTTAGTACCAGCTCCAGGGAAGTCTTCTAATAGCAGCTCCAGGAAAGATCACCAACTTTACTCAAGTCTGAACAGGAAATCGTCGTGAAAATATTGTCAACGCTCTGTACTTCGCCAGGTTAATAACGGTGCCTACAGAAAGGATCGGCCTTGCAGGAGACAACGTGACATCCTACAACAGCTTAGTAGAAGAGATCTTCACTACGGACTCCGGCAAACATTCTTCTAGAACTTGTCGTCATCAACAGATTCTTCGAGAACTGGACTTCGAGATATTCTAGACAACTCTCAGAAAACATCTCCAAGATCCTCAAACACTCTCAGAATCAGGACGAGCGGACTTGTGCACTCCACAAAACAAGGTACTGCATAAATCAAGCTTTTTTAATAAATAAAATATTTTTTAATAAACTTGAATTACGTCCAAAATTATTAAACTCAATAAAGTTAAATAATCACAATTTAAAGACAAAGTAAAGTCAAAATAAAGCCAATTTTAAATTCATTCAAATAAAGAGATATAAAATACAATAAAATTCGAGTCCAATAATAAAGCAAAAGTAACAGATTGGAAAGGAATAAATAATAGGATTCATATTTATGTGTATTAGAATAAGAATATCAATTTGTTAGTTTTAGTTATTGTTAAAATTGTTTGATATAGTAGATTTTCAGTTTGTTAAAAGAGAAAGCATTTAATATAAATTGTCAGAAAAGGCGACATTAATTGTTGTAAAAGATTCGAAAGAAATCCATTGTTTCTCAAAATAAAAATTAAATTGTAGACTCTTAAATAAATTTGTTAAATTTCACTGTTGAATATTTTAATTAAATCTAACCCATTCAAAGAAACTCATTACATTAGAAAGAAGAAAAAGTAAGTGCTCACCAAGTATAAAGTTAAAAATTCAAAACAGAGCAAATTTTGGTGTTAATGAATTAAAGAGCTCCAAAGGGCACACCCTTTGAAAAAGAGTCTGGAGTTTTAAGAAAGGTAAGCTAGTATAAGAAGTGAATATATTAATATAGTAAAATTTCCTGTGTTAGCATAAGTTGATTAAAATAAATTATTCTTGTGTGACATAAGGAATCAAGAGCCTTATCAAAACTATTAAACTGCGAAAGAATCACTCTCTAATATAAAGTAGATCGGCGGGGTTGTAGTTGGGGTAAGGTCTTGCGGCGAATCTGTCCCCGAAGGGGGGGGTGCGTTGCAAGTGGCGTCCAACAGCGTAGGCTCGAAAGTAACCAAACAAAAAATTGTTAAAATTACTTTAGGGTTGAAAACGAACAGCTTAAATTCATTAAAATCAAAATTAAAACTTAAAACTTAAAACTTAAATAAATAAACAGTAGTAAACTTAATAAATAAATCTAAATAAAAATGGCAGCTCCGAAAGAAACAGAAACGGAAATGCAGAAGTTCATGAGATATTTCCAGGCGAAAGAAAAAGAACGCGAAGCTAGGGAAGAGGCAGATAAAAAAGAACGCGAGGAGAGAGAAAAAGCACGCGAATCGGAGAGGAAAAAAGAGAAAAAAGAACGCGAAGCTAGGGAATTAGAAAGGGAGACTAGGGAAAACGAAGAGAAAAGGGAACGCGAAGCGAAAGAAAGAGAACGCGAAGCAAGGGAGTTAGAGGAAAAAAGAGAACGCGAAGCTAGGGAATTAGCACGCGAAGAAAGCGAACAAGCGAGTAGGGAAGAACTCTTACAAGCTGTAGGCGGTTTAGGAGAAGACGTAAAGAAAAATTTTGAAGCAATTCAAAATAGAGTCGGAAATTGCGAAGACGAAATAGTCGTTTTGAAAGGGGAAATTCAGGAAATAGGGGAAACAATTAAAGGTCAGGATGACAAAATTAAACAAAATAAAGTTAATTGCGAAACGTTAAGCAAAAATATAAAATCGTTAGAAACCAAAATGAGACAGACAAGTATAGGGCAAAATTTAGTAGGGGCTGGGAGAAGCGTAGTGTACGTACAACCCGGTGCAGCAGGAAATAAAACTGTCGAATTTTGGGGAAGTTCTAAAGAAAGTCCAATGAAATTTCTAGCCGAAATAGAAGAGATTTTCATGGAAATCGATCCACAATTAGACGAAGGGGAGAAATTAAAAATCGTGGAACGACACATAAAAGGGCCGGTAATAGAATGGTGGAACGTAATAAAAGATAATAAAGATAGATACGGACAATTTAGGGTTAAATTTATAAAAAATTATTGGGGATATCAAGCCCAGCAACATATCCGAAATTTAATTGAAAACGGACAATATCGTGATACAGGATATATGTCAAGAGTTAATTATTTTTGCAAAATGGTGGCTAAAGGACAATATCTTGATCCACCAATCCCAGAAAAATTTATGATTAATAGAATCATGCGACATTTTGAACAAAAGGTACAATTTGCGAGTATAGGAAGTCATAGCGAAACCGTTGAAAGCGCGATAGAATTTCTTAGAACGTTTGAAACGATGGAAGGCGAACCACGTAGGGAAAATCGAGAAGAAAGATCAGCGTATAAGGGGAACCTTGATAGGAAAATGGCAGGAGCCATGGACTCTCAAACCTATCCTAGAACACCTAACCTTAGATCCTATGGGAATAGACCGCAAACAAACCAAAACCAAAGTAACCAAAAACCCAATCCTACGCTACCTAACAATCCGAGACCCAGTCCAAAAAACTAGGTTATAAGGTCCCGGAAAAAAGCAAAAGAAAACGGTTACAGGCAAAGACAGGATTCGGGGCCGCAGATCAAAATGTAAAAAATAAAATCAAAACAGAGAAACCTTTAGAAAACTTTTCAAAAATTAAAAATCCAACATTAAAATCAGTAGGGAAATTACAAAACATTTCATGCGATATTAGGGAAGAGTTAATGACAGAAGGCGAAAATATCAACATTCAAACAAAATTATTAGAAAAATGTCCGGAAATAAACGTCAAAATTCATCAAACAAATATAAAAGTTTTAGTAGACACGGGAGCGCAGTGGTCGTGTATACAAGCTGAGTATTTGGAGGAGTTAAAAAGACGGGGAAACAAATTTTTAGAATTACCAGTTTATAACGTCGAAGTAGTAACAGCCATTAAACAGAAAAAACAAAGAGTTTCAAAACAAGTATCAATACCCGTGCAATTTAACGACAGAGTAGTAGATATAAATTTTCTGGTAGTACCAAAGTTAACTAGTTTAGGTATATTAGGATGTAATAGCCTATTCGAGTTAAACGCGAAAATTAATATGGAGGAAAAATACGTAATAATAAATGTAGAAAGGGAAAACAGAAAAATAAATTTCATCGAAGAAGCTAAAAAAGTAACTTCAAAAACCAATCTATTAAATAGATTGGACATAGAACAACCGTCAGCTAAAATCTGTGTACGGAAATTGCGAAATCAAATTAGCAATATAGGAGGTCCAAATACTATAATGCGAGCGAATGGGGCGTTATATGTTACTACATTACCCAGTGTAGAAGTAAAAAACGAGGGTACCGAACGTGACCAAGCCGAACGTGACAAAGGGGGAGAAAATACCAGAATTGACCAAACAGGACGTGTAAACAACAAACGTGACGGGAGGAAAGAAAAAACCGAAGCCGACAACACCGAACGAGACAATACAGGAAGGAACAGGAGAAGGGAAAACTTAGAGAGGGGAAGGGAGTTTGAACTCAAAGGAAAACAGGAGATAAACCTTAGAAACCAAAACACGGTCGAAAGGAAGATGCCAATTCAAGGAAGGAACTTTAAAATCCAAAAAGAGATTAAAAGTGGAGCAACCTATCCAAGAAGAAGCAGGAAGAAGAGCGAAGCGAGCGAGAAAAGGGAAGAACTATATCCAAAAAAGCTTCAGAGTCGTGAGTTATTCGTAAAAGGGCTAAGCAAAGTCGTCGTAAATAAAGAAGTAAGTCTTAAGCACCAAATACAAAATGGAGACCACGCAAAAATGAAGGGATCACTGGTAAACATACCTAAGTTCGAAATGAGCTTAATTCCAAAAGGGGAGTCCAGTAGTCAATCAAACCCAAACCTGAATAAGTTAGGAGCGAACGAAACAAAAAAGTTCAAAAATCGAGAGGTAACCAAAAAGGTTAAATTCAAAACAAAAGTAAAGCATAGTCAAAAAAGGAAGGGGAAAAATAAATTTAAGTTAAAAAGGAAGGGAAACGTATTCGTAAAACTAAAAATAAAAAATAAACCAACGGTAAAGTTAAAAAACTAGAAATAAAGGTTAGAATAGTAAAATAATAGTAAACATAAAGTAGAATAGGTAAATTCGTAAATTCATAATCATAAACATCGTCCAAAATAATATGTAATAAATCCAAAAAGAATAAAGTTCAGAATAAATCATAACGGTAGATAAAAACCAGCTGTTTCGATAAAAGCGAGGGGGAGAATTGAGACAAGTTGCGTAGGTCAGTTACTAAATAAACAAGCATCCGGAAGACATGAAAATTGTACAGTAACTAAGGTAGAGAGGGGTTCTTTCGTTATAGCGATAACGGAAATAAGAAATGTCAACATTCAAAGGAATTTCAATCTGTTACTTGGCGTAATCTAACCTAGCGCGAAATCAATTAAAAGTAAGGATGGCTTGATTTATGTAACTTACCTTAGTGCAAAAGTGATTAAATTTGTGTCAAAATTTATAATTTTAAAAAAGTTAGGATAAAGTGTAAATGTGTATAACTATGTATAATCATGCTAAATAGACTGTTTCAGATGAAAGAGAGACGAAATGAACTATCGAACATGAAAAATATATATGTATTTGTATAAAATAAGGATTGTTTTCATATGAATATGTCATGTTTATTACCATGTTTTTGAAAATTATATATGTCACCAATTAATCATTTATGTTAGAAATAGGATTGTTTTATAGATAGTAAGTTTTCATGTTATATAGATAATTATGTTTTTCAAATAGAAAGGAAGTAAATATGTAAAGAGAATAGAAAAATTTAAGGAACATAAAATTTTAAAATCTAAAAAAGGGATTTTAATGTCAAAATTTTAAGTTTTTGAGAGGGGAATTTGCAACGGTTTAATTGAACCGCCTGCAAGGAGCAATTTTGGAAAATAGATAAATTCCAAAATTTCAATTAAATCAAATAATAATTGTAGAAATGACAAAAACATTTCTAAAAATAAAATAACACATGTAAAATTAAAGGGAATATGTAAGTTAGCCAAGCCAAGGTCACGCGCCTTGACAGGAAATATCTAGCGTTCCGGATTGAACATGAATTCGTCCATATGTTTCTAATGCAAAAAACATCAAAATCCGAAAACTTAAATTAAAATGATATAATCGTGTAGAGCTAGGAAAACCTAATAATAAATAATAAGAGAATAAACTCGTCAAATTAATAATAAAAAAGTTATAGCCATAATAAAACGTCATAAAACATAAAAAACCCTTAAAATAAAGAAATTCCAGAATCTAATAATAACAACGCATAACCATAATATAAACTAGAAATAAATAAGACTCGAAATCAAAATTTAATAAAAGATCATAAAGTAATTAAATAATAAATAACCAAAAATGCAGAAAGTACCGTAACTTGTGAAACCCAGAAGCGAGGAAGAAGAGGAAAGCAGTTTTGGAACTTTCAGCATCAGAGGAACAACTTGCAAAAAGAAGATTTTCAAAATTTCCAAAATTGGAAAAACTAAATTTCG
The DNA here is from genome assembly GCA_963513935.1 of Aphrophora alni. NCBI lineage: Eukaryota > Metazoa > Arthropoda > Insecta > Hemiptera > Aphrophoridae > Aphrophora > Aphrophora alni. Next base: position 136,814,944 of record OY740768.1, read on the forward strand.
AAAACTTACGAAATTTTCAAATCTCCGTAAAAGAAAAAATATATGTCGTATCGCTACAAATGAAGATGGAAAATCATCAGGAAAAGAAGGGCTTCAAAATGAAATCACCCAGAAGAAGATCGAGCGAAGCGAACGGGATGTATGAAGAAAAGAAGAATTCGCAAGTAAAAAATTATGAATTTCAGGAATCAACTTGTCTTGAACGTCGTGCGCATAGTAGGCAGTAGACGCATGGAAAGGGAAAGTTACCAACTTCAACACAAATCCACCATAAGAAATTAAACTAATTATAACAAATAATAATAGGAATAGATAATTTAAAATAAGAAAAATAGACAAACAATAGAAGAATAAGCCAAGGAAAGTTCATCGTAGTGCGAATAAATAAATAAAATTAATTAAATTGTGAAATAAAACAGTAACAATAATCAGTGAAGGTTGGCCACACTGAAAGGCCTAAAATTCGACGAGTTAACTTTCTTCAAGTTAATTCGACAGTCTCGTTTAGTACCAGCTCCAGGGAAGTCTTCTAATAGCAGCTCCAGGAAAGATCACCAACTTTACTCAAGTCTGAACAGGAAATCGTCGTGAAAATATTGTCAACGCTCTGTACTTCGCCAGGTTAATAACGGTGCCTACAGAAAGGATCGGCCTTGCAGGAGACAACGTGACATCCTACAACAGCTTAGTAGAAGAGATCTTCACTACGGACTCCGGCAAACATTCTTCTAGAACTTGTCGTCATCAACAGATTCTTCGAGAACTGGACTTCGAGATATTCTAGACAACTCTCAGAAAACATCTCCAAGATCCTCAAACACTCTCAGAATCAGGACGAGCGGACTTGTGCACTCCACAAAACAAGGTACTGCATAAATCAAGCTTTTTTAATAAATAAAATATTTTTTAATAAACTTGAATTACGTCCAAAATTATTAAACTCAATAAAGTTAAATAATCACAATTTAAAGACAAAGTAAAGTCAAAATAAAGCCAATTTTAAATTCATTCAAATAAAGAGATATAAAATACAATAAAATTCGAGTCCAATAATAAAGCAAAAGTAACAGATTGGAAAGGAATAAATAATAGGATTCATATTTATGTGTATTAGAATAAGAATATCAATTTGTTAGTTTTAGTTATTGTTAAAACTGTTTGATATAGTAGATTTTCAGTTTGTTAAAAGAGAAAGCATTTAATATAAATTGTCAGAAAAGGCGACATTAATTGTTGTAAAAGATTCGAAAGAAATCCATTGTTTCTCAAAATAAAAATTAAATTGTAGACTCTTAAATAAATTTGTTAAATTTCACTGTTGAATATTTTAATTAAATCTAACCCATTCAAAGAAACTCATTACATTAGAAAGAAGAAAAAGTAAGTGCTCACCAAGTATAAAGTTAAAAATTCAAAACAGAGCAAATTTTGGTGTTAATGAATTAAAGAGCTCCAAAGGGCACACCCTTTGAAAAAGAGTCTGGAGTTTTAAGAAAGGTAAGCTAGTATAAGAAGTGAATATATTAATATAGTAAAATTTCCTGTGTTAGCATAAGTTGATTAAAATAAATTATTCTTGTGTGACATAAGGAATCAAGAGCCTTATCAAAACTATTAAACTGCGAAAGAATCACTCTCTAATATAAAGTAGATCGGCGGGGTTGTAGTTGGGGTAAGGTCTTGCGGCGAATCTGTCCCCGAAGGGGGGGTGCGTTGCAGTGTGTGTGTGTGTGTGTGTGTGTGTGTGTGTGTGTGTGTGTGTGTGTGTGTGTGTGTGTGTGTGTGTGTGTGTGTGTGTGTGTGTGTGTGTGTGTGTGTGAGTGCTACCCAGGTCCCTGGCGAGGAGTTAATTCTCTCGTAAACCTGTGTGGCAAAGGCTTGTGATGTAAATTCGTACAGAAAATTGACAAAAAAAAATATAAAAATCAAAATAAAAAAAAATAAAAATAAAAAACCAAAAAAAAATTTTTTTTCGGGGGCCACAGTTTTGTAATGGAGTGGTGGTCACAGGAAATAGCGATGGATTTGGGGCTATTTCCATAAGGGGTAAAGCCTTCTGCTTACCTCGGCTTGTAATGTGGGCACGAGGAACGGCTTAACTGTACCACGTGACGGTTCCAACCCCGTGAAAACACAGAGGACAAGTCTATTTTGTTTCAGTCGCAAGTTGGAAGTGCATGTGAGAAGATGTGGTGGACCGATTGTATAAAATTAGAAAATGTATACGAACCACAATACTCGACTTACTCGGCACGGCTACAGACCTATTCAAATTGGGCATATCCCTTGTCAGCGAGTAAATTGGCCGAAGCAGGTTTTTTTTATACTGGTGTCTATGACCGTACATATTGTTTCACTTGTGGCTTGGGTCTTGGCGATTGGGAACCAGATGAAGACCCTATTATCGAACATAGCAATTGGACATCGGATAAATGTAGATATATAAGAGAATTGAAAGAAGTTCGTAGCACGTTTATAGCAAATAACAGCAGTAGCAACAGCAGTCTCGTACATAACACTATATGCGAGTGTAAGCTATGTAAAATTTGCTACCAGTCGGATATAGAAGTCGGTTTGTTGCCCTGTGGTCATTTACTGGCCTGTAACACTTGTTCACTCAAATTAAAGCATTGTGGTCTATGTAGAGAAAAGATATCTGCTACTGTACGCGTATTTTTTACATAATGGAAAACTAATTTTATATTTTTACATAATAGAAAACTAATTTTGTCTAACCTTATTTTTCCCTCAACATAACCCAGAACGTTGACGTCGTTTGAGGGCTTTTCAAACTAATGCTGGGTTGCATAGTGAACTTTGGAACACTCGACATTAGGGCAAAAGTAGGAACATAAACTTTTCACACATTATAATAGACATAAGTTAAGTCTCGGATTAGGTTAAATATCTTTGATCGTAGGTTTTATGTGTAACAAGTATATGATACATAAACATACTGTGGGCTGTGGTAAGTATGGGTTTAGGCAAAATTAGGAACATAAATTTTTCATACATTATAATAGACATAGATTAGAGATATGCTGAGGACGCAGACCTACGGTGGTGCGCTTTGGTGGGAGGCGGTGGTGGGGGGAGCTCTGGTTCTCCCAGGGCAGTGGGAGAGGGGGAAGCAAAGACAGGTCTGTACTTGTAAAAATGGCTGCAAGTGGATGCGGGCAAATCCATCGGTCGCTAACAAGTATATCGGTTACCGATTGGTAGTTCGGGTTGGCAGATCGGTTGCTAAAAGTATATTTTGGTTGGAAAATCGGTTGGTAAAAGTATATTTTGGTTGGTAAAAATATATTTTGGTTGTTAAATAGTTTTGCAAAAACATCGGCCATAATAAGACTAACACCGTGTGGGCTGTGGTAAGCATAGGTGTAGGCAATAGTAGGAACATAAAACTTTCCATACCATTATAATAGACATAAGTTAAGTCTAGGATTAGGTTAACAATCTTTGGTCATAGGTTTTACTCAGAGTCCCAGGTCGCCAACGGAGGAACCTACATTATATAAATATATATAACACATTATATAATTATATAACACAATTAATGTACCAGCTGTGGACACTACTCTGTATTTTGATTTGTTGTATACATAACCTCAGAGGAGAGCATAGGTGTAGGCAAAAGTAGGAATATACACTTTTCATACATTATAATAGACATAGGTTAGGTTGACTATCTTTGGTGATAGGTTTTAGATACAAGTATGGTATAAGATACAAGTAGGAATATAAACTTTTCATACATTATAATAGACATAGGTTAGGTTAGGTTAACTATCTTAACACATTATATAAATATATAACACATTAAATGTGGTTGTTTTCATTAAAAACCTTAAGATACAGTCCAATTGTAATGGTCGAACCAAGGAGTCGAACCCTTAGCGAAAGTGTTACAGAGTTTTTCGCGCTCCGCGCAAAAAACTCTGCTACACGTTCGCTACGGCATATAGGTACCAGCTAGACCCGTACCGTAAGGCGTACCGAGTTTTTCGCGCTCCGCGCGAAAAACTCGCTTCGCCTTACGGTACGGGTTCGTACCCGACATCCAGTCATTGTGCAATCATACCTGCGACTTTAACTTTATATATTTACACCGACGTCAACGTTTGTCGTATAACTCAAAACGATTGGCTGGGGAGGGGCAAAGGGGTAGGGCTCAGAGGCATGGGCCAATCGGTTGGGCAAGAGGGCGGGCGAAGACACATGGGGAGGGGTAATGGGGGAGGGCAATGGGGAGGGGCAAGGGGAGGTGTCAAGGGGACGGGGAAGGGGGGAGTAAGGGGTAGGGTTTCCACACACAATACAACCAGAGGTTAGGTTAGGTTAGGTTAAGTTAGCTATTCAAACCTAAAACCGGTTTGACTGGTTTTCAAGTGGCGCCCTCTCTACTTCTACCAACTGAGCTATCCTAGTTGCTTTATAAAAGCAAAGTCAAGTGAGAAGTGTATGCCCTATACTGGGATACTGGGAAGCGACTAGGATAACTCAGTTGGTAGAGCATTGGCGTGCCAAACTCCTTTAGCAAATGGAAATCCAAAGGTCCTGGGTTCGATTCCCAGTCTATGTCGTATATTTTTCATTTAAAATATTTTTTATTAATTATTAAGTATTTGATGTTCAACACCCTGTTTGTTTAGCTTCGTGTGATAATTGTGTATAAAATTGTATTGGATATTAATTAGTTACGTAATAAATCACAAAGCTATTCATTAAAAAGTAAGAAGAGATATTTTTTCAAACAGCTTCCACTCCATTATTGGGTTTTCTTTGCTGTGTTTTCCACACATGAAATATTGTTATTATATGTACCCCCACATGTTTTAAAATCAGAGACAAACGTTTTACATTCATGACTGTCATACGATGAAAAATTATGTATTATCGTTATTATTTCAGTGTGTATGAAAATTTGTTATTAACAAAAACACTACAGTTTCTTGTAGTAATTATTTTTTTAAATAAAAATTATTATCTCTTCTATATTGATTTTACCTCCGTATAAAATAAAACAATAAATTTACAATTAACGAGAGTCGCAATATACATCCAACCACTATCTGTCTAGATAAAACTAAAAACATAAACGAAAGGTAAATATTATAAATTCAAGAAAGTTAGGATAAACAAAATTGTATTAGACCAACTTTAAAATAAATATTCTTCACCTAGTATGGAGAAAAGGTATTTAATTTAACAAAGTTAGAAGTACATTTTGAAATTAAATTTTTGAAAAAAGGTAAATTTAATCATTATTTAGGCTACGACCCACTTCATGTACAAAAGTACAATAATAGCTTTACTGGTAAACAACTACACACAATAATATTCCAATTAAAAGGAGATGTTATCACACTTATACTTAAAAGATAATAATAAACCTAAGGGAAAATTCTTTGTGTTAGGTAATTATTTAATATGAAAAATGCTCGTTAAAATGAACTTTTTGTTTTTTTTTTCTTTTTTTATTTACTATCTTAATAATATATTTCTAGTTGATAAGATATTAACTTGCCATAAATGTGTATTCGTTGTCTAAAGTGTTAAAACCCGTACATCTATTCTTGGAATTTACAATCCAATTATTCATATATATATATATATATATATATATATATATATCTACTTTTATTACCACTTTCAATTCAGTTCCGGAAATGAAGTTAACTGATGTAATAACAAGACAGGACATTGTGAGTTAGAACAACATTTTTATTCCTTTACTAATGACTATTTTCCTTTTGAATTTATTTCCTGTAATATTTCTACCTGTTACAATGTTTCACATTACCATTATTACTTTGTTTAAATCTTTCACTTACTGAGGTGTAAATGTCTAATATCCCGGTACTCTGATTTTACCAATCATGTATATACTCTCTGCATAATATTGAATTTCATGAACTTATGGCATAAGTTTTTGAGAATTATTACTGTACTTGTACATCTCTATTTCCATCCCACGTCTATTAATGTTGCATGGTTGGTGTTGCTTTCGTTCTTTAAAAAACCTAATCTTTGTTAAATTTTAATCATTTCTCTCCTAATACATGACTTATTATCTAACCTCTTATTTAACCTTCTTGTTTGTACTGTATATTGAATTTAATTGGTTACTTGTAAATTATTAATAATTATAAAAAAAACTGTAGTGATAATAAATGTTTTTTAAATAATTTCCATGTAATATTTTACTTTCAAACATTACTTCATAAATTATTTATACAATTTATTCCCATTACTCAACTAAATATTGTAAGTTCACAAAAAAAAAAATAATAAAAAATGAAAATAAAATACAATTCAATCACGTATGTATACATTTAACTAGAACATATGTTATCGTTACCAATATATACCTATACATCTACCAATATTATATATCACTTATATATATCACACCTATAAGTTTGATATTATATATATATATATCACATTTTATAAAAAAAAAAGTTATTATAATGATAATTAAGATGGACGAAATAACTATTGTTTTATAAATTGTGAAGAACACGTAATAAGTCATTTTATGCCATTTTTAAAACAAATAATTAATTTATTCTTTAAATACCACTTCCTTAATATCTTATGAGTATCGCCATGAAGTTTCAATCGATAAAACTTCTATTTTACCTTTTATTTTTTTAAAGAATAATAATAATAAATCATTGCATGTATGACAGTAAAAAAGCCAAAAATGAATATTACTCTTTCTCATTTAATAACTGAAAAATAAAATTTGTATGATAATGGAACATTATTTTTTATAGTAATAAAATATTCACATGCATTTTAATTTAGGCTTACAGTTTTTAAAATAATTATTGATTATACAATTGATGTAACTTAAATATTCATAACGTGCTAAGTGTAGGTGTTTTTCAGTTTTTGTTTTATCCCGTCCTACATTTAGGATATTACATATATTATGTAGTTAGGTTTATTCTACGACTGAATTCAATATTAGAATTGGTATCTATAATAATCTACAGTCTAGAAAAAACACACTTAACCAAATTCTATAAATTTTAAGAATGAACAAACAGAAGGATAATAAACGTATGCAACAATCAATTTTTCTTAAAACCAGAGGGATTAACGGGCATTGAAAGTTGAATCCCTTAGGGAAATTTATTCCCTTAAAGTATAAAAGATTTCATTCATTATGAAGTTGTGTTACATTTGCATATACATTGAATTTAGTCCAAAGCATGTTAACATAATTATATTTTCCTCTTATAATTTTTGTATTATTGTATGCGTTACTCTTTTCAATTTTAATAAACATATTGTTGTCTTATAAGAAACTAAAAACATTTCAATTGTATTTACGTAGTAGAATTTAATTTTAAAATTAAAACAGTCAGTTTTTAAAGTATCAAAAATCAGATGGCAAGAGATTCAAAGCAGGAAGTTATTTTACCTTAAATTGAATTTAACTTATTTCCCCAGCAGCCGTTTGCTGGTTAGTAATATTTATAATGAATTATCTAGATTTTTCTACTTAAATTTGTTGTTATTTGGACCAAAGTAAACAACACGCGTATTTGTCCATAGTGTTGTAATTAATAATGAGGTAAATCTCGCCTTATAAATATTAATTTCATATATATATATATATATATATATATATATATATATATAGTCAAGACAATAGAATAGTACGTTTCCATTGATTATTTCACTTAGGTTAAAAAACATGAAATCATTTTATACTGAATAATCAAATTCCTATTCAAGGGGGTAGTGCCGTGATATTGACCTACCAAAGCCAGAAATCATTTTGTGTAAATGAACTGTCCAAAAAATGCAGTCTAAATATAATATATATTACATTTTTAAACCTTGAAAAGGAGGATTTCACTAATTAGGATCAGATTACGAACATCATTTAAAGTTCCCAAACTGTGTAGCAAGTGTTACAAATGCTCATCTACGAATAAATATTAACTAGAGATTGCAGAAATAGGTATTCAAAGAATATATTAATTGGTAGATAAAAATGATTTCATATAGTATTTTAATTTTTAATAGTTTTTATTATTAAACACTGTCAAAATTTCCAAAATTCTCTTCTTAACCAAACAATTACTCTTCAGTTTTACTTCCTTGTATAGGTTAAAAAATTTCTTTTCATCCGTCCTACATAGGTCAAAAATTATAAATAATCAACTATATTATGATAAACCGTAAAAATAAATATAGATAATACCTTAAGATGTTACTCCCAATCAACAATTCGTATAGTTAATATTGTTTTAAAATATGACAGATTTCACGGCAGTTGTAAACAATTAGTAAAAAATCTAGAAACAAAACGTGAATAATAAAGTGTGTATTTGTACAATAAATCAAATATCTTAAATGAAACGGGAAAACATTATATTTTTAATAATTATTCTGTAAACCTTAAAACTAAATTTTATAATTCCAAATGAGCCTTCCAAATTTTATAAATTGATAATAAAATAGTTTGTTTTCATACTTCATAGCACATATTCATTCACTGTAATAGCAACAATTAATTTGTGTAAACTTCAATCACCAAATAATTTTTTTTTTCTCAACAGTCTTTTTATGAAATGCAAGTCGACTTTTCAATGACTAGGTCATCATACTCAGTTGCCACATCCACAAAATCTCTCCTTTGGAACTAAAAATTAAAATTACTAAGATATTTGGTAATTTTTCTGTAAATACTTTTAGGTTAACAATTTTGAGTACACTTAACTGCGTAGTTGAGGTAACTCGAATTGCTAGTGAATTAGTCTGGATAAGTAAACCTAAATATACTACAATGGACATAAATATAAAGTAAATATCAATAAAAATGGTTTAAATGCGACAAAATTTATTTACTAAGACAATAAAAGTATATTGTGAACATCACTGTTACTATTTACCAAACTATTTTTCGACTAGAACAAATGTTGTTTTAATGGTATAACCATATAACAGATGTACTAAACCACTGCAGAAGTTGTTGAATAATGAATCATACACAACACTTATATGACGGTATATTGTGTTTATATGTTACATATAATAAATAATACAACCCTATACAGTGCACAGACTTAAATAGTAACATCATCATTTAACATTTGGAAGTGTGTGTGTTTTTTATTTTCAAATGAGATTAAGCAGCCTTACCGAGGAGTTAAATTTTAGTTTATTATTATATTTAAAAAAAATTTAACATAATAAACTTCTAAAAACAATACTTTCTGATACACACACATTTTATAAACACACAAAAACAAAACAGAAAACAAATTTACTCACATTGTAGAACATTGCACAACAAATATGTAAATTGTATTTTAAAACACGCGAAATGTTTTTATATTATTAATAAACAAAAACTAAATATTACAATATATAATAAACACATGAATTGCTTATATTTGTTCTAATATTATTTATATAGTATTCAGGGTGTATTTTTTTAACTGGGCCACCATTGGTGTTTTTTAAACAGTGATATTTACAGAAAACTTAAAATGGGGGACTTTAAATACTTTTATTTCTACAACAAAATGGTGTATTTGAATTTATTTAAATTTTACAACAATTTTGCAATATGGGGGTCAACTTAAAAAATCTTGTAAAAACTCCCAATTCATAATTTGAATGTGAATTTCGAACGAGTTTTTTATTCTTGGATTTTCTATATATTTTTAATCGTTTACGAGATATAAGCCCCAAAAGTTCGCTATAATAATTTCATATTAAATAGACAGAAATTAGAAGCAATTTCGTAATTCTCTTTTAATAATGTCTGTCAAACACGTATTGTTTTATAAATAATGTTGAATTTAGGGTTACATAGGAAGGAAACTTTTAGAAACGAAAATTGATAAGAGGAATTCCTAGAAAACCTTTTGTTGAACTCCATTGAAGACCTTACACTTAATATCACGACGAAATTAATATACAAACAAAACAGAGCACCCGCTCATAATAGGGACGTAGTTATGATGTTTTTAACACTACTATTTTCTGAACAATGGTTAAGTACTTTTGGTTTGATAATATAACGCCCCTTGATTTTTCTTAGGGATACAAAGCATAAAAAAATGAAATAGATAAAGAAAAGTATATTTCGGTCGATGATATTAAAGATAAAATAAAATTTTCAAATTCATAACCACACTTTTAAAAAAACTATCAATAATTGTTTAGTGAGAGCTAATCTTTCCATATTCAACAACGATGAACATTTTGAATATTAGCTGTAATGCTATTCTTCACTGAGTGCGAGATATTTTTAATATTTAATTTATTTAATTTGTAAAATAATAAATGTTATAATAATCTATAAATTAATAAAATAACTTATTAAGTAGTATGTGTGTGATAAAAATCATAAATTCAACAGTATTCAATAAAACAATGCATACGTAACCGATTTTGAAACAATAGTATTAAGACACTTTTCTTATCCCTTGTAGTTTAAACTGAACATTGGTAAACTATTATGGCTTACATATCGTGTCCGAGTAATAATGTAAAAAATACCAATAACAAAAAAAATCTTAAAATGTTATTTAACATCCAAAATAAACGTAAGAAATGGTTGTTTCCATAAGAACTTTTAAAGTTGACAATATTACAAAATAGCTTTTGAATTTCAAAAATTCAAATACACCATTGTATTACATAGAAAATAGTAGCTAAACTACCCCATTTGAAGTTTCCTGTATATCTTATATTATAAGATATCACAATGGTGGGCCAGTTAAATAAGATATTCTCTTTATTTTATCTTACCAAAGCACTATTTTGTTTCTAAATTCGTATTGAATTCGATAAACTCTTCTTAAAAACAATTTCTTAAGACAGCTACTATAAGAATATTATTATACAATTTTTAACTGTTGAGAAGGTTAAAAAAGCATCATTATTGTTAAGTAAAATTACGACTTTTTCCATCTCTCGATTCGAGGAAGGGAAGATTTATTAACTAAATGATTAATGGCGTGGGTATTTTACGTGCGTTTTTACTTAGCTCTGGGCATTTTAAGTACCAGAATATTGTCCTAAGATCAGTTCTCAAACGAGGAATGGCGAGGTAAAGGCCAGAGTTTTAGCGGATCAATGCATTAAATCTTCATTTAAACCACGCCCCTTTATTTTTGTATAAATACGGGTTTGGAGCAGTGCTAGGTTAGTTATAGTTTAGTTATTGTAGCTCATGTATCCACTGAGATTGGCGACTTTGTCCTTGAAACGCGTTTGATTAAGTAAACGTAATTTTTATGATATATTTGCCTTTGTTTAAAAGTGACAAATCATATTCATTGAAACATTGTCCGACATGTACAGTTAATTTACCACATGTGTAAATATGTGTTATTTATAATTTAATATTGTAAAATATTTTATTTTTAGCTTCTGAATTTACATGCATACAAAATAATTTTATATGAAAAATGTTAACTGAAAAATATATGGAAAAATATTATTATATTGAACAAACAGTAAACGTACCATATTACAACATGATACACTAGAAAGTTTCTACTCCATCAAGAAGTAAATCGTATTGAAAACTACAACAAAGGGTATCTTGAAATGATAATATATTGTTCAGAACAATCTAATCCGTTTATATCCCACCTATTCTGCTACGAAACATCATCTCTATGTAATCAGGAACACAAACTTTATTTCACAAATTGTCTTACACTTCTAGAACTTGGTGTGAATGTTCCTTTCAGTATTGTGTCAAAAGTTCCTCTTGAAGAGTACCCATATCCTTAATGGTTTACATCTGAGAGTTTGAATTACTTTCAGTTAGCAGTTTTGAATTTAATGAGTCACTCGATACTTTGAAACAGTTTGTGGAACTTTGAGAAGTAAGTGTGAGCATTTGGTTAGTGATTTACTCAGTCAAATGATTTCAGGTTAATTATATGTCCTGTTATAAAATCCAAAATATGTACGAATTTATATATATATATATATATATATATATATATATATATATATATATATATATATATATACAAATTAATTTATCCTCACGTGTACTAAACAGATGCTGAGTTTAATTTTAACTTGAACTGTTTAAAATAATAAGAAGATACACTTTATATTTCCTTTTATTTAATAAAATACGATTGCTGAATGTAAAAAAATTAAAATTATAGAAACAATTTAATGATTCAATCCGCTGTTAAATCTTGTAAATAATGTCACTACCGATGTAAAGTATTTCATTTATTACCATATATTTAGGGCATTTAAAAATGAAATATTCAATCTCCATTTGGGCAAATTAAAATTTATTTGTTGCCGTAAAAGTTGCTATATATTTTTAATTGTAGTAATTCTGTCCCCGCTTTCAACATTCATGATGGAATTTTAGTGGACTATTCTCAAATATAAAATAGTTTTTTTTTTGTTTTGTTTTTTTTTACAGTACTCAAAACTAAATTTGAAATGGTATGTATTTAACATCGGGTTCGTCTATTAAACATGTCTTTAATACCGTAGAGACATCGTATATTTTTGTAATTATATCTGCTAAAAGACAATAATCAGTCTATGAGAAATTAATTATATACTATGATAAGTTTTTAGACTAAAAAATAATCGTGATCAAGAACGATTAATCACGTGCAATTAAATTTTTAACAAACAAAAATTTACACTTACTTGTAAAATTAGTGATATACTTACAATGTTATTTTTAAGTTGGTCAAATTTAGACTTTATTTATAACTTATTCATTTTGGTCTTAATGGTTTCCTAGTCCAATTTTGAATAAAGAGTTACTTAGAGTTTTTCTTCTCATAAGTCTCAGCTAACATATTAATTACTTCTTAAATCCAATAACTTAATATAGTCACTTTGTACATTTGACGTTTAAAGTTTTTGGTATAATTAAAAGTTAAACATTAATGTAGTTTAAATATAAATATGATAATCTTTCGATATTACTTTATTGTGGTTTTTTTTTTTTTTTACTAGTTCATACACTAAATTCAAATCGGTTAGAGGGAAAAGTTACACTATTTGATATTAAATTTAAATAATTTTCCCCCGTGTAAAATAATAATTCATAGAACGTTTTAATCACTCTCAAAGATATATGTAATTTTGTTGCTTTATTAACATTAATTGGTGATTATTTTTCTCCAAGAATATAGTCTAGATTGACTGTTTTAGTATAAATTACTTTTAACATTTATAAAATTGAACTATAAAATTCAGATAAATCAAACAGCAGTTATTGAAAAATATACTTAACCCACTTTGTATTTTAAAACAAAATGAACATTTCTAGAGGTATATCGGATAAAATCAAATGGAAATTTTCAAGTTAAAATTTCATAATGTTTTGTTTTATGTTATAAGATAAGTTCGTTTATCAATGTATAGAGTTACGGTGTAAATACGTTACTTAAAGCACTCGTATCTTAAATCAGCCATGAGTATGGAAATAAAATAATATAATCACGTAGGTCACAAATATATTTTGATTAAACCTATACCCATTACTATCATGTTCCATTGACTGCGTGTGAATTGAAATTATTTAGACTTACTAAATTTTAAACTTATTTAGACATATTTAGTATAATTATGTCTTTCTCTTCCTATCGTGTAAAATGTATTAATTTTAAAACAATTTACGATAGAATTTTACATTTGATTTATTACTCACAAATATTTTAGTTTGTGTTCAAATATAAATTAGGTTCGGTTATATATACATTACAATCATTGACAATATGATTAATTACAAATCATAAATTAACATTTATAAACTTGGTAAACATTAAGAGTACACTCTATTCATTATAAACGTGAGTAAAGTGTAACTATATTTTTGAAAGTTTTGATTCTGAAATCAAATACATTTATTTTAGTATTGTGACCCTAGCATTTGTATATTCTTACCAATAAAAATGAACAAATTTTTTTTCTGTAAATTACTCTATGTTAATAAATAGTACATTCCGTTCTTTAACTAATCTTTAACTTTAAAAACACTAAAAATAATTTGCAAAATTTATATTAATAATAATAAATATTAACGAAACATATTGAATTTTCAACTGTAATAATGATATTTGTTTAAATATCTACATTTGCGTGAACACAATATATATTTCTTCTTTATTTATTTGATTACATGTAGATATTATTCAAAAAACTTATCTCATCAGTGGAGTGTGATATTATCTTACTTTTTCACTACTTGTCGTCACGCTGACCCAAAGTACAGGATAATATCGGCAGACGTTACATTCTTAATGTTATAACGTATATAATATAACTGTGACACAATCTTTACCGTCACAACAGTAAAACAGATTAGTAAATATATAATATTAATAAAATTTAAAAAAAAAAACAATTTAAATTACAATTGACAATAACTAAGGTACTTAGCTGGTAACTGTTTTCGTGTAATCTTGGGTTAGATCCCCCTCCTTGAACAACAATTAATCTTTTCCGAATCTGATTTTACTAATGTATTCAAGATTTATGGATCTATATTACTAACCCTGTTTTTATTATTGTTCTATGTTGTTGTCTTTGAACAGCAAGGACAAAATAATAAAAGGATCCGATGATTATTCTCCTTTGCTATTAAAAACGAATATAATTGTGTAATATAAATTATACACAACTGAGTGCAAAGTGTTTATGTAAAAACATTTGTTTGAATGGTTTTACCTCCAAAAATAGTGAAGTATATATAATTTAAAAGAGAGGAAAAACTTATGAATAAATCAAAGACATATTGTTTGTGACGTTTCCCATTATCTAGTTTACAAATCAAATAATAGATTCACATACGTTTGTGTGGATATTTGTTTGAACTTTGAATACATAAATACATATTCAGGTTTTAACCTTTATACTATTACATGATTCTTTTCGTTTAATTTACGCCCGGGTTTATGTTATTAAATATTATAAAATATATTTCTTAACAAATAATTATTACTCTCCTGAGTGATTTTCTTTACACTTTAATCTCCAGTACAGTTCCAGATATATTTCACAAACAAATTATTTATTATGTTGTATTGGTATAACAATTACCATACACTAGTGCCTTGTTCAATGAGATTTATATTTCGCTTTGTTTAGTTAGGTAAAACTGGGTTTTATAATTTTTAAAACGTTTCTTTTTCGAAAATACTACATGAGATTAATATGGGATTTCATAAACCGAGATAGCATATTACACACACCAATATCAATCTGTTTAGAACATTCAGTCAATACGTCATTACAAATGAAGTTTTATCTTTATCGTGGGCATCCAAATATCATATATTGAAAGATACGAAACAGCTAAATAAGTTTTGATAAAACTATATTGACACCTATATTTTAATATATTTTTTTAAAGTTACAATGTTTAACTTGGTATATTGGAAATAACAAATAAATTCTTTAACTTGTACGAGTTAATAGTCTTGACTCATAACAGCATATTTATCAACACATGAAATTCAATTAGTGATAGCTCTACAGCTGGTTAGTGTTTTACTCAATTTGTGAGAAAGAGAGGGAAGGACATTTACTAAACGAACCGTGTGCGGATGATCGTGACCTGAATATATACGAACAATCACTGCCTTATTGTGAAAGCGTGCAATATGAGATTTCTGAAATTAATACACAAAGGGCGTCATGACAATACAATGATCATAAAATGTTCCGTGCAGAAACGTGAACTTTTGAAAATATGCTGTTGTCACGGGTCACTGCTATAGCACAAAGCATCAGTGTGTACACATACTAAAATATTTAAAGAAACCAAAATGTCTGAAACGTTTTTTTATTTTATTCCGCATTTTGCAAATTTTCTATACGTTTTATAATAATAAGATTTTTAATTTACGTTTGATAAGAAACGTGAAGTGCAGAATCCGATTTTGTTAGATATAAATACGATAACTTTAAAAGTCTAGTGTAAAAACTTATGTGTAACTTAAATATAAATGAATTTCTATTTAAATAGAAATTTCTATTCACTTTTGTTCTGCATATTCTAATTAATAAAAAAAACATGAGGTAAACAACCTCTTTGTAGGGTGGGTTTTTATATCTATATTAAAAAATACACATATATACAAAGGTATCAATTTTATTTGAAAATTATTAATCGTGTATATTTCTGATATGGCTTAATCAGACATTAACTGTCGTTTCTGTAAATCACTGGAACATCGTGGTGAATATACAACGAAAGAAAATTCCACAAAACCACAATAAAACTTTAAGACACTATAGTTATGTTTAGTCTTTTTTATGTACATTTCAATAGTACGGCTTTCATATTTAGAAGGACGATACACACTAACCTTAATAACTACAACTACTAGTGCAGGGAAGCGTTTCCCCGTCCGTTACCTGATCCCCTTGGCCAGTCACAGTTGGCCTCGTCACACATCATATCAATGGGCATTGTAAAGCCTACTACTGTACCTTCTAAATACATGGTATGAAAATTATATAAATAAATTAAAATATAATAATGGTTGATTAAAAATTAAAACTAACTTAACTGGTAGAGTAATATAAGGGAGAATAAACATAACTATACAGTTTGGGTGTTTTATTGTGGTTTTCAGGAATTTCCTCTTTATGTTTATTTTAATTTATTTTCTGTATATAAAAACTAATACACGACATTTGGGGAGAATAAATTAACTGCGTTTTCCAATTTTGAACATAAAAAATGAAAAATTGAAAAAATGACCAACATAGTCTAGGAGAGGGGGTAGTAGAACTATATTGGATATGAACTTAAAACTAAAACTACTAACCTAGGAAATGAACCCAGGCCTTAAGTCCGTCGTAAGCACTGAAAATAACTAATATTTACAAACATAATCGTAAATTATGTAATACAGAAAGTCTCTGTTACTTTTCTAAACTATTTTTATGTTTGGCAGTATGAAAAATGAATGCGTTATTTGTCATTTTTCAATGGTTTACTTGCGTTATCCTTCTCTGGAGGTAACAATTAAGTATTAATATCACAAAACAGATTTCGGCAGTTGAGGTTGCTTCGTATCTAATTAAAATTAGTGGTAACTTGAAGTAAGTTTGAACCCACTCAAGTGTGAAATTGTTCCCTGCACTGCGCAAATCTGAGAATTAACTGAGTATAGTAGTTCAAATATTTATTATATATCCAATCCTGTGAATAACTATTACGATATTATTATTGTCAAAGCGTTTTTAGATATCTTGTGTATCAGAAATAAAGAAAAAATGGAATTTGGCATTTATAGAAAACCTACAAATAACAAAAGATATATATATATATATATATATATATATATATATATATATATATTAAGTAGTTCAAATCATTGCACACAACATAAATTAGCCGCATTTAACTGTATGGTTAGACTTATCAAAATTCCGCTAAAAAAAAAAAAAAAAGTTTGAAAAACAATTGAATACCATTAAGGAATTTTCTAAATTTAAAGGTTTTTAAACTAAAATTATAGATAATTTAATTAAAAAACTAAAATTGAAACTTTTTCGATTAAATTATACTAGACACACATCCCAGATAACAAGGAAATAATAAAATATATGAGTTTACCTTTTGATAAGTATATTACTAAAGGTCTAGAACCTATATTTAGGAAATTTAACTTTAAAATATCTTATAAAAGTAAAAATCTATTAGGAAATCCAAAAGACACAACATCAATGCTTGAAAAATCAGGAATTTATCACATTAACTGTAATACTTGCGATAAAGTTTATATAGGGCAAACAAAAAGAAAAATAATAACTTGGTTTAAAGAACACATTGCTCATATTAAATATCTAAGACCAAACAAATCTAGTGTAGCGGAACACATTCTTCAAACTCATCATAATTTAGATTTTAAATGGGTTAAATTAGTTTAAAATGAAGATCAAATTAATTTGCTAAATAGTTATGAGAGTGTTTTTATTGCTAAACATAAAAAACACAAATTGTTAAATGGAGATAAAGGGCCTAAACCTAAATCTGTTTTATTTTCTTTAATTTAGGTTCAAGTGGATTAGTTTGTAACTTAATATGTACTTTCTAATATATTTAATATGAAAATGACCAATTGTGAAATTAAGACTATAGGCTAATTCGTATTATGTGTATGTGAATTATTTTAGCTTTAAGTGGATAAGTGGTTATTTTCTTCCAAATTTATGTATAATTTTAAATTTATATTATTCCTGAAATTAAATGTAATTTGTAAAAATTAAGAGTAATTTTATATTACTATTAGTATTATATTTTTTAAATATATTTTAGGTTAATTAGAACCTAAAAAACAAGTTTTGTTCCATGAATTATTTTTATATTTACTTTGTATTTAGAAATTAAGGAAGTTATTTAGTTAAGATTATTTTGTAAGAAAATATTGTTCATATAATTGTTAGGGTGTTCAACCCCATTCCAGGTAGTGGACGCGACAAGTTCATTGACCAGGCTAATGACTTAGTTCAATGCCGTTGGTTAAACTAACCACAGGAAGGAGTAGGTAAGAAACTACAACTTGTACAACTTTTAATAAAATTTATAGATTTAGTGTTTCTTTAATACTCAACCTCTGAGGATGGTAACTATGTTACTGAAATGTACATCAGGAAATAAAACTGTTTTAATTAAATTGTGGTATTGGGTTTGATTTCAATCCTTATAGATTTATGTAAATCAATATATACATAAATTTATAAGTGAATAATACAGATTTTTTGAAATGTTGATAGAATATGTCATCATTTCGTTTGTTTTTGTTCAATTCCCTTCCTTATTTTGTTTTAGAAAACTGGTTTTCTAATTTGTCTCATATTTTATTCTAATAGTGGGAAAAAAACTTATTGTTTTTTTTTCATATTTTGTATTTTCTGTTCCACCAAATGTTAAATTTTAAATTTTTGTCTCAACTTTAGATATAGGTTAAATCTAACCACACTCTGCTTAAGACTCACATAACCAACGGTATTAACTACTAATGGTTACAATGTATTTTATTGCTTACTGGGAAATAATACACTAATTTACTGATCTAGTTTGGTAACATTGAACAAATCGGTTTACAGTAACTAAAACTTGAGATTAGTTAAATGAAAATAGGCATACAAACAAAATAAAACCTATTATGTAGTAAATTTTACTAGCCTATGTTTATTTCCCCTTTGGTGTTAAAAAGAAATAAAAACACTTGATTATCATCTCCCTATACAAAAAAAAGTCAAGGCCATAAAATAAACATCACTAACCCCTCGAATACTCTAATATCGTCAAGTTCGGAAAAGAAAAAGTGTTGGTCAAGACTTATCTGATAGGAAAATGGAAAAAGAAAGGGATCTAACAAATGACTATTTGAAAAAGTGTAGATTTATAATTGTTCCATCACGAGTGACAAGCACGTATTCTCTAAGATAAGCCAATTTAATTAATAGTTATTTGCGTTTTATTCTTTATAAGATTTGGTTTTAATCTTTAGAAGAATTGGTTTTACTCTTTAGAAGAATTTGTTTTACTCTTTAGAAGAATTGGTTTTACTCTTTAGAATCAAAATATTTTTCACATGAACACTGTCACTATGAAATAACAGTTTTTATTTAATTTGTAAAATTTGATTGTCTGTATTTTAGTTAACCACAAATAAAAGTCCCAGATATTCACAACATAATTATAACTAAATAAGCGTACAAAGAACCTTATCAAATAAAAATGTATAAAACCTTTTAAATTTATATTAAATTGCTGTACACTATTATTTTCAAAACAATGTTGGGGAGAAAAATTGCTGTTGTTATAATTATAAAACATTTTTAACTTTAAACAGTAACATAGAGTATAAACATAAATATTGTTCTGGGACAGAATTATTTCGTCCCTTTAAATAAAACTAAACTAATAAATATGATACTTAGTCAGGGTTTATAAAATGAAGCTTATTGAAGGAAATACAAGCAGCAAGTAAGCAACTTTAAATTAGGCACGTATAATGGTGTTTACATTATATGATTGATTTCTAAACAGATATGGTGTAAATTATCAACAATTTAATTTTTATATGAATCTTAAGTTATTTATTTAGAACACCGTACAGATCCAAATATATTGACATAACTCTGTAAATATGTACGAAACGTATACTCTCGTTTATTGAATAATTGCGTAAATAATTTCTTTGAGGAGTTCCATACAAAGGTTTTGGTTTAAAAAAATATATAAAATATTTATAAAATTCGTTTGTAGTGGAAAAAATATCAGTTGTAATCAAAATCACAAGGGGACTGGGCAGACCGTATGCTCCGCATGTTAAATTTAGCATGTTTAGGAACACAGTGCTCCTAAACTATATAAGGTAGAGACTTATTTTTTTTTTAATTTAAAGGGCACATAAATGTTAACAAAATGTACAGAGAGTTTTTAAAAATAATAATTTTTAAATGTGATTTCATTTTTTTTGTTTATGTCAAAAAATTTCAAATTATTTTTTGTTAAATAATTTTATAATTTATTCAAGAATAAAAATATAATAAAACCTTCTGTTCATAATATAAAGAATGATCTTAGGAACAAAATTTTAAAAAAATCACGTGAATATCTGTTATAGTTTTTGAGTTCTGTGTTCCTAAGTGAAAAAAAACATCGTTTTTCAGGAATCGCACTTTATTATTATTTATTCATTTTAAAACACATATGTTGTTAAAAACGATTACCTTAGAACATGCCTGCACCATAGGATGGCTGATCTGGATTTTCTTGGGCCTTATAGTCATTCTCCAGTCTTCTTTTGGCTAATTGTTGCTTTTGGCGACACTTTTTTTTTATTTCTTCAAAGTTTCTCGGCTTCGGCAATTCTTCTTTCATCAATACTTCTCATAGTTCTTATGCAGCCTCTAACACATCCAGCCTCGTGTTCCTTTTGTAATCTGTTTTTGCATCTGCAAAACTTTGAGAACACCCTAGCATCTACAACTTTTCCAGTATTGGCAGCGATTGCAGTGGCAACACCATTCAGGCTAGAGTGACCGCGACGTTGCCATGTCCTTTCAAAAATTGTTGTTACGTCTGTATTATTTTCGTTTTCCTTCACACATTCAGTTACAGCATTTATCATAGTTTCTAAGCAAACATATTTGGCTGCAGAGCTTAGTAGAGACGTATACAGTTTGAAAGCAGGAGGCCCAGGCATATTCATTATTCCGCAAAATGTTTTTGCTGCGGTTTGGCCTTTACCAATGCTACGAAAAGCGTAGGCTAGCCGTACATTCATTTCTGCTGTCATAGCATTAGGTTTACCTATTTTACTGCTATTATTTCCACTTACACTAAATTTACAACCAGTGCACACAATATTTATTTGGACACTTACTCCGAGCCTGTTGCCAGTGGTAATGGACAGTGTTTCGTGACATTTCGAACAAACCGCTATCTGGAAGAGCAAACTTTCCATACGACGAAGATTGATCAGATCTGTGATATTTGAGTCATCATTATCATCACCAAATGCTTTATAATGGTCCAAGTATTGACCAAACTTCTTTTTAGAAGAACTCTCTTTCTTACACTTAGAAGGCCTACAAAGGTTAGAACTTGTACTACTAGTACTAGGCCTAGGACTGGTATTGTCATCACTGCAATGGGGACTAAGCCTAATTCTTTTTCCATTATCTTGTTTTCTTATACCTGTAAACACTGGTTTTCGCCTTTTTGTCGAATATCTAGGCATTTCAACACTATAATTATAATTAAATACTATCTCAAAACTTCACAGCTCACAACCACTACAAATACTGTAAACTATAACCTCAACAGCAACAACACTAAAAGTGTAAACAAACATTACACTACCAAATGTCAGGTGTACCATACCAACACAACAAAACGAAATACACATAGCTGATATGTATCAGTTACTATAACAAATGTATGCAGTGCCACTACTCTGAGCCTCGCGTTTAGCGCAAAATTTATCATGGAATAGTACCATAAAAATGTTAATAACTTTTTTAGTTGTTGTCCGAAAATTATAATCATAGTGTCAAAATAATCACAAAAGTATGTAGAATTTAAAATCTAAAAATTAAAAATTCGATTTATTTAGCAAACAAGTGGTCTTCCAATTTCTTAATATCGAATTTGAACATAGTATCATAGTAAATTTAAAACTATTATCAAATAAATTTCTAAATTTCTTAACTATTTTGTATTTTGTGCTTTTCGTAGGTTTTTACCGATATAGAATAGAAAATAATCACTCTAATTACAATATTTTTAATAGTCTAATTCTATAAAATATTTGATGCCAAGTATGTATTACATATCTCTTAAAAGTTATTAAATGAATTCGGACAATTTGTTTTTGAGTTATTACACGATATTGTTGTTCACTCTGAAAACCTCAATAATCAGAGAAACGTAACTTGGATATTTTACACTATCGTTATTATATTATTTGATGGTACTATTAAAGGTAAACTAGCAAATGTCAGATAATGCAAATAGAATAATTAAAATTAAAGTATTTTTTGAAATTATTCTAAGGTATTTGAGTTTGGTTCTAATATTCATCGTTGTTTTATGTTTTCACTCCTTCTATGGTCTATTTAATGTTCCATGTTATAAGGAGAATATTTAAATCAAGAATCTTTATGTTTTTGTGTTTGCAACACTTTATTTTCACCTCACATATATTTTATATTATCTTATACAAATTAATTGTCAACAAATTACGATAAATGTTTTTCCACAGAAATACAAGTGTATTCAGAGTCAGTATTTCAGTAGTGGACTATTCTGTTCCTTATGAAAAGATAAATTTATATTTGTATGAATATTAAGGTATTTTCTTTATAAGTTTGAAATGTAAATTATTTTCCGTTTTGAAACTTCAAATAATTTGCAATTCAAATTTATTTGATGCAACTTTTGCGTGTAGTTTTGAAATTAGGTTTGATTATATTATTTGTATTTCTGTGAAGGATAAATTGTATATTTTCATTGAACTATTCTATTTTTGTGTTTTTTACTATTTTATTACTTTTTATATTTGTATCCATATATTTGTTATTAATATATAAAAAATGGATTTTTTTTCACGTAATAAATAATCTTGCCATGGACAATCCTACACTTATATAATTTAATTTAGGTTTATATTTATTTTAATATATATATATATATATATATATATATATATATATATATATATAGGGAACCTCACTCCTTGGCGCTTACAGCGCCTAATTCAGAAGTTCCGGCCTGAATGAAATTCCTGATATATATAAAGGAATTAAAAGATGCCTGGTATAATTTAACAAAGTTAAAGAAATTAAACTTAATAAGTACAACTTATATGATGTGTTCAGTTTACAATTTTAAAACGCTATTCAAAATTCCAATTCCAATGATATTACTTTAAATTTGGATAAATATTTAAATAATGACACCAAACATATATATGTAGAATATAAAATAATCCCGGTATAATAAGTTTTATAAAAAGTCCTTCGAAAAAGTGAAAATTTTTGCTAATCTTTATATAGACAATAGTTTATATTTATTGTTAATTTTATGTTTTTATTGGAATCTAGGTATTAAACAGATATGAAATATAATATTCCATAAATTTGAGTTTGTTTCTGAGAATGCCATATGTATATGTGTACTATGTATATATAATACACAAGTTTATGTAATTGTTATTTCTCTAGGATTAAGTCATGGCAATACTTTAAACATCCTAAAACTGTATCTATGACTTGTTGTGCTATAGCAACTATTTGTTTAGTAATATTAAGTAATGGTAAATATTAAGTAATACATGGGTCAACATTACTGTATCATTGTTTCAATAATAAATTTAAATCTTAAATTGTATTCTATGCATAAAAGGATATACAACTTGTATGGTTTTATGTAAATAGCTTGGATTTTTTCCACAATCGATGTACCGCGGGATATCCACGTATCTTAAGATGCTGACCTGAAATTTAGCACTACTTGTTAAACTAATTAAAAAAAGAGTTGAGCTATACAAAAGGAACAATTGCAAACATTAAACAATTCAAATAGATTATATATCTTAGTGAAATCAAAAGTTCTTTGTGGTATCAGCATTTTGTTCCACGTTTGTTTAGTACGTGATTATTCTCTTAGTTTGTAAATCCGTGGAATAGATTTTTTTCTTTTTTAACATTTGGTCATCTTTCATACATGTTATATTATTACACTGATAGAATATGTGTTAATTTTAATTTGTACCCAACTGTCATAAGTATAACGTATTTGTCAGGTGTTAATGGAGTTTGTACCTGATGTGTTTTAATTTAATGCGCCAATTCGTTAAGATTGGAAGGATTAACTAAAAACTTAATGTATACTATCTTTCATTTCAATCGAATTGTCAACTGCACAGGTGTATAAGTGTTGGTATAGACTTATCGTATTCAAAACGTTTACATAGAATATCGTTTGAAATGTATATTGCATTTCATATAAAACTATCACACTTAGTTTCACATTCAATGTTACAGCTATATTGTGGAGTTCAAGTCTTCAAAATACTTGAATATGTTTAGTTGTGATTAGCTTAGATTACATCAGTGTAATAATTGTTGAAATAACTTATGTTTATTGACTAATTGGTTTGATTGATTTAAAGTTGAGTTTAAAAGACTTTTAAACTAGCCCTGGCACCGGACGATTATGCAACTAAAGCCTCTTCATTTAAGCATATTTGTTCTCTTTACGAGTTTGAGTAATCAACTGACTAGCTAATCTAATGATAGTGACCCAGGAATTTCAAACCAAAATCTTCCACCCCTTATTGGTCAGGGCCTCGTTATTGAAAATTATGAAGTCTGCAGTCTCCTAAAATTCTGTCCTCATCATGTGCACCCTCAGACAACAGTGTCCTATAATAAGTCACGTGATTTGTCTGAGTTGTCTCCTACCTCGGGTCATTATTGACCTTTTAGGACTACCTGAAGCTATATCCTTAAGTAATGATTTACATGGGAGTTTTCCTGAAGGCTTCGCCATATGTGCTGGTATTTTACATGAACCAACTTCTTTATGGCCATCATGGATATTCCTACAGCTATCTCCGGTCCCACATTCAGTGCTCCGTTTAGCTTAATTGTCTGTCTCTTCTCAAATCCTTATGCCTCGACATCCAATTTAATATTACTCGATTTTAAAGCTTTGAAGTTCCCTCGGTATTATCTTATATTTATACATAAATAAATATTTTATAAACTTTTAAGTTCTAAGTATGATGAAAGTATCAGTGCATCCGCATTTTAATAAAATGTTAGGGCGCACATTTAAATATTCCCAATTAAATTTAACTTCCTATTTTAATGGCTATATTTGGGTAATATCTATTTTACTACCTCATGTTTGAAAAGATATTACCATGTAGGTTTAAACATAACAAATTTCGGTTGTTTATATTAATGTGTGTTGATAATAGTATATAAAACTGATAATTTAATTATATTATATTCATTATGTTTGAACATTTAGTGTTGTGTTTCATTACCATTACATATAATTTACTAGAATTTTAGTAACTAGTTCTATTTGAGTAAAATTTAATTTACAGGCTTTAAAATAAATAGTTTTTTTCTAACATATGTTTTGTCAAACATAAAGAAG